>CM055117.1:370183757-370805318 GCA_029206835.1 Rana muscosa
AGAAGAAACACAAATGAAGAAGAAGAAGAAGAAACCCAAATGGAGAAGAAGAAGAAGAAACCCAAATGGAGAAGAAGAAGAAGAAGAAACCCAAATGGAGAAGAAGATGAAGAAGAAACCCAAATGAAGAAGAAGAAACCCAAATGGAGAAGAAGAAGAAGAAGAAACCCAAATGGAGAAGAAGAAGAAGAAACCCAAATGGAGAAGAAGAAGATGAAGAAACCCAAATGGAGAAGTAGAAGAAGAAGAAACCCAAATGGAGAAGAAGAAGAAACCCAAATGAAGAAGAAGAAGAAACCCAAATGGAGAAGAAGAAGAAACCCAAATGGAGAAGAAGAAGAAGAAACCCAAATGGAGAAAAGAAGAAGAAGAAGAAACCCAAATGGGGAAAAGAAGAAGAAGAAGAAACCCAAATGGAGAAAAGAAGAAGAAGAAGAAGAAACCCAAATGGAGAAAAGAAGAAGAAGAAACCCAAATGGAGAAAAGAAGAAGAAGAAGAAGCCCAAATGGAGAAAAGAAGAAGAGGAAACCCAAATGGAGAAAAGAAGAAGAAGAAGAAACCCAAATGGAGAAAAGAAGAAGAAGAAGAAGAAGAAACCCAAATGGAGAAAAGAAGAAGAAGAAGAAACCAAATGGAGAAAAGAAGAAGAAGAAGCAGAAGAAAGCCAAATGGAGAAGAAGAAGAAGAAACCCAAATGGAGAAGAAGAAGAAGAAGAAACCCAAATGAAGAAGAAGAAGAAGAAACCCAAATGGAGAAGAAGAAGAAGAAACCCAAATGGAGAAGAAGAAGAAGAAACCCAAATGGAGAAGAAGAAGAAGAAACCCAAATGGAGAAGAAGAAGAAGAAACCCAAATGGAGAAGAAGAAGAAACCCAAATGGAGAAGAAGAAGAAGAAACCCAAATGGAGAAGAAGAAGAAGAAGAAGAAGAAACCCAAATGGAGAAGAAGATGAAGAAGAAGAAACCCAAATGAAGAAGAAGAAACCCAAATGGAGAAGAAGAAGAAGAAGAAACCCAAATGGAGAAGAAGAAGAAGAAACCCAAATGGAGAAGAAGAAGATGAAGAAACCCAAATGGAGAAGTAGAAGAAGAAGAAACCCAAATGGAGAAGAAGAAGAAACCCAAATGAAGAAGAAGAAGAAACCCAAATGGAGAAGAAGAAGAAACCCAAATGGAGAAGAAGAAGAAACCCAAATGGAGAAGAAGAAGAAGAAGAAACCCAAATGAAGAAGAAGAAGAAGAAACCCAAATGAAGAAGAAGAAGAAACCCAAATGAAGAAGAAGAAGAAACCCAAATGGAGAAGAAGAAGAAACCCAAATGGAGTAGAAGAAGAAGAAGAAACCCAAATGGAGTAGAAGAAGAAGAAGAAACCCAAATGGAGAAGAAGAAGAAGAAACCCAAATGGAGAAAAGAAGAAGAAGAAACCCAAATGGAGAAAAGAAGAAGAAGAAAAAGAAACCCAAATGGAGAAAAGAAGAAGAAGAAGAAGAAGAAGAAACCCAAATGGAGAAAAGAAGAAGAAGAAGAAACCGAAATGGAGAAGAAGTAGAAGAAACCCAAATGGAGAAAAGAAGAAGAAGAAACCCAAATGGAGAAAAGAAGAAGAAGAAGAAGAAACCCAAATGGAGAAAAGAAGAAGAAGAAGAAGAAACCCAAATGGAGAAAAGAAGAAGAAGAAGAAGAAGAAGAAGAAGAAGAAGAAGAAACCCAAATGGAGAAAAGAAGAAGAAGAAGAAACCCAAATGGAGAAAAGAAGAAGAAGAAGAAGAAGAAACCCAAATGGAGAAAAGAAGAAGAAGAAGAAGAAACCCAAATGGAGAAAAGAAGAAGAAGAAGAAGAAGAAGCCCAAATGGAGAAAAGAAGAAGAAGAAGAAGAAACCCAAATTGAGAAAAGAAGAAGAAGAAACCCAAATGGAGAAGAAGAAGAAGAAGAAACCCAAATGAAGAAGAAGAAACCCAAATGGAGAAAAGAAGAAGAAGAAGAAACCCAAATGGAGAAAAGAAGAAGAAGAAGAAGAAACCCAAATGGAGAAGAAGAAGAATAAGAAACCCAAATGGAGAAGAAGAAGAAGAAACCCAAATGGAGAAGAAGAAGAAACCCAAATGGAGAAGAAGAAGAAGAAACCCAAATGAAGAAGAAGAAGAAACCCAAATGGAGAAGAAGAAGAAGAAGAAGAAACCCAAATGGAGAAGAAGAAGAAGAAACCCAAATGAAGAAGAAGAAACCCAAATGGAGAAGAAGAAGAAGCCCAAATGGAGAAGAAGAAGAAGAAGAAGAAGAAACCCAAATGGAGAAGAAGAAGAAAAAGAAGAAACCCAAATGGAGAAGAAGAAGAAGAAGAAACCCAAATGGTGGAGAAGAAGAAGAAGAAACCCAAATGGAGAAGAAGAAGAAGAAGAAACCCAAATGGAGAAGAAGAAGAAGAAACCCAAATGAAGAAGAAGAAGAAACCCAAATGAAGAAGAAGAAGAAACCCAAATGAAGAAGAAGAAACCCAAATGGAGAAGAAGAAGAAGAAACCCAAATGGAGAAGAAGAAGAAGAAACCCAAATGAAGAAGAAGAAGAAGAAACCCAAATGAAGAAGAAGAAGAAACCCAAATGGAGAAGAAGAAGAAGAAACCCAAATGGAGAAGAAGAAGAAGTAACCCAAATGGAGAAGAAGAAGAAGAAACCCAAATGGAGAAGAAGAAGAAGAAGAAGAAACCCAAATGGAGAAGAAGAAGAAGAAACCCAAATGGAGAAGAAGAAGAAGAAACCCAAATGGAGAAGAAGAAGAAACCCAAATGAAGAAGAAGAAGAAGAAACCCAAATGAAGAAGAAGAAGAAGAAAAAAAAACAAATGAAGAAGAAGAAACCCAAATGAAGAAGAAGAAGAAACCCAAATGAAGAAGAAGAAGATACCCAAATGAAGAAGAAGAAGAAACCCAAATGGAGAAGAAGAAGAAGAAACCCAAAATGGAGAAGAAGAAGAAGAAACCCAAAATGGAGAAGAAGAAGAAGAAACCCAAATGGAGAAGAAGAATAAGAAACCCAAATGGAGAAGAAGAATAAGAAACCCAAAATGGAGAAGAAGAAGAAACCCAAATGGAGAAGAAGAAGAAACCCAAATGGAGAAGAAGAAGAAGAAGAAACCCAAATGGAGAAGAAGAAGAAACCCAAATGGAGAAGAAGAAGAAGAAACCCAAAATGGAGAAGAAGAAGAAGCCCAAATGGAGAAGAAGAAGAAACCCAAATGAAGAAGAAGAAGAAGAAACCCAAATGGAGGAGAAGAAGAAGAAGAAACCCAAATGGAGAAGAAGAAGAAGAAACCCAAATGGAGAAGAAGAAGAAACCCAAATGAAGAAGAAGAAGAAACCCAAATGAAGAAGAAGAAGAAGAAGAAAAAACCCAAATGAAGAAGAAGAAGAAACCCAAATGAAGAAGAAGAAGAAACCCAAATGGAGAAGAAGAAGAAGAAACCCAAATGGAGAAGAAGAAGAAGAAGAAGAAACCCAAATGGAGAAAAGAAGAAGAAGAAACCCAAATGGAGAAGAAGAATAAGAAACCCAAATGGAGAAGAAGAAGAAACCCAAATGGAGAAGAAGAAGAAGAAACCCAAATGGAGAAGAAGAAGAAGAAACCCAAATCAAGAAGAAGAAGAAGAAGAAGAAGAAGAAACCCAAATGGAGAAGAAGAAGAAACCCAAAATGGAGAAGAAGAAGAAGAAGCCCAAATGGAGAAGAAGAAGAAACCCAAATGGAGAAGAAGAAGAAGAAACCCAAATGGAGGAGAAGAAGAAGAAGAAACCCAAATGGAGAAGAAGATGAAGAAGAAACCCAAATGGAGAAGAAGAAGAAGAAGAAACCCAAATGGAGAAGAAGAAGAAGAAGAAGAAGAAACCCAAATGAAGAAGAAGAAGAAACCCAAATGGAGAAGAAGAAGAAGAAACCCAAATGGAGAAGAAGAAGAAACCCAAATGAAGAAGAAGAAGAAACCCAAATGGAGAAGAAGAAGAAGAAACCCAAATGGAGAAGAAGAAGAAGAAGAAACCCAAATGGAGAAGAAGAAGAATAAGTAACCCAAATGGAGAAGAAGAAGAAGAAACCCAAATGTAGAAGAAGAAGAAGAAGAAACCCAAATGGAGAAGAAGAAGAAGAAACCCAAATGGAGGAGAAGAAGAAGAAGAAGAAACCCAAATGTAGAAGAAGAAGAAGAAGAAACCCAAATGGAGAAGAAGAAGAAGAAACCCAAATGAAGAAGAAGAAGAAACCAAAATGAAGAAGAAGAAACCCAAATGGAGAAGAAGAAGAAACCCAAATGGAGAAGAAGAAGAAGAAGAAACCCAAATGAAGAAGAAGAAGAAGAAACCCAAATGAAGAAGAAGAAACCCAAATGGAGAAGAAGAAGAAGAAACCCAAATGGAGAAGAAGAAGAAGAAGTAACCCAAATGGAGAAGAAGAAGAAGAAGAAACCCAAATGGAGAAGAAGAAGAAGAAACCCAAATGGAGAAGAAGAAGAAGAAACCCAAATGAAGAAGAAGAAACCCAAATGGAGAAGAAGAAGAAGAAACCCAAATGGAGAAGAAGAAGAAACCCAAATGAAGAAGAAGAAGAAGAAACCCAAATGGAGAAGAAGAAGAAACCCAAATGGAGAAGAAGAAGAAGTAACCCAAATGGAGAAGAAGAAGAAGAAACCCAAATGGAGAAGAAGAAGAAGAAACCCAAATGGAAAAGAAGAAGAAGAAGAAACCCAAATGGAGAAGAAGAAGAAGAAGAAACCCAAATGGAGAAGAAGAAACCCAAATGGAGAAGAAGAAACCCAAATGGAGAAGAAGAAGAAGAAGAAACCCAAATGGAGAAGAAGAAGAAGAAGAAACCCAAATGGAGAAGAAGAAGAAGAAGTAACCCAAATGGAGAAGAAGAAGAAGAAACCCAAATGTAGAAGAAGAAGAAGAAACCCAAATGGAGAAGAAGAAGAAGAAACCCAAATGGAGGAGAAGAAGAAGAAGAAGAAACAAAAATGTAGAAGAAGAAGAAGAAGAAACCCAAATGGAGAAGAAGAAGAAACCCAAATGAAGAAGAAGAAGAAACCCAAATGAAGAAGAAGAAACCCAAATGGAGAAGAAGAAGAAACCCAAATGGAGAAGAAGAAGAAGAAGAAACCCAAATGAAGAAGAAGAAGAAGAAGAAACCCAAATGAAGAAGAAGAAGAAACCCAAATGGAGAAGAAGAAGAAGAAGAAACCCAAATGGAGAAGAAGAAGAAGAAGTAACCCAAATGGAGAAGAAGAAGAAGAAGAAACCCAAATGGAGAAGAAGAAGAAACCCAAATGGAGAAGAAGAAGAAGTAACCCAAATGGAGAAGAAGAAGAAGAAGAAACCCAAATGGAGAAGAAGAAGAAGAAACCCAAATGGAGAAGAAGAAGAAGAAGAAACCCAAATGGAGAAGAAGAAGAAACCCAAATGAAGAAGAAGAAGAAGAAACCCAAATGGAGAAGAAGAAGAAACCCAAATGGAGAAGAAGAAGAAGTAACCCAAATGGAGAAGAAGAAGAAGAAACCCAAATGGAGAAGAAGAAGAAGAAACCCAAATGGAGAAGAAGAAGAAGAAGAAACCCAAATGGAGAAGAAGAAGAAGAAACCCAAATGGAGAAGAAGAAGAAGAAGAAACCCAAATGGAGAAGAAGAAGAAGAAACCCAAATGAAGAAGAAGAAGAAGAAACCCAAATGGAGAAGAAGAAGAAGAAACCCAAATGGAGAAGAAGAAACCCAAATGAAGAAGAAGAAACCCAAATGGAGAAGAAGAAGAAGAAACCCAAATGGAGAAGAAGAAGAAACCCAAATGGAGAAGAAGAAGAAACCCAAATGAAGAAGAAGAAGAAGAAGAAACCCAAATGAAGAAGAAGAAGAAGAAAAAACCCAAATGAAGAAGAAGAAGAAGAAACCCAAATGAAGAAGAAGAAGAAGAAACCCAAATGAAGAAGAAGAAGAAACCCAAATGGAGAAGAAGAAGAAACCCAAATGAAGAAGAAGAAGAAAAAACACAAATGAAGAAGGAGAAGAAACCCAAATGAAGAAGAAGAAGAAACCCAAATGAAGAAGAAGAAACCCAAATGGAGAAGAAGAAGAAGAAACCCAAATGGAGAAGAAGAAGAAGAGGAAACCCAAATGAAGAAGAAGAAGAAGAAGAAACCCAAATGAAGAAGAAGAAGAAGAAACCCAAATGGAGAAGAAGAAGAAGAAGAAGAAACCCAAATGGAGAAGAAGAATAAGAAACCCAAATGGAGAAGAAGAATAAGAAACCCAAAATGGAGAAGAAGAAACCCAAATGGAGAAGAAGAAGAAGAAACCCAAATGGAGAAGAAGAAGAAGAAACCCAAATGGAGAAGAAGAAGAAGAAACCCAAAATGGAGAAGAAGAAGAAGCCCAAATGGAGAAGAAGAAGAAACCCAAATGAAGAAGAAGAAACCCAAATGGAGGAGAAGAAGAAGAAGAAACCCAAATGGAGAAGAAGAAGAAGAAACCCAAATGGAGAAGAAGAAGAAGAAGAAACCCAAATGGAGAAGAAGAAGAAACCCAAATGAAGAAGAAGAAGAAGAAACCCAAATGGAGAAGAAGAAGAAGAAACCCAAATGGAGAAGAAGAAGAAACCCAAATGAAGAAGAAGAAGAAGAAACCCAAATGAAGAAGAAGAAGAAGAAACCCAAATGAAGAAGAAGAAGAAGAAACCCAAATGAAGAAGAAGAAGAAACCCAAAATGGAGAAGAAGAAGCAGAAACCCAAATGGAGAAGAAGAAGAAGAAACCCAAAATGGAGAAGAAGAAGAAGAAACCCAAATGGAGAAGAAGAATAAGAAATCCAAAATGGAGAAGAAGAAGAAGAAACCCAAATGGAGAAGAAGAAGAAGAAACCCAAATGGAGAAGAAGAAGAAGCCCAAATGGAGAAGAAGAAGAAGAAGAAGAAACCCAAATGGAGAAAAGAAGAAGAAGAAGATGAAGAAGAAGAAACCCAAATGGAGAAAAGAAGAAGAAGAAGAAACCCAAATGAAGAAGAAGAAGAAACCCAAGTGAAGAAGAAGAAGAAACCCAAATGGAGAAGAAGAAGAAGAAACCCAAATGGAGAAGAAGAAGAAGAAACCCAAATGAAGAAGAAGAAGAAACCCAAATGGAGAAGAAGAAGAAGAAGAAGAAACCCAAATGAAGAAGAAGAAGAAACCCAAATGAAGAAGAAGAAGAAACCCAAATGGAGAAAAGAAGAAGAAGAAGAAACCCAAATGAAGAAGAAGAAGAAGAAACCCAAATGAAGAAGAAGAAGAAACCCAAATGGAGAAGAAGAAGACACCCAAATGGAGAAGAAGAAACCCAAATGGAGGAGAAGAAGAAACCCAAATGGAGAAGAAGAAGAAGAAACCCAAATGGAGAAGAAGAAGAAACCCAAATGGAGAAGAAGAAGAAGAAACCCAAATGAAGAAGAAGAAACCCAAATGAAGAAGAAGAAGAAACCCAAAAGAAGAAGAAGAAGAAACCCAAATGGAGAAGAAGAAGAAGAAACCCAAATGGAGAAGAAGAAGAAGAAGAAACCCAAATGAAGAAGAAGAAGAAACCCAAATGGAGAAGAAGAAGAAGAAACCCAAATGGAGAAGAAGAAGAAGAAGTAACCCAAATGGAGAAGAAGAAGAAACCCAAATGAAGAAGAAGAAGAAACCCAAATGGAGAAGAAGAAGAAGAAGAAGTAACCCAAATGGAGAAGAAGAAGAAGAAGAATCCCAAATGGAGAAGAAGAAACCCAAATGGAGAAGAAGAAGAAGAAGAAACCCAAATGGAGAAGAAGAAGAAGAAGAAACCCAAATGGAGAAGAAGAAGAAGAAGAAACCCAAATGGAGAAGAAGAAACCCAAATGAAGAAGAAGAAGAAGAAGAAACCCAAATGGAGAAGAAGAAGAAGAAACCCAAATGAAGAAGAAGAAGAAACCCAAATGAAGAAGAAGAAGAAACCCAAATGGAGAAGTAGAAGAAGAACCCCAAATGGAGAAGAAGAAGAAGAAGAAACCCACATGGAGAAGAAGAAGAAACCCAAATGAAGAAGAAGAAGAAACTCAAATGAAGAAGAAGAAGAAAAAACCCAAATGAAGAAGAAGAAACTCAAATGAAGAAGAAGAAGAAACCCAAATGAAGAAGAAGAAGAAACCCAAATGGAGAAGAAGAAGAAACCCAAATGAAGGAGAAGAAGAAAAAACACAAATGAAGAAGGAGAAGAAACCCAAATGAAGAAGAAGAAGAAACCCAAATGAAGAAGAAGAAGAAGAAACCCAAATGAAGAAGAAGAAGAAACCCAAATGAAGAAGAAGAAGAAACCCACATGAAGAAGAAGAAGAAGAAACCCAAATGGAGAAGAAGAAGAAGAAACCCAAATGGAGAAGAAGAAGAAGAAACCCAAATGGAGAAGAAGAAGAAACCCAAATGGAGAAAAGAAAAAGAAGAAGAAGAAACCCAAATGGAGAAGAAGAAGAATAAGAAACCCAAATGGAGAAGAAGAAGAAGAAACCCAAATGGAGAAGAAGAAGAAACCCAAATGGAGAAGAAGAAGAAGAAGAAGAAGAAACCCAAATGAAGAAGAAGAAGAAACCCAAATGGAGAAGAAGAAGAAGAAGAAACCCAAATGGAGAAGAAGAAGAAGAAACCCAAATGAAGAAGAAGAAACCCAAATGGAGAAGAAGAAGAAGCCCAAATGGAGAAGAAGAAGAAGAAGAAACCCAAATGGAGAAGAAGAAGAAAAAGAAGAAACCCAAATGGAGAAGAAGAAGAAGAAGAAACCCAAATGGTGGAGAAGAAGAAGAAGAAACCCAAATGGAGAAGAAGAAGAAGAAGAAACCCAAATGGAGAAGAAGAAGAAGAAACCCAAATGAAGAAGAAGAAGAAACCCAAATGAAGAAGAAGAAGAAACCCAAATGAAGAAGAAGAAACCCAAATGGAGAAGAAGAAGAAGAAACCCAAATGGAGAAGAAGAAGAAGAAACCCAAATGAAGAAGAAGAAGAAGAAACCCAAATGAAGAAGAAGAAGAAACCCAAATGGAGAAGAAGAAGAAGAAACCCAAATGGAGAAGAAGAAGTAACCCAAATGGAGAAGAAGAAGAAACCCAAATGGAGAAGAAGAAGAAGAAACCCAAATGGAGAAGAAGAAGAAGAAACCCAAATGGAGAAGAAGAAGAAGAAACCCAAATGGAGAAGAAGAAGAAGAAACCCAAATGGAGAAGAAGAAGAAACCCAAATGAAGAAGAAGAAGAAGAAACCCAAATGAAGAAGAAGAAGAAGAAAAAAAAACAAATGAAGAAGAAGAAACCCGAATGAAGAAGAAGAAGAAGAAACCCAAATGAAGAAGAAGAAGATACCCAAATGAAGAAGAAGAAGAAACCCAAATGGAGAAGAAGAAGAAGAAACCCAAAATGGAGAAGAAGAAGAAGAAACCCAAAATGGAGAAGAAGAAGAAGAAACCCAAATGGAGAAGAAGAATAAGAAACCCAAATGGAGAAGAAGAATAAGAAACCCAAAATGGAGAAGAAGAAGAAACCCAAATGGAGAAGAAGAAGAAACCCAAATGGAGAAGAAGAAGAAGAAGAAACCCAAATGGAGAAGAAGAAGAAACCCAAATGGAGAAGAAGAAGAAGAAGAAACCCAAAATGGAGAAGAAGAAGAAGCCCAAATGGAGAAGAAGAAGAAACCCAAATGAAGAAGAAGAAGAAGAAACCCAAATGGAGGAGAAGAAGAAGAAGAAACCCAAATGGAGAAGAAGAAGAAGAAACCCAAATGGAGAAGAAGAAGAAACCCAAATGAAGAAGAAGAAGAAACCCAAATGAAGAAGAAGAAGAAGAAGAAGAAGAAAAAACCCAAATGAAGAAGAAGAAGAAGAAGAAACCCAAATGAAGAAGAAGAAGAAACCCAAATGGAGAAGAAGAAGAAGAAACCCAAATGGAGAAGAAGAAGAAGAAGAAGAAGAAGAAGAAACCCAAATGGAGAAAAGAAGAAGAAGAAACCCAAATGGAGAAGAAGAATAAGAAACCCAAATGGAGAAGAAGAAGAAACCCAAATGGAGAAGAAGAAGAAGAAACCCAAATGGAGAAGAAGAAGAAGAAACCCAAATCAAGAAGAAGAAGAAGAAGAAGAAACCCAAATGGAGAAGAAGAAGAAACCCAAAATGGAGAAGAAGAAGAAGAAGCCCAAATGGAGAAGAAGAAGAAACCCAAATGGAGAAGAAGAAGAAGAAACCCAAATGGAGGAGAAGAAGAAGAAGAAGAAACCCAAATGGAGAAGAAGATGAAGAAGAAACCCAAATGGAGAAGAAGAAGAAGAAGAAGAAACCCAAATGGAGAAGAAGAAGAAGAAACCCAAATGAAGAAGAAGAAGAAACCCAAATGGAGAAGAAGATGAAGAAGAAACCCAAATGGAGAAGAAGAAGAAACCCAAATGAAGAAGAAGAAGAAACCCAAATGGAGAAGAAGAAGAAGAAACCCAAATGGAGAAGAAGAAGAAGAAGAAACCCAAATGGAGAAGAAGAAGAATAAGTAACCCAAATGGAGAAGAAGAAGAAGAAACCCAAATGTAGAAGAAGAAGAAGAAGAAACCCAAATGGAGAAGAAGAAGAAGAAACCCAAATGGAGGAGAAGAAGAAGAAGAAGAAGAAACCCAAATGTAGAAGAAGAAGAAGAAGAAACCCAAATGGAGAAGAAGAAGAAGAAACCCAAATGAAGAAGAAGAAACCAAAATGAAGAAGAAGAAACCCAAATGGAGAAGAAGAAGAAACCCAAATGGAGAAGAAGAAGAAGAAACCCAAATGAAGAAGAAGAAGAAACCCAAATGAAGAAGAAGAAGAAACCCAAATGGAGAAGAAGAAGAAGAAACCCAAATGGAGAAGAAGAAGAAGAAGTAACCCAAATGGAGAAGAAGAAGAAGAAGAAACCCAAATGGAGAAGAAGAAGAAGAAACCCAAATGGAGAAGAAGAAGAAGAAACCCAAATGAAGAAGAAGAAGAAACCCAAATGGAGAAGAAGAAGAAGAAACCCAAATGGAGAAGAAGAAGAAACCCAAATGAAGAAGAAGAAGAAGAAACCCAAATGGAGAAGAAGAAGAAACCCAAATGGAGAAGAAGAAGAAGTAACCCAAATGGAGAAGAAGAAGAAGAAGAAACCCAAATGGAGAAGAAGAAGAAGAAACCCAAATGGAAAAGAAGAAGAAGAAGAAACCCAAATGGAGAAGAAGAAGAAGAAGAAACCCAAATGGAGAAGAAGAAACCCAAATGGAGAAGAAGAAGAAGAAGAAACCCAAATGGAGAAGAAGAAGAAGAAGAAACCCAAATGGAGAAGAAGAAGAAGAAGTAACCCAAATGGAGAAGAAGAAGAAGAAACCCAAATGTAGAAGAAGAAGAAGAAACCCAAATGGAGAAGAAGAAGAAGAAACCCAAATGGAGGAGAAGAAGAAGAAGAAGAAACCCAAATGTAGAAGAAGAAGAAGAAGAAACCCAAATGGAGAAGAAGAAGAAACCCAAATGAAGAAGAAGAAGAAACCCAAATGAAGAAGAAGAAACCCAAATGGAGAAGAAGAAGAAACCCAAATGGAGAAGAAGAAGAAGAAGAAACCCAAATGAAGAAGAAGAAGAAGAAGAAGAAGAAGAAACCCAAATGAAGAAGAAGAAGAAACCCAAATGGAGAAGAAGAAGAAGAAACCCAAATGGAGAAGAAGAAGAAGAAGTAACCCAAATGGAGAAGAAGAAGAAGAAGAAACCCAAATGGAGAAGAAGAAGAAACCCAAATGGAGAAGAAGAAGAAGTAACCCAAATGGAGAAGAAGAAGAAGAAGAAACCCAAATGGAGAAGAAGAAGAAGAAACCCAAATGGAGAAGAAGAAGAAGAAGAAACCCAAATGGAGAAGAAGAAGAAACCCAAATGAAGAAGAAGAAGAAGAAACCCAAATGGAGAAGAAGAAGAAACCCAAATGGAGAAGAAGAAGAAGTAACCCAAATGGAGAAGAAGAAGAAGAAACCCAAATGGAGAAGAAGAAGAAGAAACCCAAATGGAGAAGAAGAAGAAGAAGAAACCCAAATGGAGAAGAAGAAGAAGAAACCCAAATGGAGAAGAAGAAGAAGAAGAAGAAACCCAAATGGAGAAGAAGAAGAAGAAACCCAAATGGAGAAGAAGAAGAAGAAACCCAAATGAAGAAGAAGAAGAAGAAACCCAAATGGAGAAGAAGAAGAAGAAACCCAAATGGAGAAGAAGAAACCCAAATGAAGAAGAAGAAACCCAAATGGAGAAGAAGAAGAAGAAACCCAAATGGAGAAGAAGAAGAAACCCAAATGGAGAAGAAGAAGAAACCCAAATGAAGAAGAAGAAGAAGAAGAAACCCAAATGAAGAAGAAGAAGAAGAAAAAACCCAAATGAAGAAGAAGAAGAAGAAACCCAAATGAAGAAGAAGAAGAAGAAACCCAAATGAAGAAGAAGAAGAAACCCAAATGGAGAAGAAGAAGAAGAAACCCAAATGAAGAAGAAGAAGAAAAAACACAAATGAAGAAGGAGAAGAAACCCAAATGAAGAAGAAGAAGAAACCCAAATGAAGAAGAAGAAACCCAAATGGAGAAGAAGAAGAAGAAACCCAAATGGAGAAGAAGAAGAAGAGGAAACCCAAATGAAGAAGAAGAAGAAGAAGAAACCCAAATGAAGAAGAAGAAGAAGAAACCCAAATGGAGAAGAAGAAGAAGAAGAAGAAACCCAAATGGAGAAGAAGAATAAGAAACCCAAATGGAGAAGAAGAATAAGAAACCCAAAATGGAGAAGAAGAAACCCAAATGGAGAAGAAGAAGAAACCCAAATGGAGAAGAAGAAGAAGAAACCCAAATGGAGAAGAAGAAGAAGAAACCCAAATGGAGAAGAAGAAGAAGAAACCCAAAATGGAGAAGAAGAAGAAGCCCAAATGGAGAAGAAGAAGAAACCCAAATGAAGAAGAAGAAACCCAAATGGAGGAGAAGAAGAAGAAGAAACCCAAATGGAGAAGAAGAAGAAGAAACCCAAATGGAGAAGAAGAAGAAGAAGAAACCCAAATGGAGAAGAAGAAGAAACCCAAATGAAGAAGAAGAAGAAGAAACCCAAATGGAGAAGAAGAAGAAGAAACCCAAATGGAGAAGAAGAAGAAACCCAAATGAAGAAGAAGAAGAAGAAACCCAAATGAAGAAGAAGAAGAAGAAACCCAAATGAAGAAGAAGAAGAAGAAACCCAAATGAAGAAGAAGAAGAAACCCAAAATGGAGAAGAAGAAGCAGAAACCCAAATGGAGAAGAAGAAACCCAAAATGGAGAAGAAGAAGAAGAAACCCAAATGGAGAAGAAGAATAAGAAATCCAAAATGGAGAAGAAGAAGAAGAAGAAACCCAAATGGAGAAGAAGAAGAAGAAACCCAAATGGAGAAGAAGAAGAAGCCCAAATGGAGAAGAAGAAGAAGAAGAAACCCAAATGGAGAAAAGAAGAAGAAGAAGATGAAGAAGAAGAAACCCAAATGGAGAAAAGAAGAAGAAGAAGAAACCCAAATGAAGAAGAAGAAGAAACCCAAGTGAAGAAGAAGAAGAAACCCAAATGGAGAAGAAGAAGAAGAAACCCAAATGGAGAAGAAGAAGAAGAAACCCAAATGAAGAAGAAGAAGAAACCCAAATGGAGAAGAAGAAGAAGAAACCCAAATGGAGAAGAAGAAGAAACCCAAATGAAGAAGAAGAAGAAACCCAAATGGAGAAGAAGAAGAAACCCAAATGGAGAAGAAGAAGTAACCCAAATGGAGAAGAAGAAGAAGAAGAAACCCAAATGGAGAAGAAGAAGAAGAAACCCAAATGGAAAAGAAGAAGAAGAAGAAACCCAAATGGAGAAGAAGAAGAAGAAGAAACCCAAATGGAGAAGAAGAAGAAGAAGAAACCCAAATGGAGAAGAAGAAACCCAAATGGAGAAGAAGAAGAAGAAGAAACCCAAATGGAGAAGAAGAAGAAGAAGAAGAAACCCAAATGGAGAAGAAGAAGAAGAAGTAACCCAAATGGAGAAGAAGAAGAAGAAACCCAAATGTAGAAGAAGAAGAAGAAACCCAAATGGAGAAGAAGAAGAAGAAACCCAAATGGAGGAGAAGAAGAAGAAGAAACCCAAATGTAGAAGAAGAAGAAGAAACCCAAATGGAGAAGAAGAAGAAACCCAAATGGAGAAGAAGAAGTAACCCAAATGGAGAAGAAGAAGAAGAAGAAACCCAAATGGAGAAGAAGAAGAAGAAACCCAAATGGAAAAGAAGAAGAAGAAGAAACCCAAATGGAGAAAAAGAAGAAGAAGAAACCCAAATGGAGAAGAAGAAGAAGAAGAAACCCAAATGGAGAAGAAGAAACCCAAATGGAGAAGAAGAAGAAGAAGAAACCCAAATGGAGAAGAAGAAGAAGAAGAAACCCAAATGGAGAAGAAGAAGAAGAAGTAACCCAAATGGAGAAGAAGAAGAAGAAACCCAAATGTAGAAGAAGAAGAAGAAACCCAAATGGAGAAGAAGAAGAAGAAACCCAAATGGAGGAGAAGAAGAAGAAGAAACCCAAATGTAGAAGAAGAAGAAGAAGAAACCCAAATGGAGAAGAAGAAGAAACCCAAATGAAGAAGAAGAAGAAACCCAAATGAAGAAGAAGAAACCCAAATGGAGAAGAAGAAGAAACCCAAATGGAGAAGAAGAAGAAGAAGTAACCCAAATGGAGAAGAAGAAGAAGAAGAAACCCAAATGGAGAAGAAGAAGAAACCCAAATGGAGAAGAAGAAGAAGTAACCCAAATGGAGAAGAAGAAGAAGAAGAAACCCAAATGGAGAAGAAGAAGAAGAAACCCAAATGGAGAAGAAGAAGAAGAAGAAACCCAAATGGAGAAGAAGAAGAAACCCAAATGAAGAAGAAGAAGAAGAAACCCAAATGGAGAAGAAGAAGAAACCCAAATGGAGAAGAAGAAGAAGTAACCCAAATGGAGAAGAAGAAGAAGAAACCCAAATGGAGAAGAAGAAGAAGAAACCCAAATGGAGAAGAAGAAGAAGAAGAAACCCAAATGGAGAAGAAGAAGAAACCCAAATGGAGAAGAAGAAGAAGAAGAAACCCAAATGGAGAAGAAGAAGAAGAAACCCAAATGAAGAAGAAGAAGAAGAAACCCAAATGGAGAAGAAGAAGAAGAAACCCAAATGGAGAAGAAGAAACCCAAATGAAGAAGAAGAAACCCAAATGGAGAAGAAGAAGAAGAAGAAACCCAAATGGAGAAGAAGAAGAAACCCAAATGGAGAAGAAGAAGAAACCCAAATGAAGAAGAAGAAGAAGAAGAAGAAACCCAAATGAAGAAGAAGAAGAAGAAAAAACCCAAATGAAGAAGAAGAAGAAGAAACCCAAATGAAGAAGAAGAAGAAGAAACCCAAATGAAGAAGAAGAAACCCAAATGGAGAAGAAGAAGAAGAAACCCAAATGAAGAAGAAGAAGAAAAAACACAAATGAAGAAGGAGAAGAAACCCAAATGAAGAAGAAGAAGAAACCCAAATGAAGAAGAAGAAACCCAAATGGAGAAGAAGAAGAAGAAGAAACCCAAATGGAGAAGAAGAAGAAGAGGAAACCCAAATGAAGAAGAAGAAGAAGAAGAAGAAACCCAAATGAAGAAGAAGAAGAAGAAACCCAAATGGAGAAGAAGAAGAAGAAGAAGAAGAAACCCAAATGGAGAAGAAGAATAAGAAACCCAAATGGAGAAGAAGAATAAGAAACCCAAAATGGAGAAGAAGAAACCCAAATGGAGAAGAAGAAGAAGAAACCCAAATGGAGAAGAAGAAGAAGAAACCCAAATGGAGAAGAAGAAGAAACCCAAATGGAGAAGAAGAAGAAGAAACCCAAAATGGAGAAGAAGAAGAAGCCCAAATGGAGAAGAAGAAGAAACCCAAATGAAGAAGAAGAAACCCAAATGGAGGAGAAGAAGAAGAAGAAACCCAAATGGAGAAGAAGAAGAAGAAACCCAAATGGAGAAGAAGAAGAAGAAGAAACCCAAATGGAGAAGAAGAAGAAACCCAAATGAAGAAGAAGAAGAAGAAGAAACCCAAATGGAGAAGAAGAAGAAGAAACCCAAATGGAGAAGAAGAAGAAACCCAAATGAAGAAGAAGAAGAAGAAACCCAAATGAAGAAGAAGAAGAAGAAGAAACCCAAATGAAGAAGAAGAAGAAGAAACCCAAATGAAGAAGAAGAAGAAACCCAAAATGGAGAAGAAGAAGAAGAAACCCAAAATGGAGAAGAAGAAGCAGAAACAAAAATGGAGAAGAAGAAGAAGAAACCCAAAATGGAGAAGAAGAAGAAGAAACCCAAATGGAGAAGAAGAATAAGAAATCCAAAATGGAGAAGAAGAAGAAGAAGAAACCCAAATGGAGAAGAAGAAGAAGAAACCCAAATGGAGAAGAAGAAGAAGCCCAAATGGAGAAGAAGAAGAAGAAGAAGAAACCCAAATGGAGAAAAGAAGAAGAAGATGAAGAAGAAGAAACCCAAATGGAGAAAAGAAGAAGAAGAAGAAACCCAAATGAAGAAGAAGAAGAAACCCAAGTGAAGAAGAAGAAGAAACCCAAATGGAGAAGAAGAAGAAGAAGAAGAAACCCAAATGGAGAAGAAGAAACCCAAATGGAGAAGAAGAAGAAGAAGAAACCCAAATGGAGAAGAAGAAGAAGCCCAAAAGGAGAAAAGAAGAAGAAGAAGAAGAAACCCAAATGGAGAAAAGAAGAAGAAGATGAAGAAGAAGAAACCCAAATGGAGAAAAGAAGAAGAAGAAGAAACCCAAATGAAGAAGAAGAAGAAGAAACCCAAATGAAGAAGAAGAAGAAACCCAAATGGAGAAGAAGAAGAAACCCAAATGGAGAAGAAGAAACCCAATGGAGGAGAAGAAGAAGAAACCCAAATGGAGAAGAAGAAGAAGAAACCCAAATGGAGAAGAAGAAGAAACCCAAATGGAGAAGAAGAAGAAGAAGAAGAAACCCAAATGAAGAAGAAGAAGAAACCCAAATGAAGAAGAAGAAGAAACCCAAAAGAAGAAGAAGAAGAAACCCAAATGGAGAAGAAGAAGAAGAAACCCAAATGGAGAAGAAGAAGAAGAAGAAGAAACCCAAATGAAGAAGAAGAAGACACCCAAATGGAGAAGAAGAAGAAGAAACCCAAATGGAGAAGAAGAAGAAGAAGTAACCCAAATGGAGAAGAAGAAGAAACCCAAATGAAGAAGAAGAAGAAACCCAAATGGAGAAGAAGAAGAAGAAGAAACCCAAATGGAGAAGAAGAAGAAGAAGAAGTAACCCAAATGGAGAAGAAGAAGAAGAAACCCAAATGGAGAAGAAGAAGAAGAAACCCAAATGGAGAAGAAGAAGAAGAAGAAACCCAAATGAAGAAGAAGAAGAAACCCAAATGGAGGAGAAGAAGAAGAAGAAACCCAAATGAAGAAGAAGAAGAAGAAGAAGAAACCCAAATGGAGAAGAAGAAGAAGAAACCCAAATGAAGAAGAAGAAGAAACCCAAATGAAGAAGAAGAAGAAACCCAAATGGAGAAGTAGAAGAAGAAACCCAAATGGAGAAGAAGAAGAAGAAACCCACATGGAGAAGAAGAAGAAACCCAAATGAAGAAGAAGAAGAAACCCAAATGAAGAAGAAGAAGAAGAAGAAGAAAAAACCCAAATGAAGAAGAAGAAGAAACCCAAATGAAGAAGAAGAAGAAGAAGAAACCCAAATGAAGAAGAAGAAGAAACCCAAATGGAGAAGAAGAAGAAACCCAAATGAAGGAGAAGAAGAAAAAACACAAATGAAGAAGGAGAAGAAACCCAAATGAAGAAGAAGAAGAAACCCAAATGAAGAAGAAGAAGAAGAAACCCAAATGAAGAAGAAGAAGAAACCCAAATGAAGAAGAAGAAGAAACCCACATGAAGAAGAAGAAGAAACCCAAATGGAGAAGAAGAAGAAGAAACCCAAATGGAGAAGAAGAAGAAGAAACCCAAATGGAGAAGAAGAAGAAGAAGAAGAAACCCAAAATGGAGAAAAGAAGAAGAAGAAGAAGAAACCCAAATGGAGAAGAAGAAGAATAAGAAACCCAAATGGAGAAGAAGAAGAAGAAACCCAAATGGAGAAGAAGAAGAAGAAACCCAAATGGAGAAGAAGAAGAAGAAACCCAAATGAAGAAGAAGAAGAAGAAACCCAAATGGAGAAGAAGAAGAAGAAGAAACCCAAAATGGAGAAGAAGAAGAAGAAGCCCAAATGGAGAAGAAGAAGAAACCCAAATGGAGAAGAAGAAGAAGAAACCCAAATGGAGGAGAAGAAGAAGAAGAAACCCAAATGGAGAAGAAGAAGAAGAAACCCAAATGGAGAAGAAGAAGAAGAAGAAGAAACCCAAATGGAGAAGAAGAAGAAGAAGAAACCCAAATGGAGAAGAAGAAGAAACCCAAATGAAGAAGAAGAAGAAACCCAAATGGAGAAGAAGAAGAAGAAACCCAAATGGAGAAGAAGAAGAAACCCAAATGAAGAAGAAGAAGAAGAAGAAACCCAAATGGAGAAGAAGAAGAAGAAGAAACCCAAATGGAGAAGAAGAAGAAGAAGTAACCCAAATGGAGAAGAAGAAGAAGAAGAAACCCAAATGGAAAAGAAGAAGAAGAAGAAACCCAAATGGAGAAGAAGAAGAAGAAGAAGCCCAAATGGAGAAGAAGAAGAAGAAGAAGAAACCCAAATGGAGAAGAAGAAGAAACCCAAATGGAGAAGAAGAAGAAGAAGAAACCCAAATGGAGAAGAAGAAGAAGAAGAAACCCAAATGGAGAAGAAGAAGAAACCCAAATGAAGAAGAAGAAGAAGAAACCCAAATGAAGAAGAAGAAGAAAAAAAAACAAATGAAGAAGAAGAAACCCAAATGAAGAAGAAGAAGAAACCCAAATGAAGAAGAAGAAGAAGAAACCCAAATGAAGAAGAAGAAGAAGAAACCCAAATGAAGAAGAAGAAGAAACCCAAATGGAGAAGAAGAAGAAGAAACCCAAAATGGAGAAGAAGAAAAAGAAACCCAAAATGGAGAAGAAGAAGAAGAAACCCAAATGGAGAAGAAGAATAAGAAACCCAAATGGAGAAGAAGAATAAGAAACCCAAAATGGAGAAGAAGAAGAAGAAACCCAAATGGAGAAGAAGAAGAAGAAACCCAAATGGAGAAGAAGAAGAAGAAACCCAAATGGAGAAGAAGAAGAAGAAACCCAAATGGAGAAGAAGAAGAAGAAACCCAAATGGAGAAGAAGAAGAAACCCAAAATGGAGAAGAAGAAGAAGAAGCCAAATGGAGAAGAAGAAGAAACCCAAATGAAGAAGAAGAAGAAACCCAAATGGAGGAGAAGAAGAAGAAGAAACCCAAATGGAGAAGAAGAAACCCAAATGGAGAAGAAGAAGAAACCCAAATGAAGAAGAAGAAGAAGAAACCCAAATGAAGAAGAAGAAGAAGAAGAAGAAAAAACCCAAATGAAGAAGAAGAAACCCAAATGAAGAAGAAGAAGAAGAAACCCAAATGAAGAAGAAGAAGAAACCCAAATGAAGAAGAAGAAGAAGAAACCCAAATGAAGAAGAAGAAGAGAAACCCAAATGGAGAAGAAGAAGAAGAAGAATCCCAAATGGAGAAGAAGAAGAAGAAGAAGAAACTCAAATGGAGAAGAAGAAGAAACCCAAATGGAGAAGAAGAAGAAGAAACCCAAATGGAGAAGAAGAAGAAACCCAAATGAAGAAGAAGAAGAAGAAACCCAAGTGAAGAAGAAGAAACCCAAATGAAGAAGAAGAAGAAGAAACCCAAATGAAGAAGAAGAAGAAGAAAAAACCCAAATGAAGAAGAAGAAGAAACCCAAATGAAGAAGAAGAAACCCAAATGAAGAAGAAGAAACCCAAATGAAGAAGAAGAAGAAACCCAAATGAAGAAGAAGAAGAAACCCAAATGAAGAAGAAGAAGAAACCCAAATGGAGAAGAAGAAGAAGAAGAAAAAACCCAAATGAAGAAGAAGAAGAAACCCAAATGGAGAAGAAGAAGAAGAAGAAGAAACCCAAATGGAGAAGAAGAAGAAACCCAAATGAAGAAGAAGAAGAAGAAACCCAAATGAAGAAGAAGAAGAAGAAACCCAAATGAAGAAGAAGAAGAAGAAACCCAAATGAAGAAGAAGAAGAAACCCAAATGAAGAAGAAGAAGAAACCCAAAATGGAGAAGAAGTAGAAGAAGAAACCCAAATGGAGAAGAAGAAAAAGAAGAAACCCAAAATGGAGAAGAAGAAGAAGAAACCCAAATGGAGAAGAAGAATAAGAAATCCAAAATGGAGAAGAAGAAGAAGAAACCCAAATGGAGAAGAAGAAGAAGAAGAAGAAACCCAAATGGAGAAGAAGAAGAAGAAACCCAAATGGAGAAGAAGAAGAAGCCCAAATGGAGAAGAAGAAACCCAAATGGAGAAAAGAAGAAGAAGAAGATGAAGAAGAAGAAACCCAAATGGAGAAAAGAAGAAGAAGAAGAAACCCAAATGAAGAAGAAGAAGAAGAAACCCAAATGAAGAAGAAGAAGAAACCCAAATGGAGAAGAAGAAGAAGAAGAAACCCAAATGGAGAAGAAGAAGAAGAAGAAACCCAAATGGAGAAGAAGAAGAAGAAACCCAAATGGAGAAGAAGATGAAGCCCGAATGGAGAAAAGAAGAAGAAGAAGAAACCCAAATGGAGAAAAGAAGAAGAAGAAGATGAAGAAGAAGAAACCCAAATGGAGAAAAGAAGAAGAAGAAACCCAAATGAAGAAGAAGAAGAAGAAACCCAAATGAAGAAGAAGAAGAAACCCAAATGGAGAAGAAGAAGAAACCCAAATGGAGAAGAAGAAACCCAAATGGAGGAGAAGAAGAAGAAGAAACCCAAATGGAGAAGAAGAAGAAACCCAAATGGAGAAGAAGAAGAAGAAGAAACCCAAATGAAGAAGAAGAAACCCAAATGAAGAAGAAGAAGAAACCCAAAAGAAGAAGAAGAAGAAACCCAAATGGAGAAGAAGAAGAAGAAACCCAAATGGAGAAGAAGAAGAAGAAACCCAAATGAAGAAGAAGAAGAAACCCAAATGGAGAAGAAGAAGAAGAAGAAACCCAAATGGAGAAGAAGAAGAAACCCAAATGAAGAAGAAGAAGAAACCCAAAATGGAGAAGAAGAAGAAGAAGAAACCCAAATGGAGAAGAAGAAGAAGAAGAAGTAACCCAAATGGAGAAGAAGAAGAAGAAGAAACCCAAATGGAGAAGAAGAAGAAGAAACCCAAATGGAGAAGAAGAAGAAGAAGAAACCCAAATGGAGAAGAAGAAGAAGAAGAAACCCAAATGGAGAAGAAGAAGAAGAAGAAACCCAAATGGAGAAGAAGAAGAAGAAACCCAAATGAAGAAGAAGAAGAAGAAACCCAAATGGAGAAGAAGAAGAAGAAACCCAAATGAAGAAGAAGAAGAAACCCAAATGAAGAAGAAGAAGAAACCCAAATGGAGAAGAAGAAGAAGAAGAAGAAACCCAAATGGAGAAGAAGAAGAAGAAGAAACCCACATGGAGAAGAAGAAGAAGAAACCCAAATGAAGAAGAAGAAGAAGAAACCCAAATGAAGAAGAAGAAGAAGAAAAAACCCAAATGAAGAAGAAGAAGAAGAAACCCAAATGAAGAAGAAGAAGAAACCCAAATGAAGAAGAAGAAGAAACCCAAATGGAGAAGAAGAAGAAACCCAAATGAAGGAGAAGAAGAAAAAACACAAATGAAGAAGGAGAAGAAACCCAAATGAAGAAGAAGAAACCCAAATGAAGAAGAAGAAGAAGAAACCCAAATGAAGAAGAAGAAGAAACCCAAATGAAGAAGAAGAAGAAACCCACATGAAGAAGAAGAAAAAGAAGAAGAAACCCAAATGGAGAAGAAGAATAAGAAACCCAAATGGAGAAGAAGAAGAAGAAACCCAAATGGAGAAGAAGAAGAAGAAACCCAAATGGAGAAGAAGAAGAAGAAACCCAAATGAAGAAGAAGAAGAAACCCAAATGGAGAAGAAGAAGAAACCCAAATGAAGGAGAAGAAGAAAAAACACAAATGAAGAAGGAGAAGAAACCCAAATGAAGAAGAAGAAACCCAAATGAAGAAGAAGAAGAAGAAACCCAAATGGAGAAGAAGAAGAAGAAACCCAAATGGAGAAGAAGAAGAAGAAACCCAAATGGAGAAAAGAAAAAGAAGAAGAAACCCAAATGGAGAAGAAGAATAAGAAACCCAAATGGAGAAGAAGAAGAAGAAACCCAAATGGAGAAGAAGAAGAAGAAACCCAAATGGAGAAGAAGAAGAAGAAACCCAAATAAAGAAGAAGAAGAAGAAACCCAAATGGAGAAGAAGAAGAAGAAGAAACCCAAAATGGAGAAGAAGAAGAAGAAGCCCAAATGGAGAAGAAGAAGAAACCCAAATGGAGAAGAAGAAGAAGAAACCCAAATGGAGGAGAAGAAGAAGAAGAAACCCAAATGGAGAAGAAGAAGAAGAAGAAACCCAAATGGAGAAGAAGAAGAAGAAGAAGAAGAAACCCAAATGGAGAAGAAGAAGAAGAAGAAACCCAAATGGAGAAGAAGAAGAAACCCAAATGAAGAAGAAGAAGAAACCCAAATGGAGAAGAAGAAGAAGAAGAAACCCAAATGGAGAAGAAGAAGAAACCCAAATGAAGAAGAAGAAACCCAAATGGAGAAGAAGAAGAAACCCAAATGGAGAAGAAGAAGAAGAAGAAGAAACCCAAATGAAGAAGAAGAAGAAGAAACCCAAATGAAGAAGAAGAAACCCAAATGGAGAAGAAGAAGAAGAAACCCAAATGGAGAAGAAGAAGAAGAAGTAACCCAAATGGAGAAGAAGAAGAAGAAGAAGAAACCCAAATGGAGAAGAAGAAGAAGAAACCCAAATGGAAAAGAAGAAGAAGAAGAAACCCAAATGGAGAAGAAGAAGAAGAAGAAACCCAAATGGAGAAGAAGAAGAAGAAGAAACCCAAATGGAGAAGAAGAAACCCAAATGGAGAAGAAGAAGAAGAAGAAACCCAAATGGAGAAGAAGAAGAAGAAGAAACCCAAATGGAGAAGAAGAAGAAGAAGTAACCCAAATGGAGAAGAAGAAGAAGAAACCCAAATGTAGAAGAAGAAGAAGAAACCCAAATGGAGAAGAAGAAGAAGAAACCCAAATGGAGGAGAAGAAGAAGAAGAAGAAACCCAAATGTAGAAGAAGAAGAAGAAGAAACCCAAATGGAGAAGAAGAAGAAACCCAAATGAAGAAGAAGAAGAAACCCAAATGAAGAAGAAGAAACCCAAATGGAGAAGAAGAAGAAACCCAAATGGAGAAGAAGAAGAAGAAGAAACCCAAATGAAGAAGAAGAAGAAGAAGAAGAAACCCAAATGAAGAAGAAGAAGAAACCCAAATGGAGAAGAAGAAGAAGAAACCCAAATGGAGAAGAAGAAGAAGAAGTAACCCAAATGGAGAAGAAGAAGAAGAAGAAACCCAAATGGAGAAGAAGAAGAAACCCAAATGGAGAAGAAGAAGAAGTAACCCAAATGGAGAAGAAGAAGAAGAAGAAACCCAAATGGAGAAGAAGAAGAAGAAACCCAAATGGAGAAGAAGAAGAAGAAACCCAAATGGAGAAGAAGAAGAAACCCAAATGAAGAAGAAGAAGAAGAAACCCAAATGTAGAAGAAGAAGAAACCCAAATGGAGAAGAAGAAGAAGTAACCCAAATGGAGAAGAAGAAGAAGAAACCCAAATGGAGAAGAAGAAGAAGAAACCCAAATGGAGAAGAAGAAGAAGAAGAAACCCAAATGGAGAAGAAGAAGAAGAAACCCAAATGGAGAAGAAGAAGAAGAAACCCAAATGGAGAAGAAGAAGAAACCCAAATGGATAAGAAGAAGAAGAAACCCAAATGAAGAAGAAGAAGAAGAAACCCAAATGGAGAAGAAGAAGAAGAAACCCAAATGGAGAAGAAGAAACCCAAATGAAGAAGAAGAAACCCAAATGGAGAAGAAGAAGAAGAAACCCAAATGGAGAAGAAGAAGAAACCCAAATGGAGAAGAAGAAGAAACCCAAATGAAGAAGAAGAAGAAGAAGAAGAAACCCAAATGAAGAAGAAGAAGAAGAAAAAACCCAAATGAAGAAGAAGAAGAAGAAACCCAAATGAAGAAGAAGAAGAAGAAACCCAAATGAAGAAGAAGAAGAAACCCAAATGGAGAAGAAGAAGAAGAAACCCAAATGAAGAAGAAGAAGAAAAAACACAAATGAAGAAGGAGAAGAAACCCAAATGAAGAAGAAGAAGAAACCCAAATGAAGAAGAAGAAACCCAAATGGAGAAGAAGAAGAAGAAGAAACCCAAATGGAGAAGAAGAAGAAGAGGAAACCCAAATGAAGA
This sequence comes from Rana muscosa, assembly GCA_029206835.1. Classification (NCBI taxonomy): domain Eukaryota; kingdom Metazoa; phylum Chordata; class Amphibia; order Anura; family Ranidae; genus Rana; species Rana muscosa. The sequence goes on from CM055117.1 coordinate 370,208,167, forward strand.
AGAAGAAGAAGAAGAAGAAACCCAAATGAAGAAGAAGAAGAAGAAACCCAAATGGAGAAGAAGAAGAAGAAGAAGAAACCCAAATGGAGAAGAAGAATAAGAAACCCAAATGGAGAAGAAGAATAAGAAACCCAAAATGGAGAAGAAGAAACCCAAATGGAGAAGAAGAAGAAGAAACCCAAATGGAGAAGAAGAAGAAGAAACCCAAATGGAGAAGAAGAAGAAGAAACCCAAATGGAGAAGAAGAAGAAGAAACCCAAAATGGAGAAGAAGAAGAAGCCCAAATGGAGAAGAAGAAACCCAAATGAAGAAGAAGAAACCCAAATGGAGGAGAAGAAGAAGAAGAAACCCAAATGGAGAAGAAGAAACCCAAATGGAGAAGAAGAAGAAGAAGAAACCCAAATGGAGAAGAAGAAGAAACCCAAATGAAGAAGAAGAAGAAGAAACCCAAATGGAGAAGAAGAAGAAGAAACCCAAATGGAGAAGAAGAAGAAACCCAAATGAAGAAGAAGAAGAAGAAACCCAAATGAAGAAGAAGAAGAAGAAACCCAAATGAAGAAGAAGAAGAAACCCAAAATGGAGAAGAAGAAGCAGAAACCCAAATGGAGAAGAAGAAACCCAAAATGGAGAAGAAGAAGAAGAAACCCAAATGGAGAAGAAGAATAAGAAATCCAAAATGGAGAAGAAGAAGAAGAAGAAGAAACCCAAATGGAGAAGAAGAAGAAGAAACCCAAATGGAGAAGAAGAAGAAGCCCAAATGGAGAAGAAGAAGAAGAAGAAACCCAAATGGAGAAAAGAAGAAGAAGAAGATGAAGAAGAAGAAACCCAAATGGAGAAAAGAAGAAGAAGAAGAAACCCAAATGAAGAAGAAGAAGAAGAAACCCAAGTGAAGAAGAAGAAGAAACCCAAATGGAGAAGAAGAAGAAGAAACCCAAATGGAGAAGAAGAAGAAGAAACCCAAATGAAGAAGAAGAAGAAACCCAAATGGAGAAGAAGAAGAAGAAACCCAAATGGAGAAGAAGAAGAAACCCAAATGAAGAAGAAGAAGAAACCCAAATGGAGAAGAAGAAGAAACCCAAATGGAGAAGAAGAAGTAACCCAAATGGAGAAGAAGAAGAAGAAGAAACCCAAATGGAGAAGAAGAAGAAGAAACCCAAATGGAAAAGAAGAAGAAGAAGAAACCCAAATGGAGAAGAAGAAGAAGAAGAAACCCAAATGGAGAAGAAGAAGAAGAAGAAACCCAAATGGAGAAGAAGAAACCCAAATGGAGAAGAAGAAGAAGAAGAAACCCAAATGGAGAAGAAGAAGAAGAAGAAGAAACCCAAATGGAGAAGAAGAAGAAGAAGTAACCCAAATGGAGAAGAAGAAGAAGAAACCCAAATGTAGAAGAAGAAGAAGAAACCCAAATGGAGAAGAAGAAGAAGAAACCCAAATGGAGGAGAAGAAGAAGAAGAAACCCAAATGTAGAAGAAGAAGAAGAAGAAACCCAAATGGAGAAGAAGAAGAAACCCAAATGGAGAAGAAGAAGTAACCCAAATGGAGAAGAAGAAGAAGAAGAAACCCAAATGGAGAAGAAGAAGAAGAAACCCAAATGGAAAAGAAGAAGAAGAAGAAACCCAAATGGAGAAAAAGAAGAAGAAGAAACCCAAATGGAGAAGAAGAAGAAGAAGAAACCCAAATGGAGAAGAAGAAACCCAAATGGAGAAGAAGAAGAAGAAGAAACCCAAATGGAGAAGAAGAAGAAGAAGAAACCCAAATGGAGAAGAAGAAGAAGAAGTAACCCAAATGGAGAAGAAGAAGAAGAAACCCAAATGTAGAAGAAGAAGAAGAAACCCAAATGGAGAAGAAGAAGAAGAAACCCAAATGGAGGAGAAGAAGAAGAAGAAACCCAAATGTAGAAGAAGAAGAAGAAGAAACCCAAATGGAGAAGAAGAAGAAACCCAAATGAAGAAGAAGAAGAAACCCAAATGAAGAAGAAGAAACCCAAATGGAGAAGAAGAAGAAACCCAAATGGAGAAGAAGAAGAAGAAGTAACCCAAATGGAGAAGAAGAAGAAGAAGAAACCCAAATGGAGAAGAAGAAGAAACCCAAATGGAGAAGAAGAAGAAGTAACCCAAATGGAGAAGAAGAAGAAGAAGAAACCCAAATGGAGAAGAAGAAGAAGAAACCCAAATGGAGAAGAAGAAGAAGAAGAAACCCAAATGGAGAAGAAGAAGAAACCCAAATGAAGAAGAAGAAGAAGAAACCCAAATGGAGAAGAAGAAGAAACCCAAATGGAGAAGAAGAAGAAGTAACCCAAATGGAGAAGAAGAAGAAGAAACCCAAATGGAGAAGAAGAAGAAGAAACCCAAATGGAGAAGAAGAAGAAGAAGAAACCCAAATGGAGAAGAAGAAGAAACCCAAATGGAGAAGAAGAAGAAGAAGAAACCCAAATGGAGAAGAAGAAGAAGAAACCCAAATGAAGAAGAAGAAGAAACCCAAATGGAGAAGAAGAAGAAGAAACCCAAATGGAGAAGAAGAAACCCAAATGAAGAAGAAGAAACCCAAATGGAGAAGAAGAAGAAGAAGAAACCCAAATGGAGAAGAAGAAGAAACCCAAATGGAGAAGAAGAAGAAACCCAAATGAAGAAGAAGAAGAAGAAGAAACCCAAATGAAGAAGAAGAAGAAGAAAAAACCCAAATGAAGAAGAAGAAGAAGAAACCCAAATGAAGAAGAAGAAGAAGAAACCCAAATGAAGAAGAAGAAACCCAAATGGAGAAGAAGAAGAAGAAACCCAAATGAAGAAGAAGAAGAAAAAACACAAATGAAGAAGGAGAAGAAACCCAAATGAAGAAGAAGAAGAAACCCAAATGAAGAAGAAGAAACCCAAATGGAGAAGAAGAAGAAGAAGAAACCCAAATGGAGAAGAAGAAGAAGAGGAAACCCAAATGAAGAAGAAGAAGAAGAAGAAGAAGAAACCCAAATGAAGAAGAAGAAGAAGAAACCCAAATGGAGAAGAAGAAGAAGAAGAAACCCAAATGGAGAAGAAGAATAAGAAACCCAAATGGAGAAGAAGAATAAGAAACCCAAAATGGAGAAGAAGAAACCCAAATGGAGAAGAAGAAGAAGAAACCCAAATGGAGAAGGAGAAGAAGAAGAAACCCAAATGGAGAAGAAGAAGAAGAAACCCAAATGGAGAAGAAGAAGAAGAAACCCAAAATGGAGAAGAAGAAGAAGCCCAAATGGAGAAGAAGAAGAAACCCAAATGAAGAAGAAGAAACCCAAATGGAGGAGAAGAAGAAGAAGAAACCCAAATGGAGAAGAAGAAGAAGAAACCCAAATGGAGAAGAAGAAGAAGAAGAAACCCAAATGGAGAAGAAGAAGAAGAAACCCAAATGAAGAAGAAGAAGAAGAAGAAACCCAAATGAAGAAGAAGAAGAAGAAACCCAAATGAAGAAGAAGAAGAAACCCAAAATGGAGAAGAAGAAGCAGAAACCCAAATGGAGAAGAAGAAGAAGAAACCCAAAATGGAGAAGAAGAAGAAGAAACCCAAATGGAGAAGAAGAATAAGAAATCCAAAATGGAGAAGAAGAAGAAGAAGAAACCCAAATGGAGAAGAAGAAGAAGAAACCCAAATGGAGAAGAAGAAGAAGCCCAAATGGAGAAGAAGAAGAAGAAGAAACCCAAATGGAGAAAAGAAGAAGAAGATGAAGAAGAAGAAACCCAAATGGAGAAAAGAAGAAGAAGAAGAAACCCAAATGAAGAAGAAGAAGAAACCCAAGTGAAGAAGAAGAAGAAACCCAAATGGAGAAGAAGAAGAAGAAGAAACCCAAATGGAGAAGAAGAAACCCAAATGGAGAAGAAGAAGAAGAAGAAACCCAAATGGAGAAGAAGAAGAAGCCCAAAAGGAGAAAAGAAGAAGAAGAAGAAGAAACCCAAATGGAGAAAAGAAGAAGAAGATGAAGAAGAAGAAACCCAAATGGAGAAAAGAAGAAGAAGAAGAAACCCAAATGAAGAAGAAGAAGAAGAAACCCAAATGAAGAAGAAGAAGAAACCCAAATGGAGAAGAAGAAGAAACCCAAATGGAGAAGAAGAAACCCAATGGAGGAGAAGAAGAAGAAACCCAAATGGAGAAGAAGAAGAAGAAACCCAAATGGAGAAGAAGAAGAAACCCAAATGGAGAAGAAGAAGAAGAAGAAACCCAAATGAAGAAGAAGAAGAAACCCAAATGAAGAAGAAGAAGAAACCCAAAAGAAGAAGAAGAAGAAACCCAAATGGAGAAGAAGAAGAAGAAACCCAAATGGAGAAGAAGAAGAAGAAGAAACCCAAATGAAGAAGAAGAAGACACCCAAATGGAGAAGAAGAAGAAGAAACCCAAATGGAGAAGAAGAAGAAGAAGTAACCCAAATGGAGAAGAAGAAGAAACCCAAATGAAGAAGAAGAAGAAACCCAAATGGAGAAGAAGAAGAAGAAGAAACCCAAATGGAGAAGAAGAAGAAGAAGAAGTAACCCAAATGGAGAAGAAGAAGAAGAAACCCAAATGGAGAAGAAGAAGAAGAAACCCAAATGGAGAAGAAGAAGAAGAAGAAACCCAAATGAAGAAGAAGAAACCCAAATGGAGGAGAAGAAGAAGAAGAAACCCAAATGAAGAAGAAGAAGAAGAAGAAACCCAAATGGAGAAGAAGAAGAAGAAACCCAAATGAAGAAGAAGAAGAAACCCAAATGAAGAAGAAGAAGAAACCCAAATGGAGAAGTAGAAGAAGAAACCCAAATGGAGAAGAAGAAGAAGAAACCCACATGGAGAAGAAGAAGAAACCCAAATGAAGAAGAAGAAGAAACCCAAATGAAGAAGAAGAAGAAGAAGAAGAAAAAACCCAAATGAAGAAGAAGAAGAAACCCAAATGAAGAAGAAGAAGAAACCCAAATGAAGAAGAAGAAGAAACCCAAATGGAGAAGAAGAAGAAACCCAAATGAAGGAGAAGAAGAAAAAACACAAATGAAGAAGGAGAAGAAACCCAAATGAAGAAGAAGAAGAAACCCAAATGAAGAAGAAGAAGAAGAAACCCAAATGAAGAAGAAGAAGAAACCCAAATGAAGAAGAAGAAGAAACCCACATGAAGAAGAAGAAGAAACCCAAATGGAGAAGAAGAAGAAGAAACCCAAATGGAGAAGAAGAAGAAGAAACCCAAATGGAGAAGAAGAAGAAGAAGAAACCCAAAATGGAGAAAAGAAGAAGAAGAAGAAGAAACCCAAATGGAGAAGAAGAAGAATAAGAAACCCAAATGGAGAAGAAGAAGAAGAAACCCAAATGGAGAAGAAGAAGAAGAAACCCAAATGGAGAAGAAGAAGAAGAAACCCAAATGAAGAAGAAGAAGAAGAAACCCAAATGGAGAAGAAGAAGAAGAAGAAACCCAAAATGGAGAAGAAGAAGAAGAAGCCCAAATGGAGAAGAAGAAGAAACCCAAATGGAGAAGAAGAAGAAGAAACCCAAATGGAGGAGAAGAAGAAGAAGAAGAAACCCAAATGGAGAAGAAGAAGAAGAAACCCAAATGGAGAAGAAGAAGAAGAAGAAACCCAAATGGAGAAGAAGAAGAAGAAGAAACCCAAATGGAGAAGAAGAAGAAACCCAAATGAAGAAGAAGAAGAAACCCAAATGGAGAAGAAGAAGAAGAAACCCAAATGGAGAAGAAGAAGAAACCCAAATGAAGAAGAAGAAGAAGAAGAAACCCAAATGGAGAAGAAGAAGAAGAAGAAACCCAAATGGAGAAGAAGAAGAAGAAGTAACCCAAATGGAGAAGAAGAAGAAGAAGAAACCCAAATGGAAAAGAAGAAGAAGAAGAAACCCAAATGGAGAAGAAGAAGAAGAAGAAGCCCAAATGGAGAAGAAGAAGAAGAAGAAGAAACCCAAATGGAGAAGAAGAAGAAACCCAAATGGAGAAGAAGAAGAAGAAGAAACCCAAATGGAGAAGAAGAAGAAGAAGAAACCCAAATGGAGAAGAAGAAGAAACCCAAATGAAGAAGAAGAAGAAGAAACCCAAATGAAGAAGAAGAAGAAAAAAAAACAAATGAAGAAGAAGAAACCCAAATGAAGAAGAAGAAGAAACCCAAATGAAGAAGAAGAAGAAGAAACCCAAATGAAGAAGAAGAAGAAACCCAAATGGAGAAGAAGAAGAAGAAACCCAAAATGGAGAAGAAGAAAAAGAAACCCAAAATGGAGAAGAAGAAGAAGAAACCCAAATGGAGAAGAGGAATAAGAAACCCAAATGGAGAAGAAGAATAAGAAACCCAAAATGGAGAAGAAGAAGAAGAAACCCAAATGGAGAAGAAGAAGAAGAAACCCAAATGGAGAAGAAGAAGAAGAAACCCAAATGGAGAAGAAGAAGAAGAAACCCAAATGGAGAAGAAGAAGAAGAAACCCAAATGGAGAAGAAGAAGAAACCCAAAATGGAGAAGAAGAAGAAGAAGCCAAATGGAGAAGAAGAAGAAACCCAAATGAAGAAGAAGAAGAAACCCAAATGGAGGAGAAGAAGAAGAAGAAACCCAAATGGAGAAGAAGAAGAAGAAACCCAAATGGAGAAGAAGAAGAAACCCAAATGAAGAAGAAGAAGAAGAAACCCAAATGAAGAAGAAGAAGAAGAAGAAAAAACCCAAATGAAGAAGAAGAAACCCAAATGAAGAAGAAGAAGAAGAAACCCAAATGAAGAAGAAGAAGAAACCCAAATGAAGAAGAAGAAGAAGAAACCCAAATGAAGAAGAAGAAGAGAAACCCAAATGGAGAAGAAGAAGAAGAAGAATCCCAAATGGAGAAGAAGAAGAAGAAGAAGAAGAAACCCAAATGGAGAAGAAGAAGAAACCCAAATGGAGAAGAAGAAGAAGAAACCCAAATGGAGAAGAAGAAGAAACCCAAATGAAGAAGAAGAAGAAGAAACCCAAGTGAAGAAGAAGAAACCCAAATGAAGAAGAAGAAGAAGAAACCCAAATGAAGAAGAAGAAGAAGAAAAAACCCAAATGAAGAAGAAGAAGAAACCCAAATGAAGAAGAAGAAACCCAAATGAAGAAGAAGAAACCCAAATGAAGAAGAAGAAGAAACCCAAATGAAGAAGAAGAAGAAACCCAAATGAAGAAGAAGAAGAAACCCAAATGGAGAAGAAGAAGAAGAAGAAAAAACCCAAATGAAGAAGAAGAAGAAACCCAAATGGAGAAGAAGAAGAAGAAGAAACCCAAATGGAGAAGAAGAAGAAACCCAAATGAAGAAGAAGAAGAAGAAACCCAAATGAAGAAGAAGAAGAAGAAACCCAAATGAAGAAGAAGAAGAAGAAACCCAAATGAAGAAGAAGAAGAAACCCAAATGAAGAAGAAGAAGAAACCCAAAATGGAGAAGAAGTAGAAGAAGAAACCCAAATGGAGAAGAAGAAAAAGAAGAAACCCAAAATGGAGAAGAAGAAGAAGAAACCCAAATGGAGAAGAAGAATAAGAAATCCAAAATGGAGAAGAAGAAGAAGAAACCCAAATGGAGAAGAAGAAGAAGAAGAAGAAACCCAAATGGAGAAGAAGAAGAAGAAACCCAAATGGAGAAGAAGAAGAAGCCCAAATGGAGAAGAAGAAACCCAAATGGAGAAAAGAAGAAGAAGAAGATGAAGAAGAAGAAACCCAAATGGAGAAAAGAAGAAGAAGAAGAAACCCAAATGAAGAAGAAGAAGAAGAAACCCAAATGAAGAAGAAGAAGAAACCCAAATGGAGAAGAAGAAGAAGAAGAAACCCAAATGGAGAAGAAGAAGAAGAAGAAACCCAAATGGAGAAGAAGAAGAAGAAACCCAAATGGAGAAGAAGATGAAGCCCGAATGGAGAAAAGAAGAAGAAGAAGAAACCCAAATGGAGAAAAGAAGAAGAAGAAGATGAAGAAGAAGAAACCCAAATGGAGAAAAGAAGAAGAAGAAACCCAAATGAAGAAGAAGAAGAAGAAACCCAAATGAAGAAGAAGAAGAAACCCAAATGGAGAAGAAGAAGAAACCCAAATGGAGAAGAAGAAACCCAAATGGAGGAGAAGAAGAAGAAGAAACCCAAATGGAGAAGAAGAAGAAACCCAAATGGAGAAGAAGAAGAAACCCAAATGGAGAAGAAGAAGAAGAAGAAACCCAAATGAAGAAGAAGAAACCCAAATGAAGAAGAAGAAGAAACCCAAAAGAAGAAGAAGAAGAAACCCAAATGGAGAAGAAGAAGAAGAAACCCAAATGGAGAAGAAGAAGAAGAAACCCAAATGAAGAAGAAGAAGAAACCCAAATGGAGAAGAAGAAGAAGAAGAAACCCAAATGGAGAAGAAGAAGAAACCCAAATGAAGAAGAAGAAGAAACCCAAAATGGAGAAGAAGAAGAAGAAGAAACCCAAATGGAGAAGAAGAAGAAGAAGAAGTAACCCAAATGGAGAAGAAGAAGAAGAAGAAACCCAAATGGAGAAGAAGAAGAAGAAACCCAAATGGAGAAGAAGAAGAAGAAGAAACCCAAATGGAGAAGAAGAAGAAGAAACCCAAATGGAGAAGAAGAAGAAGAAGAAACCCAAATGGAGAAGAAGAAGAAGAAACCCAAATGAAGAAGAAGAAGAAGAAACCCAAATGGAGAAGAAGAAGAAGAAACCCAAATGTAGAAGAAGAAGAAACCCAAATGAAGAAGAAGAAGAAACCCAAATGGAGAAGAAGAAGAAGAAGAAGAAACCCAAATGGAGAAGAAGAAGAAGAAGAAACCCACATGGAGAAGAAGAAGAAGAAACCCAAATGAAGAAGAAGAAGAAGAAACCCAAATGAAGAAGAAGAAGAAGAAAAAACCCAAATGAAGAAGAAGAAGAAGAAACCCAAATGAAGAAGAAGAAGAAACCCAAATGAAGAAGAAGAAGAAACCTAAATGGAGAAGAAGAAGAAACCCAAATGAAGGAGAAGAAGAAAAAACACAAATGAAGAAGGAGAAGAAACCCAAATGAAGAAGAAGAAACCCAAATGAAGAAGAAGAAGAAGAAACCCAAATGAAGAAGAAGAAGAAACCCAAATGAAGAAGAAGAAGAAACCCACATGAAGAAGAAGAAGAAGAAACCCAAATGGAGAAGAAGAAGAAGAAACCCAAATGGAGAAGAAGAAGAAGAAACCCAAATGGAGAAAAGAAAAAGAAGAAGAAACCCAAATGGAGAAGAAGAATAAGAAACCCAAATGGAGAAGAAGAAGAAGAAACCCAAATGGAGAAGAAGAAGAAGAAACCCAAATGGAGAAGAAGAAGAAGAAACCCAAATAAAGAAGAAGAAGAAGAAACCCAAATGGAGAAGAAGAAGAAGAAGAAGAAACCCAAAATGGAGAAGAAGAAGAAGAAGCCCAAATGGAGAAGAAGAAGAAACCCAAATGGAGAAGAAGAAGAAGAAACCCAAATGGAGGAGAAGAAGAAGAAGAAACCCAAATGGAGAAGAAGAAGAAGAAGAAACCCAAATGGAGAAGAAGAAGAAACCCAAATGGAGAAGAAGAAGAAACCCAAATGAAGAAGAAGAAGAAGAAGAAGAAACCCAAATGAAGAAGAAGAAGAAGAAAAAACCCAAATGAAGAAGAAGAAGAAGAAACCCAAATGAAGAAGAAGAAGAAGAAACCCAAATGAAGAAGAAGAAACCCAAATGGAGAAGAAGTAGAAGAAACCCAAATGAAGAAGAAGAAGAAAAAACACAAATGAAGAAGGAGAAGAAACCCAAATGAAGAAGAAGAAGAAACCCAAATGAAGAAGAAGAAACCCAAATGGAGAAGAAGAAGAAGAAACCCAAATGGAGAAGAAGAAGAAGAGGAAACCCAAATGAAGAAGAAGAAGAAGAAGAAGAAGAAACCCAAATGAAGAAGAAGAAGAAGAAACCCAAATGGAGAAGAAGAAGAAGAAGAAGAAACCCAAATGGAGAAGAAGAATAAGAAACCCAAATGGAGAAGAAGAATAAGAAACCCAAAATGGAGAAGAAGAAACCCAAATGGAGAAGAAGAAGAAGAAACCCAAATGGAGAAGAAGAAGAAGAAACCCAAATGGAGAAGAAGAAGAAGAAACCCAAATGGAGAAGAAGAAGAAGAAACCCAAAATGGAGAAGAAGAAGAAGCCCAAATGGAGAAGAAGAAGAAACCCAAATGAAGAAGAAGAAACCCAAATGGAGGAGAAGAAGAAGAAGAAACCCAAATGGAGAAGAAGAAGAAGAAACCCAAATGGAGAAGAAGAAGAAGAAGAAACCCAAATGGAGAAGAAGAAGAAACCCAAATGAAGAAGAAGAAGAAGAAACCCAAATGGAGAAGAAGAAGAAGAAACCCAAATGGAGAAGAAGAAGAAACCCAAATGAAGAAGAAGAAGAAGAAACCCAAATGAAGAAGAAGAAGAAGAAGAAACCCAAATGAAGAAGAAGAAGAAGAAACCCAAATGAAGAAGAAGAAGAAACCCAAAATGGAGAAGAAGAAGCAGAAACCCAAATGGAGAAGAAGAAGAAGAAACCCAAAATGGAGAAGAAGAAGAAGAAACCCAAATGGAGAAGAAGAATAAGAAATCCAAAATGGAGAAGAAGAAGAAGAAGAAACCCAAATGGAGAAGAAGAAGAAGAAACCCAAATGGAGAAGAAGAAGAAGCCCAAATGGAGAAGAAGAAGAAGAAGAAGAAGAAACCCAAATGGAGAAAAGAAGAAGAAGATGAAGAAGAAGAAACCCAAATGGAGAAAAGAAGAAGAAGAAGAAACCCAAATGAAGAAGAAGAAGAAACCCAAGTGAAGAAGAAGAAGAAACCCAAATGGAGAAGAAGAAGAAGAAGAAACCCAAATGGAGAAGAAGAAACCCAAATGGAGAAGAAGAAGAAGAAGAAACCCAAATGGAGAAGAAGAAGAAGCCCAAAAGGAGAAAAGAAGAAGAAGAAGAAGAAACCCAAATGGAGAAAAGAAGAAGAAGATGAAGAAGAAGAAACCCAAATGGAGAAAAGAAGAAGAAGAAGAAACCCAAATGAAGAAGAAGAAGAAGAAACCCAAATGAAGAAGAAGAAGAAACCCAAATGGAGAAGAAGAAGAAACCCAAATGGAGAAGAAGAAACCCAATGGAGGAGAAGAAGAAGAAACCCAAATGGAGAAGAAGAAGAAGAAACCCAAATGGAGAAGAAGAAGAAACCCAAATGGAGAAGAAGAAGAAGAAGAAGAAACCCAAATGAAGAAGAAGAAACCCAAATGAAGAAGAAGAAGAAACCCAAAAGAAGAAGAAGAAGAAACCCAAATGGAGAAGAAGAAGAAGAAACCCAAATGGAGAAGAAGAAGAAGAAGAAACCCAAATGAAGAAGAAGAAGACACCCAAATGGAGAAGAAGAAGAAGAAACCCAAATGGAGAAGAAGAAGAAGAAGAAGTAACCCAAATGGAGAAGAAGAAGAAACCCAAATGAAGAAGAAGAAGAAACCCAAATGGAGAAGAAGAAGAAGAAGAAGTAACCCAAATGGAGAAGAAGAAGAAGAAACCCAAATGGAGAAGAAGAAGAAGAAACCCAAATGGAGAAGAAGAAGAAGAAGAAACCCAAATGAAGAAGAAGAAGAAACCCAAATGGAGGAGAAGAAGAAACCCAAATGAAGAAGAAGAAGAAGAAGAAACCCAAATGGAGAAGAAGAAGAAGAAACCCAAATGAAGAAGAAGAAGAAGAAACCCAAATGAAGAAGAAGAAGAAACCCAAATGGAGAAGTAGAAGAAGAAACCCAAATGGAGAAGAAGAAGAAGAAACCCACATGGAGAAGAAGAAGAAACCCAAATGAAGAAGAAGAAGAAACCCAAATGAAGAAGAAGAAGAAGAAGAAAAAACCCAAATGAAGAAGAAGAAGAAACCCAAATGAAGAAGAAGAAGAAACCCAAATGAAGAAGAAGAAGAAACCCAAATGGAGAAGAAGAAGAAACCCAAATGAAGGAGAAGAAGAAAAAACACAAATGAAGAAGGAGAAGAAACCCAAATGAAGAAGAAGAAGAAACCCAAATGAAGAAGAAGAAGAAGAAACCCAAATGAAGAAGAAGAAGAAACCCAAATGAAGAAGAAGAAACCCACATGAAGAAGAAGAAGAAACCCAAATGGAGAAGAAGAAGAAGAAACCCAAATGGAGAAGAAGAAGAAGAAACCCAAATGGAGAAGAAGAAGAAGAAGAAACCCAAAATGGAGAAAAGAAGAAGAAGAAGAAGAAACCCAAATGGAGAAGAAGAAGAATAAGAAACCCAAATGGAGAAGAAGAAGAAGAAACCCAAATGGAGAAGAAGAAGAAGAAACCCAAATGGAGAAGAAGAAGAAGAAACCCAAATGAAGAAGAAGAAGAAGAAACCCAAATGGAGAAGAAGAAGAAGAAGAAACCCAAAATGGAGAAGAAGAAGAAGAAGCCCAAATGGAGAAGAAGAAGAAACCCAAATGGAGAAGAAGAAGAAGAAACCCAAATGGAGGAGAAGAAGAAGAAGAAACCCAAATGGAGAAGAAGAAGAAGAAACCCAAATGGAGAAGAAGAAGAAGAAGAAACCCAAATGGAGAAGAAGAAGAAGAAGAAACCCAAATGGAGAAGAAGAAGAAACCCAAATGAAGAAGAAGAAGAAACCCAAATGGAGAAGAAGAAGAAGAAACCCAAATGGAGAAGAAGAAGAAACCCAAATGAAGAAGAAGAAGAAGAAACCCAAATGGAGAAGAAGAAGAAGAAGAAACCCAAATGGAGAAGAAGAAGAAGAAGTAACCCAAATGGAGAAGAAGAAGAAGAAGAAACCCAAATGGAAAAGAAGAAGAAGAAGAAACCCAAATGGAGAAGAAGAAGAAGAAGAAGCCCAAATGGAGAAGAAGAAGAAGAAGAAGAAACCCAAATGGAGAAGAAGAAGAAACCCAAATGGAGAAGAAGAAGAAGAAGAAACCCAAATGGAGAAGAAGAAGAAGAAGAAACCCAAATGGAGAAGAAGAAGAAACCCAAATGAAGAAGAAGAAGAAGAAACCCAAATGAAGAAGAAGAAGAAAAAAAAACAAATGAAGAAGAAGAAACCCAAATGAAGAAGAAGAAGAAACCCAAATGAAGAAGAAGAAGAAGAAACCCAAATGAAGAAGAAGAAGAAGAAACCCAAATGAAGAAGAAGAAGAAACCCAAATGGAGAAGAAGAAGAAGAAACCCAAAATGGAGAAGAAGAAAAAGAAACCCAAAATGGAGAAGAAGAAGAAGAAACCCAAATGGAGAAGAAGAAGAAGAAACCCAAATGGAGAAGAAGAATAAGAAACCCAAAATGGAGAAGAAGAAGAAGAAACCCAAATGGAGAAGAAGAAGAAGAAACCCAAATGGAGAAGAAGAAGAAGAAACCCAAATGGAGAAGAAGAAGAAGAAACCCAAATGGAGAAGAAGAAGAAGAAACCCAAATGGAGAAGAAGAAGAAACCCAAAATGGAGAAGAAGAAGAAGAAGCCAAATGGAGAAGAAGAAGAAACCCAAATGAAGAAGAAGAAGAAACCCAAATGGAGGAGAAGAAGAAGAAGAAACCCAAATGGAGAAGAAGAAGAAGAAACCCAAATGGAGAAGAAGAAGAAACCCAAATGAAGAAGAAGAAGAAACCCAAATGAAGAAGAAGAAGAAGAAAAAACCCAAATGAAGAAGAAGAAACCCAAATGAAGAAGAAGAAGAAGAAACCCAAATGAAGAAGAAGAAGAAACCCAAATGAAGAAGAAGAAGAAGAAACCCAAATGAAGAAGAAGAAGAGAAACCCAAATGGAGAAGAAGAAGAAGAAGAATCCCAAATGGAGAAGAAGAAGAAGAAGAAGAAGAAACCCAAATGGAGAAGAAGAAGAAACCCAAATGGAGAAGAAGAAGAAGAAACCCAAATGGAGAAGAAGAAGAAACCCAAATGAAGAAGAAGAAGAAGAAACCCAAGTGAAGAAGAAGAAACCCAAATGAAGAAGAAGAAGAAGAAACCCAAATGAAGAAGAAGAAGAAGAAAAAACCCAAATGAAGAAGAAGAAGAAACCCAAATGAAGAAGAAGAAACCCAAATGAAGAAGAAGAAACCCAAATGAAGAAGAAGAAGAAACCCAAATGAAGAAGAAGAAACCCAAATGAAGAAGAAGAAGAAACCCAAATGGAGAAGAAGAAGAAGAAGAAAAAACCCAAATGAAGAAGAAGAAGAAACCCAAATGGAGAAGAAGAAGAAGAAGAAACCCAAATGGAGAAGAAGAAGAAACCCAAATGAAGAAGAAGAAGAAGAAACCCAAATGAAGAAGAAGAAGAAGAAACCCAAATGAAGAAGAAGAAGAAGAAGAAACCCAAATGAAGAAGAAGAAGAAACCCAAATGAAGAAGAAGAAGAAACCCAAAATGGAGAAGAAGTAGAAGAAGAAACCCAAATGGAGAAGAAGAAAAAGAAGAAACCCAAAATGGAGAAGAAGAAGAAGAAACCCAAATGGAGAAGAAGAATAAGAAATCCAAAATGGAGAAGAAGAAGAAGAAACCCAAATGGAGAAGAAGAAGAAGAAGAAGAAACCCAAATGGAGAAGAAGAAGAAGAAACCCAAATGGAGAAGAAGAAGAAGCCCAAATGGAGAAGAAGAAACCCAAATGGAGAAAAGAAGAAGAAGAAGATGAAGAAGAAGAAACCCAAATGGAGAAAAGAAGAAGAAGAAGAAACCCAAATGAAGAAGAAGAAGAAGAAACCCAAATGAAGAAGAAGAAGAAACCCAAATGGAGAAGAAGAAGAAGAAGAAACCCAAATGGAGAAGAAGAAGAAGAAGAAACCCAAATGGAGAAGAAGAAGAAGAAACCCAAATGGAGAAGAAGATGAAGCCCGAATGGAGAAAAGAAGAAGAAGAAGAAACCCAAATGGAGAAAAGAAGAAGAAGAAGATGAAGAAGAAGAAACCCAAATGGAGAAAAGAAGAAGAAGAAACCCAAATGAAGAAGAAGAAGAAGAAACCCAAATGAAGAAGAAGAAGAAACCCAAATGGAGAAGAAGAAGAAACCCAAATGGAGAAGAAGAAACCCAAATGGAGGAGAAGAAGAAGAAGAAACCCAAATGGAGAAGAAGAAGAAACCCAAATGGAGAAGAAGAAGAAACCCAAATGGAGAAGAAGAAGAAGAAGAAACCCAAATGAAGAAGAAGAAACCCAAATGAAGAAGAAGAAGAAACCCAAAAGAAGAAGAAGAAGAAACCCAAATGGAGAAGAAGAAGAAGAAACCCAAATGAAGAAGAAGAAGAAACCCAAATGGAGAAGAAGAAGAAGAAGAAACCCAAATGGAGAAGAAGAAGAAACCCAAATGAAGAAGAAGAAGAAACCCAAAATGGAGAAGAAGAAGAAGAAGAAACCCAAATGAAGAAGAAGAAGAAACCCAAATGGAGAAGAAGAAGAAGAAGAAACCCAAATGGAGAAGAAGAAGAAACCCAAATGAAGAAGAAGAAGAAACCCAAAATGGAGAAGAAGAAGAAGAAGAAACCCAAATGGAGAAGAAGAAGAAGAAGAAGTAACCCAAATGGAGAAGAAGAAGAAGAAGAAACCCAAATGGAGAAGAAGAAGAAGAAACCCAAATGGAGAAGAAGAAGAAGAAGAAACCCAAATGGAGAAGAAGAAGAAGAAGAAACCCAAATGGAGAAGAAGAAGAAGAAGAAACCCAAATGGAGAAGAAGAAGAAGAAACCCAAATGAAGAAGAAGAAGAAGAAACCCAAATGGAGAAGAAGAAGAAGAAACCCAAATGAAGAAGAAGAAGAAACCCAAATGAAGAAGAAGAAGAAACCCAAATGGAGAAGAAGAAGAAGAAGAAGAAACCCAAATGGAGAAGAAGAAGAAGAAGAAACCCACATGGAGAAGAAGAAGAAGAAACCCAAATGAAGAAGAAGAAGAAGAAACCCAAATGAAGAAGAAGAAGAAAAAACCCAAATGAAGAAGAAGAAGAAGAAACCCAAATGAAGAAGAAGAAGAAACCCAAATGAAGAAGAAGAAGAAACCCAAATGGAGAAGAAGAAGAAACCCAAATGAAGGAGAAGAAGAAAAAACACAAATGAAGAAGGAGAAGAAACCCAAATGAAGAAGAAGAAACCCAAATGAAGAAGAAGAAGAAGAAACCCAAATGAAGAAGAAGAAGAAACCCAAATGAAGAAGAAGAAGAAACCCACATGAAGAAGAAGAAGAAGAAACCCAAATGGAGAAGAAGAAGAAGAAACCCAAATGGAGAAGAAGAAGAAGAAACCCAAATGGAGAAAAGAAAAAGAAGAAGAAACCCAAATGGAGAAGAAGAATAAGAAACCCAAATGGAGAAGAAGAAGAAGAAACCCAAATGGAGAAGAAGAAGAAGAAACCCAAATGGAGAAGAAGAAGAAGAAACCCAAATAAAGAAGAAGAAGAAGAAACCCAAATGGAGAAGAAGAAGAAGAAGAAACCCAAAATGGAGAAGAAGAAGAAGAAGAAGCCCAAATGGAGAAGAAGAAGAAACCCAAATGGAGAAGAAGAAGAAGAAACCCAAATGGAGGAGAAGAAGAAGAAGAAACCCAAATGGAGAAGAAGAAGAAGAAGAAACCCAAATGGAGAAGAAGAAGAAGAAGACGAAGAAGAAACCCAAATGGAGAAGAAGAAGAAGAAGAAACCCAAATGGAGAAGAAGAAGAAACCCAAATGAAGAAGAAGAAGAAACCCAAATGGAGAAGAAGAAGAAGAAGAAACCCAAATGGAGAAGAAGAAGAAACCCAAATGAAGAAGAAGAAGAAACCCAAATGGAGAAGAAGAAGAAGAAGAAACCCAAATGGAGAAGAAGAAGAAGAAGAAACCCAAATGGAGAAGAAGAAGAAGAAGTAACCCAAATGGAGAAGAAGAAGAAGAAGAAGAAACCCAAATGGAAAAGAAGAAGAAGAAGAAACCCAAATGGAGAAGAAGAAGAAGCCCAAATGGAGAAGAAGAAGAAGAAGAAGAAACCCAAATGGAGAAGAAGAAGAAGAAACCCAAATGGAGAAGAAGAAGAAGAAGAAGAAACCCAAATGGAGGAGAAGAAGAAGAAGAAACCCAAATGGAGAAGAAGAAGAAGAAACCCAAATGGAGAAGAAGAAGAAGAAGAAACCCAAATGAAGAAGAAGAAGAAACCCAAATGAAGAAGAAGAAACCCAAAATGGAGAAGAAGAAAAAGAAACCCAAAATGGAGAAGAAGAAGAAGAAACCCAAATGGAGAAGAAGAAGAAGAATAAACCCAAAATGGAGAAGAAGAAGAAACCCAAATGGAGAAGAAGAATAAGAAACCCAAATGGAGAAGAAGAATAAGAAACCCAAAATGGAGAAGAAGAAGAAGAAACCCAAATGGAGAAGAAGAAGAAACCCAAATGGAGAAGAAGAAGAAGAAGAAACCCAAATGGAGAAGAAGAAGAAGAAGAAACCCAAATGGAGAAGAAGAAGAAGAAGTAACCCAAATGGAGAAGAAGAAGAAGAAGAAGAAACCCAAATGGAAAAGAAGAAGAAGAAGAAACCCAAATGGAGAAGAAGAAGAAGCCCAAATGGAGAAGAAGAAGAAGAAGAAGAAACCCAAATGGAGAAGAAGAAGAAGAAACCCAAATGGAGAAGAAGAAGAAGAAGAAGAAACCCAAATGGAGGAGAAGAAGAAGAAGAAACCCAAATGGAGAAGAAGAAGAAGAAACCCAAATGGAGAAGAAGAAGAAGAAGAAACCCAAATGAAGAAGAAGAAGAAACCCAAATGAAGAAGAAGAAACCCAAAATGGAGAAGAAGAAAAAGAAACCCAAAATGGAGAAGAAGAAGAAGAAACCCAAATGGAGAAGAAGAAGAAGAATAAACCCAAAATGGAGAAGAAGAAGAAACCCAAATGGAGAAGAAGAATAAGAAACCCAAATGGAGAAGAAGAATAAGAAACCCAAAATGGAGAAGAAGAAGAAGAAACCCAAATGGAGAAGAAGAAGAAACCCAAATGGAGAAGAAGAAGAAGAAGAAACCCAAATGGAGAAGAAGAAGAAGAAACCCAAATGGAGAAGAAGAAGAAACCCAAAATGGAGAAGAAGAAGAAGAAGCCAAATGGAGAAGAAGAAGAAACCCAAATGAAGAAGAAGAAGAAGAAGAAACCCAAATGGAGGAGAAGAAGAAACCCAAATGGAGAAGAAGAAGAAGAAGTAACCCAAATGGAGAAGAAGAAGAAACCCAAGTGAAGAAGAAGAAGAAACCCAAATGGAGAAGAAGAAGAAGAAGAAACCCAAATGGAGAAGAAGAAGAAACCCAAATGAAGAAGAAGAAGAAACCCAAATGAAGAAGAAGAAGAAACCCAAATGGAGAAGAAGAAGAAGAAGAAACCCAAATGGAGAAGAAGAAGAAGAAGAAGTAACCCAAATGGAGAAGAAGAAGAAACCCAAATGAAGAAGAAGAAGAAACCCAAATGGAGAAGAAGAAGAAGAAGAAACCCAAATGGAGAAGAAGAAGAAGAAGAAACCCAAATGGAGAAGAAGAAGAAGAAGAAACCCAAATGGAGAAGAAGAAGAAACCCAAATGAAGAAGAAGAAGAAACCCAAATGAAGAAGAAGAAGAAACCCAAATGGAGAAGAAGAAGAAGAAACCCAAATGCAGAAGAAGAAACCCACATGGAGAAGAAGAAGAAACCCAAATGAAGAAGAAGAAGAAGAAACCCAAATGAAGAAGAAGAAGAAGAAAAAACCCAAATGAAGAAGAAGAAGAAGAAACCCAAATGAAGAAGAAGAAGAAGAAACCCAAATGAAGAAGAAGAAGAAGAAACCCAAATGGAGAAGAAGAAGAAACCCAAATGAAGGAGAAGAAGAAAAAACACAAATGAAGAAGGAGAAGAAACCCAAATGAAGAAGAAGAAGAAACCCAAATGAAGAAGAAGAAGAAGAAACCCAAATGAAGAAGAAGAAGAAACCCAAATGAAGAAGAAGAAGAAACCCAAATGAAGAAGAAGAAGAAACCCACATGAAGAAGAAGAAGAAGAAACCCAAATGGAGAAGAAGAAGAAGAAACCCAAATGGAGAAGAAGAAGAAGAAACCCAAATGGAGAAAAGAAAAAGAAGAAGAAGAAACCCAAATGGAGAAGAAGAATAAGAAACCCAAATGGAGAAGAAGAAGAAACCCAAATGGAGAAGAAGAAGAAGAAACCCAAATGGAGAAGAAGAAGAAGAAACCCAAATAAAGAAGAAGAAGAAACCCAAATGGAGAAGAAGAAGAAGAAACCCAAAATGGAGAAGAAGAAGAAGAAGCCCAAATGGAGAAGAAGAAGAAACCCAAATGGAGAAGAAGAAGAAGAAACCCAAATGGAGGAGAAGAAGAAGAAGAAACCCAAATGGAGAAGAAGAAGAAGAAGAAACCCAAATGGAGAAGAAGAAGAAGAAGAAGAAACCCAAATGGAGAAGAAGAAGAAGAAGAAACCCAAATGGAGAAGAAGAAGAAACCCAAATGAAGAAGAAGAAGAAGAAACCCAAATGAAGAAGAAGAAGAAGAAGAAGAAACCCAAATGAAGAAGAAGAAGAAGAAACCCAAATGAAGAAGAAGAAGAAACCCAAATGAAGAAGAAGAAGAAACCCAAATGAAGAAGAAGAAGAAACCCAAAATGGAGAAGAAGAAGAAGAAACCCAAATGGAGAAGAAGAAAAAGAAGAAACCCAAAATGGAGAAGAAGAAGAAGAAACCCAAATGGAGAAGAAGAATAAGAAATCCAAAATGGAGAAGAAGAAGAAGAAACCCAAATGGAGAAGAAGAAGAAGAAACCCAAATGGAGAAGAAGAAGAAGCCCAAATGGAGAAGAAGAAACCCAAATGGAGAAAAGAAGAAGAAGATGAAGAAGAAGAAACCCAAATGGAGAAAAGAAGAAGAAGAAGAAACCCAAATGAAGAAGAAGAAACACAAATGAAGAAGAAACCCAAATGGAGAAGAAGAAGAAGAAACACAAATGGAGAAGAAGAAGAAGAAGAAACCCAAATGAAGAAGAAGAAGAAACCCAAATGGAGAAGAAGAAGAAGAAACCCAAATGGAGAAGAAGAAGAAACCCAAATGAAGAAGAAGAAGAAACCCAAATGGAGAAGAAGAAGAAGAAACCCAAATGGAGAAGAAGAAGAAGAAGAAACCCAAATGGAGAAGAAGAAGAAGTAACCCAAATGGAGAAGAAGAAGAAACCCAAATGTAGAAGAAGAAGAAGAAACCCAAATGGAGAAGAAGAAGAAGAAGAAGAAACCCAAATGGAGGAGAAGAAGAAGAAGAAGAAACCCAAATGTAGAAGAAGAAGAAGAAACCCAAATGGAGAAGAAGAAGAAGAAGAAACCCAAATGAAGAAGAAGAATAAACCCAAATGAAGAAGAAGAAACCCAAATGGAGAAGAAGAAGAAACCCAAATGGAGAAGAAGAAGAAGAAGAAGAAGAAACCCAAATGAAGAAGAAGAAGAAGAAACCCAAATGAAGAAGAAGAAACCCAAATGGAGAAGAAGAAGAAGAAGAAGAAACCCAAATGGAGAAGAAGAAGAAGAAGTAACCCAAATGGAGAAGAAGAAGAAGAAACCCAAATGGAGAAGAAGAAGAAGAAACCCAATTGGAGAAGAAGAAGAAGAAACCCAAATGAAGAAGAAGAAACCCAAATGGAGAAGAAGAAGAAACCCAAATGGAGAAGAAGAAGAAGAAGAAACCCAAATGGAGAAGAAGAAGAAACCCAAATGAAGAAGAAGAAGAAGAAACCCAAATGGAGAAGAAGAAGAAGAAGAAACCCAAATGGAGAAGAAGAAGTAACCCAAATGGAGAAGAAGAAGAAGAAGAAACCCAAATGGAGAAGAAGAAGAAGAAACCCAAATGGAGAAGAAGAAGAAGAAAAAACCCAAATGGAGAAGAAGAAGAAGAAACCCAAATGGAGAAGAAGAAGAAACCCAAATGGAGAAGAAGAAGAAGAAACCCAAATGGAGAAGAAGAAGAAGAAGAAGAAGAAACCCAAATGGAGAAGAAGAAGAAGAAGAAACCCAAATGGAGAAGAAGAAGAAGAAACCCAAATGGAGGAGAAGAAGAAGAAGAAGAAACCCAAATGTAGAAGAAGAAGAAGAAGAAACCCAAATGGAGAAGAAGAAGAAGAAACCCAAATGAAGAAGAAGAAACCCAAATGAAGAAGAAGAAACCCAAATGGAGAAGAAGAAGAAACCCAAATGGAGAAGAAGAAGAAGAAACCCAAATGGAGAAGAAGAAGAAGAAACCCAAATGGAGAAGAAGAAGAAGAAGAAACCCAAATGAAGAAGAAGAAGAAGAAGAAGAAACCCAAATGAAGAAGAAGAAGAAGAAACCCAAATGGAGAAGAAGAAGAAGAAACCCAAATGGAGAAGAAGAATAAGAAACCCAAATGGAGAAGAAGAATAAGAAACCCAAAATGGAGAAGAAGAAGAAACCCAAATGGAGAAGAAGAAGAAGAAGAAACCCAAATGGAGAAGAAGAAGAAGAAACCCAAATGGAGAAGAAGAAGAAGAAGAAACCCAAATGGAGAAGAAGAAGAAGAAACCCAAAATGGAGAAGAAGAAGAAGCCCAAATGGAGAAGAAGAAGAAACCCAAATGAAGAAGAAGAAGAAGAAGAAACCCAAATGGAGGAGAAGAAGAAGAAACCCAAATGGAGAAGAAGAAGAAACCCAAATGGAGAAGAAGAAGAAGAAACCCAAATGGAGAAGAAGAAGAAACCCACATGAAGAAGAAGAAGAAGAAACCCAAATGGAGAAGAAGAAGAAGAAACCCAAATGGAGAAGAAGAAGAAACCCAAATGAAGAAGAAGAAGAAGAAACCCAAATGAAGAAGAAGAAGAAGAAACCCAAATGAAGAAGAAGAAGAAACCCAAATGAAGAAGAAGAAACCCAAATGAAGAAGAAGAAGAAACCCAAAATGGAGAAGAAGAAGCAGAAACCCAAATGGAGAAGAAGAAGAAGAAACCCAAATGGAGAAGAGGAATAAGAAATCCAAAATGGAGAAGAAGAAGAAGAAGAAACCCAAATGGAGAAGAAGAAGAAGAAGAAACCCAAATGGAGAAGAAGAAGAAGAAACCCAAATGGAGAAGAAGAAGAAGCCCAAATGGAGAAGAAGAAGAAGAAGAAACCCAAATGGAGAAGAAGAAGAAGAAGTAACCCAAATGGAGAAGAAGAAGAAACCCAAATGTAGAAGAAGAAGAAGAAACCCAAATGGAGAAGAAGAAGAAGAAGAAACCCAAATGGAGGAGAAGAAGAAGAAGAAACCCAAATGTAGAAGAAGAAGAAGAAACCCAAATGGAGAAGAAGAAGAAGAAGAAACCCAAATGAAGAAGAAGAATAAACCCAAATGAAGAAGAAGAAACCCAAATGGAGAAGAAGAAGAAACCCAAATGGAGAAGAAGAAGAAGAAGAAGAAGAAACCCAAATGAAGAAGAAGAAGAAGAAACCCAAATGAAGAAGAAGAAACCCAAATGGAGAAGAAGAAGAAGAAGAAGAAACCCAAATGGAGAAGAAGAAGAAGAAGTAACCCAAATGGAGAAGAAGAAGAAGAAACCCAAATGGAGAAGAAGAAGAAGAAACCCAATTGGAGAAGAAGAAGAAGAAACCCAAATGAAGAAGAAGAAACCCAAATGGAGAAGAAGAAGAAACCCAAATGGAGAAGAAGAAGAAGAAGAAACCCAAATGGAGAAGAAGAAGAAACCCAAATGAAGAAGAAGAAGAAGAAACCCAAATGGAGAAGAAGAAGAAGAAGAAACCCAAATGGAGAAGAAGAAGTAACCCAAATGGAGAAGAAGAAGAAGAAGAAACCCAAATGGAGAAGAAGAAGAAGAAACCCAAATGGAGAAGAAGAAGAAGAAAAAACCCAAATGGAGAAGAAGAAGAAGAAACCCAAATGGAGAAGAAGAAGAAACCCAAATGGAGAAGAAGAAGAAGAAACCCAAATGGAGAAGAAGAAGAAGAAGAAGAAGAAACCCAAATGGAGAAGAAGAAGAAGAAGAAACCCAAATGGAGAAGAAGAAGAAGAAACCCAAATGGAGGAGAAGAAGAAGAAGAAGAAACCCAAATGTAGAAGAAGAAGAAGAAGAAACCCAAATGGAGAAGAAGAAGAAGAAACCCAAATGAAGAAGAAGAAACCCAAATGAAGAAGAAGAAACCCAAATGGAGAAGAAGAAGAAACCCAAATGGAGAAGAAGAAGAAGAAACCCAAATGGAGAAGAAGAAGAAGAAACCCAAATGGAGAAGAAGAAGAAGAAGAAACCCAAATGAAGAAGAAGAAGAAGAAGAAACCCAAATGAAGAAGAAGAAGAAGAAACCCAAATGGAGAAGAAGAAGAAGAAACCCAAATGGAGAAGAAGAATAAGAAACCCAAATGGAGAAGAAGAATAAGAAACCCAAAATGGAGAAGAAGAAGAAACCCAAATGGAGAAGAAGAAGAAGAAGAAACCCAAATGGAGAAGAAGAAGAAGAAACCCAAATGGAGAAGAAGAAGAAGAAGAAACCCAAATGGAGAAGAAGAAGAAGAAACCCAAAATGGAGAAGAAGAAGAACCCCAAATGGAGAAGAAGAAGAAACCCAAATGAAGAAGAAGAAGAAGAAACCCAAATGGAGGAGAAGAAGAAGAAACCCAAATGGAGAAGAAGAAGAAACCCAAATGGAGAAGAAGAAGAAGAAACCCAAATGGAGAAGAAGAAGAAACCCACATGAAGAAGAAGAAGAAGAAACCCAAATGGAGAAGAAGAAGAAGAAACCCAAATGGAGAAGAAGAAGAAACCCAAATGAAGAAGAAGAAGAAGAAACCCAAATGAAGAAGAAGAAGAAGAAGAAACCCAAATGAAGAAGAAGAAGAAACCCAAATGAAGAAGAAGAAACCCAAATGAAGAAGAAGAAGAAACCCAAAATGGAGAAGAAGAAGCAGAAACCCAAATGGAGAAGAAGAAGAAGAAACCCAAATGGAGAAGAGGAATAAGAAATCCAAAATGGAGAAGAAGAAGAAGAAGAAACCCAAATGGAGAAGAAGAAGAAGAAGAAACCCAAATGGAGAAGAAGAAGAAGAAACCCAAATGGAGAAGAAGAAGAAGCCCAAATGGAGAAGAAGAAGAAGAAGAAGAAACCCAAATGGAGAAAAGAAGAAGAAGAAGATGAAGAAGAAGAAACCCAAATGGAGAAAAGAAGAAGAAGAAGAAACCCAAATGAAGAAGAAGAAGAAACCCAAATGAAGAAGAAGAAGAAACCCAAATGGAGAAGAAGAAGAAACCCAAATGGAGAAGAAGAAGAAGAAACCCAAATGGAGAAGAAGAAGAAGAAACCCAAATGGAGAAGAAGAAGAAGCCCAAAAGGAGAAAAGAAGAAGAAGAAGAAACCCAAATGAAGAAGAAGAAGAAACCCAAGTGAAGAAGAAGAAGAAACCCAAATGGAGAAGAAGAAGAAGAAGAAACCCAAATGGAGAAGAAGAAGAAGAAACCCAAATGGAGAAGAAGAAGAAGAAGAAACCCAAATGGAGAAGAAGAAGCCCAAAAGGAGAAAAGAAGAAGAAGAAGAAGAAACCCAAATGGAGAAAAGAAGAAGAAGATGAAGAAGAAGAAACCCAAATGGAGAAAAGAAGAAGAAGAAGAAACCCAAATGAAGAAGAAGAAGAAGAAACCCAAATGAAGAAGAAGAAGAAACCCAAATGGAGAAGAAGAAGAAACCCAAATGGAGAAGAAGAAACCCAAATGGAGGAGAAGAAGAAGAAGAAACCCAAATGGAGAAGAAGAAGAAGAAACCCAAATGGAGAAGAAGAAGAAACCCAAATGGAGAAGAAGAAGAAGAAGAAACCCAAATGAAGAAGAAGAAGAAACCCAAATGAAGAAGAAGAAGAAACCCAAAAGAAGAAGAAGAAGAAACCCAAATGGAGAAGAAGAAGAAGAAACCCAAATGGAGAAGAAGAAGAAACCCAAATGGAGAAGAA
This sequence comes from Rana muscosa, assembly GCA_029206835.1. Taxonomy (NCBI): domain Eukaryota; kingdom Metazoa; phylum Chordata; class Amphibia; order Anura; family Ranidae; genus Rana; species Rana muscosa. The sequence goes on from CM055117.1 coordinate 370,233,006, forward strand.
GAAGAAGAAACCCAAATGGAGAAGAAGAAGAAACCCACATGAAGAAGAAGAAGAAGAAACCCAAATGGAGAAGAAGAAGAAGAAACCCAAATGGAGAAGAAGAAGAAACCCAAATGAAGAAGAAGAAGAAGAAACCCAAATGAAGAAGAAGAAGAAACCCAAATGAAGAAGAAGAAGAAACCCAAATGAAGAAGAAGAAGAAACCCAAATGAAGAAGAAGAAGAAACCCAAAATGGAGAAGAAGAAGCAGAAACCCAAATGGAGAAGAAGAAGAAGAAGAAACCCAAAATGGAGAAGAAGAAGAAGAAACCCAAATGGAGAAGAGGAATAAGAAATCCAAAATGGAGAAGAAGAAGAAGAAGAAACCCAAATGGAGAAGAAGAAGAAGAAGAAACCCAAATGGAGAAGAAGAAGAAGAAACCCAAATGGAGAAGAAGAAGAAGCCCAAATGGAGAAGAAGAAGAAGAAGAAACCCAAATGGAGAAAAGAAGAAGAAGAAGATGAAGAAGAAGAAACCCAAATGGAGAAAAGAAGAAGAAGAAGAAACCCAAATGAAGAAGAAGAAGAAACCCAAATGAAGAAGAAGAAGAAACCCAAATGGAGAAGAAGAAGAAACCCAAATGGAGAAGAAGAAGAAGAAACCCAAATGGAGAAGAAGAAGAAGAAACCCAAATGGAGAAGAAGAAGAAGCCCAAAAGGAGAAAAGAAGAAGAAGAAGAAACCCAAATGAAGAAGAAGAAGAAGAAGAAACCCAAATGGAGAAGAAGAAAAAGAAGAAACCCAAAATGGAGAAGAAGAAGAAGAAACCCAAATGGAGAAGAAGAATAAGAAATCCAAATGAAGAAGAAGAAGAAACCCAAATGGAGAAGAAGAAGAAGAAGAAGCCCAAATGGAGAAGAAGAAACCCAAATGGAGAAAAGAAGAAGAAGAAGATGAAGAAGAAGAAACCCAAATGGAGAAAAGAAGAAGAAGAAGAAGAAACCCAAATGAAGAAGAAGAAGAAACACAAATGAAGAAGAAACCCAAATGGAGAAGAAGAAGAAGAAACCCAAATGGAGAAGAAGAAGAAGAAACCCAAATGAAGAAGAAGAAGAAACCCAAATGGAGAAGAAGAAGAAGAAACCCAAATGGAGAAGAAGAAGAAACCCAAATGAAGAAGAAGAAGAAACCCAAATGGAGAAGAAGAAGAAGAAGAAACCCAAATGGAGAAGAAGAAGAAGAAGAAACCCAAATGGAGAAGAAGAAGAAGTAACCCAAATGGAGAAGAAGAAGAAGAAACCCAAATGTAGAAGAAGAAGAATAAGAAGAAGAAACCCAAATGGAGAAGAAGAAGAAGAAGAAAACCAAATGGAGGAGAAGAAGAAGAAGAAGAAACCCAAATGTAGAAGAAGAAGAAGAAACCCAAATGGAGAAGAAGAAGAAGAAGAAACCCAAATGAAGAAGAAGAATAAACCCAAATGAAGAAGAAGAAACCCAAATGGAGAAGAAGAAGAAACCCAAATGGAGAAGAAGAAGAAGAAGAAACCCAAATGAAGAAGAAGAAGAAGAAACCCAAATGAAGAAGAAGAAACCCAAATGGAGAAGAAGAAGAAGAAGAAACCCAAATGGAGAAGAAGAAGAAGTAACCCAAATGGAGAAGAAGAAGAAGAAACCCAAATGGAGAAGAAGAAGAAGAAACCCAATTGGAGAAGAAGAAGAAGAAACCCAAATGAAGAAGAAGAAACCCAAATGGAGAAGAAGAAGAAGAAACCCAAATGGAGAAGAAGAAGAAGAAGAAACCCAAATGGAGAAGAAGAAGAAACCCAAATGAAGAAGAAGAAGAAGAAGAAACCCAAATGGAGAAGAAGAAGAAGAAGAAACCCAAATGGAGAAGAAGAAGAAGAAGTAACCCAAATGGAGAAGAAGAAGAAGAAACCCAAATGGAGAAGAAGAAGAAACCCAAATGGAGAAGAAGAAGAAGAAAAAACCCAAATGGAGAAGAAGAAGAAGAAACCCAAATGGAGAAGAAGAAGAAACCCAAATGGAGAAGAAGAAGAAGAAACCCAAATGGAGAAGAAGAAGAAGAAGAAGAAGAAGAAACCCAAATGGAGAAGAAGAAGAAGAAACCCAAATGGAGAAGAAGAAGAAGAAACCCAAATGGAGGAGAAGAAGAAGAAGAAACCCAAATGTAGAAGAAGAAGAAGAAGAAACCCAAATGGAGAAGAAGAAGAAGAAACCCAAATGAAGAAGAAGAAACCCAAATGAAGAAGAAGAAACCCAAATGGAGAAGAAGAAGAAACCCAAATGGAGAAGAAGAAGAAGAAACCCAAATGGAGAAGAAGAAGAAGAAGAAACCCAAATGAAGAAGAAGAAGAAGAAGAAACCCAAATGAAGAAGAAGAAGAAGAAACCCAAATGGAGAAGAAGAAGAAGAAACCCAAATGGAGAAGAAGAATAAGAAACCCAAATGGAGAAGAAGAATAAGAAACCCAAAATGGAGAAGAAGAAGAAGAAACCCAAATGGAGAAGAAGAAGAAGAAGAAACCCAAATGGAGAAGAAGAAGAAGAAACCCAAATGGATAAGAAGAAGAAGAAGAAACCCAAATGGAGAAGAAGAAGAAGAAACCCAAAATGGAGAAGAAGAAGAAGAAGCCCAAATGGAGAAGAAGAAGAAACCCAAATGAAGAAGAAGAAGAAGAAACCCAAATGGAGGAGAAGAAGAAGAAGAAACCCAAATGGAGAAGAAGAAGAAACCCAAATGGAGAAGAAGAAGAAGAAGAAACCCAAATGGAGAAGAAGAAGAAACCCACATGAAGAAGAAGAAGAAACTCAAATGGAGAAGAAGAAGAAGAAACCCAAATGGAGAAGAAGAAGAAACCCAAATGAAGAAGAAGAAGAAGAAACCCAAATGGAGAAGAAGAAGAAGAAGAAACCCAAATGAAGAAGAAGAAGAAACCCAAATGAAGAAGAAGAAGAAACCCAAATGAAGAAGAAGAAGAAACCCAAAATGGAGAAGAAGAAGCAGAAACCCAAATGGAGAAGAAGAAGAAGAAGAAACCCAAAATGGAGAAGAAGAAGAAGAAACCCAAATGGAGAAGAGGAATAAGAAATCCAAAATGGAGAAGAAGAAGAAGAAACCCAAATGGAGAAGAAGAAGAAACCCAAATGGAGAAGAAGAAGAAGAAACCCAAATGGAGAAGAAGAAGAAGCCCAAATGGAGAAGAAGAAGAAGAAGAAGAAACCCAAATGGAGAAAAGAAGAAGAAGAAGATGAAGAAGAAGAAACCCAAATGGAGAAAAGAAGAAGAAGAAGAAACCCAAATGAAGAAGAAGAAGAAACCCAAATGAAGAAGAAGAAGAAACCCAAATGGAGAAGAAGAAGAAACCCAAATGGAGAAGAAGAAGAAACCCAAATGGAGAAGAAGAAGAAGAAGAAGAAGAAACCCAAATGGAGAAGAAGAAGAAGAAACCCAAATGGAGAAGAAGAAGAAGAAACCCAAATGGAGGAGAAGAAGAAGAAGAAACCCAAATGTAGAAGAAGAAGAAGAAGAAACCCAAATGGAGAAGAAGAAGAAGAAACCCAAATGAAGAAGAAGAAACCCAAATGAAGAAGAAGAAACCCAAATGGAGAAGAAGAAGAAACCCAAATGGAGAAGAAGAAGAAGAAACCCAAATGGAGAAGAAGAAGAAGAAGAAACCCAAATGAAGAAGAAGAAGAAGAAGAAACCCAAATGAAGAAGAAGAAGAAGAAACCCAAATGGAGAAGAAGAAGAAGAAACCCAAATGGAGAAGAAGAATAAGAAACCCAAATGGAGAAGAAGAATAAGAAACCCAAAATGGAGAAGAAGAAGAAGAAACCCAAATGGAGAAGAAAAAGAAGAAGAAACCCAAATGGAGAAGAAGAAGAAGAAACCCAAATGGATAAGAAGAAGAAGAAGAAGAAACCCAAATGGAGAAGAAGAAGAAGAAACCCAAAATGGAGAAGAAGAAGAAGAAGCCCAAATGGAGAAGAAGAAGAAACCCAAATGAAGAAGAAGAAGAAGAAACCCAAATGGAGGAGAAGAAGAAGAAGAAACCCAAATGGAGAAGAAGAAGAAACCCAAATGGAGAAGAAGAAGAAGAAGAAACCCAAATGGAGAAGAAGAAGAAACCCACATGAAGAAGAAGAAGAAACTCAAATGGAGAAGAAGAAGAAGAAACCCAAATGGAGAAGAAGAAGAAACCCAAATGAAGAAGAAGAAGAAGAAACCCAAATGGAGAAGAAGAAGAAGAAGAAACCCAAATGAAGAAGAAGAAGAAACCCAAATGAAGAAGAAGAAGAAACCCAAATGAAGAAGAAGAAGAAACCCAAAATGGAGAAGAAGAAGCAGAAACCCAAATGGAGAAGAAGAAGAAGAAGAAACCCAAAATGGAGAAGAAGAAGAAGAAACCCAAATGGAGAAGAGGAATAAGAAATCCAAAATGGAGAAGAAGAAGAAGAAACCCAAATGGAGAAGAAGAAGAAACCCAAATGGAGAAGAAGAAGAAGAAACCCAAATGGAGAAGAAGAAGAAGCCCAAATGGAGAAGAAGAAGAAGAAGAAGAAACCCAAATGGAGAAAAGAAGAAGAAGAAGATGAAGAAGAAGAAACCCAAATGGAGAAAAGAAGAAGAAGAAGAAACCCAAATGAAGAAGAAGAAGAAACCCAAATGAAGAAGAAGAAGAAACCCAAATGGAGAAGAAGAAGAAACCCAAATGGAGACGAAGAAGAAGAAACCCAAATGGAGAAGAAGAAGAAGAAACCCAAATGGAGAAGAAGAAGAAGCCCAAAAGGAGAAAAGAAGAAGAAGAAGAAGAAACCCAAATGAAGAAGAAGAAGAAACCCAAGTGAAGAAGAAGAAGAAACCCAAATGGAGAAGAAGAAGAAGAAACACAAATGGAGAAGAAGAAGAAGAAACCCAAATGGAGAAGAAGAAGAAGAAGAAACCCAAATGGAGAAGAAGAAGAAGCCCAAAAGGAGAAAAGAAGAAGAAGAAGAAGAAGAAGAAACCCAAATGGAGAAAAGAAGAAGAAGAAGAAACCCAAATGAAGAAGAAGAAGAAGAAGAAACCCAAATGAAGAAGAAGAAGAAACCCAAATGGAGAAGAAGAAGAAACCCAAATGGAGAAGAAGAAACCCAAATGGAGGAGAAGAAGAAGAAGAAACCCAAATGGAGAAGAAGAAGAAGAAACCCAAATGGAGAAGAAGAAGAAACCCAAATGGAGAAGAAGAAGAAGAAACCCAAATGAAGAAGAAGAAGAAACCCAAATGAAGAAGAAGAAGAAACCCAAAAGAAGAAGAAGAAGAAACCCAAATGGAGAAGAAGAAGAAGAAGAAACCCAAATGGAGAAGAAGAAGAAGAAACCCAAATGGAGAAGAAGAAGAAACCCAAATGGAGAAGAAGAAGAAGAAACCCAAATGGAGAAGAAGAAGAAGTAACCCAAATGGAGAAGAAGAAGAAACCCAAATGAAGAAGAAGAAGAAACCCAAATGGAGAAGAAGAAGAAGAAGAAGTAACCCAAATGGAGAAGAAGAAGAAGAAGAAACCCAAATGGAGAAGAAGAAACCCAAATGGAGAAGAAGAAGAAGAAGAAACCCAAATGGAGAAGAAGAAGAAGAAGAAGAAGAAACCCAAATGAAGAAGAAGAAGAAGAAACCCAAATGGAGAAGAAGAAGAAGAAACCCAAATGAAGAAGAAGAAGAAACCCAAATGAAGAAGAAGAAACCCAAATGGAGAAGTAGAAGAAGAAACCCAAATGGAGAAGAAGAAGAAGAAGAAGAAACCCACATGGAGAAGAAGAAGAAACCCAAATGAAGAAGAAGAAGAAGAAACCCAAATGAAGAAGAAGAAGAAAAAACCCAAATGAAGAAGAAGAAGAAACCCAAATGAAGAAGAAGAAGAAGAAACCCAAATGAAGAAGAAGAAGAAACCCAAATGGAGAAGAAGAAGAAACCCAAATGAAGGAGAAGAAGAAAAACACAAATGAAGAAGGAGAAGAAACCCAAATGAAGAAGAAGAAGAAACCCAAATGAAGAAGAAGAAGAAGAAACCCAAATGAAGAAGAAGAAGAAACCCAAATGAAGAAGAAGAAGAAACCCACATGAAGAAGAAGAAGAAACCCAAATGGAGAAGAAGAAGAAGAAACCCAAATGGAGAAGAAGAAGAAGAAACCCAAATGGAGAAGAAGAAGAAACCCAAATGGAGAAAAGAAAAAGAAGAAGAAGAAACCCAAATGGAGAAGAAGAAGAATAAGAAACCCAAATGGAGAAGAAGAAGAAGAAACCCAAATGGAGAAGAAGAAGAAGAAACCCAAATGGAGAAGAAGAAGAAGAAACCCAAATGAAGAAGAAGAAGAAGAAGAAACCCAAATGGAGAAGAAGAAGAAGAAGAAGAAGAAACCCAAATGGAGAAGAAGAAGAAGAAACCCAAATGAAGAAGAAGAAGAAACCCAAATGGAGAAGAAGAAGAAGAAGCCCAAATGGAGAAGAAGAAGAAGAAGAAGAAGAAACCCAAATGGAGAAGAAGAAGAAGAAGAAGAAACCCAAATGGAGAAGAAGAAGAAGAAGAAGAAACCCAAATGGTGGAGAAGAAGAAGAAGAAACCCAAATGGAGAAGAAGAAGAAGAAACCCAAATGGAGAAGAAGAAGAAGAAACCCAAATGAAGAAGAAGAAGAAACCCAAATGAAGAAGAAGAAACCCAAATGAAGAAGAAGAAACCCAAATGGAGAAGAAGAAGAAGAAGAAACCCAAATGGAGAAGAAGAAGAAGAAGAAACCCAAATGAAGAAGAAGAAGAAGAAGAAACCCAAATGAAGAAGAAGAAGAAACCCAAATGGAGAAGAAGAAGAAGAAACCCAAATGGAGAAGAAGAAGAAGTAACCCAAATGGAGAAGAAGAAGAAACCCAAATGGAGAAGAAGAAGAAGAAACCCAAATGGAGAAGAAGAAGAAGAAGAAACTCAAATGGAGAAGAAGAAGAAGAAACCCAAATGGAGAAGAAGAAGAAACCCAAATGGAGAAGAAGAAGAAACCCAAATGAAGAAGAAGAAGAAGAAACCCAAATGAAGAAGAAGAAGAAGAAAAAAAAACAAATGAAGAAGAAGAAACCCAAATGAAGAAGAAGAAGAAGAAACCCAAATGAAGAAGAAGAAACCCAAATGAAGAAGAAGATACCCAAATGAAGAAGAAGAAGAAACCCAAATGGAGAAGAAGAAGAAGAAACCCAAAATGGAGAAGAAGAAGAAGAAACCCAAATGGAGAAGAAGAAGAAGAAGAAGAAGAAACCCAAAATGGAGAAAAAGAAGAAGAAACCCAAATGGAGAAGAAGAATAAGAAACCCAAATGGAGAAGAAGAATAAGAAACCCAAAATGGAGAAGAAGAAGAAACCCAAATGGAGAAGAAGAAGAAACCCAAATGGAGAAGAAGAAGAAGAAACCCAAATGGAGAAGAAGAAGAAACCCAAATGGAGAAGAAGAAGAAGAAGAAACCCAAAATGGAGAAGAAGAAGAAACCCAAATGAAGAAGAAGAAGAAACCCAAATGGAGGAGAAGAAGAAGAAGAAGAAACCCAAATGGAGAAGAAGAAGAAGAAACCCAAATGGAGAAGAAGAAGAAACCCAAATGAAGAAGAAGAAGAAGAAACCCAAATGAAGAAGAAGAAGAAGAAGAAAAAACCCAAATGAAGAAGAAGAAGAAGAAACCCAAATGAAGAAGAAGAAACCCAAATGAAGAAGAAGAAGAAACCCAAATGGAGAAGAAGAAGAAGAAACCCAAATGGAGAAGAAGAAGAAGAAGAAGAAACCCAAATGGAGAAAAGAAGAAGAAGAAACCCAAATGGAGAAGAAGAATAAGAAACCCAAATGGAGAAGAAGAAGAAACCCAAATGGAGAAGAAGAAGAAGAAACCCAAATGGAGAAGAAGAAGAAGAAACCCAAATGAAGAAGAAGAAGAAGAAGAAGAAGAAGAAGAAGAAACCCAAATGGAGAAGAAGAAGAAACCCAAAATGGAGAAGAAGAAGAAGAAGCCCAAATGGAGAAGAAGAAGAAACCCAAATGGAGAAGAAGAAGAAGAAACCCAAATGGAGGAGAAGAAGAAGAAGAAGAAACCCAAATGGAGAAGAAGATGAAGAAGAAACCCAAATGGAGAAGAAGAAGAAGAAGAAACCCAAATGGAGAAGAAGAAGAAGAAACCCAAATGAAGAAGAAGAAGAAACCCAAATGGAGAAGAAGAAGAAGAAACCCAAATGGAGAAGAAGAAGAAACCCAAATGAAGAAGAAGAAGAAACCCAAATGGAGAAGAAGAAGAAGAAACCCAAATGGAGAAGAAGAAGAAGAAGAAACCCAAATGGAGAAGAAGAAGAAGAAGTAACCCAAATGGAGAAGAAGAAGAAGAAACCCAAATGTAGAAGAAGAAGAAGAAGAAACCCAAATGGAGAAGAAGAAGAAGAAACCCAAATGGAGAAGAAGAAGAAGAAACCCAAATGGAGAAGAAGAAGAAGAAACCCAAATGGAGAAGAAGAAGAAACCCAAATGAAGAAGAAGAAGAAACCCAAATGAAGAAGAAGAAGAAGAAGAAGAAACCCAAATGAAGAAGAAGAAGAAGAAACCCAAATGAAGAAGAAGAAGAAGAAACCCAAATGAAGAAGAAGAAGAAGAAACCCAAATGAAGAAGAAGAAGAAACCCAAAATGGAGAAGAAGAAGCAGAAACCCAAATGGAGAAGAAGAAGAAACCCAAAATGGAGAAGAAGAAGAAGAAACCCAAATGGAGAAGAAGAATAAGAAATCCAAAATGGAGAAGAAGAAGAAGAAGAAACCCAAATGGAGAAGAAGAAGAAGAAGAAGAAACCCAAATGGAGAAGAAGAAGAAGCCCAAATGGAGAAGAAGAAGAAGAAGAAACCCAAATGGAGAAAAGAAGAAGAAGAAGATGAAGAAGAAGAAACCCAAATGGAGAAAAGAAGAAGAAGAAGAAACCCAAATGAAGAAGAAGAAACCCAAGTGAAGAAGAAGAAGAAACCCAAATGGAGAAGAAGAAGAAGAAACCCAAATGGAGAAGAAGAAGAAGAAACCCAAATGGAGAAGAAGAAGAAGAAGAAACCCAAATGGAGAAGAAGAAGAAGCCCAAAAGGAGAAAAGAAGAAGAAGAAGAAGAAACCCAAATGGAGAAAAGAAGAAGAAGATGAAGAAGAAGAAACCCAAATGGAGAAAAGAAGAAGAAGAAGAAACCCAAATGAAGAAGAAGAAGAAGAAACCCAAATGAAGAAGAAGAAACCCAAATGGAGAAGAAGAAGAAACCCAAATGGAGAAGAAGAAACCCAAATGGAGGAGAAGAAGAAACCCAAATGGAGAAGAAGAAGAAGAAACCCAAATGGAGAAGAAGAAGAAACCCAAATGGAGAAGAAGAAGAAGAAGAAGAAACCCAAATGAAGAAGAAGAAACCCAAATGAAGAAGAAGAAGAAACCCAAAAGAAGAAGAAGAAGAAACCCAAATGGAGAAGAAGAAGAAGAAACCCAAATGGAGAAGAAGAAGAAGAAGAAACCCAAATGAAGAAGAAGAAGAAACCCAAATGGAGAAGAAGAAGAAGAAACCCAAATGGAGAAGAAGAAGAAGAAGTAACCCAAATGGAGAAGAAGAAGAAACCCAAATGAAGAAGAAGAAGAAACCCAAATGGAGAAGAAGAAGAAGAAGAAGTAACCCAAATGGAGAAGAAGAAGAAGAAGAAACCCAAATGGAGAAGAAGAAACCCAAATGGAGAAGAAGAAGAAGAAACCCAAATGGAGAAGAAGAAGAAGAAGAAGAAACCCAAATGGAGAAGAAGAAGAAGAAACCCAAATGGAGAAGAAGAAGAAGAAACCCAAATGAAGAAGAAGAAGAAGAAGAAACCCAAATGGAGAAGAAGAAGAAGAAACCCAAATGAAGAAGAAGAAGAAACCCAAATGAAGAAGAAGAAAAAACCCAAATGGAGAAGTAGAAGAAGAAACCCAAATGGAGAATAAGAAGAAGAAGAAGAAACCCACATGGAGAAGAAGAAGAAACCCAAATGAAGAAGAAGAAGAAACCCAAATGAAGAAGAAGAAGAAGAAAAAACCCAAATGAAGAAGAAGAAGAAACCCAAATGAAGAAGAAGAAGAAGAAACCCAAATGAAGAAGAAGAAGAAACCCAAATGGAGAAGAAGAAGAAACCCAAATGAAGGAGAAGAAGAAAAAACACAAATGAAGAAGGAGAAAAAACCCAAATGAAGAAGAAGAAGAAACCCAAATGAAGAAGAAGAAGAAACCCAAATGAAGAAGAAGAAGAAACCCACATGAAGAAGAAGAAGAAACCCAAATGGAGAAGAAGAAACCCAAATGGAGAAGAAGAAGAAGAAACCCAAATTGAGAAGAAGAAGAAACCCAAATGGAGAAAAGAAAAAGAAGAAGAAGAAACCCAAATGGAGAAGAAGAAGAATAAGAAACCCAAATGGAGAAGAAGAAGAAACCCAAATGGAGAAGAAGAAGAAACCCAAATGGAGAAGAAGAAGAAGAAGAAGAAGAAACCCAAATGAAGAAGAAGAAGAAGAAGAAGAAACCCAAATGGAGAAGAAGAAGAAGAAGAAACCCAAATGGAGAAGAAGAAGAAGAAACCCAAATGAAGAAGAAGAAACCCAAATGGAGAAGAAGAAGAAGAAGCCCAAATGGAGAAGAAGAAGAAGAAAAAGAAACCCAAATGGAGAAGAAGAAGAAGAAGAAACCCAAATGGAGAAGAAGAAGAAGAAGAAACCCAAATGGTGGAGAAGAAGAAGAAGAAACCCAAATGGAGAAGAAGAAGAAGAAACCCAAATGGAGAAGAAGAAGAAGAAACCCAAATGAAGAAGAAGAAGAAGAAGAAACCCAAATGGAGAAGAAGAAGAAACCCAAAATGGAGAAGAAGAAGAAGAAGCCCAAATGGAGAAGAAGAAGAAACCCAAATGGAGAAGAAGAAGAAGAAACCCAAATGGAGGAGAAGAAGAAGAAGAAACCCAAATGGAGAAGAAGATGAAGAAGAAACCCAAATGGAGAAGAAGAAGAAGAAGAAACCCAAATGGAGAAGAAGAAGAAACCCAAATGAAGAAGAAGAAGAAACCCAAATGGAGAAGAAGAAGAAGAAACCCAAATGGAGAAGAAGAAGAAACCCAAATGAAGAAGAAGAAGAAACCCAAATGGAGAAGAAGAAGAAGAAACCCAAATGGAGAAGAAGAAGAAGAAGAAACCCAAATGGAGAAGAAGAAGAAGAAGTAACCCAAATGGAGAAGAAGAAGAAGAAACCCAAATGTAGAAGAAGAAGAAACCCAAATGGAGAAGAAGAAGAAGAAGAAACCCAAATGGAGAAGAAGAAGAAGAAACCCAAATGGAGAAGAAGAAGAAGAAACCCAAATGGAGAAGAAGAAGAAGAAACCCAAATGGAGAAGAAGAAGAAACCCAAATGAAGAAGAAGAAGAAACCCAAATGAAGAAGAAGAAGAAGAAACCCAAATGAAGAAGAAGAAGAAGAAGAAACCCAAATGAAGAAGAAGAAGAAGAAACCCAAATGAAGAAGAAGAAGAAACCCAAAATGGAGAAGAAGAAGCAGAAACCCAAATGGAGAAGAAGAAGAAACCCAAAATGGAGAAGAAGAAGAAGAAACCCAAATGGAGAAGAAGAATAAGAAATCCAAAATGGAGAAGAAGAAGAAGAAGAAACCCAAATGGAGAAGAAGAAGAAGAAGAAGAAACCCAAATGGAGAAGAAGAAGAAGCCCAAATGGAGAAGAAGAAGAAGAAGAAACCCAAATGGAGAAAAGAAGAAGAAGAAGATGAAGAAGAAGAAACCCAAATGGAGAAAAGAAGAAGAAGAAGAAACCCAAATGAAGAAGAAGAAACCCAAGTGAAGAAGAAGAAGAAACCCAAATGGAGAAGAAGAAGAAGAAACCCAAATGGAGAAGAAGAAGAAGAAACCCAAATGGAGAAGAAGAAGAAGAAGAAACCCAAATGGAGAAGAAGAAGAAGCCCAAAAGGAGAAAAGAAGAAGAAGAAGAAGAAACCCAAATGGAGAAAAGAAGAAGAAGATGATGAAGAAGAAACCCAAATGGAGAAAAGAAGAAGAAGAAGAAACCCAAATGAAGAAGAAGAAGAAGAAACCCAAATGAAGAAGAAGAAGAAACCCAAATGGAGAAGAAGAAGAAACCCAAATGGAGAAGAAGAAACCCAAATGGAGGAGAAGAAGAAACCCAAATGGAGAAGAAGAAGAAGAAACCCAAATGGAGAAGAAGAAGAAACCCAAATGGAGAAGAAGAAGAAGAAGAAACCCAAATGAAGAAGAAGAAACCCAAATGAAGAAGAAGAAGAAACCCAAAAGAAGAAGAAGAAGAAGAAACCCAAATGGAGAAGAAGAAGAAGAAACCCAAATGGAGAAGAAGAAGAAGAAGAAACCCAAATGAAGAAGAAGAAACCCAAATGGAGAAGAAGAAGAAGAAACCGAAATGGAGAAGAAGAAGAAGAAGTAACCCAAATGGAGAAGAAGAAGAAACCCAAATGAAGAAGAAGAAGAAACCCAAATGGAGAAGAAGAAGAAGAAGAAGTAACCCAAATGGAGAAGAAGAAGAAGAAACCCAAATGGAGAAGAAGAAACCCAAATGGAGAAGAAGAAGAAGAAACCCAAATGGAGAAGAAGAAGAAGAAGAAACCCAAATGGAGAAGAAGAAGAAGAAACCCAAATGGAGAAGAAGAAGAAGAAACCCAAATGAAGAAGAAGAAGAAGAAGAAACCCAAATGGAGAAGAAGAAGAAGAAACCCAAATGAAGAAGAAGAAGAAACCCAAATGAAGAAGAAGAAAAAACCCAAATGGAGAAGTAGAAGAAGAAACCCAAATGGAGAATAAGAAGAAGAAGAAGAAACCCACATGGAGAAGAAGAAGAAACCCAAATGAAGAAGAAGAAGAAACCCAAATGAAGAAGAAGAAGAAGAAAAAACCCAAATGAAGAAGAAGAAGAAACCCAAATGAAGAAGAAGAAGAAGAAACCCAAATGAAGAAGAAGAAGAAACCCAAATGGAGAAGAAGAAGAAACCCAAATGAAGGAGAAGAAGAAAAAACACAAATGAAGAAGGAGAAAAAACCCAAATGAAGAAGAAGAAGAAACCCAAATGAAGAAGAAGAAGAAGAAACCCAAATGAAGAAGAAGAAGAAACCCAAATGAAGAAGAAGAAGAAACCCACATGAAGAAGAAGAAGAAACCCAAATGGAGAAGAAGAAACCCAAATGGAGAAGAAGAAGAAGAAACCCAAATTGAGAAGAAGAAGAAACCCAAATGGAGAAAAGAAAAAGAAGAAGAAGAAACCCAAATGGAGAAGAAGAAGAATAAGAAACCCAAATGGAGAAGAAGAAGAAACCCAAATGGAGAAGAAGAAGAAACCCAAATGGAGAAGAAGAAGAAGAAGAAACCCAAATGAAGAAGAAGAAGAAGAAGAAACCCAAATGGAGAAGAAGAAGAAGAAGAAACCCAAATGGAGAAGAAGAAGAAGAAACCCAAATGAAGAAGAAGAAACCCAAATGGAGAAGAAGAAGAAGAAGCCCAAATGGAGAAGAAGAAGAAGAAGAAGAAACCCAAATGGAGAAGAAGAAGAAGAAGAAACCCAAATGGAGAAGAAGAAGAAGAAGAAACCCAAATGGTGGAGAAGAAGAAGAAGAAACCCAAATGGAGAAGAAGAAGAAGAAACCCAAATGGAGAAGAAGAAGAAGAAACCCAAATGAAGAAGAAGAAGAAACCCAAATGAAGAAGAAGAAGAAACCCAAATGAAGAAGAAGAAACCCAAATGGAGAAGAAGAAGAAGAAGAAACCCAAATGGAGAAGAAGAAGAAGAAACCCAAATGAAGAAGAAGAAGAAGAAACCCAAATGAAGAAGAAGAAGAAGAAACCCAAATGGAGAAGAAGAAGAAGTAACCCAAATGGAGAAGAAGAAGAAACCCAAATGGAGAAGAAGAAGAAGAAACCCAAATGGAGAAGAAGAAGAAGAAGAAACCCAAATGGAGAAGAAGAAGAAGAAGAAACCCAAATGGAGAAGAAGAAGAAGAAGAAACCCAAATGGAGAAGAAGAAGAAACCCAAATGAAGAAGAAGAAGAAGAAACCCAAATGAAGAAGAAGAAGAAGAAAAAAAAACAAATGAAGAAGAAGAAACCCAAATGAAGAAGAAGAAGAAGAGACCCAAATGAAGAAGAAGAAGATACCCAAATGAAGAAGAAGAAGAAACCCAAATGGAGAAGAAGAAGAAGAAACCCAAAATGGAGGAGAAGAAGAAGAAACCCAAATGGAGAAGAAGAAGAAGAAGAAACCCAAAATGGAGAAGAAGAAGAAGAAACCCAAATGGAGAAGAAGAATAAGAAACCCAAATGGAGAAGAAGAATAAGAAACCCAAAATGGAGAAGAAGAAGAAACCCAAATGGAGAAGAAGAAGAAACCCAAATGGAGAAGAAGAAGAAGAAGAAACCCAAATGGAGAAGAAGAAGAAACCCAAATGGAGAAGAAGAAGAAACCCAAATGGAGAAGAAGAAGAAACCCAAATGAAGAAGAAGAAGAAGAAACCCAAATGGAGGAGAAGAAGAAGAAGAAGAAACCCAAATGGAGAAGAAGAAGAAGAAACCCAAATGGAGAAGAAGAAGAAACCCAAATGAAGAAGAAGAAGAAGAAACCCAAATGAAGAAGAAGAAGAAGAAGAAGAAGAAAAAACCCAAATGAAGAAGAAGAAGAAGAAACCCAAATGAAGAAGAAGAAACCCAAATGGAGAAGAAGAAGAAGAAACCCAAATGGAGAAGAAGAAGAAGAAGAAGAAGAAGAAGAAGAAACCCAAATGGAGAAAAGAAGAAGAAGAAACCCAAATGGAGAAGAAGAATAAGAAACCCAAATGGAGAAGAAGAAGAAACCCAAATGGAGAAGAAGAAGAAGAAACCCAAATGGAGAAGAAGAAGAAGAAACCCAAATGAAGAAGAAGAAGAAGAAGAAACCCAAATGGAGAAGAAGAAGAAACCCAAAATGGAGAAGAAGAAGAAGAAGCCCAAATGGAGAAGAAGAAGAAACCCAAATGGAGAAGAAGAAGAAGAAACCCAAATGGAGGAGAAGAAGAAGAAGAAGAAACCCAAATGGAGAAGAAGATGAAGAAGAAACCCAAATGGAGAAGAAGAAGAAGAAGAAACCCAAATGGAGAAGAAGAAGAAGAAGAAACCCAAATGAAGAAGAAGAAGAAACCCAAATGGAGAAGAAGAAGAAACCCAAATGGAGAAGAAGAAGAAACCCAAATGAAGAAGAAGAAGAAACCCAAATGGAGAAGAAGAAGAAACCCAAATGGAGAAGAAGAAGAAGAAGAAACCCAAATGGAGAAGAAGAAGAAGAAGTAACCCAAATGGAGAAGAAGAAGAAGAAACCCAAATGTAGAAGAAGAAGAAGAAACCCAAATGGAGAAGAAGAAGAAGAAACCCAAATGGAGGAGAAGAAGAAGAAGAAGAAGAAACCCAAATGTAGAAGAAGAAGAAGAAGAAACCCAAATGGAGAAGAAGAAGAAGAAACCCAAATGAAGAAGAAGAAGAAACTAAAATGAAGAAGAAGAAACCCAAATGGAGAAGAAGAAGAAACCCAAATGGAGAAGAAGAAGAAGAAGAAGAAGAAACCCAAATGAAGAAGAAGAAGAAGAAGAAGAAACCCAAATGAAGAAGAAGAAGAAACCCAAATGGAGAAGAAGAAGAAGAAACCCAAATGGAGAAGAAGAAGAAGAAGAAGTAACCCAAATGGAGAAGAAGAAGAAGAAGAAACCCAAATGGAGAAGAAGAAGAAGAAACCCAAATGGAGAAGAAGAAGAAGAAACCCAAATGAAGAAGAAGAAGAAACCCAAATGGAGAAGAAGAAGAAGAAACCCAAATGGAGAAGAAGAAGAAACCCAAATGAAGAAGAAGAAGAAACCCAAATGGAGAAGAAGAAGTAACCCAAATGGAGAAGAAGAAGAAGAAGAAGAAACCCAAATGGAGAAGAAGAAGAAGAAACCCAAATGGAGAAGAAGAAGAAGAAGAAACCCAAATGGAGAAGAAGAAGAAGAAGAAACCCAAATGGAGAAGAAGAAGAAACCCAAATGGAGAAGAAGAAGAAGAAGAAACCCAAATGGAGAAGAAGAAACCCAAATGGAGAAGAAGAAGAAGAAGAAACCCAAATGGAGAAGAAGAAGAAGAAACCCAAATGGAGAAGAAGAAGAAGAAGTAACCCAAATGGAGAAGAAGAAGAAGAAACCCAAATGTAGAAGAAGAAGAAGAAGAAACCCAAATGGAGAAGAAGAAGAAGAAACCCAAATGGAGGAGAAGAAGAAGAAGAAGAAACCCAAATGTAGAAGAAGAAGAAGAAGAAACCCAAATGGAGAAGAAGAAGAAGAAACCCAAATGAAGAAGAAGAAGAAACCCAAATGAAGAAGAAGAAACCCAAATGGAGAAGAAGAAGAAACCCAAATGGAGAAGAAGAAGAAGAAGAAACCCAAACGAAGAAGAAGAAGAAGAAACCCAAATGAAGAAGAAGAAGAAACCCAAATGGAGAAGAAGAAGAAGAAGAAACCCAAATGGAGAAGAAGAAGAAGAAGTAACCCAAATGGAGAAGAAGAAGAAGAAGAAACCCAAATGGAGAAGAAGAAGAAACCCAAATGGAGAAGAAGAAGAAGAAACCCAAATGAAGAAGAAGAAGAAACCCAAATGGAGAAGAAGAAGAAGAAGTAACCCAAATGGAGAAGAAGAAGAAGAAGAAACCCAAATGGAGAAGAAGAAACCCAAATGAAGAAGAAGAAGAAGAAGAAACCCAAATGGAGAAGAAGAAGAAACACAAATGAAGAAGAAGAAGAAGTAACCCAAATGGAGAAGAAGAAGAAGATACCCAAATGGAGAAGAAGAAGAAGAAACCGAAATGGAGAAGAAGAAGAAGAAGAAACCCAAATGGAGAAGAAGAAGAAGAAGAAACCCAAATGGAGAAGAAGAAGAAGAAGAAACCCAAATGGAGAAGAAGAAGAAGAAACCCAAATGAAGAAGAAGAAGAAACCCAAATGGAGAAGAAGAAGAAGAAACCCAAATGGAGAAGAAGAAACCCAAATGAAGAAGAAGAAACCCAAATGGAGAAGAAGAAGAAGAAACCCAAATGGAGAAGAAGAAGAAACCCAAATGGAGAAGAAGAAGAAACCCAAATGAAGAAGAAGAAGAAGAAGAAGAAGAAACCCAAATGAAGAAGAAGAAGAAGAAAAAACCCAAATGAAGAAGAAGAAGAAGAAACCCAAATGAAGAAGAAGAAGAAACCCAAATGAAGAAGAAGAAGAAACCCAAATGGAGAAGAAGAAGAAGAAACCCAAATGAAGAAGAAGAAAAAACACAAATGAAGAAGGAGAAGAAACCCAAATGAAGAAGAAGAAGAAACCCAAATGAAGAAGAAGAAACCCAAATGGAGAAGAAGAAGAAGAAGAAACCCAAATGGAGAAGAAGAAGAAGAAGAAACCCAAATGAAGAAGAAGAATAAGAAGAAACCCAAATGGAGAAGAAGAAGAAGAAGAAGAAACCCAAATGGAGAAGAAGAATAAGAAACCCAAATGGAGAAGAAGAATAAGAAACCCAAAATGGAGAAGAAGAAACCCAAATGGAGAAGAAGAAGAAGAAACCCAAATGGAGAAGAAGAAGAAGAAACCCAAATGGAGAAGAAGAAGAAACCCAAATGGAGAAGAAGAAGAAGAAACCCAAAATGGAGAAGAAGAAGAAGCCCAAATGGAGAAGAAGAAGAAACCCAAATGAAGAAGAAGAAGAAACCCAAATGGAGGAGAAGAAGAAGAAGAAACCCAAATGGAGAAGAAGAAGAAGAAACCCAAATGGAGAAGAAGAAGAAACCCAAATGAAGAAGAAGAAACCCAAATGGAGAAGAAGAAGAAGAAACCCAAATGGAGAAGAAGAAGAAACCCAAATGAAGAAGAAGAAGAAGAAACCCAAATGAAGAAGAAGAAGAAGAAGAAACCCAAATGAAGAAGAAGAAGAAACCCAAATGAAGAAGAAACCCAAAATGGAGAAGAAGAAGCAGAAACCCAAATGGAGAAGAAGAAGAAGAAACCCAAAATGGAGAAGAAGAAGAAGAAGAAACCCAAATGGAGAAGAAGAATAAGAAATCCAAAATGGAGAAGAAGAAGAAGAAACCCAAATGGAGAAGAAGAAGAAGAAACCCAAATGGAGAAGAAGAAGAAGAAACCCAAATGGAGAAGAAGAAGCCCAAATGGAGAAGAAGAAGAAACCCAAATGGAGAAAAGAAGAAGAAGAAGATGAAGAAGAAGAAACCCAAATGGAGAAAAGAAGAAGAAGAAGAAACCCAAATGAAGAAGAAGAAACCCAAGTGAAGAAGAAGAAGAAACCCAAATGGAGAAGAAGAAGAAGAAACCCAAATGGAGAAGAAGAAGAAGAAACCCAAATGGAGAAGAAGAAGAAGAAGAAACTCAAATGGAGAAGAAGAAGAAGCCCAAAAGGAGAAAAGAAGAAGAAGAAGAAACCCAAATGGAGAAAAGAAGAAGAAGATGAAGAAGAAGAAACCCAAATGGAGAAAAGAAGAAGAAGAAGAAACCCAAATGAAGAAGAAGAAGAAGAAACCCAAATGAAGAAGAAGAAACCCAAATGGAGAAGAAGAAGAAACCCAAATGGAGAAGAAGAAACCCAAATGGAGGAGAAGAAGAAGAAACCCAAATGGAGAAGAAGAAGAAGAAACCCAAATGGAGAAGAAGAAGAAACCCAAATGGAGAAGAAGAAGAAGAAACCCAAATGAAGAAGAAGAAGAAACCCAAATGAAGAAGAAGAAGAAACCCAAAAGAAGAAGAAGAAGAAGAAACCCAAATGGAGAAGAAGAAGAAGAAACCCAAATGGAGAAGAAGAAGAAGAAGAAGAAGAAACCCAAATGAAGAAGAAGAAGACACCCAAATGGAGAAGAAGAAGAAGAAACCCAAATGGAGAAGAAGAAGAAGAAGTAACCCAAATGGAGAAGAAGAAGAAACCCAAATGAAGAAGAAGAAGAAACCCAAATGGAGAAGAAGAAGAAGAAGAAACCCAAATGGAGAAGAAGAAGAAGAAGAAGTAACCCAAATGGAGAAGAAGAAGAAGAAGAAACCCAAATGGAGAAGAAGAAGAAGAAACCCAAATGGAGAAGAAGAAGAAGAAACCCAAATGAAGAAGAAGAAGAAACCCAAATGGAGGAGAAGAAGAAGAAGAAACCCAAATGAAGAAGAAGAAGAAGAAACCCAAATGGAGAAGAAGAAGAAGAAACCCAAATGAAGAAGAAGAAGTAACCCAAATGAAGAAGAAGAAGAAACCCAAATGGAGAAGTAGAAGAAGAAACCCAAATGGAGAAGAAGAAGAACCCCAAATGAAGAAGAAGAAGAAACCCAAATGAAGAAGAAGAAGAAGAAAAAACCCAAATGAAGAAGAAGAAGAAACCCAAATGAAGAAGAAGAAGAAGAAACCCAAATGAAGAAGAAGAAGAAACCCAAATGGAGAAGAAGAAGAAACCCAAATGAAGGAGAAGAAGAAAAAACACAAATGAAGAAGGAGAAGAAACCCAAATGAAGAAGAAGAAGAAACCCAAATGAAGAAGAAGAAGAAGAAACCCAAATGAAGAAGAAGAAGAAACCCAAATGAAGAAGAAGAAGAAACCCACATGAAGAAGAAGAAGAAACCCAAATGGAGAAGAAGAAGAAGAAGAAACCCAAATGGAGAAGAAGAAGAAGAAACCCAAATGGAGAAGAAAAAGAAGAAGAAACCCAAAATGGAGAAAAGAAGAAGAAGAAGAAGAAGAAACCCAAATGGAGAAGAAGAAGAAGTAACCCAAATGGAGAAGAAGAAGAAACCCAAATGGAGAAGAAGAAGAAGAAACCCAAATGGAGAAGAAGAAGAAGAAGAAACCCAAATGGAGAAGAAGAAGAAGAAACCCAAATGGAGAAGAAGAAGAAACCCAAATGAAGAAGAAGAAGAAGAAACCCAAATGAAGAAGAAGAAGAAGAAAAAAAAACAAATGAAGAAGAAGAAACCCAAATGAAGAAGAAGAAGAAGAAACCCAAATGAAGAAGAAGAAGAAGAAGAAACCCAAATGAAGAAGAAGAAGATACCCAAATGAAGAAGAAGAAGAAACCCAAATGGAGAAGAAGAAGAAGAAACCCAAAATGGAGAAGAAGAAGAAGAAACCCAAATGGAGAAGAAGAAGAAGAAGAAACCCAAAATGGAGAAGAAGAAGAAGAAACCCAAATGGAGAAGAAGAATAAGAAACCCAAATGGAGAAGAAGAATAAGAAACCCAAAATGGGGAAGAAGAAGAAACCCAAATGGAGAAGAAGAAGAAACCCAAATGGAGAAGAAGAAGAAGAAGAAACCCAAATGGAGAAGAAGAAGAAACCCAAATGGAGAAGAAGAAGAAGAAACCCAAAATGGAGAAGAAGAAGAAGCCCAAATGGAGAAGAAGAAGAAACCCAAATGAAGAAGAAGAAGAAGAAACCCAAATGGAGGAGAAGAAGAAGAAGAAACCCAAATGGAGAAGAAGAAGAAGAAACCCAAATGGAGAAGAAGAAGAAACCCAAATGAAGAAGAAGAAGAAGAAACCCAAATGAAGAAGAAGAAGAAGAAGAAGAAAAAACCCAAATGAAGAAGAAGAAGAAGAAACCCAAATGAAGAAGAAGAAGAAACCCAAATGAAGAAGAAGAAGAAACCCAAATGGAGAAGAAGAAGAAGAAACCCAAATGGAGAAGAAGAAGAAGAAACCCAAATGGAGAAAAGAAGAAGAAGAAACCCAAATGGAGAAGAAGAATAAGAAACCCAAATGGAGAAGAAGAAGAAACCCAAATGGAGAAGAAGAAGAAGAAACCCAAATGGAGAAGAAGAAGAAACCCAAATGAAGAAGAAGAAGAAGAAACCCAAATGGAGAAGAAGAAGAAGAAACCCAAATGAAGAAGAAGAAACCCAAATGAAGAAGAAGAAGAAACCCAAATGGAGAAGAAGAAGAAGAAACCCAAATGAAGAAGAAGAAACCCAAATGAAGAAGAAGAAGAAACCCAAATGGAGAAGAAGAAGAAGAAGTAACCCAAATGGAGAAGAAGAAGAAGAAGAAACCCAAATGGAGAAGAAGAAGAAGAAACCCAAATGGAGAAGAAGAAGAAGAAGAAACCCAAATGGAGAAGAAGAAGAAGAAGAAACCCAAATGAAGAAGAAGAAGAAACCCAAATGGAGAAGAAGAAGAAGAAGAAACCCAAATGGAGAAGAAGAAGAAACCCAAATGAAGAAGAAGAAGAAACCCAAATGGAGAAGAAGAAGAAACCCAAATGGAGAAGAAGAAGAAGAAGAAACCCAAATGGAGAAGAAGAAGAAGAAGTAACCCAAATGGAGAAGAAGAAGAAGAAACCCAAATGTAGAAGAAGAAGAAGAAACCCAAATGGAGAAGAAGAAGAAGAAACCCAAATGGAGGAGAAGAAGAAGAAGAAGAAGAAACCCAAATGTAGAAGAAGAAGAAGAAGAAACCCAAATGGAGAAGAAGAAGAAGAAACCCAAATGAAGAAGAAGAAGAAACTAAAATGAAGAAGAAGAAACCCAAATGGAGAAGAAGAAGAAACCCAAATGGAGAAGAAGAAGAAGAAGAAGAAGAAACCCAAATGAAGAAGAAGAAGAAGAAGAAGAAACCCAAATGAAGAAGAAGAAGAAACCCAAATGGAGAAGAAGAAGAAGAAACCCAAATGGAGAAGAAGAAGAAGAAGAAGTAACCCAAATGGAGAAGAAGAAGAAGAAGAAACCCAAATGGAGAAGAAGAAGAAGAAACCCAAATGGAGAAGAAGAAGAAGAAACCCAAATGAAGAAGAAGAAGAAACCCAAATGGAGAAGAAGAAGAAGAAACCCAAATGGAGAAGAAGAAGAAACCCAAATGAAGAAGAAGAAGAAACCCAAATGGAGAAGAAGAAGTAACCCAAATGGAGAAGAAGAAGAAGAAGAAGAAACCCAAATGGAGAAGAAGAAGAAGAAGAAACCCAAATGGAGAAGAAGAAGAAGAAGAAACCCAAATGGAGAAGAAGAAGAAACCCAAATGGAGAAGAAGAAGAAGAAGAAACCCAAATGGAGAAGAAGAAACCCAAATGGAGAAGAAGAAGAAGAAGAAACCCAAATGGAGAAGAAGAAGAAGAAACCCAAATGGAGAAGAAGAAGAAGAAGTAACCCAAATGGAGAAGAAGAAGAAGAAACCCAAATGTAGAAGAAGAAGAAGAAGAAACCCAAATGGAGAAGAAGAAGAAGAAACCCAAATGGAGGAGAAGAAGAAGAAGAAGAAACCCAAATGTAGAAGAAGAAGAAGAAGAAACCCAAATGGAGAAGAAGAAGAAGAAACCCAAATGAAGAAGAAGAAGAAACCCAAATGAAGAAGAAGAAACCCAAATGGAGAAGAAGAAGAAACCCAAATGGAGAAGAAGAAGAAGAAGAAACCCAAACGAAGAAGAAGAAGAAGAAACCCAAATGAAGAAGAAGAAGAAACCCAAATGGAGAAGAAGAAGAAGAAGAAACCCAAATGGAGAAGAAGAAGAAGAAGTAACCCAAATGGAGAAGAAGAAGAAGAAGAAACCCAAATGGAGAAGAAGAAGAAACCCAAATGGAGAAGAAGAAGAAGAAACCCAAATGAAGAAGAAGAAGAAACCCAAATGGAGAAGAAGAAGAAGAAGTAACCCAAATGGAGAAGAAGAAGAAGAAGAAACCCAAATGGAGAAGAAGAAACCCAAATGAAGAAGAAGAAGAAGAAGAAACCCAAATGGAGAAGAAGAAGAAACACAAATGAAGAAGAAGAAGAAGTAACCCAAATGGAGAAGAAGAAGAAGATACCCAAATGGAGAAGAAGAAGAAGAAACCGAAATGGAGAAGAAGAAGAAGAAGAAACCCAAATGGAGAAGAAGAAGAAGAAGAAACCCAAATGGAGAAGAAGAAGAAGAAGAAACCCAAATGGAGAAGAAGAAGAAGAAACCCAAATGAAGAAGAAGAAGAAACCCAAATGGAGAAGAAGAAGAAGAAACCCAAATGGAGAAGAAGAAACCCAAATGAAGAAGAAGAAACCCAAATGGAGAAGAAGAAGAAGAAACCCAAATGGAGAAGAAGAAGAAACCCAAATGGAGAAGAAGAAGAAACCCAAATGAAGAAGAAGAAGAAGAAGAAGAAACCCAAATGAAGAAGAAGAAGAAGAAAAAACCCAAATGAAGAAGAAGAAGAAGAAACCCAAATGAAGAAGAAGAAGAAACCCAAATGAAGAAGAAGAAGAAACCCAAATGGAGAAGAAGAAGAAGAAACCCAAATGAAGAAGAAGAAAAAACACAAATGAAGAAGGAGAAGAAACCCAAATGAAGAAGAAGAAGAAACCCAAATGAAGAAGAAGAAAAAGAAACCCAAATGAAGAAGAAGAATAAGAAGAAACCCAAATGGAGAAGAAGAAGAAGAAGAAGAAACCCAAATGGAGAAGAAGAATAAGAAACCCAAATGGAGAAGAAGAATAAGAAACCCAAAATGGAGAAGAAGAAACCCAAATGGAGAAGAAGAAGAAGAAACCCAAATGGAGAAGAAGAAGAAGAAACCCAAATGGAGAAGAAGAAGAAGAAACCCAAATGGAGAAGAAGAAGAAGAAACCCAAATGGAGAAGAAGAAGAAACCCAAATGGAGAAGAAGAAGAAGAAACCCAAAATGGAGAAGAAGAAGAAGCCCAAATGGAGAAGAAGAAGAAACCCAAATGAAGAAGAAGAAGAAACCCAAATGGAGGAGAAGAAGAAGAAGAAACCCAAATGGAGAAGAAGAAGAAGAAACCCAAATGGAGAAGAAGAAGAAACCCAAATGAAGAAGAAGAAACCCAAATGGAGAAGAAGAAGAAGAAACCCAAATGGAGAAGAAGAAGAAACCCAAATGAAGAAGAAGAAGAAGAAACCCAAATGAAGAAGAAGAAGAAGAAGAAACCCAAATGAAGAAGAAGAAGAAACCCAAATGAAGAAGAAACCCAAAATGGAGAAGAAGAAGCAGAAACCCAAATGGAGAAGAAGAAGAAGAAACCCAAAATGGAGAAGAAGAAGAAGAAGAAACCCAAATGGAGAAGAAGAATAAGAAATCCAAAATGGAGAAGAAGAAGAAGAAACCCAAATGGAGAAGAAGAAGAAGAAACCCAAATGGAGAAGAAGAAGAAGAAACCCAAATGGAGAAGAAGAAGCCCAAATGGAGAAGAAGAAGAAACCCAAATGGAGAAAAGAAGAAGAAGAAGATGAAGAAGAAGAAACCCAAATGGAGAAAAGAAGAAGAAGAAGAAACCCAAATGAAGAAGAAGAAACCCAAGTGAAGAAGAAGAAGAAACCCAAATGGAGAAGAAGAAGAAGAAACCCAAATGGAGAAGAAGAAGAAGAAACCCAAATGGAGAAGAAGAAGAAGAAGAAACTCAAATGGAGAAGAAGAAGAAGCCCAAAAGGAGAAAAGAAGAAGAAGAAGAAACCCAAATGGAGAAAAGAAGAAGAAGATGAAGAAGAAGAAACCCAAATGGAGAAAAGAAGAAGAAGAAGAAACCCAAATGAAGAAGAAGAAGAAGAAACCCAAATGAAGAAGAAGAAACCCAAATGGAGAAGAAGAAGAAACCCAAATGGAGAAGAAGAAACCCAAATGGAGGAGAAGAAGAAGAAACCCAAATGGAGAAGAAGAAGAAGAAACCCAAATGGAGAAGAAGAAGAAACCCAAATGGAGAAGAAGAAGAAGAAACCCAAATGAAGAAGAAGAAGAAACCCAAATGAAGAAGAAGAAGAAACCCAAAAGAAGAAGAAGAAGAAGAAACCCAAATGGAGAAGAAGAAGAAGAAACCCAAATGGAGAAGAAGAAGAAGAAGAAGAAGAAACCCAAATGAAGAAGAAGAAGACACCCAAATGGAGAAGAAGAAGAAGAAACCCAAATGGAGAAGAAGAAGAAGAAGTAACCCAAATGGAGAAGAAGAAGAAACCCAAATGAAGAAGAAGAAGAAACCCAAATGGAGAAGAAGAAGAAGAAGAAACCCAAATGGAGAAGAAGAAGAAGAAGAAGTAACCCAAATGGAGAAGAAGAAGAAGAAGAAACCCAAATGGAGAAGAAGAAGAAGAAACCCAAATGGAGAAGAAGAAGAAGAAACCCAAATGAAGAAGAAGAAGAAACCCAAATGGAGGAGAAGAAGAAGAAGAAACCCAAATGAAGAAGAAGAAGAAGAAACCCAAATGGAGAAGAAGAAGAAGAAACCCAAATGAAGAAGAAGAAGTAACCCAAATGAAGAAGAAGAAGAAACCCAAATGGAGAAGTAGAAGAAGAAACCCAAATGGAGAAGAAGAAGAACCCCAAATGAAGAAGAAGAAGAAACCCAAATGAAGAAGAAGAAGAAGAAAAAACCCAAATGAAGAAGAAGAAGAAACCCAAATGAAGAAGAAGAAGAAGAAACCCAAATGAAGAAGAAGAAGAAACCCAAATGGAGAAGAAGAAGAAACCCAAATGAAGGAGAAGAAGAAAAAACACAAATGAAGAAGGAGAAGAAACCCAAATGAAGAAGAAGAAGAAACCCAAATGAAGAAGAAGAAACCCAAATGAAGAAGAAGAAGAAACCCAAATGAAGAAGAAGAAGAAACCCACATGAAGAAGAAGAAGAAACCCAAATGGAGAAGAAGAAGAAGAAGAAACCCAAATGGAGAAGAAGAAGAAGAAACCCAAATGGAGAAGAAAAAGAAGAAGAAACCCAAAATGGAGAAAAGAAGAAGAAGAAGAAGAAGAAGAAACCCAAATGGAGAAGAAGAAGAAGTAACCCAAATGGAGAAGAAGAAGAAACCCAAATGGAGAAGAAGAAGAAGAAACCCAAATGGAGAAGAAGAAGAAGAAGAAACCCAAATGGAGAAGAAGAAGAAGAAACCCAAATGGAGAAGAAGAAGAAACCCAAATGAAGAAGAAGAAGAAGAAACCCAAATGAAGAAGAAGAAGAAGAAAAAAAAACAAATGAAGAAGAAGAAACCCAAATGAAGAAGAAGAAGAAGAAACCCAAATGAAGAAGAAGAAGAAGAAGAAACCCAAATGAAGAAGAAGAAGATACCCAAATGAAGAAGAAGAAGAAACCCAAATGGAGAAGAAGAAGAAGAAACCCAAAATGGAGAAGAAGAAGAAGAAACCCAAATGGAGAAGAAGAAGAAGAAGAAACCCAAAATGGAGAAGAAGAAGAAGAAACCCAAATGGAGAAGAAGAATAAGAAACCCAAATGGAGAAGAAGAATAAGAAACCCAAAATGGGGAAGAAGAAGAAACCCAAATGGAGAAGAAGAAGAAACCCAAATGGAGAAGAAGAAGAAGAAGAAACCCAAATGGAGAAGAAGAAGAAACCCAAATGGAGAAGAAGAAGAAGAAACCCAAAATGGAGAAGAAGAAGAAGCCCAAATGGAGAAGAAGAAGAAACCCAAATGAAGAAGAAGAAGAAGAAACCCAAATGGAGGAGAAGAAGAAGAAGAAACCCAAATGGAGAAGAAGAAGAAGAAACCCAAATGGAGAAGAAGAAGAAACCCAAATGAAGAAGAAGAAGAAGAAACCCAAATGAAGAAGAAGAAGAAGAAGAAGAAAAAACCCAAATGAAGAAGAAGAAGAAGAAACCCAAATGAAGAAGAAGAAGAAACCCAAATGAAGAAGAAGAAGAAACCCAAATGGAGAAGAAGAAGAAGAAACCCAAATGGAGAAGAAGAAGAAGAAACCCAAATGGAGAAAAGAAGAAGAAGAAACCCAAATGGAGAAGAAGAATAAGAAACCCAAATGGAGAAGAAGAAGAAACCCAAATGGAGAAGAAGAAGAAGAAACCCAAATGGAGAAGAAGAAGAAGAAACCCAAATGAAGAAGAAGAAGAAACCCAAATGGAGAAGAAGAAGAAACCCAAAATGGAGAAGAAGAAGAAGAAGCCCAAATGGAGAAGAAGAAGAAACCCAAATGGAGAAGAAGAAGAAGAAACCCAAATGGAGGAGAAGAAGAAGAAGAAACCCAAATGGAGAAGAAGATGAAGAAGAAACCCAAATGGAGAAGAAGAAGAAGAAGAAACCCAAATGGAGAAGAAGAAGAAGAAACCCAAATGAAGAAGAAGAAGAAACCCAAATGGAGAAGAAGAAGAAACCCAAATGAAGAAGAAGAAGAAACCCAAATGGAGAAGAAGAAGAAGAAACCCAAATGGAGAAGAAGAAGAAGAAGAAACCCAAATGGAGAAGAAGAAGAAGAAGTAACCCAAATGGAGAAGAAGAAGAAGAAACCCAAATGTAGAAGAAGAAGAAGAAGAAACCCAAATGGAGAAGAAGAAGAAGAAGAAACCCAAATGGAGAAGAAGAAGAAGAAACCCAAATGGAGAAGAAGAAGAAGAAACCCAAATGGAGAAGAAGAAGAAACCCAAATGAAGAAGAAGAAGAAGAAACCCAAATGAAGAAGAAGAAGAAGAAGAAACCCAAATGAAGAAGAAGAAGAAGAAACCCAAATGAAGAAGAAGAAGAAGAAACCCAAATGAAGAAGAAGAAGAAACCCAAAATGGAGAAGAAGAAGCAGAAACCCAAATGGAGAAGAAGAAGAAGAAACCCAAAATGGAGAAGAAGAAGAAGAAACCCAAATGGAGAAGAAGAATAAGAAATCCAAAATGGAGAAGAAGAAGAAGAAGAAACCCAAATGGAGAAGAAGAAGAAGAAGAAACCCAAATGGAGAAGAAGAAGAAGCCCAAATGGAGAAGAAGAAGAAGAAACCCAAATGGAGAAAAGAAGAAGAAGAAGATGAAGAAGAAGAAACCCAAATGGAGAAAAGAAGCAGAAGAAGAAACCCAAATGAAGAAGAAGAAGAAACCCAAGTGAAGAAGAAGAAGAAACCCAAATGGAGAAGAAGAAGAAGAAGAAGAAACCCAAATGGAGAAGAAGAAGAAGAAACCCAAATGGAGAAGAAGAAGAAGAAGAAACCCAAATGGAGAAGAAGAAGCCCAAAAGGAGAAAAGAAGAAGAAGAAGAAGAAGAAACCCAAATGGAGAAAAGAAGAAGAAGATGAAGAAGAAGAAACCCAAATGGAGAAAAGAAGAAGAAGAAACCCAAATGGAGAAGAAGAAACCCAAATGGAGGAGAAGAAGAAACCCAAATGGAGAAGAAGAAGAAGAAACCCAAATGGAGAAGAAGGAGAAACCCAAATGGAGAAGAAGAAGAAGAAGAAACCCAAATGAAGAAGAAGAAACCCAAATGAAGAAGAAGAAGAAACCCAAAAGAAGAAGAAGAAGAAACCCAAATGGAGAAGAAGAAGAAACCCAAATGGAGAAGAAGAAGAAGAAACCCAAATGAAGAAGAAGAAGAAACCCAAATGGAGAAGAAGAAGAAGAAGTAACCCAAATGGAGAAGAAGAAGAAACCCAAATGAAGAAGAAGAAGAAACCCAAATGGAGAAGAAGAAGAAGAAGAAGTAACCCAAATGGAGAAGAAGAAGAAGAAACCCAAATGGAGAAGAAGAAACCCAAATGGAGAAGAAGAAGAAGAAGAAGAAACCCAAATGGAGAAGAAGAAGAAGAAGAAACCCAAATGGAGAAGAAGAAGAAGAAACCCAAATGGAGAAGAAGAAGAAGAAACCCAAATGAAGAAGAAGAAGAAGAAGAAACCCAAATGGAGAAGAAGAAGAAGAAACCCAAATGAAGAAGAAGAAGAAATCCAAATGAAGAAGAAGAAGAAACCCAAATGGAGAAGTAGAAGAAGAAACCCAAATGGAGAAGAAGAAGAAGAAGAAACCCACATGGAGAAGAAGAAGAAACCCAAATGAAGAAGAAGAAGAAACCCAAATGAAGAAGAAGAAGAAGAAGAAGAAAAAACCCAAATGAAGAAGAAGAAGAAACCCAAATGAAGAAGAAGAAGAAGAAACCCAAATGAAGAAGAAGAAGAAACCCAAATGGAGAAGTAGAAGAAACCCAAATGAAGGAGAAGAAGAAAAAACACAAATGAAGAAGGAGAAGAAACCCAAATGAAGAAGAAGAAGAAACCCAAATGAAGAAGAAGAAGAAGAAACCCAAATGAAGAAGAAGAAGAAACCCAAATGAAGAAGAAGAAGAAACCCACATGAAGAAGAAGAAGAAACCCAAATGGAGAAGAAGAAGAAGAAACCCAAATGGAGAAGAAGAAGAAGAAACCCAAATGGAGAAGAAGAAGAAACCCAAATGGAGAAAAGAAAAAGAAGAAGAAGAAACCCAAATGGAGAAGAAGAAGAATAAGAAACCCAAATGGAGAAGAAGAAGAAGAAACCCAAATGGAGAAGAAGAAGAAACCCAAATGGAGAAGAAGAAGAAGAAGAAACCCAAATGAAGAAGAAGAAGAAGAAGAAACCCAAATGGAGAAGAAGAAGAAGAAACCCAAATGGAGAAGAAGAAGAAGAAACCCAAATGAAGAAGAAGAAACCCAAATGGAGAAGAAGAAGAAGAAGCCCAAATGGAGAAGAAGAAGAAGAAGAAACCCAAATGGAGAAGAAGAAGAAGAAACCCAAATGGAGAAGAAGAAGAAGAAGAAGAAACCCAAATGGTGGAGAAGAAGAAGAAGAAACCCAAATGGAGAAGAAGAAGAAGAAGAAGAAACCCAAATGGAGAAGAAGAAGAAGAAACCCAAATGAAGAAGAAGAAGAAACCCAAATGAAGAAGAAGAAGAAACCCAAATGAAGAAGAAGAAACCCAAATGGAGAAGAAGAAGAAGAAGAAGAAACCCAAATGGAGAAGAAGAAGAAGAAGAAGAAACCCAAATGAAGAAGAAGAAGAAGAAACCCAAATGAAGAAGAAGAAGAAACCCAAATGGAGAAGAAGAAGAAGAAACCCAAATGGAGAAGAAGAAGAAGTAACCCAAATGGAGAAGAAGAAGAAACCCAAATGGAGAAGAAGAAGAAGAAACCCAAATGGAGAAGAAGAAGAAGAAGAAACCCAAATGGAGAAGAAGAAGAAGAAACCCAAATGGAGAAGAAGAAGAAGAAGAAACCCAAATGGAGAAGAAGAAACCCAAATGAAGAAGAAGAAGAAGAAACCCAAATGAAGAAGAAGAAGAAGAAAAAAAAACAAATGAAGAAGAAGAAACCCAAATGAAGAAGAAGAAGAAGAAACCCAAATGAAGAAGAAGAAGATACCCAAATGAAGAAGAAGAAGAAACCCAAATGGAGAAGAAGAAGAAGAAACCCAAAATGGAGAAGAAGAAGAAGAAACCCAAATGGAGAAGAAGAAGAAGAAGAAACCCAAAATGGAGAAGAAGAAGAAGAAACCCAAATGGAGAAGAAGAATAAGAAACCCAAATGGAGAAGAAGAATAAGAAACCCAAAATGGAGAAGAAGAAGAAACCCAAATGGAGAAGAAGAAGAAACCCAAATGGAGAAGAAGAAGAAGAAACCCAAATGGAGAAGAAGAAGAAACCCAAATGGAGAAGAAGAAGAAACCCAAATGAAGAAGAAGAAGAAGAAACCCAAATGGAGGAGAAGAAGAAGAAGAAACCCAAATGGAGAAGAAGAAGAAGAAACCCAAATGGAGAAGAAGAAGAAACCCAAATGAAGAAGAAGAAGAAGAAACCCAAATGAAGAAGAAGAAGAAGAAGAAGAAGAAGAAGAAGAAAAAACCCAAATGAAGAAGAAGAAGAAACCCAAATGAAGAAGAAGAAGAAACCCAAATGGAGAAGAAGAAGAAGAAACCCAAATGGAGAAGAAGAAGAAGAAGAAGAAGAAACCCAAATGGAGAAAAGAAGAAGAAGAAACCCAAATGGAGAAGAAGAATAAGAAACCCAAATGGAGAAGAAGAAGAAACCCAAATGGAGAAGAAGAAGAAGAAACCCAAATGGAGAAGAAGAAGAAGAAACCCAAATGAAGAAGAAGAAGAAGAAGAAACCCAAATGGAGAAGAAGAAGAAACCCAAAATGGAGAAGAAGAAGAAGAAGCCCAAATGGAGAAGAAGAAGAAACCCAAATGGAGAAGAAGAAGAAGAAACCCAAATGGAGGAGAAGAAGAAGAAGAAACCCAAATGGAGAAGAAGATGAAGAAGAAACCCAAATGGAGAAAAAGAAGAAGAAGAAACCCAAATGGAGAAGAAGAAGAAGAAGAAACCCAAATGAAGAAGAAGAAGAAACCCAAATGGAGAAGAAGAAGAAGAAACCCAAATGGAGAAGAAGAAGAAACCCAAATGAAGAAGAAGAAACCCAAATGGAGAAGAAGAAGAAGAAACCCAAATGGAGAAGAAGAAGAAGAAGAAGAAACCCAAATGGAGAAGAAGAAGAAGAAGTAACCCAAATGGAGAAGAAGAAGAAGAAACCCAAATGTAGAAGAAGAAGAAGAAGAAACCCAAATGGAGAAGAAGAAGAAGAAGAAACCCAAATGGAGGAGAAGAAGAAGAAGAAGAAGAAACCCAAATGTAGAAGAAGAAGAAGAAGAAACCCAAATGGAGAAGAAGAAGAAGAAACCCAAATGAAGAAGAAGAAGAAGAAGAAACCCAAATGAAGAAGAAGAAGAAACCCAAATGGAGAAGAAGAAACCCAAATGGAGAAGAAGAAGAAGAAGAAACCCAAATGAAGAAGAAGAAGAAACCCAAATGAAGAAGAAGAAGAAACCCAAATGGAGAAGAAGAAGAAGAAACCCAAATGGAGAAGAAGAAGAAGAAACCCAAATGGAGAAGAAGAAGAAACCCAAATGAAGAAGAAGAAGAAACCCAAATGGAGAAGAAGAAGAAGAAACCCAAATGGAGAAGAAGAAGAAACCCAAATGAAGAAGAAGAAGAAGAAACCCAAATGGAGAAGAAGAAGAAACCCAAATGGAGAAGAAGAAGAAGTAACCCAAATGGAGAAGAAGAAGAAGAAGAAACCCAAATGGAGAAGAATAAGAAGAAACCCAAATGGAGAAGAAGAAGAAGAAGAAACCCAAATGGAGAAGAAGAAGAAGAAGAAGAAACCCAAATGGAGAAGAAGAAGAAGAAGAAACCCAAATGGAGAAGAAGAAGAAGAAGAAACCCAAATGGAGAAGAAGAAACCCAAATGGAGAAGAAGAAGAAGAAGAAACCCAAATGGAGAAGAAGAAGAAGAAGAAACCCAAATGGAGAAGAAGAAGAAGTAACCCAAATGGAGAAGAAGAAGAAGAAACCCAAATGTAGAAGAAGAAGAAGAAGAAACCCAAATGGAGAAGAAGAAGAAACCCAAATGGAGGAGAAGAAGAAGAAGAAGAAGAAACCCAAATGTAGAAGAAGAAGAAGAAGAAACCCAAATGGAGAAGAAGAAGAAGAAACCCAAATGAAGAAGAAGAAGAAACCCAAATGAAGAAGAAGAAACCCAAATGGAGAAGAAGAAGAAACCCAAATGGAGAAGAAGAAGAAGAAGAAACCCAAATGAAGAAGAAGAAGAAGAAACCCAAATGAAGAAGAAGAAACCCACATGGAGAAGAAGAAGAAGAAGAAACCCAAATGGAGAAGAAGAAGAAGAAGTAACCCAAATGGAGAAGAAGAAGAAGAAGAAACCCAAATGGAGAAGAAGAAGAAACCCAAATGGAGAAGAAGAAGAAGAAACCCAAATGAAGAAGAAGAAGAAACCCAAATGGAGAAGAAGAAGAAGAAGTAACCCAAATGGAGAAGAAGAAGAAGAAGAAACCCAAATGGAGAAGAAGAAGAAACCCAAATGAAGAAGAAGAAGAAGAAACCCAAATGGAGAAGAAGAAGAAACCCAAATGGAGAAGAAGAAGAAGTAACCCAAATGGAGAAGAAGAAGAAGAAACCCAAATGGAGAAGAAGAAGAAGAAACCGAAATGGAGAAGAAGAAGAAGAAGAAGAAACCCAAATGGAGAAGAAGAAGAAGAAACCCAAATGGAGAAGAAGAAGAAGAAACCCAAATGAAGAAGAAGAAGAAGAAACCCAAATGGAGAAGAAGAAACCCAAATGGAGAAGAAGAAACCCAAATGAAGAAGAAGAAACCCAAATGGAGAAGAAGAAGAAGAAACCCAAATGGAGAAGAAGAAGAAACCCAAATGGAGAAGAAGAAGAAACCCAAATGAAGAAGAAGAAGAAGAAGAAACCCAAATGAAGAAGAAGAAGAAAAAACCCAAATGAAGAAGAAGAAGAAGAAACCCAAATGAAGAAGAAGAAGAAGAAGAAACCCAAAATGGAGAAGAAGAAGAAGAAACCCAAATGGAGAAGAAGAATAAGAAACCCAAATGGAGAAGAAGAATAAGAAACCCAAAATGGAGAAGAAGAAGAAACCCAAATGGAGAAGAAGAAGAAACCCAAATGGAGAAGAAGAAGAAGAAACCCAAATGGAGAAGAAGAAGAAACCCAAATGGAGAAGAAGAAGAAACCCAAATGAAGAAGAAGAAGAAGAAACCCAAATGGAGGAGAAGAAGAAGAAGAAACCCAAATGGAGAAGAAGAAGAAGAAACCCAAATGGAGAAGAAGAAGAAACCCAAATGAAGAAGAAGAAGAAACCCAAATGAAGAAGAAGAAGAAGAAGAAGAAAAAACCCAAATGAAGAAGAAGAAGAAACCCAAATGAAGAAGAAGAAGAAACCCAAATGGAGAAGAAGAAGAAGAAACCCAAATGGAGAAGAAGAAGAAGAAGAAGAAGAAACCCAAATGGAGAAAAGAAGAAGAAGAAACCCAAATGGAGAAGAAGAATAAGAAACCCAAATGGAGAAGAAGAAGAAACCCAAATGGAGAAGAAGAAGAAGAAACCCAAATGGAGAAGAAGAAGAAGAAACCCAAATGAAGAAGAAGAAGAAGAAGAAACCCAAATGGAGAAGAAGAAGAAACCCAAAATGGAGAAGAAGAAGAAGAAGCCCAAATGGAGAAGAAGAAGAAACCCAAATGGAGAAGAAGAAGAAGAAACCCAAATGGAGGAGAAGAAGAAGAAGAAGAAACCCAAATGGAGAAGAAGATGAAGAAGAAACCCAAATGGAGAAGAAGAAGAAGAAGAAACCCAAATGGAGAAGAAGAAGAAGGAGAAACCCAAATGAAGAAGAAGAAGAAACCCACATGGAGAAGAAGAAGAAGAAACCCAAAATGGAGAAGAAGAAGAAACCCAAATGGAGAAGAAGAAGAAACCCAAATGGAGAAGAAGAAGAAGAAGAAACCCAAATGGAGAAGAAGAAGAAACCCAAATGGAGAAGAAGAAGAAACCCAAATGAAGAAGAAGAAGAAACCCAAATGGAGGAGAAGAAGAAGAAGAAACCCAAATGGAGAAGAAGAAGAAGAAACCCAAATGGAGAAGAAGAAGAAACCCAAATGAAGAAGAAGAAGAAGAAACCCAAATGAAGAAGAAGAAGAAGAAGAAGAAAAAACCCAAATGAAGAAGAAGAAGAAACCCAAATGAAGAAGAAGAAGAAACCCAAATGGAGAAGAAGAAGAAGAAACCCAAATGGAGAAGAAGAAGAAGAAGAAGAAACCCAAATGGAGAAAAGAAGAAGAAGAAACCCAAATGGAGAAGAAGAATAAGAAACCCAAATGGAGAAGAAGAAGAAACCCAAATGGAGAAGAAGAAGAAGAAACCCAAATGGAGAAGAAGAAGAAGAAACCCAAATGAAGAAGAAGAAGAAGAAGAAACCCAAATGGAGAAGAAGAAGAAACCCAAAATGGAGAAGAAGAAGAAGAAGCCCAAATGGAGAAGAAGAAGAAACCCAAATGGAGAAGAAGAAGAAGAAGAAGAAACCCAAATGGAGGAGAAGAAGAAGAAGAAGAAACCCAAATGGAGAAGAAGATGAAGAAGAAACCCAAATGGAGAAGAAGAAGAAGAAGAAGAAACCCAAATGGAGAAGAAGAAGAAGAAGAAACCCAAATGAAGAAGAAGAAGAAACCCAAATGGAGAAGAAGAAGAAGAAACCCAAATGGAGAAGAAGAAGAAACCCAAATGAAGAAGAAGAAACCCAAATGGAGAAGAAGAAGAAGAAACCCAAATGGAGAAGAAGAAGAAGAAGAAGAAACCCAAATGGAGAAGAAGAAGAAGAAGTAACCCAAATGGAGAAGAAGAAGAAGAAACCCAAATGTAGAAGAAGAAGAAGAAGAAACCCAAATGGAGAAGAAGAAGAAGAAACCCAAATGGAGGAGAAGAAGAAGAAGAAGAAACCCAAATGTAGAAGAAGAAGAAGAAGAAACCCAAATGGAGAAGAAGAAGAAGAAACCCAAATGAAGAAGAAGAAGAAGAAACCCAAATGAAGAAGAAGAAGAAACCCAAATGGAGAAGAAGAAGAAACCCAAATGGAGAAGAAGAAGAAGAAGAAACCCAAATGAAGAAGAAGAAGAAACCCAAATGAAGAAGAAGAAGAAACCCAAATGGAGAAGAAGAAGAAGAAACCCAAATGGAGAAGAAGAAGAAGAAACCCAAATGGAGAAGAAGAAGAAACCCAAATGAAGAAGAAGAAGAAACCCAAATGGAGAAGAAGAAGAAGAAACCCAAATGGAGAAGAAGAAGAAACCCAAATGAAGAAGAAGAAGAAGAAACCCAAATGGAGAAGAAGAAGAAACCCAAATGGAGAAGAAGAAGAAGTAACCCAAATGGAGAAGAAGAAGAAGAAGAAACCCAAATGGAGAAGAATAAGAAGAAACCCAAATGGAGAAGAAGAAGAAGAAGAAACCCAAATGGAGAAGAAGAAGAAGAAGAAACCCAAATGGAGAAGAAGAAGAAGAAGAAACCCAAATGGAGAAGAAGAAACCCAAATGGAGAAGAAGAAGAAACCCAAATGGAGAAGAAGAAGAAGAAGAAACCCAAATGGAGAAGAAGAAGAAGTAACCCAAATGGAGAAGAAGAAGAAGAAACCCAAATGTAGAAGAAGAAGAAGAAGAAACCCAAATGGAGAAGAAGAAGAAGAAACCCAAATGGAGGAGAAGAAGAAGAAGAAGAAGAAACCCAAATGTAGAAGAAGAAGAAGAAGAAACCCAAATGGAGAAGAAGAAGAAGAAACCCAAATGAAGAAGAAGAAGAAACCCAAATGAAGAAGAAGAAACCCAAATGGAGAAGAAGAAGAAACCCAAATGGAGAAGAAGAAGAAGAAGAAACCCAAATGAAGAAGAAGAAGAAGAAACCCAAATGAAGAAGAAGAAACCCAAATGGAGAAGAAGAAGAAGAAGAAACCCAAATGGAGAAGAAGAAGAAGAAGTAACCCAAATGGAGAAGAAGAAGAAGAAGAAACCCAAATGGAGAAGAAGAAGAAACCCAAATGGAGAAGAAGAAGAAGAAACCCAAATGAAGAAGAAGAAGAAACCCAAATGGAGAAGAAGAAGAAGAAGTAACCCAAATGGAGAAGAAGAAGAAGAAGAAACCCAAATGGAGAAGAAGAAGAAACCCAAATGAAGAAGAAGAAGAAGAAACCCAAATGGAGAAGAAGAAGAAACCCAAATGGAGAAGAAGAAGAAGTAACCCAAATGGAGAAGAAGAAGAAGAAACCCAAATGGAGAAGAAGAAGAAGAAACCGAAATGGAGAAGAAGAAGAAGAAGAAGAAACCCAAATGGAGAAGAAGAAGAAGAAACCCAAATGGAGAAGAAGAAGAAGAAACCCAAATGAAGAAGAAGAAGAAGAAACCCAAATGGAGAAGAAGAAACCCAAATGGAGAAGAAGAAACCCAAATGAAGAAGAAGAAACCCAAATGGAGAAGAAGAAGAAGAAACCCAAATGGAGAAGAAGAAGAAACCCAAATGGAGAAGAAGAAGAAACCCAAATGAAGAAGAAGAAGAAGAAGAAGAAACCCAAATGAAGAAGAAGAAGAAAAAACCCAAATGAAGAAGAAGAAGAAGAAACCCAAATGAAGAAGAAGAAGAAGAAACCCAAATGAAGAAGAAGAAGAAACCCAAATGGAGAAGAAGAAGAAGAAACCCAAATGAAGAAGAAGAAGAAAAAACACAAATGAAGAAGGAGAAGAAACCCAAATGAAGAAGAAGAAGAAACCCAAATGAAGAAGAAGAAACCCAAATGGAGAAGAAGAAGAAGAAGAAACCCAAATGGAGAAGAAGAAGAAGAAGAAACCCAAATGAAGAAGAAGAAACCCAAATGAAGAAGAAGAAGAAGAAGAAACCCAAATGGAGAAGAAGAAGAAGAAGAAGAAACCCAAATGGAGAAGAAGAATAAGAAACCCAAATGGAGAAGAAGAATAAGAAACCCAAAATGGAGAAGAAGAAACCCAAATGGAGAAGAAGAAGAAGAAACCCAAATGGAGAAGAAGAAGAAGAAACCCAAATGGAGAAGAAGAAGAAGAAACCCAAATGGAGAAGAAGAAGAAGAAACCCAAAATGGAGAAGAAGAAGAAGCCCAAATGGAGAAGAAGAAGAAACCCAAATGAAGAAGAAGAAGAAACCCAAATGGAGGAGAAGAAGAAGAAACCAAAATGGAGAAGAAGAAGAAGAAACCCAAATGGAGAAGAAGAAGAAGAAGAAACCCAAATGGAGAAGAAGAAGAAACCCAAATGAAGAAGAAGAAGAAGAAACCCAAATGGAGAAGAAGAAGAAGAAACCCAAATGGAGAAGAAGAAGAAACCCAAATGAAGAAGAAGAAGAAACCCAAATGAAGAAGAAGAAGAAGAAGAAACCCAAATGAAGAAGAAGAAGAAACCCAAATGAAGAAGAAGAAGAAACCCAAAATGGAGAAGAAGAAGCAGAAACCCAAATGGAGAAGAAGAAGAAGAAGAAACCCAAAATGGAGAAGAAGAAGAAGAAGAAACCCAAATGGAGAAGAAGAATAAGAAATCCAAAATGGAGAAGAAGAAGAAGAAGAAACCCAAATGGAGAAGAAGAAGAAGAAGAAACCCAAATGGAGAAGAAGAAGAAGAAACCCAAATGGAGAAGAAGAAGAAGCCCAAATGGAGAAGAAGAAGAAGAAGAAACCCAAATGGAGAAAAGAAGAAGAAGAAGATGAAGAAGAAGAAACCCAAATGGAGAAGAAGAAGAAGAAACCCAAATGAAGAAGAAGAAGAAACCCAAGTGAAGAAGAAGAAGAAACCCAAATGGAGAAGAAGAAGAAGAAGAAACCCAAATGGAGAAGAAGAAGAAGAAACCCAAATGGAGAAGAAGAAGAAGCCCAAAAGGAGAAAAGAAGAAGAAGAAGAAACCCAAATGGAGAAAAGAAGAAGAAGATGAAGAAGAAGAAACCCAAATGGAGAAAAGAAGAAGAAGAAGAAACCCAAATGAAGAAGAAGAAGAAGAAACCCAAATGAAGAAGAAGAAACCCAAATGGAGAAGAAGAAGAAACCCAAATGGAGAAGAAGAAACCCAAATGGAGGAGAAGAAGAAGAAACCCAAATGGAGAAGAAGAAGAAGAAACCCAAATGGAGAAGAAGAAGAAACCCAAATGGAGAAGAAGAAGAAGAAACCCAAATGAAGAAGAAGAAGAAACCCAAATGAAGAAGAAGAAGAAACCCAAAAGAAGAAGAAGAAGAAACCCAAATGGAGAAGAAGAAGAAGAAACCCAAATGGAGAAGAAGAAGAAGAAACCCAAATGAAGAAGAAGAAGACACCCAAATGGAGAAGAAGAAGAAACCCAAATGGAGAAGAAGAAGAAGAAGTAACCCAAATTGAGAAGAAGAAGAAACCCAAATGAAGAAGAAGAAGAAACCCAAATGGAGAAGAAGAAGAAACCCAAATGGAGAAGAAGAAGAAGAAGAAGTAACCCAAATGGAGAAGAAGAAGAAGAAGAAACCCAAATGGAGAAGAAGAAGAAGAAACCCAAATGGAGAAGAAGAAGAAGAAGAAACCCAAATGAAGAAGAAGAAGAAACCCAAATGGAGGAGAAGAAGAAGAAGAAACCCAAATGAAGAAGAAGAAGAAGAAGAAACCCAAATGGAGAAGAAGAAGAAGAAACCCAAATGAAGAAGAAGAAGAAACCCAAATGAAGAAGAAGAAGAAACCCAAATGGAGAAGTAGAAGAAGAAACCCAAATGGAGAAGAAGAAGAAGAAGAAACCCACATGGAGAAGAAGAAGAAACCCAAATGAAGAAGAAGAAGAAACCCAAATGAAGAAGAAGAAGAAGAAAAAACCCAAATGAAGAAGAAGAAGAAGAAGAAGAAACCCAAATGAAGAAGAAGAAGAAACCCAAATGAAGAAGAAGAAGAAACCCAAATGAAGAAGAAGAAGAAACCCAAATGAAGAAGAAGAAGAAGAAACCCAAATGAAGAAGAAGAAACCCAAATGAAGAAGAAGAAGAAACCCAAATGAAGAAGAAGAAACCCAAATGGAGAAGAAGAAGAAACCCAAATGAAGGAGGAGAAGAAAAAACGCAAATTAAGAAGGAGAAGAAACCCAAATGAAGAAGAAGAAACCCAAATGAAGAAGAAGAAGAAGAAACCCAAATGAAGAAGAAGAAGAAACCCAAATGAAGAAGAAGAAGAAACCCACATGAAGAAGAAGAAACCCAAATGGAGAAGAAGAAGAAGAAACCCAAATGGAGAAGAAGAAGAAGAAACCCAAATGGAGAAGAAAAAGAAGAAGAAACCCAAAATGGAGAAAAGAAGAAGAATAAGAAGCCCAAATGGAGAAGAAGAAGAAACCCAAATGGAGAAGAAGAAGAAGAAACCCAAATGGAGGAGAAGAAGAAGAAGAAACCCAAATGGAGAAGAAGAAGAAGAAACCCAAATGGAGAAGAAGAAGAAGAAGAAACCCAAATGGAGAAGAAGAAGAAGAAACCCAAATGGAGAAGAAGAAGAAGAAGAAGAAGAAGAAACCCAAATGGAGAAGAAGAAGAAGAAGAAACCCAAATGGAGAAGAAGAAGAAACCCAAATGAAGAAGAAGAAACCCAAATGGAGAAGAAGAAGAAGAAACCCAAATGGAGAAGAAGAAGAAACCCAAATGAAGAAGAAGAAGAAGAAACCCAAATGGAGAAGAAGAAGAAGAAGAAACCGAAATGGAGAAGAAGAAGAAGAAGTAACCCAAATGGAGAAGAAGAAGAAGAAGAAACCCAAATGGAAAAGAAGAAGAAGAAGAAACCCAAATGGAGAAGAAGAAGAAGAAGAAGCCCAAATGGAGAAGAAGAAGAAGAAGAAACCCAAATGGAGAAGAAGAAGAAGAAGAAACCCAAATGGAGGAGAAGAAGAAGAAACCCAAATGGAGAAGAAGAAGAAGAAACCCAAATGGAGAAGAAGAAGAAGAAACCCAAATGGAGAAGAAGAAGAAGAAACCCAAATGGAGAAGAAGAAGAAGAAGAAACCCAAATGAAGAAGAAGAAGAAGAAGAAACCCAAATGGAGAAGAAGAAGAAACCCAAAATGGAGAAGAAGAAGAATAAGAAGCCCAAATGGAGAAGAAGAAGAAACCCAAATGGAGAAGAAGAAGAAGAAACCCAAATGGAGGAGAAGAAGAAGAAGAAACCCAAATGGAGAAGAAGAAGAAGAAACCCAAATGGAGAAGAAGAAGAAGAAGAAGAAGAAACCCAAATGGAGAAGAAGAAGAAGAAGAAACCCAAATGGAGAAGAAGAAGAAACCCAAATGAAGAAGAAGAAACCCAAATGGAGAAGAAGAAGAAGAAACCCAAATGGAGAAG
The DNA here is from genome assembly GCA_029206835.1 of Rana muscosa. Lineage (NCBI taxonomy): Eukaryota > Metazoa > Chordata > Amphibia > Anura > Ranidae > Rana > Rana muscosa. Next base: position 370,273,486 of record CM055117.1, read on the forward strand.
AAGAAGAAACCCAAATGAAGAAGAAGAAGAAGAAGAAACCCAAATGGAGAAGAAGAAGAAGAAGAAACCGAAATGGAGAAGAAGAAGAAGTAACCCAAATGGAGAAGAAGAAGAAGAAGAAACCCAAATGGAAAAGAAGAAGAAGAAGAAACCCAAATGGAGAAGAAGAAGAAGAAGAAGCCCAAATGGAGAAGAAGAAGAAGAAGAAACCCAAATGGAGAAGAAGAAGAAGAAGAAGAAACCCAAATGGAGGAGAAGAAGAAGAAACCCAAATGGAGAAGAAGAAGAAGAAGAAACCCAAATGGAGAAGAAGAAGAAGAAGAAGAAACCCAAATGAAGAAGAAGAAGAAACCCAAATGAAGAAGAAGAAACCCAAATGGAGAAGAAGAAGAAGAAACCCAAATGGAGAAGAAGAAGAAGAAACCCAAATGAAGAAGAAGAAACCCAAATGAAGAAGAAGAAGAAACCCAAATGGAGAAGAAGAAGAAGAAGAAACCCAAATGGAGAAGAAGAAGAAGTAACCCAAATGGAGAAGAAGAAGAAGAAGAAACCCAAATGGAGAAGAAGAAGAAACCCAAATGGAGAAGAAGAAGAAGAAGAAACCCAAATGGAGAAGAAGAAGAAGAAACCCAAATGGAGAAGAAGAAGAAACCCAAATGAAGAAGAAGAAGAAGAAGAAACCCAAATGAAGAAGAAGAAGAAAAAAAAACAAATGAAGAAGAAGAAACCCAAATGAAGAAGAAGAAGAAACCCAAATGAAGAAGAAGAAGAAGAAACCCAAATGAAGAAGAAGAAGAAACCCAAATGAAGAAGAAGAAGAAACCCAAATGGAGAAGAAGAAGAAACCCAAAATGGAGAAGAAGAAAAAGAAACCCAAAATGGAGAAGAAGAAGAAGAAACCCAAATGGAGAAGAAGAATAAGAAACCCAAATGGAGAAGAAGAATAAGAAACCCAAAATGGAGAAGAAGAAGAAGAAACCCAAATGGAGTAGAAGAAGAAGAAACCCAAATGGAGAAGAAGAAGAAGAAACCCAAATGGAGAAGAAGAAGAAGAAACCCAAATGGAGAAGAAGAAGAAGAAACCCAAATGGAGAAGAAGAAGAAACCCAAAATGGAGAAGAAGAAGAAGCCAAATGGAGAAGAAGAAGAAACCCAAATGAAGAAGAAGAAGAAACCCAAATGGAGGAGAAGAAGAAGAAGAAACCCAAATGGAGAAGAAGAAGAAGAAACCCAAATGGAGAAGAAGAAGAAACCCAAATGAAGAAGAAGAAGAAGAAACCCAAATGAAGAAGAAGAAGAAGAAGAAGAAAAAACCCAAATGAAGAAGAAGAAGAAGAAACCCAAATGAAGAAGAAGAAGAAACCCAAATGAAGAAGAAGAAGAAACCCAAATGAAGAAGAAGAAGAAGAAGAAACCCAAATGAAGAAGAAGAAGAGAAACCCAAATGGAGAAGAAGAAGAAGAAGAATCCCAAATGGAGAAGAAGAAGAAGAAACCCAAATGGAGAAGAAGAAGAAACCCAAATGGAGAAGAAGAAGAAGAAACCCAAATGGAGAAGAAGAAGAAACCCAAATGAAGAAGAAGAAGAAGAAACCCAAGTGAAGAAGAAGAAACCCAAATGAAGAAGAAGAAGAAACCCAAATGAAGAAGAAGAAGAAGAAAAAACCCAAATGAAGAAGAAGAAACCCAAATGAAGAAGAAGAAACCCAAATGAAGAAGAAGAAACCCAAATGAAGAAGAAGAAGAAACCCAAATGAAGAAGAAACCCAAATGGAGAAGAAGAAGAAGAAGAAAAAACCCAAATGAAGAAGAAGAAGAAGAAACCCAAATGGAGAAGAAGAAGAAGAAGAAACCCAAATGGAGAAGAAGAAGAAACCCAAATGAAGAAGAAGAAGAAACCCAAATGAAGAAGAAGAAGAAGAAACCCAAATGAAGAAGAAGAAGAAGAAACCCAAATGAAGAAGAAGAAGAAACCCAAATGAAGAAGAAGAAGAAACCCAAAATGGAGAAGAAGAAGAAGAAACCCAAATGGAGAAGAAGAAAAAGAAGAAACCCAAAATGGAGAAGAAGAAGAAGAAACCCAAATGGAGAAGAAGAATAAGAAATCCAAAATGGAGAAGAAGAAGAAGAAGAAACCCAAATGGAGAAGAAGAAGAAGAAGAAACCCAAATGGAGAAGAAGAAGAAGAAGAAACCCAAATGGAGAAGAAGAAGAAGCCCAAATGGAGAAGAAGAAACCCAAATGGAGAAAAGAAGAAGAAGAAGATGAAGAAGAAGAAACCCAAATGGAGAAAAGAAGAAGAAGAAGAAACCCAAATGAAGAAGAAGAAGAAGAAACCCAAATGAAGAAGAAGAAGAAACCCAAATGGAGAAGAAGAAGAAGAAGAAACCCAAATGGAGAAGAAGAAGAAGAAGAAACCCAAATGGAGAAGAAGAAGAAACCCAAATGGAGAAGAAGAAGAAGAAACCCAAATGAAGAAGAAGAAGAAACCCAAATGGAGAAGAAGAAGAAGAAGTAACCCAAATGGAGAAGAAGAAGAAGAAGAAACCCAAATGGAGAAGAAGAAGAAACCCAAATGAAGAAGAAGAAGAAGAAACCCAAATGGAGAAGAAGAAGAAACCCAAATGGAGAAGAAGAAGAAGTAACCCAAATGGAGAAGAAGAAGAAGAAACCCAAATGGAGAAGAAGAAGAAGAAACCGAAATGGAGAAGAAGAAGAAGAAGAAGAAACCCAAATGGAGAAGAAGAAGAAGAAACCCAAATGGAGAAGAAGAAGAAGAAGAAGAAACCCAAATGGAGAAGAAGAAGAAGAAACCCAAATGAAGAAGAAGAAGAAGAAGAAACCCAAATGGAGAAGAAGAAGAAGAAACCCAAATGGAGAAGAAGAAACCCAAATGAAGAAGAAGAAACCCAAATGGAGAAGAAGAAGAAGAAACCCAAATGGAGAAGAAGAAGAAACCCAAATGGAGAAGAAGAAGAAACCCAAATGAAGAAGAAGAAGAAGAAGAAGAAACCCAAATGAAGAAGAAGAAGAAAAAACCCAAATGAAGAAGAAGAAGAAGAAGAAACCCAAATGAAGAAGAAGAAGAAGAAACCCAAATGAAGAAGAAGAAACCCAAATGGAGAAGAAGAAGAAGAAACCCAAATGAAGAAGAAGAAGAAAAAACACAAATGAAGAAGGAGAAGAAACCCAAATGAAGAAGAAGAAGAAACCCAAATGAAGAAGAAGAAACCCAAATGGAGAAGAAGAAGAAGAAGAAACCCAAATGGAGAAGAAGAAGAAGAAGAAGAAACCCAAATGAAGAAGAAGAAGAAACCCTAATGAAGAAGAAGAAGAAGAAGAAACCCAAATGGAGAAGAAGAAGAAGAAGAAGAAACCCAAATGGAGAAGAAGAATAAGAAACCCAAATGGAGAAGAAGAATAAGAAACCCAAAATGGAGAAGAAGAAACCCAAATGGAGAAGAAGAAGAAGAAACCCAAATGGAGAAGAAGAAGAAGAAACCCAAATGGAGAAGAAGAAGAAGAAACCCAAAATGGAGAAGAAGAAGAAGCCCAAATGGAGAAGAAGAAGAAACCCAAATGAAGAAGAAGAAGAAGAAACCCAAATGGAGGAGAAGAAGAAGAAGAAACCCAAATGGAGAAGAAGAAGAAGAAACCCAAATGGAGAAGAAGAAGAAGAAGAAACCCAAATGGAGAAGAAGAAGAAACCCAAATGAAGAAGAAGAAGAAGAAACCCAAATGGAGAAGAAGAAGAAACCCAAATGGAGAAGAAGAAGAAACCCAAATGAAGAAGAAGAAGAAGAAACCCAAATGAAGAAGAAGAAGAAGAAGAAACCCAAATGAAGAAGAAGAAGAAAGCCAAATGAAGAAGAAGAAGAAACCCAAAATGGAGAAGAAGAAGCAGAAACCCAAATGGAGAAGAAGAAGAAGAAACCCAAAATGGAGAAGAAGAAGAAGAAGAAACCCAAATGGAGAAGAAGAATAAGAAATCCAAAATGGAGAAGAAGAAGAAGAAGAAACCCAAATGGAGAAGAAGAAGAAGAAACCCAAATGGAGAAGAAGAAGAAGCCCAAATGGAGAAGAAGAAGAAGAAGAAGAAACCCAAATGGAGAAAAGAAGAAGAAGAAGATGAAGAAGAAGAAACCCAAATGGAGAAAAGAAGAAGAAGAAGAAACCCAAATGAAGAAGAAGAAGAAACCCAAGTGAAGAAGAAGAAGAAACCCAAATGGAGAAGAAGAAGAAGAAGAAACCCAAATGGAGAAGAAGAAGAAGAAACCCAAATGGAGAAGAAGAAGAAGAAACCCAAATGGAGAAGAAGAAGAAGCCCAAAAGGAGAAAAGAAGAAGAAGAAGAAGAAACCCAAATGGAGAAAAGAAGAAGAAGATGAAGAAGAAGAAACCCAAATGGAGAAAAGAAGAAGAAGAAGAAACCCAAATGAAGAAGAAGAAGAAGAAACCCAAATGAAGAAGAAGAAACCCAAATGGAGAAGAAGAAGAAACCCAAATGGAGAAGAAGAAACCCAAATGGAGGAGAAGAAGAAGAAACCCAAATGGAGAAGAAGAAGAAGAAACCCAAATGGAGAAGAAGAAGAAACCCAAATGGAGAAGAAGAAGAAGAAGAAACCCAAATGAAGAAGAAGAAGAAACCCAAATGAAGAAGAAGAAGAAACCCAAAAGAAGAAGAAGAAGAAACCCAAATGGAGAAGAAGAAGAAGAAACCCAAATGGAGAAGAAGAAGAAGAAGAAACCCAAATGAAGAAGAAGAAGAAGACACCCAAATGGAGAAGAAGAAGAAGAAACCCAAATGGAGAAGAAGAAGTAACCCAAATTGAGAAGAAGAAGAAACCCAAATGAAGAAGACGAAGAAACCCAAATGGAGAAGAAGAAGAAGAAACCCAAATGGAGAAGAAGAAGAAGAAGAAGTAACCCAAATGGAGAAGAAGAAGAAGAAACCCAAATGGAGAAGAAGAAGAAGAAACCCAAATGGAGAAGAAGAAGAAGAAGAAACCCAAATGAAGAAGAAGAAGAAACCCAAATGGAGGAGAAGAAGAAGAAGAAACCCAAATGAAGAAGAAGAAGAAGAAACCCAAATGGAGAAGAAGAAGAAGAAACCCAAATGAAGAAGAAGAAGTAACCCAAATGAAGAAGAAGAAGAAACCCAAATGGAGAAGTAGAAGAAGAAACCCAAATGGAGAAGAAGAAGAAGAAGAAACCCACATGGAGAAGAAGAAGAAACCCAAATGAAGAAGAAGAAGAAACCCAAATGAAGAAGAAGAAGAAGAAGAAAAAACCCAAATGAAGAAGAAGAAGAAGAAACCCAAATGAAGAAGAAGAAGAAACCCAAATGAAGAAGAAGAAGAAACCCAAATGGAGAAGAAGAAGAAACCCAAATGAAGGAGGAGAAGAAAAAACGCAAATGAAGAAGGAGAAGAAACCCAAATGAAGAAGAAGAAACCCAAATGAAGAAGAAGAAGAAGAAACCCAAATGAAGAAGAAGAAACCCAAATGAAGAAGAAGAAGAAACCCAAATGAAGAAGAAGAAACCCAAATGGAGAAGAAGAAGAAACCCAAATGAAGGAGGAGAAGAAAAAACGCAAATGAAGAAGGAGAAGAAACCCAAATGAAGAAGAAGAAGAAACCCAAATGAAGAAGAAGAAGAAGAAACCCAAATGAAGAAGAAGAAGAAACCCAAATGAAGAAGAAGAAGAAACCCACATGAAGAAGAAGAAACCCAAATGGAGAAGAAGAAGAAGAAACCCAAATGGAGAAGAAGAAGAAGAAACCCAAATGGAGAAGAAAAAGAAGAAGAAACCCAAAATGGAGAAAAGAAGAAGAAGAAGAAACCCAAATGGAGAAGAAGAAGAATAAGAAACCCAAATGGAGAAGAAGAAGAAGAAACCCAAATGGAGAAGAAGAAGAAGAAACCCAAATGGAGAAGAAGAAGAAGAAGAAACCCAAATGAAGAAGAAGAAGAAGAAGAAACCCAAATGGAGAAGAAGAAGAAGAAGAAACCCAAAATGGAGAAGAAGAAGAATAAGAAGCCCAAATGGAGAAGAAGAAGAAACCCAAATGGAGAAGAAGAAGAAGAAACCCAAATGGAGGAGAAGAAGAAGAAGAAACCCAAATGGAGAAGAAGAAGAAGAAACCCAAATGGAGAAGAAGAAGAAGAAGAAGAAACCCAAATGGAGAAGAAGAAGAAGAAGAAACCCAAATGGAGAAGAAGAAGAAACCCAAATGAAGAAGAAGAAGAAACCCAAATGGAGAAGAAGAAGAAGAAACCCAAATGGAGAAGAAGAAGAAACCCAAATGAAGAAGAAGAAGAAGAAGAAACCCAAATGGAGAAGAAGAAGAAGAAACCCAAATGGAGAAGAAGAAGAAGAAGTAACCCAAATGGAGAAGAAGAAGAAGAAGAAACCCAAATGGAAAAGAAGAAGAAGAAGAAACCCAAATGGAGAAGAAGAAGAAGAAGAAGCCCAAATGGAGAAGAAGAAGAAGAAGAAACCCAAATGGAGAAGAAGAAGAAGAAGAAGAAACCCAAATGGAGGAGAAGAAGAAGAAGAAACCCAAATGGAGAAGAAGAAGAAGAAGAAACCCAAATGGAGAAGAAGAAGAAGAAGAAACCCAAATGAAGAAGAAGAAGAAACCCAAATGAAGAAGAAGAAACCCAAATGGAGAAGAAGAAGAAGAAACCCAAATGGAGAAGAAGAAGAAGAAACCCAAATGAAGAAGAAGAAACCCAAATGAAGAAGAAGAAGAAACCCAAATGGAGAAGAAGAAGAAGAAGAAGAAACCCAAATGGAGAAGAAGAAGAAGTAACCCAAATGGAGAAGAAGAAGAAGAAGAAACCCAAATGGAGAAGAAGAAGAAACCCAAATGGAGAAGAAGAAGAAGAAGAAACCCAAATGGAGAAGAAGAAGAAGAAACCCAAATGGAGAAGAAGAAGAAACCCAAATGAAGAAGAAGAAGAAGAAGAAGAAACCCAAATGAAGAAGAAGAAGAAAAAAAACCAAATGAAGAAGAAGAAACCCAAATGAAGAAGAAGAAGAAACCCAAATGAAGAAGAAGAAGAAGAAACCCAAATGAAGAAGAAGAAGAAGAAACCCAAATGAAGAAGAAGAAGAAACCCAAATGGAGAAGAAGAAGAAGAAGAAACCCAAAATGGAGAAGAAGAAAAAGAAACCCAAAATGGAGAAGAAGAAGAAGAAACCCAAATGGAGAAGAAGAATAAGAAACCCAAATGGAGAAGTAGAATAAGAAACCCAAAATGGAGAAGAAGAATAAGAAACCCAAATGGAGAAGAAGAAGAAGAAACCCAAATGGAGAAGAAGAAGAGACCCAAATGGAGAAGAAGAAGAAGAAACCCAAATGGAGAAGAAGAAGCAGAAACCCAAATGGAGAAGAAGAAGAAACCCAAAATGGAGAAGAAGAAGAAGCCAAATGGAGAAGAAGAAGAAACCCAAATGAAGAAGAAGAAGAAACCCAAATGGAGGAGAAGAAGAAGAAGAAACCCAAATGGAGAAGAAGAAGAAGAAACCCAAATGGAGAAGAAGAAGAAACCCAAATGAAGAAGAAGAAGAAGAAACCCAAATGAAGAAGAAGAAGAAGAAAAAACCCAAATGAAGAAGAAGAAGAAGAAACCCAAATGAAGAAGAAGAAGAAACCCAAATGAAGAAGAAGAAGAAACCCAAATGAAGAAGAAGAAGAAGAAACCCAAATGAAGAAGAAGAAGAGAAACCCAAATGGAGAAGAAGAAGAAGAAGAAGAATCCCAAATGGAGAAGAAGAAGAAGAAGAAGAAGAAGAAGAAACCCAAATGGAGAAGAAGAAGAAACCCAAATGGAGAAGAAGAAGAAGAAACCCAAATGGAGAAGAAGAAGAAACCCAAATGAAGAAGAAGAAGAAGAAACCCAAGTGAAGAAGAAGAAACCCAAATGAAGAAGAAGAAGAAACCCAAATGAAGAAGAAGAAGAAGAAGAAGAAAAAACCCAAATGAAGAAGAAGAAGAAACCCAAATGAAGAAGAAGAAACCCAAATGAAGAAGAAGAAACCCAAATGAAGAAGAAGAAGAAACCCAAATGAAGAAGAAGAAGAAACCCAAATGAAGAAGAAACCCAAATGGAGAAGAAGAAGAAGAAGAAAAAACCCAAATGAAGAAGAAGAAGAAGAAACCCAAATGGAGAAGAAGAAGAAGAAGAAACCCAAATGGAGAAGAAGAAGAAACCCAAATGAAGAAGAAGAAGAAGAAACCCAAATGAAGAAGAAGAAGAAGAAGAAACCCAAATGAAGAAGAAGAAGAAGAAACCCAAATGAAGAAGAAGAAGAAGAAGAAGAAACCCAAATGAAGAAGAAGAAGAAACCCAAATGAAGAAGAAGAAGAAACCCAAAATGGAGAAGAAGAAGAAGAAACCCAAATGGAGAAGAAGAAAAAGAAGAAACCCAAAATGGAGAAGAAGAAGAAGAAACCCAAATGGAGAAGAAGAATAAGAAATCCAAAATGGAGAAGAAGAAGAAGAAGAAACCCAAATGGAGAAGAAGAAGAAGAAACCCAAATGGAGAAGAAGAAGAAGAAGAAACCCAAATGGAGAAGAAGAAGAAGCCCAAATGGAGAAGAAGAAACCCAAATGGAGAAAAGAAGAAGAAGAAGATGAAGAAGAAGAAACCCAAATGGAGAAAAGAAGAAGAAGAAGAAACCCAAATGAAGAAGAAGAAGAAGAAACCCAAATGAAGAAGAAGAAGAAACCCAAATGGAGAAGAAGAAGAAGAAACCCAAATGGAGAAGAAGAAGAAGAAGAAACCCAAATGGAGAAGAAGAAGAAGAAGAAACCCAAATGGAGAAGAAGAAGAAGCCCAAATGGAGAAAAGAAGAAGAAGAAGAAACCCAAATGGAGAAAAGAAGAAGATGAAGAAGAAGAAACCCAAATGGAGAAAAGAAGAAGAAGAAGAAACCCAAATGAAGAAGAAGAAGAAGAAACCCAAATGAAGAAGAAGAAGAAACCCAAATGGAGAAGAAGAAGAAACCCAAATGGAGAAGAAGAAACCCAAATGGAGGAGAAGAAGAAGAAGAAACCCAAATGGAGAAGAAGAAGAAACCCAAATGGAGAAGAAGGAGAAACCCAAATGGAGAAGAAGAAGAAGAAGAAACCCAAATGAAGAAGAAGAAACCCAAATGAAGAAGAAGAAGAAACCCAAAAGAAGAAGAAGAAGAAACCCAAATGGAGAAGAAGAAGAAGAAACCCAAATGGAGAAGAAGAAGAAGAAACCCAAATGAAGAAGAAGAAGAAACCCAAATGGAGAAGAAGAAGAAGAAACCCAAATGGAGAAGAAGAAGAAACCCAAATGAAGAAGAAGAAGAAACCCAAAATGGAGAAGAAGAAGAAGAAGAAACCCAAATGGAGAAGAAGAAGAAGAAGAAGTAACCCAAACGGAGAAGAAGAAGAAGAAGAAACCCAAATGGAGAAGAAGAAGAAGAAACCCAAATGGAGAAGAAGAAGAAGAAACCCAAATGGAGAAGAAGAAGAAGAAACCCAAATGGAGAAGAAGAAGAAGAAGAAACCCAAATGGAGAAGAAGAAGAAGAAACCCAAATGAAGAAGAAGAAGAAACCCAAATGGAGAAGAAGAAGAAGAAACCCAAATGAAGAAGAAGAAGAAACCCAAATGAAGAAGAAGAAGAAACCCAAATGGAGAAGAAGAAGAAGAAGAAACCCAAATGGAGAAGAAGAAGAAGAAGAAACCCACATGGAGAAGAAGAAGAAGAAACCCAAATGAAGAAGAAGAAGAAGAAACCCAAATGAAGAAGAAGAAGAAGAAAAAACCCAAATGAAGAAGAAGAAGAAGAAACCCAAATGAAGAAGAAGAAGAAACCCAAATGAAGAAGAAGAAGAAACCCAAATGGAGAAGAAGAAGAAACCCAAATGAAGGAGAAGAAGAAAAAAAAACAAATGAAGAAGGAGAAGAAACCCAAATGAAGAAGAAGAAACCCAAATGAAGAAGAAGAAGAAGAAACCCAAATGAAGAAGAAGAAGAAACCCAAATGAAGAAGAAGAAACCCACATGAAGAAGAAGAAACCCAAAGGGAGAAGAAGAAGAAGAAACCCAAATGGAGAAGAAGAAGAAGAAACCCAAATGGAGAAAAGAAAAAGAAGAAGAAACCCAAATGGAGAAGAAGAATAAGAAACCCAAATGGAGAAGAAGAAGAAGAAACCCAAATGGAGAAGAAGAAGAAGAAACCCAAATGGAGAAGAAGAAGAAGAAGAAACCCAAATAAAGAAGAAGAAGAAGACACCCAAATGGAGAAGAAGAAGAAGAAGAAACCCAAAATGGAGAAGAAGAAGAAGAAGCCCAAATGGAGAAGAAGAAGAAACCCAAATGGAGAAGAAGAAGAAGAAACCCAAATGGAGGAGAAGAAGAAGAAGAAACCCAAATGGAGAAGAAGAAGAAGAAGAAGAAACCCAAATGGAGAAGAAGAAGAAGAAACCCAAATGGAGAAGAAGAAGAAGAAGAAACCCAAATGGAGAAGAAGAAGAAACCCAAATGAAGAAGAAGAAGAAACCCAAATGGAGAAGAAGAAGAAGAAGAAACCCAAATGGAGAAGAAGAAGAAACCCAAATGAAGAAGAAGAAGAAACCCAAATGGAGAAGAAGAAGAAGAAGAAACCCAAATGGAGAAGAAGACGAAGAAACCCAAATGGAGAAGAAGAAGAAGAAGTAACCCAAATGGAGAAGAAGAAGAAGAAACCCAAATGGAAAAGAAGAAGAAGAAGAAACCCAAATGGAGAAGAAGAAGAAGCCCAAATGGAGAAGAAGAAGAAGAAGAAACCCAAATGGAGAAGAAGAAGAAGAAGAAGAAACCCAAATGGAGGAGAAGAAGAAGAAACCCAAATGGAGAAGAAGAAGAAGAAACCCAAATGGAGAAGAAGAAGAAGAAGAAACCCAAATTAAGAAGAAGAAGAAACCCAAATGAAGAAGAAGAAACCCAAATGGAGAAGAAGAAGAAGAAACCCAAAATGGAGAAGAAGAAAAAGAAACCCAAAATGGAGAAGAAGAAGAAGAAACCCAAATGGAGAAGAAGAAGAAGAATAAACCCAAAATGGAGAAGAAGAAGAAGAAACCCAAATGGAGAAGAAGAATAAGAAACCCAAATGGAGAAGAAGAATAAGAAACCCAAAATGGAGAAGAAGAAGAAGAAACCCAAATGGAGAAGAAGAAGAAACCCAAATGGAGAAGAAGAAGAAGAAACCCAAATGGAGAAAAGAAGAAGAAGAAGAAACCCAAATGAAGAAGAAGAAGAAACCCAAATGGAGAAGAAGAAGAAACCCAAATGGAGAAGAAGAAACCCAAATGGAGGAGAAGAAGAAGAAGAAACCCAAATGGAGAAGAAGAAGAAACCCAAATGGAGAAGAAGAAGAAACCCAAATGGAGAAGAAGAAGAAGAAGAAACCCAAATGAAGAAGAAGAAACCCAAATGAAGAAGAAGAAGAAACCCAAAAGAAGAAGAAGAAGAAACCCAAATGGAGAAGAAGAAGAAGAAACCCAAATGGAGAAGAAGAAGAAGAAACCCAAATGAAGAAGAAGAAGAAGAAACCCAAATGGAGAAGAAGAAGAAGAAGAAACCCAAATGGAGAAGAAGAAGAAACCCAAATGAAGAAGAAGAAGAAACCCAAAATGGAGAAGAAGAAGAAGAAGAAACCCAATTGGAGAAGAAGAAGAAGAAGAAGTAACCCAAATGGAGAAGAAGAAGAAGAAGAAACCCAAATGGAGAAGAAGAAGAAGAAACCCAAATGGAGAAGAAGAAGAAGAAACCCAAATGGAGAAGAAGAAGAAGAAGAAACCCAAATGGAGAAGAAGAAGAAGAAGAAACCCAAATGGAGAAGAAGAAGAAGAAACCCAAATGAAGAAGAAGAAGAAACCCAAATGGAGAAGAAGAAGAAGAAGAAACCCAAATGGAGAAGAAGAAGAAGAAGAAACCCACATGGAGAAGAAGAAGAAGAAACCCAAATGAAGAAGAAGAAGAAGAAACCCAAATGAAGAAGAAGAAGAAAAAACCCAAATGAAGAAGAAGAAGAAACCCAAATGAAGAAGAAGAAACCCAAATGAAGAAGAAGAAGAAGAAACCCAAATGGAGAAGAAGAAGAAACCCAAATGAAGGAGAAGAAGAAAAAACACAAATGAAGAAGGAGAAGAAACCCAAATGAAGAAGAAGAAACCCAAATGAAGAAGAAGAAGAAGAAACCCAAATGAAGAAGAAGAAGAAACCCAAATGAAGAAGAAGAAGAAACCCAAATGAAGAAGAAGAAGAAGAAGAAACCCAAGTGAAGAAGAAGAAACCCAAATGAAGAAGAAGAAGAAACCCAAATGAAGAAGAAGAAGAAAAAACCCAAATGAAGAAGAAGAAGAAACCCAAATGAAGAAGAAGAAACCCAAATGAAGAAGAAGAAACCCAAATGAAGAAGAAGAAGAAACCCAAATGAAGAAGAAGAAGAAACCCAAATGAAGAAGAAACCCAAATGGAGAAGAAGAAGAAGAAAAAACCCAAATGAAGAAGAAGAAGAAGAAACCCAAATGGAGAAGAAGAAGAAGAAGAAACCCAAATGGAGAAGAAGAAGAAACCCAAATGAAGAAGAAGAAGAAACCCAAATGAAGAAGAAGAAGAAGAAGAAACCCAAATGAAGAAGAAGAAGAAGAAACCCAAATGAAGAAGAAGAAGAAGAAACCCAAATGAAGAAGAAGAAGAAACCCAAATGAAGAAGAAGAAGGAACCCAAAATGGAGAAGAAGAAGAAGAAACCCAAATGGAGAAGAAGAAAAAGAAGAAACCCAAAATGGAGAAGAAGAAGAAGAAACCCAAATGGAGAAGAAGAATAAGAAATCCAAAATGGAGAAGAAGAAGAAGAAGAAACCCAAATGGAGAAGAAGAAGAAGAAGAAACCCAAATGGAGAAGAAGAAGAAGCCCAAATGGAGAAGAAGAAACCCAAATGGAGAAAAGAAGAAGAAGAAGATGAAGAAGAAGAAACCCAAATGGAGAAAAGAAGAAGAAGAAGAAACCCAAATGAAGAAGAAGAAGAAGAAACCCAAATGAAGAAGAAGAAGAAACCCAAATGGAGAAGAAGAAGAAGAAGAAACCCAAATGGAGAAGAAGAAGAAACCCAAATGGAGAAGAAGAAGAAGAAACCCAAATGAAGAAAAAGAAGAAACCCAAATGGAGAAGAAGAAGAAGAAGTAACCCAAATGGAGAAGAAGAAGAAGAAGAAACCCAAATGGAGAAGAAGAAGAAACCCAAATGAAGAAGAAGAAGAAGAAACCCAAATGGAGAAGAAGAAGAAACCCAAATGGAGAAGAAGAAGAAGTAACCCAAATGGAGAAGAAGAAGAAGAAACCCAAATGGAGAAGAAGAAGAAGAAACCGAAATGGAGAAGAAGAAGAAGAAGAAGAAACCCAAATGGAGAAGAAGAAGAAGAAACCCAAATGGAGAAGAAGAAGAAACCCAAATGGAGAAGAAGAAGAAGAAACCCAAATGAAGAAGAAGAAGAAGAAGAAACCCAAATGGAGAAGAAGAAGAAGAAACCCAAATGGAGAAGAAGAAACCCAAATGAAGAAGAAGAAACCCAAATGGAGAAGAAGAAGAAGAAACCCAAATGGAGAAGAAGAAGAAACCCAAATGGAGAAGAAGAAGAAACCCAAATGAAGAAGAAGAAGAAGAAGAAACCCAAATGAAGAAGAAGAAGAAAAAACCCAAATGAAGAAGAAGAAGAAGAAACCCAAATGAAGAAGAAGAAGAAGAAACCCAAATGAAGAAGAAGAAGAAACCCAAATGGAGAAGAAGAAGAAGAAACCCAAATGAAGAAGAAGAAAAAACACAAATGAAGAAGGAGAAGAAACCCAAATGAAGAAGAAGAAGAAACCCAAATGAAGAAGAAGAAACCCAAATGGAGAAGAAGAAGAAGAAGAAACCCAAATGGAGAAGAAGAAGAAGAAGAAACCCAAATGAAGAAGAAGAAGAAGAAACCCTAATGAAGAAGAAGAAGAAGAAACCCAAATGGAGAAGAAGAAGAAGAAGAAACCCAAATGGAGAAGAAGAATAAGAAACCCAAATGGAGAAGAAGAATAAGAAACCCAAAATGGAGAAGAAGAAACCCAAATGGAGAAGAAGAAGAAGAAACCCAAATGGAGAAGAAGAAGAAGAAACCCAAATGGAGAAGAAGAAGAAGAAACCCAAAATGGAGAAGAAGAAGAAGCCCAAATGGAGAAGAAGAAGAAACCCAAATGAAGAAGAAGAAGAAACCCAAATGGAGGAGAAGAAGAAGAAGAAACCCAAATGGAGAAGAAGAAGAAGAAACCCAAATGGAGAAGAAGAAGAAGAAGAAACCCAAATGGAGAAGAAGAAGAAACCCAAATGAAGAAGAAGAAGAAGAAACCCAAATGGAGAAGAAGAAGAAGAAACCCAAATGAAGAAGAAGAAGAAACCCAAAATGGAGAAGAAGAAGCAGAAACCCAAATGGAGAAGAAGAAGAAGAAGAAACCCAAAATGGAGAAGAAGAAGAAGAAGAAGAAACCCAAATGGAGAAGAAGAATAAGAAATCCAAAATGGAGAAGAAGAAGAAGAAGAAACCCAAATGGAGAAGAAGAAGAAGAAACCCAAATGGAGAAGAAGAAGAAGAAACCCAAATGGAGAAGAAGAAGAAGCCCAAATGGAGAAGAAGAAGAAGAAGAAGAAACCCAAATGGAGAAAAGAAGAAGAAGAAGATGAAGAAGAAGAAACCCAAATGGAGAAAAGAAGAAGAAGAAGAAACCCAAATGAAGAAGAAGAAGAAACCCAAGTGAAGAAGAAGAAGAAACCCAAATGGAGAAGAAGAAGAAGAAACCCAAATGGAGAAGAAGAAGAAGAAACCCAAATGGAGAAGAAGAAGAAGAAACCCAAATGGAGAAGAAGAAGAAGCCCAAAAGGAGAAAAGAAGAAGAAGAAGAAACCCAAATGGAGAAAAGAAGAAGAAGATGAAGAAGAAGAAACCCAAATGGAGAAAAGAAGAAGAAGAAGAAACCCAAATGAAGAAGAAGAAGAAGAAACCCAAATGAAGAAGAAGAAACCCAAATGGAGAAGAAGAAGAAACCCAAATGGAGAAGAAGAAACCCAAATGGGGGAGAAGAAGAAGAAACCCAAATGGAGAAGAAGAAGAAGAAACCCAAATGGAGAAGAAGAAGAAACCCAAATGGAGAAGAAGAAGAAGAAGAAACCCAAATGAAGAAGAAGAAGAAACCCAAATGAAGAAGAAGAAGAAACCCAAAAGAAGAAGAAGAAACCCAAATGGAGAAGAAGAAGAAGAAACCCAAATGGAGAAGAAGAAGAAGAAGAAACCCAAATGAAGAAGAAGAAGAAGACACCCAAATGGAGAAGAAGAAGAAGAAACCCAAATGGAGAAGAAGAAGAAGAAGTAACCCAAATTGAGAAGAAGAAGAAACCCAAATGAAGAAGAAGAAGAAACCCAAATGGAGAAGAAGAAGAAGAAGAAACCCAAATGGAGAAGAAGAAGAACAAGAAGTAACCCAAATGGAGAAGAAGAAGAAGAAACCCAAATGGAGAAGAAGAAGAAGAAACCCAAATGGAGAAGAAGAAGAAGAAGAAGAAACCCAAATGAAGAAGAAGAAGAAACCCAAATGGAGGAGAAGAAGAAGAAGAAACCCAAATGAAGAAGAAGAAGAAGAAACCCAAATGGAGAAGAAGAAGAAGAAACCCAAATGAAGAAGAAGAAGTAACCCAAATGAAGAAGAAGAAGAAGAAACCCAAATGGAGAAGTAGAAGAAGAAACCCAAATGGAGAAGAAGAAGAAGAAGAAACCCACATGGAGAAGAAGAAGAAACCCAAATGAAGAAGAAGAAGAAACCCAAATGAAGAAGAAGAAGAAGAAGAAAAAACCCAAATGAAGAAGAAGAAGAAGAAACCCAAATGAAGAAGAAGAAGAAACCCAAATGAAGAAGAAGAAGAAACCCAAATGGAGAAGAAGAAGAAACCCAAATGAAGGAGGAGAAGAAAAAACGCAAATGAAGAAGGAGAAGAAACCCAAATGAAGAAGAAGAAACCCAAATGAAGAAGAAGAAGAAGAAACCCAAATGAAGAAGAAGAAACCCAAATGAAGAAGAAGAAGAAACCCAAATGAAGAAGAAGAAACCCAAATGGAGAAGAAGAAGAAACCCAAATGAAGGAGGAGAAGAAAAAACGCAAATGAAGAAGGAGAAGAAACCCAAATGAAGAAGAAGAAGAAACCCAAATGAAGAAGAAGAAGAAGAAACCCAAATGAAGAAGAAGAAACCCAAATGAAGAAGAAGAAGAAACCCACATGAAGAAGAAGAAACCCAAATGGAGAAGAAGAAGAAGAAACCCAAATGGAGAAGAAGAAGAAGAAACCCAAATGGAGAAGAAAAAGAAGAAGAAACCCAAAATGGAGAAAAGAAGAAGAAGAAGAAACCCAAATGGAGAAGAAGAAGAATAAGAAACCCAAATGGAGAAGAAGAAGAAGAAACCCAAATGGAGAAGAAGAAGAAGAAACCCAAATGGAGAAGAAGAAGAAGAAGAAACCCAAATGAAGAAGAAGAAGAAGAAGAAACCCAAATGGAGAAGAAGAAGAAGAAGAAACCCAAAATGGAGAAGAAGAAGAATAAGAAGCCCAAATGGAGAAGAAGAAGAAACCCAAATGGAGAAGAAGAAGAAGAAACCCAAATGGAGGAGAAGAAGTAGAAGAAACCCAAATGGAGAAGAAGAAGAAGAAACCCAAATGGAGAAGAAGAAGAAGAAGAAGAAGAAGAAACCCAAATGGAGAAGAAGAAGAAGAAGAAACCCAAATGGAGAAGAAGAAGAAACCCAAATGAAGAAGAAGAAGAAACCCAAATGGAGAAGAAGAAGAAGAAACCCAAATAGAGAAGAAGAAGAAGAAGAAGAAACCCAAATGGAGAAGAAGAAGAAGAAACCCAAATGGAGAAGAAGAAGAAGAAGTAACCCAAATGGAGAAGAAGAAGAAGAAGAAACCCAAATGGAAAAGAAGAAGAAGAAGAAACCCAAATGGAGAAGAAGAAGAAGAAGAAGCCCAAATGGAGAAGAAGAAGAAGAAACCCAAATGGAGAAGAAGAAGAAGAAGAAGAAACCCAAATGGAGGAGAAGAAGAAGAAACCCAAATGGAGAAGAAGAAGAAGAAGAAACCCAAATGGAGAAGAAGAAGAAGAAGAAACCCAAATGAAGAAGAAGAAGAAACCCAAATGAAGAAGAAGAAACCCAAATGGAGAAGAAGAAGAAGAAACCCAAATGGAGAAGAAGAAGAAGAAACCCAAATGAAGAAGAAGAAGAAGAAACCCAAATGAAGAAGAAGAAGAAACCCAAATGGAGAAGAAGAAGAAGAAGAAACCCAAATGGAGAAGAAGAAGAAGAAGTAACCCAAATGGAGAAGAAGAAGAAGAAGAAACCCAAATGGAGAAGAAGAAGAAACCCAAATGGAGAAGAAGAAGAAGAAGAAACCCAAATGGAGAAGAAGAAGAAGAAACCCAAATGGAGAAGAAGAAGAAACCCAAATGAAGAAGAAGAAGAAGAAGAAACCCAAATGAAGAAGAAGAAGAAAAAAAAAAACAAATGAAGAAGAAGAAACCCAAATGAAGAAGAAGAAGAAACCCAAATGAAGAAGAAGAAGAAACCCAAATGAAGAAGAAGAAGAAGAAACCCAAATGAAGAAGAAGAAGAAACCCAAATGGAGAAGAAGAAGAAGAAGAAACCCAAAATGGAGAAGAAGAAAAAGAAACCCAAAATGGAGAAGAAGAAGAAGAAACCCAAATGGAGAAGAAGAATAAGAAACCCAAATGGAGAAGAAGAATAAGAAACCCAAAATGGAGAAGAAGAAGAAGAAACCCAAATGGAGAAGAAGAAGAAGAAACCCAAATGGAGAAGAAGAAGAAGAAACCCAAATGGAGAAGAAGAAGAAGAAACCCAAATGGAGAAGAAGAAGAAGAAACCCAAATGGAGAAGAAGAAGAAACCCAAAATGGAGAAGAAGAAGAAGCCAAATGGAGAAGAAGAAGAAACCCAAATGAAGAAGAAGAAGAAACCCAAATGGAGGAGAAGAAGAAGAAGAAACCCAAATGGAGAAGAAGAAGAAGAAACCCAAATGGAGAAGAAGAAGAAACCCAAATGAAGAAGAAGAAGAAGAAGAAACCCAAATGAAGAAGAAGAAGAAGAAGAAAAAACCCAAATGAAGAAGAAGAAGAAGAAACCCAAATGAAGAAGAAGAAGAAACCCAAATGAAGAAGAAGAAGAAACCCAAATGAAGAAGAAGAAGAAGAAACCCAAATGAAGAAGAAGAAGAGAAACCCAAATGGAGAAGAAGAAGAAGAAGAATCCCAAATGGAGAAGAAGAAGAAGAAGAAGAAGAAGAAACCCAAATGGAGAAGAAGAAGAAACCCAAATGGAGAAGAAGAAGAAGAAGAAACCCAAATGGAGAAGAAGAAGAAACCCAAATGAAGAAGAAGAAGAAACCCAAGTGAAGAAGAAGAAACCCAAATGAAGAAGAAGAAGAAACCCAAATGAAGAAGAAGAAGAAGAAGAAAAAACCCAAATGAAGAAGAAGAAGAAACCCAAATGAAGAAGAAGAAACCCAAATGAAGAAGAAGAAGAAACCCAAATGAAGAAGAAGAAGAAACCCAAATGAAGAAGAAACCCAAATGGAGAAGAAGAAGAAAAAGAAAAAACCCAAATGAAGAAGAAGAAGAAGAAACCCAAATGGAGAAGAAGAAGAAGAAGAAACCCAAATGGAGAAGAAGAAGAAACCCAAATGAAGAAGAAGAAGAAGAAACCCAAATGAAGAAGAAGAAGAAGAAACCCAAATGAAGAAGAAGAAGAAGAAACCCAAATGAAGAAGAAGAAGAAGAAGAAACCCAAATGAAGAAGAAGAAGAAACCCAAATGAAGAAGAAGAAGAAACCCAAAATGGAGAAGAAGAAGAAGAAACCCAAATGGAGAAGAAGAAAAAGAAGAAACCCAAAATGGAGAAGAAGAAGAAGAAACCCAAATGGAGAAGAAGAATAAGAAATCCAAAATGGAGAAGAAGAAGAAGAAACCCAAATGGAGAAGAAGAAGAAGAAACCCAAATGGAGAAGAAGAAGAAGAAGAAACCCAAATGGAGAAGAAGAAGCCCAAATGGAGAAGAAGAAACCCAAATGGAGAAAAGAAGAAGAAGAAGATGAAGAAGAAGAAACCCAAATGGAGAAAAGAAGAAGAAGAAGAAACCCAAATGAAGAAGAAGAAGAAGAAACCCAAATGAAGAAGAAGAAGAAACCCAAATGGAGAAGAAGAAGAAACCCAAATGGAGAAGAAGAAGAAGAAGAAACCCAAATGGAGAAGAAGAAGAAGCCCAAATGGAGAAAAGAAGAAGAAGAAGAAACCCAAATGGAGAAAAGAAGAAGAAGATGAAGAAGAAGAAACCCAAATGGAGAAAAGAAGAAGAAGAAGAAACCCAAATGAAGAAGAAGAAGAAACCCAAATGAAGAAGAAGAAGAAACCCAAATGGAGAAGAAGAAGAAACCCAAATGGAGAAGAAGAAACCCAAATGGAGGAGAAGAAGAAGAAGAAACCCAAATGGAGAAGAAGAAGAAACCCAAATGGAGAAGAAGGAGAAACCCAAATGGAGAAGAAGAAGAAGAAGAAACCCAAATGAAGAAGAAGAAACCCAAATGAAGAAGAAGAAACCCAAAAGAAGAAGAAGAAGAAACCCAAATGGAGAAGAAGAAGAAGAAACCCAAATGGAGAAGAAGAAGAAGAAACCCAAATGAAGAAGAAGAAGAAACCCAAATGGAGAAGAAGAAGAAGAAACCCAAATGGAGAAGAAGAAGAAACCCAAATGAAGAAGAAGAAGAAACCCAAAATGGAGAAGAAGAAGAAGAAGAAACCCAAATGGAGAAGAAGAAGAAGAAGAAGTAACCCAAATGGAGAAGAAGAAGAAGAAACCCAAATGGAGAAGAAGAAGAAGAAACCCAAATGGAGAAGAAGAAGAAGAAACCCA
Organism: Rana muscosa; assembly: GCA_029206835.1. NCBI lineage: Eukaryota > Metazoa > Chordata > Amphibia > Anura > Ranidae > Rana > Rana muscosa. Next base: position 370,293,508 of record CM055117.1, read on the forward strand.
AATGGAGAAGAAGAAGAAGAAGAAACCCAAATGGAGAAGAAGAAGAAGAAGAAACCCAAATGGAGAAGAAGAAGAAGAAACCCAAATGAAGAAGAAGAGGAAACCCAAATGGAGAAGAAGAAGAAGAAACCCAAATGAAGAAGAAGAAGAAACCCAAATGAAGAAGAAGAAGAAACCCAAATGGAGAAGAAGAAGAAGAAGAAACCCAAATGGAGAAGAAGAAGAAGAAACCCACATGGAGAAGAAGAAGAAGAAACCCAAATGAAGAAGAAGAAACCCAAATGAAGAAGAAGAAGAAGAAAAAACCCAAATGAAGAAGAAGAAGAAGAAACCCAAATGAAGAAGAAGAAGAAACCCAAATGAAGAAGAAGAAACCCAAATGGAGAAGAAGAAGAAACCCAAATGAAGGAGAAGAAGAAAAAAAACAAATGAAGAAGGAGAAGAAACCCAAATGAAGAAGAAGAAACCCAAATGAAGAAGAAGAAGAAGAAACCCAAATGAAGAAGAAGAAGAAACCCAAATGAAGAAGAAGAAGAAACCCACATGAAGAAGAAGAAACCCAAAGGGAGAAGAAGAAGAAGAAACCCAAATGGAGAAGAAGAAGAAGAAACCCAAATGGAGAAAATAAAAAGAAGAAGAAACCCAAATGGAGAAGAAGAATAAGAAACCCAAATGGAGAAGAAGAAGAAGAAACCCAAATGGAGAAGAAGAAGAAGAAACCCAAATGGAGAAGAAGAAGAAGAAGAAACCCAAATAAAGAAGAAGAAGAAGACACCCAAATGGAGAAGAAGAAGAAGAAACCCAAAATGGAGAAGAAGAAGAAGAAGCCCAAATGGAGAAGAAGAAGAAACCCAAATGGAGAAGAAGAAGAAGAAACCCAAATGGAGGAGAAGAAGAAGAAGAAACCCAAATGGAGAAGAAGAAGAAGAAGAAACCCAAATGGAGAAGAAGAAGAAGAAACCCAAATGGAGAAGAAGAAGAAGAAGAAACCCAAATGGAGAAGAAGAAGAAACCCAAATGAAGAAGAAGAAGAAACCCAAATGGAGAAGAAGAAGAAGAAGAAACCCAAATGGAGAAGAAGAAGAAACCCAAATGAAGAAGAAGAAGAAACCCAAATGGAGAAGAAGAAGAAGAAGAAACCCAAATGGAGAAGAAGAAGAAGAAGAAACCCAAATGGAGAAGAAGAAGAAGAAGTAACCCAAATGGAGAAGAAGAAGAAGAAGAAACCCAAATGGAAAAGAAGAAGAAGAAGAAACCCAAATGGAGAAGAAGAAGAAGCCCAAATGGAGAAGAAGAAGAAGAAGAAACCCAAATGGAGAAGAAGAAGAAGAAGAAGAAACCCAAATGGAGGAGAAGAAGAAGAAACCCAAATGGAGAAGAAGAAGAAGAAACCCAAATGGAGAAGAAGAAGAAGAAGAAACCCAAAATAAGAAGAAGAAGAAACCCAAATGAAGAAGAAGAAACCCAAATGGAGAAGAAGAAGAAGAAACCCAAAATGGAGAAGAAGAAAAAGAAACCCAAAATGGAGAAGAAGAAGAAGAAACCCAAATGGAGAAGAAGAAGAAGAATAAACCCAAAATGGAGAAGAAGAAGAAGAAACCCAAATGGAGAAGAAGAATAAGAAACCCAAATGGAGAAGAAGAATAAGAAACCCAAAATGGAGAAGAAGAAGAAGAAACCCAAATGGAGAAGAAGAAGAAACCCAAATGGAGAAGAAGAAGAAGAAACCCAAATGGAGAAAAGAAGAAGAAGAAGAAACCCAAATGAAGAAGAAGAAGAAACCCAAATGGAGAAGAAGAAGAAACCCAAATGGAGAAGAAGAAACCCAAATGGAGGAGAAGAAGAAGAAGAAACCCAAATGGAGAAGAAGAAGAAACCCAAATGGAGAAGAAGAAGAAACCCAAATGGAGAAGAAGAAGAAGAAGAAACCCAAATGAAGAAGAAGAAACCCAAATGAAGAAGAAGAAGAAACCCAAAAGAAGAAGAAGAAGAAACCCAAATGGAGAAGAAGAAGAAGAAACCCAAATGGAGAAGAAGAAGAAGAAACCCAAATGAAGAAGAAGAAACCCAAATGGAGAAGAAGAAGAAGAAGAAACCCAAATGGAGAAGAAGAAGAAACCCAAATGAAGAAGAAGAAGAAACCCAAAATGGAGAAGAAGAAGAAGAAGAAACCCAAATGGAGAAGAAGAAGAAGAAGAAGTAACCCAAATGGAGAAGAAGAAGAAGAAACCCAAATGGAGAAGAAGAAGAAGAAACCCAAATGGAGAAGAAGAAGAAGAAACCCAAATGGAGAAGAAGAAGAAGAAGAAACCCAAATGGAGAAGAAGAAGAAGAAGAAACCCAAATGGAGAAGAAGAAGAAGAAACCCAAATGAAGAAGAAGAAGAAACCCAAATGGAGAAGAAGAAGAAGAAGAAACCCAAATGGAGAAGAAGAAGAAGAAGAAACCCACATGGAGAAGAAGAAGAAGAAACCCAAATGAAGAAGAAGAAGAAGAAACCCAAATGAAGAAGAAGAAGAAAAAACCCAAATGAAGAAGAAGAAGAAGAAACCCAAATGAAGAAGAAGAAACCCAAATGAAGAAGAAGAAGAAACCCAAATGGAGAAGAAGAAGAAACCCAAATGAAGGAGAAGAAGAAAAAACACAAATGAAGAAGGAGAAGAAACCCAAATGAAGAAGAAGAAACCCAAATGAAGAAGAAGAAGAAGAAACCCAAATGAAGAAGAAGAAGAAACCCAAATGAAGAAGAAGAAGAAACCCACATGAAGAAGAAGAAGAAACCCAAATGGAGAAGAAGAAGAAGAAACCCAAATGAAGAAGAAGAAGAAACCCAAATGGAGAAGAAGAAGAAGAAACCCAAATGGAGAAGAAGAAGAAACCCAAATGAAGAAGAAGAAGAAACCCAAAATGGAGAAGAAGAAGAAGAAGAAACCCAAATGGAGAAGAAGAAGAAGAAGTAACCCAAATGGAGAAGAAGAAGAAGAAGAAACCCAAATGGAGAAGAAGAAGAAGAAACCCAAATGGAGAAGAAGAAGAAGAAACCCAAATGGAGAAGAAGAAGAAGAAACCCAAATGGAGAAGAAGAAGAAGAAGAAACCCAAATGGAGAAGAAGAAGAAGAAACCCAAATGAAGAAGAAGAAGAAACCCAAATGGAGAAGAAGAAGAAGAAACCCAAATGAAGAAGAAGAAACCCAAATGAAGAAGAAGAAGAAACCCAAATGGAGAAGAAGAAGAAGAAGAAACCCAAATGGAGAAGAAGAAGAAGAAGAAACCCACATGGAGAAGAAGAAGAAGAAACCCAAATGAAGAAGAAGAAGAAACCCAAATGAAGAAGAAGAAGAAGAAAAAACCCAAATGAAGAAGAAGAAGAAACCCAAATGAAGAAGAAGAAGAAACCCAAATGAAGAAGAAGAAGAAACCCAAAAGAAGAAGAAGAAACCCAAATGGAGAAGAAGAAGAAGAAACCCAAATGGAGAAGAAGAAGAAGAAACCCAAATGAAGAAGAAGAAACCCAAATGGAGAAGAAGAAGAAGAAGAAACCCAAATGGAGAAGAAGAAGAAACCCAAATGAAGAAGAAGAAACCCAAAATGGAGAAGAAGAAGAAGAAGAAACCCAAATGGAGAAGAAGAAGAAGAAGAAGTAACCCAAATGGAGAAGAAGAAGAAGAAACCCAAATGGAGAAGAAGAAGAAGAAACCCAAATGGAGAAGAAGAAGAAGAAACCCAAATGGAGAAGAAGAAGAAGAAGAAACCCAAATGGAGAAGAAGAAGAAGAAGAAACCCAAATGGAGAAGAAGAAGAAGAAACCCAAATGAAGAAGAAGAAGAAACCCAAATGGAGAAGAAGAAGAAGAAGAAACCCAAATGGAGAAGAAGAAGAAGAAGAAACCCACATGGAGAAGAAGAAGAAGAAACCCAAATGAAGAAGAAGAAGAAGAAACCCAAATGAAGAAGAAGAAGAAAAAACCCAAATGAAGAAGAAGAAGAAGAAACCCAAATGAAGAAGAAGAAACCCAAATGAAGAAGAAGAAGAAACCCAAATGGAGAAGAAGAAGAAACCCAAATGAAGGAGAAGAAGAAAAAACACAAATGAAGAAGGAGAAGAAAAAACACAAATGAAGAAGGAGAAGAAACCCAAATGAAGAAGAAGAAGAAGAAACCCAAATGAAGAAGAAGAAGAAACCCAAATGAAGAAGAAGAAGAAACCCACATGAAGAAGAAGAAGAAACCCAAATGGAGAAGAAGAAGAAGAAACCCAAATGAAGAAGAAGAAGAAACCCAAATGGAGAAGAAGAAGAAGAAACCCAAATGGAGAAGAAGAAGAAACCCAAATGAAGAAGAAGAAGAAACCCAAAATGGAGAAGAAGAAGAAGAAGAAGAAGAAACCCAAATGGAGAAGAAGAAGAAGAAGAAGTAACCCAAATGGAGAAGAAGAAGAAGAAGAAGAAACCCAAATGGAGAAGAAGAAGAAGAAACCCAAATGGAGAAGAAGAAGAAGAAACCCAAATGGAGAAGAAGAAGAAGAAACCCAAATGGAGAAGAAGAAGAAGAAGAAACCCAAATGGAGAAGAAGAAGAAGAAACCCAAATGAAGAAGAAGAAGAAACCCAAATGGAGAAGAAGAAGAAGAAACCCAAATGAAGAAGAAGAAGAAACCCAAATGAAGAAGAAGAAGAAACCCAAATGGAGAAGAAGAAGAAGAAGAAACCCAAATGGAGAAGAAGAAGAAGAAGAAACCCACATGGAGAAGAAGAAGAAGAAACCCAAATGAAGAAGAAGAAGAAACCCAAATGAAGAAGAAGAAGAAGAAAAAACCCAAATGAAGAAGAAGAAGAAACCCAAATGAAGAAGAAGAAGAAACCCAAATGAAGAAGAAGAAGAAACCCAAATGGAGAAGAAGAAGAAACCCAAATGAAGGAGAAGAAGAAAAAAAACAAATGAAGAAGGAGAAGAAACCCAAATGAAGAAGAAGAAACCCAAATGAAGAAGAAGAAGAAGAAACCCAAATGAAGAAGAAGAAGAAACCCAAATGAAGAAGAAGAAGAAACCCACATGAAGAAGAAGAAACCCAAAGGGAGAAGAAGAAGAAGAAACCCAAATGGAGAAGAAGAAGAAGAAGAAACCCAAATGGAGAAAAGAAAAAGAAGAATAAACCCAAATGGAGAAGAAGAATAAGAAACCCAAATGGAGAAGAAGAAGAAGAAACCCAAATGGAGAAGAAGAAGAAGAAACCCAAATGGAGAAGAAGAAGAAGAAGAAACCCAAATAAAGAAGAAGAAGAAGACACCCAAATGGAGAAGAAGAAGAAGAAACCCAAAATGGAGAAGAAGAAGAAGAAGAAGCCCAAATGGAGAAGAAGAAGAAACCCAAATGGAGAAGAAGAAGAAGAAACCCAAATGGAGGAGAAGAAGAAGAAGAAACCCAAATGGAGAAGAAGAAGAAGAAGAAGAAACCCAAATGGAGAAGAAGAAGAAGAAACCCAAATGGAGAAGAAGAAGAAGAAGAAACCCAAATGGAGAAGAAGAAGAAACCCAAATGAAGAAGAAGAAGAAACCCAAATGGAGAAGAAGAAGAAGAAGAAACCCAAATGGAGAAGAAGAAGAAACCCAAATGAAGAAGAAGAAGAAACCCAAATGGAGAAGAAGAAGAAGAAGAAACCCAAATGGAGAAGAAGAAGAAGAAGAAACCCAAATGGAGAAGAAGAAGAAGAAGTAACCCAAATGGAGAAGAAGAAGAAGAAGAAACCCAAATGGAAAAGAAGAAGAAGAAGAAACCCAAATGGAGAAGAAGAAGAAGCCCAAATGGAGAAGAAGAAGAAGAAGAAACCCAAATGGAGAAGAAGAAGAAGAAGAAACCCAAATGGAGGAGAAGAAGAAGAAACCCAAATGGAGAAGAAGAAGAAGAAACCCAAATGGAGAAGAAGAAGAAGAAGAAACCCAAATTAAGAAGAAGAAGAAACCCAAATGAAGAAGAAGAAACCCAAATGGAGAAGAAGAAGAAGAAACCCAAAATGGAGAAGAAGAAAAAGAAACCCAAAATGGAGAAGAAGAAGAAGAAACCCAAATGGAGAAGAAGAAGAAGAATAAACCCAAAATGGAGAAGAAGAAGAAGAAACCCAAATGGAGAAGAAGAATAAGAAACCCAAATGGAGAAGAAGAATAAGAAACCCAAAATGGAGAAGAAGAAGAAGAAACCCAAATGGAGAAGAAGAAGAAACCCAAATGGAGAAGAAGAAGAAGAAACCCAAATGGAGAAAAGAAGAAGAAGAAGAAACCCAAATGAAGAAGAAGAAGAAACCCAAATGGAGAAGAAGAAGAAACCCAAATGGAGAAGAAGAAACCCAAATGGAGGAGAAGAAGAAGAAGAAACCCAAATGGAGAAGAAGAAGAAACCCAAATGGAGAAGAAGAAGAAACCCAAATGGAGAAGAAGAAGAAGAAGAAACCCAAATGAAGAAGAAACCCAAATGAAGAAGAAGAAGAAACCCAAAAGAAGAAGAAGAAGAAGCCCAAATGGAGAAGAAGAAGAAGAAACCCAAATGGAGAAGAAGAAGAAGAAACCCAAATGAAGAAGAAGAAGAAACCCAAATGGAGAAGAAGAAGAAGAAGAAACCCAAATGGAGAAGAAGAAGAAACCCAAATGAAGAAGAAGAAGAAACCCAAAATGGAGAAGAAGAAGAAGAAGAAACCCAAATGGAGAAGAAGAAGAAGAAGAAGTAACCCAAATGGAGAAGAAGAAGAAGAAGAAACCCAAATGGAGAAGAAGAAGAAGAAACCCAAATGGAGAAGAAGAAGAAGAAACCCAAATGGAGAAGAAGAAGAAGAAGAAACCCAAATGGAGAAGAAGAAGAAGAAACCCAAATGGAGAAGAAGAAGAAGAAACCCAAATGAAGAAGAAGAAGAAACCCAAATGGAGAAGAAGAAGAAGAAGAAACCCAAATGGAGAAGAAGAAGAAGAAACCCACATGGAGAAGAAGAAGAAGAAACCCAAATGAAGAAGAAGAAGAAGAAACCCAAATGAAGAAGAAGAAGAAAAAACCCAAATGAAGAAGAAGAAGAAGAAGAAACCCAAATGAAGAAGAAGAAACCCAAATGAAGAAGAAGAAGAAACCCAAATGGAGAAGAAGAAGAAACCCAAATGAAGGAGAAGAAGAAAAAACACAAATGAAGAAGGAGAAGAAACCCAAATGAAGAAGAAGAAACCCAAATGAAGAAGAAGAAGAAGAAACCCAAATGAAGAAGAAGAAGAAACCCAAATGAAGAAGAAGAAGAAACCCACATGAAGAAGAAGAAGAAGAAACCCAAATGGAGAAGAAGAAGAAGAAACCCAAATGGAGAAGAAGAAGAAGAAACCCAAATGGAGAAAAGAAAAAGAAGAAGAAACCCAAATGGAGAAGAAGAATAAGAAACCCAAATGGAGAAGAAGAAGAAGAAACCCAAATGGAGAAGAAGAAGAAGAAACCCAAATGGAGAAGAAGAAGAAGAAGAAACCCAAATAAAGAAGAAGAAGAAGAAACCCAAATGGAGAAGAAGAAGAAGAAACCCAAAATGGAGAAGAAGAAGAAGAAGCCCAAATGGAGAAGAAGAAGAAACCCAAATGGAGAAGAAGAAGAAGAAACCCAAATGGAGGAGAAGAAGAAGAAGAAACCCAAATGGAGAAGAAGAAGAAGAAGAAGAAACCCAAATGGAGAAGAAGAAGAAGAAACCCAAATGGAGAAGAAGAAGAAGAAGAAACTATAATGGAGAAGAAGAAGAAACCCAAATGAAGAAGAAGAAGAAACCCAAATGGAGAAGAAGAAGAAGAAGAAACACAAATGGAGAAGAAGAAGAAACCCAAATGAAGAAGAAGAAACCCAAATGGAGAAGAAGAAGAAGAAGAAACCCAAATGGAGAAGAAGAAGAAGAAGAAACCCAAATGGAGAAGAAGAAGAAGTAACCCAAATGGAGAAGAAGAAGAAGAAACCCAAATGGAAAAGAAGAAGAAGAAGAAACCCAAATGGAGAAGAAGAAGAAGCCCAAATGGAGAAGAAGAAGAAGAAGAAACCCAAATGGAGAAGAAGAAGAAGAAGAAACCCAAATGGAGAAGAAGAAGAAGAAGAAACCCAAATGGAGGAGAAGAAGAAGAAGAAACCCAAATGGAGAAGAAGAAGAAGAAACCCAAATGGAGAAGAAGAAGAAGAAGAAACCCAAATGAAGAAGAAGAAGAAACCCAAATGAAGAAGAAGAAACCCAAATGGAGAAGAAGAAGAAGAAACCCAAAATGGAGAAGAAGAAAAAGAAACCCAAAATGGAGAAGAAGAAGAAGAAACCCAAATGGAGAAGAAGAAGAAGAAACCCAAATGGAGAAGAAGAAGAAGAAACCCAAATGGAGAAGAAGAAGAAACCCAAAATGGAGAAGAAGAAGAAGCCAAATGGAGAAGAAGAAGAAACCCAAATGAAGAAGAAGAAGAAACCCAAATGGAGGAGAAGAAGAAGAAGAAACCCAAATGGAGAAGAAGAAGAAGTAACCCAAATGGAGAAGAAGAAGAAACCCAAATGAAGAAGAAGAAGAAACCCAAATGGAGAAGAAGAAGAAGAAGAAACCCAAATGGAGAAGAAGAAGAAACCCAAATGAAGAAGAAGAAGAAACCCAAATGAAGAAGAAGAAGAAACCCAAATGGAGAAGAAGAAGAAGAAACCCAAATGGAGAAGAAGAAGAAGAAGAAGAAGAAGAAGAAGTAACCCAAATGGAGAAGAAGAAGAAACCCAAATGAAGAAGAAGAAGAAACCCAAATGGAGAAGAAGAAGAAGAAGAAACCCAAATGGAGAAGAAGAAGAAGAAGAAACCCAAATGGAGAAGAAGAAGAAACCCAAATGAAGAAGAAGAAGAAACCCAAATGAAGAAGAAGAAGAAACCCAAATGGAGAAGAAGAAGAAGAAACCCAAATGGAGAAGAAGAAGAAGAAACCCACATGGAGAAGAAGAAGAAACCCAAATGAAGAAGAAGAAGAAGAAACCCAAATGAAGAAGAAGAAGAAGAAAAAACCCAAATGAAGAAGAAGAAGAAGAAACCCAAATGAAGAAGAAGAAGAAGAAACCCAAATGAAGAAGAAGAAGAAACCCAAATGGAGAAGAAGAAGAAACCCAAATGAAGGAGAAGAAGAAAAAACACAAATGAAGAAGGAGAAGAAACCCAAATGAAGAAGAAGAAACCCAAATGAAGAAGAAGAAGAAACCCAAATGAAGAAGAAGAAACCCAAATGAAGAAGAAGAAGAAACCCAAATGAAGAAGAAGAAGAAACCCACATGAAGAAGAAGAAGAAGAAACCCAAATGGAGAAGAAGAAGAAGAAGAAACCCAAATGGAGAAGAAGAAGAAGAAGAAACCCAAATGGAGAAAAGAAAAAGAAGAAGAAGAAACCCAAATGGAGAAGAAGAATAAGAAACCCAAATGGAGAAGAAGAAGAAACCCAAATGGAGAAGAAGAAGAAGAAACCCAAATGGAGAAGAAGAAGAAGAAGAAGAAACCCAAATAAAGAAGAAGAAGAAGAAACCCAAATGGAGAAGAAGAAGAAGAAACCCAAAATGGAGAAGAAGAAGAAGAAGCCCAAATGGAGAAGAAGAAGAAACCCAAATGGAGAAGAAGAAGAAGAAACCCAAATGGAGGAGAAGAAGAAGAAGAAACCCAAATGGAGAAGAAGAAGAAGAAGAAACCCAAATGGAGAAGAAGAAGAAGAAGAAGAAACCCAAATGGAGAAGAAGAAGAAGAAGAAACCCAAATGGAGAAGAAGAAGAAACCCAAATGAAGAAGAAGAAGAAGAAGAAACCCAAATGGAGAAGAAGAAGAAGAAACCCAAATGGAGAAGAAGAAGAAGAAACCCAAATGGAGAAAAGAAAAAGAAGAAGAAGAAACCCAAATGGAGAAGAAGAATAAGAAACCCAAATGGAGAAGAAGAAGAAACCCAAATGGAGAAGAAGAAGAAGAAACCCAAATGGAGAAGAAGAAGAAGAAGAAACCCAAATAAAGAAGAAGAAGAAGAAACCCAAATGGAGAAGAAGAAGAAGAAACCCAAAATGGAGAAGAAGAAGAAGAAGAAGCCCAAATGGAGAAGAAGAAGAAACCCAAATGGAGAAGAAGAAGAAGAAACCCAAATGGAGGAGAAGAAGAAGAAGAAACCCAAATGGAGAAGAAGAAGAAGAAGAAACCCAAATGGAGAAGAAGAAGAAGTAGAAGAAACCCAAATGGAGAAGAAGAAGAAGAAGAAACCCAAATGGAGAAGAAGAAGAAACCCAAATGAAGAGGAAGAAGAAGAAACCCAAATGAAGAAGAAGAAGAAGAAGAAGAAACCCTATTGAAGAAGAAGAAGAAGAAACCCAAATGAAGAAGAAGAAGAAGAAACCCAAATGGAGAAGAAGAAGAAACCCAAATGAAGAAGAAGAAGAAACCCAAAATGGAGAAGAAGAAGAAGAAACCCAAATGGAGAAGAAGAAAAAGAAGAAACCCAAAATGGAGAAGAAGAAGAAGAAACCCAAATGGAGAAGAAGAATAAGAAATCCAAAATGGAGAAGAAGAAGAAACCCAAATGGAGAAGAAGAAGAAGAAACCCAAATGGAGAAGAAGAAGAAGAAGAAACCCAAATGGAGAAGAAGAAGAAGCCCAAATGGAGAAGAAGAAACCCAAATGGAGAAAAGAAGAAGAAGAAGATGAAGAAGAAGAAACCCAAATGGAGAAAAGAAGAAGAAGAAGAAACCCAAATGAAGAAGAAGAAGAAACCCAAATGAAGAAGAAACCCAAATGGAGAAGAAGAAGAAGAAACCCAAATGGAGAAGAAGAAGAAGAAGAAACCCAAATGAAGAAGAAGAAGAAACCCAAATGGAGAAGAAGAAGAAGAAACCCAAATGGAGAAGAAGAAGAAACCCAAATGGAGAAGAAGAAGAAACCCAAATGAAGAAGAAGAAGAAACCCAAATGGAGAAGAAGAAGAAGAAGAAACCCAAATGGAGAAGAAGAAGAAGTAACCCAAATGGAGAAGAAGAAGAAGAAACCCAAATGTAGAAGAAGAAGAAGAAGAAACCCAAATGGAGAAGAAGAAGAAGAAACCCAAATGGAGGAGAAGAAGAAGAAGAAACCCAAATGTAGAAGAAGAAGAAGAAACCCAAATGGAGGAGAAGAAGAAGAAGAAACCCAAATGAAGAAGAAGAAGAAACCCAAATGGAGAAGAAGAAGAAGAAACCCAAATGAAGAAGAAGAAGTAACCCAAATGAAGAAGAAGAAGAAACCCAAATGGAGAAGTAGAAGAAGAAACCCAAATGGAGAAGAAGAAGAAGAAGAAACCCACATGGAGAAGAAGAAGAAACCCAAATGAAGAAGAAGAAGAAACCCAAATGAAGAAGAAGAAGAAGAAAAAACCCAAATGAAGAAGAAGAAGAAGAAACCCAAATGAAGAAGAAGAAGAAACCCAAATGAAGAAGAAGAAGAAACCCAAATGGAGAAGAAGAAGAAACCCAAATGAAGGAGGAGAAGAAAAAACGCAAATGAAGAAGGAGAAGAAACCCAAATGAAGAAGAAGAAGAAACCCAAATGAAGAAGAAGAAGAAGAAACCCAAATGAAGAAGAAGAAACCCAAATGAAGAAGAAGAAGAAACCCAAATGAAGAAGAAGAAACCCAAATGGAGAAGAAGAAGAAACCCAAATGAAGGAGGAGAAGAAAAAACGCAAATGAAGAAGGAGAAGAAACCCAAATGAAGAAGAAGAAGAAACCCAAATGAAGAAGAAGAAGAAGAAACCCAAATGAAGAAGAAGAAGAAACCCAAATGAAGAAGAAGAAGAAACCCACATGAAGAAGAAGAAACCCAAATGGAGAAGAAGAAGAAGAAACCCAAATGGAGAAGAAGAAGAAGAAACCCAAATGGAGAAGAAAAAGAAGAAGAAACCCAAAATGGAGAAAAGAAGAAGAAGAAACCCAAATGGAGAAGAAGAAGAATAAGAAACCCAAATGGAGAAGAAGAAGAAGAAACCCAAATGGAGAAGAAGAAGAAGAAACCCAAATGGAGAAGAAGAAGAAGAAGAAACCCAAATGAAGAAGAAGAAGAAGAAGAAACCCAAATGGAGAAGAAGAAGAAGAAGAAACCCAAAATGGAGAAGAAGAAGAATAAGAAGCCCAAATGGAGAAGAAGAAGAAACCCAGATGGAGAAGAAGAAGAAGAAACCCAAATGGAGGAGAAGAAGAAGAAGAAACCCAAATGGAGAAGAAGAAGAAGAAACCCAAATGGAGAAGAAGAAGAAGAAGAAGAAGAAGAAACCCAAATGGAGAAGAAGAAGAAGAAGAAACCCAAATGGAGAAGAAGAAGAAACCCAAATGAAGAAGAAGAAGAAACCCAAATGGAGAAGAAGAAGAAGAAACCCAAATGGAGAAGAAGAAGAAACCCAAATGAAGAAGAAGAAGAAGAAGAAACCCAAATGGAGAAGAAGAAGAAGAAACCCAAATGGAGAAGAAGAAGAAGAAGTAACCCAAATGGAGAAGAAGAAGAAGAAGAAACCCAAATGGAAAAGAAGAAGAAGAAGAAACCCAAATGGAGAAGAAGAAGAAGAAGAAGAAGCCCAAATGGAGAAGAAGAAGAAGAAGAAACCCAAATGGAGAAGAAGAAGAAGAAGAAGAAACCCAAATGGAGGAGAAGAAGAAGAAGAAACCCAAATGGAGAAGAAGAAGAAGAAGAAACCCAAATGGAGAAGAAGAAGAAGAAGAAACCCAAATGAAGAAGAAGAAGAAACCCAAATGAAGAAGAAGAAACCCAAATGGAGAAGAAGAAGAAGAAACCCAAATGGAGAAGAAGAAGAAGAAACCCAAATGAAGAAGAAGAAGAAACCCAAATGAAGAAGAAGAAGAAACCCAAATGGAGAAGAAGAAGAAGAAGAAACCCAAATGGAGAAGAAGAAGAAGTAACCCAAATGGAGAAGAAGAAGAAACCCAAATGGAGAAGAAGAAGAAACCCAAATGGAGAAGAAGAAGAAGAAGAAGAAACCCAAATGGAGAAGAAGAAGAAGAAACCCAAATGGAGAAGAAGAAGAAACCCAAATGAAGAAGAAGAAGAAGAAGAAGAAACCCAAATGAAGAAGAAGAAGAAAAAAAAACCAAATGAAGAAGAAGAAACCCAAATGAAGAAGAAGAAGAAACCCAAATGAAGAAGAAGAAGAAACCCAAATGAAGAAGAAGAAGAAGAAACCCAAATGAAGAAGAAGAAGAAACCCAAATGGAGAAGAAGAAGAAGAAGAAACCCAAAATGGAGAAGAAGAAAAAGAAACCCAAAATGGAGAAGAAGAAGAAGAAACCCAAATGGAGAAGAAGAATAAGAAACCCAAATGGAGAAGAAGAATAAGAAACCCAAAATGGAGAAGAAGAAGAAACCCAAATGGAGAAGAAGAAGAAGAAACCCAAATGGAGAAGAAGAAGAAGAAACCCAAATGGAGAAGAAGAAGAAGAAACCCAAATGGAGAAGAAGAAGAAACCCAAAATGGAGAAGAAGAAGAAGCCAAATGGAGAAGAAGAAGAAACCCAAATGAAGAAGAAGAAGAAACCCAAATGGAGGAGAAGAAGAAGAAGAAACCCAAATGGAGAAGAAGAAGAAGAAACCCAAATGGAGAAGAAGAAGAAACCCAAATGAAGAAGAAGAAGAAGAAAAAACCCAAATGAAGAAGAAGAAGAAGAAACCCAAATGAAGAAGAAGAAGAAGAAACCCAAATGAAGAAGAAGAAGAAACCCAAATGAAGAAGAAGAAGAAACCCAAATGGAGAAGAAGAAGAAGAAACCCAAATGGAGAAGAAGAAGAAACCCAAATGAAGAAGAAGAAGAAACCCAAGTGAAGAAGAAGAAACCCAAATGAAGAAGAAGAAGAAACCCAAATGAAGAAGAAGAAGAAGAAAAAACCCAAATGAATAAGAAGAAGAAACCCAAATGAAGAAGAAGAAACCCAAATGAAGAAGAAGAAACCCAAATGAAGAAGAAGAAGAAACCCAAATGAAGAAGAAGAAGAAACCCAAATGAAGAAGAAACCCAAATGGAGAAGAAGAAGAAGAAGAAAAAACCCAAATGAAGAAGAAGAAGAAGAAACCCAAATGGAGAAGAAGAAGAAGAAGAAACCCAAATGGAGAAGAAGAAGAAACCCAAATGAAGAAGAAGAAACCCAAATGAAGAAGAAGAAGAAGAAGAAACCCAAATGAAGAAGAAGAAGAAGAAACCCAAATGAAGAAGAAGAAGAAGAAACCCAAATGAAGAAGAAGAAGAAACCCAAATGAAGAAGAAGAAGAAACCCAAAATGGAGAAGAAGAAGAAGAAACCCAAATGGAGAAGAAGAAAAAGAAGAAACCCAAAATGGAGAAGAAGAAGAAGAAACCCAAATGGAGAAGAAGAATAAGAAATCCAAAATGGAGAAGAAGAAGAAGAAGAAACCCAAATGGAGAAGAAGAAGAAGAAACCCAAATGGAGAAGAAGAAGAAGAAGAAACCCAAATGGAGAAGAAGAAGAAGCCCAAATGGAGAAGAAGAAACCCAAATGGAGAAAAGAAGAAGAAGAAGATGAAGAAGAAGAAACCCAAATGGAGAAAAGAAGAAGAAGAAGAAACCCAAATGAAGAAGAAGAAGAAGAAACCCAAATGAAGAAGAAGAAGAAACCCAAATGGAGAAGAAGAAGAAGAAACCCAAATGGAGAAGAAGAAGAAGAAGAAACCCAAATGGAGAAGAAGAAGAAGAAGAAACCCAAATGGAGAAGAAGAAGAAGCCCAAATGGAGAAAAGAAGAAGAAGAAACCCAAATGGAGAAAAGAAGAAGATGAAGAAGAAGAAACCCAAATGGAGAAAAGAAGAAGAAGAAACCCAAATGAAGAAGAAGAAGAAGAAACCCAAATGAAGAAGAAGAAGAAACCCAAATGGAGAAGAAGAAGAAACCCAAATGGAGAAGAAGAAACCCAAATGGAGGAGAAGAAGAAGAAGAAGAAACCCAAATGGAGAAGAAGAAGAAACCCAAATGGAGAAGAAGGAGAAACCCAAATGGCGAAGAAGAAGAAGAAGAAACCCAAATGAAGAAGAAGAAACCCAAATGAAGAAGAAGAAGAAACCCAAAAGAAGAAGAAGAAACCCAAATGGAGAAGAAGAAGAAGAAACGCAAATGGAGAAGAAGAAGAAGAAACCCAAATGAAGAAGAAGAAGAAACCCAAATGGAGAAGAAGAAGAAGAAACCCAAATGGAGAAGAAGAAGAAACCCAAATGAAGAAGAAGAAGAAACCCAAAATGGAGAAGAAGAAGAAGAAGAAACCCAAATGGAGAAGAAGAATAAGAAACCCAAATGGAGAAGAAGAAGAAGAAACCCAAATGGAGAAGAAGAAGAAGAAACCCAAATGGAGAAGAAGAAGAAGAAGAAACCCAAATAAAGAAGAAGAAGAAGACACCCAAATGGAGAAGAAGAAGAAGAAGAAACCCAAAATGGAGAAGAAGAAGAAGAAGCCCAAATGGAGAAGAAGAAGAAACCCAAATGGAGAAGAAGAAGAAGAAACCCAAATGGAGGAGAAGAAGAAGAAGAAACCCAAATGGAGAAGAAGAAGAAGAAGAAGAAACCCAAATGGAGAAGAAGAAGAAGAAGAAACCCAAATGGAGAAGAAGAAGAAGAAGAAACCCAAATGGAGAAGAAGAAGAAACCCAAATGAAGAAGAAGAAGAAACCCAAATGGAGAAGAAGAAGAAGAAGAAACCCAAATGGAGAAGAAGAAGAAACCCAAATGAAGAAGAAGAAGAAACCCAAATGGAGAAGAAGAAGAAGAAGAAACCCAAATGGAGAAGAAGAAGAAGAAGAAGAAACCCAAATGGAGAAGAAGAAGAAGTAACCCAAATGGAGAAGAAGAAGAAGAAGAAACCCAAATGGAAAAGAAGAAGAAGAAGAAACCCAAATGGAGAAGAAGAAGAAGCCCAAATGGAGAAGAAGAAGAAGAAGAAACCCAAATGGAGAAGAAGAAGAAGAAACCCAAATGGAGAAGAAGAAGAAGAAGAAGAAGAAACCCAAATGGAGGAGAAGAAGAAGAAACCCAAATGGAGAAGAAGAAGAAGAAACCCAAATGGAGAAGAAGAAGAAGAAGAAGAAACCCAAATTAAGAAGAAGAAGAAACCCAAATGAAGAAGAAGAAACCCAAATGGAGAAGAAGAAGAAGAAACCCAAAATGGAGAAGAAGAAAAAGAAACCCAAAATGGAGAAGAAGAAGAAGAAACCCAAATGGAGAAGAAGAAGAAGAATAAACCCAAAATGGAGAAGAAGAAGAAGAAACCCAAATGGAGAAGAAGAATAAGAAACCCAAATGGAGAAGAAGAATAAGAAACCCAAAATGGAGAAGAAGAAGAAGAAACCCAAATGGAGAAGAAGAAGAAACCCAAATGGAGAAGAAGAAGAAGAAACCCAAATGGAGAAAAGAAGAAGAAGAAGAAACCCAAATGAAGAAGAAGAAGAAACCCAAATGGAGAAGAAGAAGAAACCCAAATGGAGAAGAAGAAACCCAAATGGAGGAGAAGAAGAAGAAGAAACCCAAATGGAGAAGAAGAAGAAACCCAAATGGAGAAGAAGAAGAAACTCAAATGGAGAAGAAGAAGAAGAAGAAACCCAAATGAAGAAGAAGAAACCCAAATGAAGAAGAAGAAGAAACCCAAAAGAAGAAGAAGAAGAAACCCAAATGGAGGAGAAGAAGAAGAAACCCAAATGGAGAAGAAGAAGAAGAAACCCAAATGAAGAAGAAGAAGAAACCCAAATGGAGAAGAAGAAGAAGAAGAAACCCAAATGGAGAAGAAGAAGAAACCCAAATGAAGAAGAAGAAGAAACCCAAAATGGAGAAGAAGAAGAAGAAACCCAAATGGAGAAGAAGAAGAAGAAGAAGTAACCCAAATGGAGAAGAAGAAGAAGAAGAAACCCAAATGGAGAAGAAGAAGAAGAAACCCAAATGGAGAAGAAGAAGAAGAAACCCAAATGGAGAAGAAGAAGAAGAAGAAACCCAAATGGAGAAGAAGAAGAAGAAACCCAAATGGAGAAGAAGAAGAAGAAACCCAAATGAAGAAGAAGAAGAAACCCAAATGGAGAAGAAGAAGAAGAAGAAACCCAAATGGAGAAGAAGAAGAAGAAGAAGAAACCCACATGGAGAAGAAGAAGAAGAAACCCAAATGAAGAAGAAGAAGAAGAAACCCAAATGAAGAAGAAGAAGAAGAAGAAAAAACCCAAATGAAGAAGAAGAAGAAGAAACCCAAATGAAGAAGAAGAAACCCAAATGAAGAAGAAGAAGAAACCCAAATGGAGAAGAAGAAGAAACCCAAATGAAGGAGAAGAAGAAAAAACACAAATGAAGAAGGAGAAGAAACCCAAATGAAGAAGAAGAAACCCAAATGAAGAAGAAGAAGAAGAAACCCAAATGAAGAAGAAGAAGAAACCCAAATGAAGAAGAAGAAGAAACCCACATGAAGAAGAAGAAGAAACCCAAATGGAGAAGAAGAAGAAGAAACCCAAATGGAGAAGAAGAAGAAGAAACCCAAATGGAGAAAAGAAAAAGAAGAAGAAACCCAAATGGAGAAGAAGAATAAGAAACCCAAATGGAGAAGAAGAAGAAGAAACCCAAATGGAGAAGAAGAAGAAGAAACCCAAATGGAGAAGAAGAAGAAGAAGAAACCCAAATAAAGAAGAAGAAGAAGAAACCCAAATGGAGAAGAAGAAGAAGAAGAAACCCAAAATGGAGAAGAAGAAGAAGAAGCCCAAATGGAGAAGAAGAAGAAACCCAAATGGAGAAGAAGAAGAAACCCAAATGGAGGAGAAGAAGAAGAAGAAACCCAAATGGAGAAGAAGAAGAAGAAGAAACCCAAATGGAGAAGAAGAAGAAGAAACCCAAATGGAGAAGAAGAAGAAGAAGAAACTATAATGGAGAAGAAGAAGAAACCCAAATGAAGAAGAAGAAGAAACCCAAATGGAGAAGAAGAAGAAGAAGAAACACAAATGGAGAAGAAGAAGAAACCCAAATGAAGAAGAAGAAACCCAAATGGAGAAGAAGAAGAAGAAGAAACCCAAATGGAGAAGAAGAAGAAGAAGAAACCCAAATGGAGAAGAAGAAGAAGAAGAAGTAACCCAAATGGAGAAGAAGAAGAAGAAACCCAAATGGAAAAGAAGAAGAAGAAGAAACCCAAATGGAGAAGAAGAAGAAGCCCAAATGGAGAAGAAGAAGAAGAAGAAACCCAAATGGAGAAGAAGAAGAAGAAGAAACCCAAATGGAGAAGAAGAAGAAGAAGAAGAAACCCAAATGGAGGAGAAGAAGAAGAAGAAACCCAAATGGAGAAGAAGAAGAAGAAACCCAAATGGAGAAGAAGAAGAAGAAGAAACCCAAATGAAGAAGAAGAAGAAACCCAAATGAAGAAGAAGAAGAAGAAACCCAAATGGAGAAAAGAAAAAGAAGAAGAAACCCAAATGGAGAAGAAGAATAAGAAACCCAAATGGAGAAGAAGAAGAAGAAACCCAAATGGAGAAGAAGAAGAAGAAACCCAAATGGAGAAGAAGAAGAAGAAGAAACCCAAATAAAGAAGAAGAAGAAGAAACCCAAATGGAGAAGAAGAAGAAGAAGAAACCCAAAATGGAGAAGAAGAAGAAGAAGCCCAAATGGAGAAGAAGAAGAAACCCAAATGGAGAAGAAGAAGAAACCCAAATGGAGGAGAAGAAGAAGAAGAAACCCAAATGGAGAAGAAGAAGAAGAAGAAACCCAAATGGAGAAGAAGAAGAAGAAACCCAAATGGAGAAGAAGAAGAAGAAGAAACTATAATGGAGAAGAAGAAGAAACCCAAATGAAGAAGAAGAAGAAACCCAAATGGAGAAGAAGAAGAAGAAGAAACACAAATGGAGAAGAAGAAGAAACCCAAATGAAGAAGAAGAAACCCAAATGGAGAAGAAGAAGAAGAAGAAACCCAAATGGAGAAGAAGAAGAAGAAGAAACCCAAATGGAGAAGAAGAAGAAGAAGAAGTAACCCAAATGGAGAAGAAGAAGAAGAAACCCAAATGGAAAAGAAGAAGAAGAAGAAACCCAAATGGAGAAGAAGAAGAAGCCCAAATGGAGAAGAAGAAGAAGAAGAAACCCAAATGGAGAAGAAGAAGAAGAAGAAACCCAAATGGAGAAGAAGAAGAAGAAGAAGAAACCCAAATGGAGGAGAAGAAGAAGAAGAAACCCAAATGGAGAAGAAGAAGAAGAAACCCAAATGGAGAAGAAGAAGAAGAAGAAACCCAAATGAAGAAGAAGAAGAAACCCAAATGAAGAAGAAGAAACCCAAATGGAGAAGAAGAAGAAGAAACCCAAAATGGAGAAGAAGAAGAAGAAACCCAAATGGAGAAGAAGAAGAAGAATAAACCCAAAATGGAGAAGAAGAAACCCAAATGGAGAAGAAGAATAAGAAACCCAAATGGAGAAGAAGAATAAGAAACCCAAAATGGAGAAGAAGAAGAAGAAACCCAAATGGAGAAGAAGAAGAAACCCAAATGGAGAAGAAGAAGAAGAAACCCAAATGGAGAAGAAGAAGAAGAAACCCAAATGGAGAAGAAGAAGAAACCCAAAATGGAGAAGAAGAAGAAGCCAAATGGAGAAGAAGAAGAAACCCAAATGAAGAAGAAGAAGAAGAAACCCAAATGGAGGAGAAGAAGAAGAAGAAACCCAAATGGAGAAGAAGAAGAAGTAACCCAAATGGAGAAGAAGAAGAAACCCAAATGAAGAAGAAGAAGAAACCCAAATGGAGAAGAAGAAGAAGAAACCCAAATGGAGAAGAAGAAGAAACCCAAATGAAGAAGAAGAAACCCAAATGAAGAAGAAGAAGAAACCCAAATGGAGAAGAAGAAGAAGAAGAAGAAACCCAAATGGAGAAGAAGAAGAAGAAGAAGAAACCCAAATGGAGAAGAAGAAGAAGAAACCCAAATGGAGAAGAAGAAGAAGAAACCCAAATGGAGAAGAAGAAGAAGAAGAAACCCAAATGGAGAAGAAGAAGAAGAAGAAACCCAAATGGAGAAGAAGAAGAAGAAACCCAAATGAAGAAGAAGAAGAAACCCAAATGGAGAAGAAGAAGAAGAAACCCAAATGAAGAAGAAGAAGAAACCCAAATGAAGAAGAAGAAGAAACCCAAATGGAGAAGAAGAAGAAGAAACCCAAATGGAGAAGAAGAAGAAGAAACCCACATGGAGAAGAAGAAGAAGAAACCCAAATGAAGAAGAAGAAGAAGAAACCCAAATGAAGAAGAAGAAGAAAAAACCCAAATGAAGAAGAAGAAGAAGAAACCCAAATGAAGAAGAAGAAGAAACCCAAATGAAGAAGAAGAAGAAACCCAAATGGAGAAGAAGAAGAAACCCAAATGAAGGAGAAGAAGAAAAAAAACAAATGAAGAAGGAGAAGAAACCCAAATGAAGAAGAAGAAACCCAAATGAAGAAGAAGAAGAAGAAACCCAAATGAAGAAGAAGAAGAAACCCAAATGAAGAAGAAGAAGAAACCCACATGAAGAAGAAGAAACCCAAAGGGAGAAGAAGAAGAAGAAACCCAAATGGAGAAGAAGAAGAAGAAACCCAAATGGAGAAAAGAAAAAGAAGAAGAAACCCAAATGGAGAAGAAGAATAAGAAACCCAAATGGAGAAGAAGAAGAAGAAACCCAAATGGAGAAGAAGAAGAAGAAACCCAAATGGAGAAGAAGAAGAAGAATAAACCCAAATAAAGAAGAAGAAGAAGACACCCAAATGGAGAAGAAGAAGAAGAAGAAACCCAAAATGGAGAAGAAGAAGAAGAAGAAGCCCAAATGGAGAAGAAGAAGAAACCCAAATGGAGAAGAAGAAGAAGAAACCCAAATGGAGGAGAAGAAGAAGAAGAAACCCAAATGGAGAAGAAGAAGAAGAAGAAGAAACCCAAATGGAGAAGAAGAAGAAGAAACCCAAATGGAGAAGAAGAAGAAGAAGAAACCCAAATGGAGAAGAAGAAGAAACCCAAATGAAGAAGAAGAAGAAACCCAAATGGAGAAGAAGAAGAAGAAGAAACCCAAATGGAGAAGAAGAAGAAACCCAAATGAAGAAGAAGAAGAAACCCAAATGGAGAAGAAGAAGAAGAAACCCAAATGGAGAAGAAGAAGAAGAAGAAACCCAAATGGAGAAGAAGAAGAAGTAACCCAAATGGAGAAGAAGAAGAAGAAGAAACCCAAATGGAAAAGAAGAAGAAGAAACCCAAATGGAGAAGAAGAAGAAGCCCAAATGGAGAAGAAGAAGAAGAAGAAACCCAAATGGAGAAGAAGAAGAAGAAGAAGAAACCCAAATGGAGAAGAAGAAGAAACCCAAATGGAGGAGAAGAAGAAGAAACCCAAATGGAGAAGAAGAAGAAGAAACCCAAATGGAGAAGAAGAAGAAGAAGAAACCCAAATTAAGAAGAAGAAGAAACCCAAATGAAGAAGAAGAAACCCAAATGGAGAAGAAGAAGAAGAAACCCAAAATGGAGAAGAAGAAAAAGAAACCCAAAATGGAGAAGAAGAAGAAGAAACCCAAATGGAGAAGAAGAAGAAGAATAAACCCAAAATGGAGAAGAAGAAGAAGAAACCCAAATGGAGAAGAAGAATAAGAAACCCAAATGGAGAAGAAGAATAAGAAACCCAAAATGGAGAAGAAGAAGAAGAAACCCAAATGGAGAAGAAGAAGAAACCCAAATGGAGAAGAAGAAGAAGAAGAAACCCAAATGGAGAAAAGAAGAAGAAGAAGAAACCCAAATGAAGAAGAAGAAGAAACCCAAATGGAGAAGAAGAAGAAACCCAAATGGAGAAGAAGAAACCCAAATGGAGGAGAAGAAGAAGAAACCCAAATGGAGAAGAAGAAGAAACCCAAATGGAGAAGAAGAAGAAGAAGAAACCCAAATGAAGAAGAAGAAACCCAAATGAAGAAGAAGAAGAAACCCAAAAGAAGAAGAAGAAGAAACCCAAATGGAGAAGAAGAAGAAGAAACCCAAATGGAGAAGAAGAAGAAGAAACCCAAATGAAGAAGAAGAAGAAACCCAAATGGAGAAGAAGAAGAAGAAGAAACCCAAATGGAGAAGAAGAAGAAACCCAAATGAAGAAGAAGAAGAAACCCAAAATGGAGAAGAAGAAGAAGAAGAAACCCAAATGGAGAAGAAGAAGAAGAAGAAGTAACCCAAATGGAGAAGAAGAAGAAGAAGAAACCCAAATGGAGAAGAAGAAGAAGAAACCCAAATGGAGAAGAAGAAGAAGAAACCCAAATGGAGAAGAAGAAGAAGAAGAAACCCAAATGGAGAAGAAGAAGAAGAAACCCAAATGGAGAAGAAGAAGAAGAAACCCAAATGAAGAAGAAGAAACCCAAATGGAGAAGAAGAAGAAGAAGAAACCCAAATGGAGAAGAAGAAGAAGAAGAAGAAACCCACATGGAGAAGAAGAAGAAGAAACCCAAATGAAGAAGAAGAAGAAGAAACCCAAATGAAGAAGAAGAAGAAGAAGAAGAAGAAAAAACCCAAATGAAGAAGAAGAAGAAGAAACCCAAATGAAGAAGAAGAAACCCAAATGAAGAAGAAGAAGAAACCCAAATGGAGAAGAAGAAGAAACCCAAATGAAGGAGAAGAAGAAAAAACACAAATGAAGAAGGAGAAGAAACCCAAATGAAGAAGAAGAAACCCAAATGAAGAAGAAGAAGAAACCCAAATGAAGAAGAAGAAGAAGAAACCCAAATGAAGAAGAAGAAGAAACCCAAATGAAGAAGAAGAAGAAACCCACATGAAGAAGAAGAAGAAACCCAAATGGAGAAGAAGAAGAAGAAACCCAAATGGAGAAGAAGAAGAAGAAACCCAAATGGAGAAGAAGAAGAAGAAGAAACCCAAATAAAGAAGAAGAAGAAGAAACCCAAATGGAGAAGAAGAAGAAGAAGAAACCCAAAATGGAGAAGAAGAAGAAGAAGCCCAAATGGAGAAGAAGAAGAAACCCAAATGGAGAAGAAGAAGAAGAAACCCAAATGGAGGAGAAGAAGAAGAAGAAACCCAAATGGAGAAGAAGAAGAAGAAGAAGAAACCCAAATGGAGAAGAAGAAGAAGAAACCCAAATGGAGAAGAAGAAGAAGAAGAAACTATAATGGAGAAGAAGAAGAAACCCAAATGAAGAAGAAGAAGAAACCCAAATGGAGAAGAAGAAGAAGAAGAAACACAAATGGAGAAGAAGAAGAAACCCAAATGAAGAAGAAGAAACCCAAATGGAGAAGAAGAAGAAGAAGAAACCCAAATGGAGAAGAAGAAGAAGAAACCCAAATGGAGAAGAAGAAGAAGAAGTAACCCAAATGGAGAAGAAGAAACCCAAATGGAAAAGAAGAAGAAGAAGAAACCCAAATGGAGAAGAAGAAGAAGCCCAAATGGAGAAGAAGAAGAAGAAGAAACCCAAATGGAGAAGAAGAAGAAGAAACCCAAATGGAGAAGAAGAAGAAGAAGAAGAAACCCAAATGGAGGAGAAGAAGAAGAAGAAACCCAAATGGAGAAGAAGAAGAAGAAACCCAAATGGAGAAGAAGAAGAAGAAGAAACCCAAATGAAGAAGAAGAAGAAACCCAAATGAAGAAGAAGAAACCCAAATGGAGAAGAAGAAGAAGAAACCCAAAATGGAGAAGAAGAAAAAGAAACCCAAAATGGAGAAGAAGAAGAAGAAACCCAAATGGAGAAGAAGAAGAAGAATAAACCCAAAATGGAGAAGAAGAAACCCAAATGGAGAAGAAGAATAAGAAACCCAAATGGAGAAGAAGAATAAGAAACCCAAAATGGAGAAGAAGAAGAAGAAACCCAAATGGAGAAGAAGAAGAAACCCAAATGGAGAAGAAGAAGAAGAAACCCAAATGGAGAAGAAGAAGAAGAAACCCAAATGGAGAAGAAGAAGAAACCCAAAATGGAGAAGAAGAAGAAGCCAAATGGAGAAGAAGAAGAAACCCAAATGAAGAAGAAGAAGAAACCCAAATGGAGGAGAAGAAGAAGAAGAAACCCAAATGGAGAAGAAGAAGAAGTAACCCAAATGGAGAAGAAGAAGAAACCCAAATGAAGAAGAAGAAGAAACCCAAATGGAGAAGAAGAAGAAGAAGAAACCCAAATGGAGAAGAAGAAGAAACCCAAATGAAGAAGAAGAAACCCAAATGAAGAAGAAGAAGAAACCCAAATGGAGAAGAAGAAGAAGAAGAAACCCAAATGGAGAAGAAGAAGAAGAAGAAGAAGTAACCCAAATGGAGAAGAAGAAGAAACCCAAATGAAGAAGAAGAAGAAACCCAAATGGAGAAGAAGAAGAAGAAGAAACCCAAATGGAGAAGAAGAAGAAACCCAAATGAAGAAGAAGAAGAAACCCAAATGAAGAAGAAGAAGAAACCCAAATGGAGAAGAAGAAGAAGAAACCCAAATGGAGAAGAAGAAGAAGAAACCCACATGGAGAAGAAGAAGAAACCCAAATGAAGAAGAAGAAGAAACCCAAATGAAGAAGAAGAAGAAGAAAAAACCCAAATGAAGAAGAAGAAGAAGAAGAAGAAACCCAAATGAAGAAGAAGAAGAAACCCAAATGAAGAAGAAGAAGAAACCCAAATGGAGAAGAAGAAGAAACCCAAATGAAGGAGAAGAAGAAAAAACACAAATGAAGAAGGAGAAGAAACCCAAATGAAGAAGAAGAAACCCAAATGAAGAAGAAGAAGAAGAAACCCAAATGAAGAAGAAGAAGAAACCCAAATGAAGAAGAAGAAGAAACCCAAATGAAGAAGAAGAAACCCACATGAAGAAGAAGAAGAAGAAACCCAAATGGAGAAGAAGAAGAAGAAACCCAAATGGAGAAGAAGAAGAAGAAGAAGAAACCCAAATGGAGAAAAGAAAAAGAAGAAGAAGAAACCCAAATGGAGAAGAAGAATAAGAAACCCAAATGGAGAAGAAGAAGAAACCCAAATGGAGAAGAAGAAGAAGAAACCCAAATGGACAAGAAGAAGAAGAAGAAACCCAAATAAAGAAGAAGAAGAAGAAACCCAAATGGAGAAGAAGAAGAAACCCAAAATGGAGAAGAAGAAGAAGAAGCCCAAATGGAGAAGAAGAAGAAACCCAAATGGAGAAGAAGAAGAAGAAACCCAAATGGAGGAGAAGAAGAAGAAGAAACCCAAATGGAGAAGAAGAAGAAGAAGAAACCCAAATGGAGAAGAAGAAGAAGAAGAAACCCAAATGGAGAAGAAGAAGAAGAAGAAGAAACCCAAATGGAGAAGAAGAAGAAACCCAAATGAAGAAGAAGAAGAAGAAACCCAAATGGAGAAGAAGAAGAAGAAACCCAAATGGAGAAGAAGAAGAAGAAACCCAAATGGAGAAAAGAAAAAGAAGAAGAAGAAACCCAAATGGAGAAGAAGAATAAGAAACCCAAATGGAGAAGAAGAAGAAACCCAAATGGAGAAGAAGAAGAAGAAACCCAAATGGAGAAGAAGAAGAAGAAGAAACCCAAATAAAGAAGAAGAAGAAGAAACCCAAATGGAGAAGAAGAAGAAGAAACCCAAAATGGAGAAGAAGAAGAAGAAGAAGCCCAAATGGAGAAGAAGAAGAAACCCAAGTGGAGAAGAAGAAGAAGAAACCCCAATGGAGGAGAAGAAGAAGAAGAAACCCAAATGGAGAAGAAGAAGAAGAAGAAACCCAAATGGAGAAGAAGAAGAAGAAGAAACCCAAATGGAGAAGAAGAAGAAGAAGAAACCCAAATGGAGAAGAAGAAGAAACCCAAATGAAGAGGAAGAAGAAGAAACCCAAATGAAGAAGAAGAAGAAGAAACCCAAATGAAGAAGAAGAAGAAACCCAAATGAAGAAGAAGAAGAAGAAACCCAAATGAAGAAGAAGAAGAAACCCAAATGAAGAAGAAGAAGAAACCCAAAATGGAGAAGAAGAAGAAGAAACCCAAATGGAGAAGAAGAAAAAGAAGAAACCCAAAATGGAGAAGAAGAAGAAGAAACCCAAATGGAGAAGAAGAATAAGAAATCCAAAATGGAGAAGAAGAAGAAGAAGAAACCCAAATGGAGAAGAAGAAGAAGAAGAAACCCAAATGGAGAAGAAGAAGAAGAAGAAACCCAAATGGAGAAGAAGAAGAAGCCCAAATGGAGAAGAAGAAACCCAAATGGAGAAAAGAAGAAGAAGAAGATGAAGAAGAAGAAACCCAAATGGAGAAAAGAAGAAGAAGAAACCCAAATGAAGAAGAAGAAGAAACCCAAATGAAGAAGAAACCCAAATGGAGAATAAGAAGAAACCCAAATGGAGAAGAAGAAGAAGAAGAAACCCAAATGAAGAAGAAGAAACCCAAATGGAGAAGAAGAAGAAGAAACCCAAATGGAGAAGAAGAAGAAACCCAAATGGAGAAGAAGAAGAAACCCAAATGAAGAAGAAGAAGAAACCCAAATGGAGAAGAAGAAGAAGAAGAAACCCAAATGGAGAAGAAGAAGAAGTAACCCAAATGGAGAAGAAGAAGAAGAAACCCATATGTAGAAGAAGAAGAATAAGAAACCCAAATGGAGAAGAAGAAGAAGAAGAAACCCAAATGGAGGAGAAGAAGAAGAAGAAGAAACCCAAATGTAGAAGAAGAAGAAGAAACCCAAATGGAGAAGAAGAAGAAGAAGAAACCCAAATGAAGAAGAAGAATAAACCCAAATGAAGAAGAAGAAACCCAAATGGAGAAGAAGAAGAAACCCAAATGGAGAAGAAGAAGAAGAAGAAACCCAAATGAAGAAGAAGAAGAAGAAACCCAAATGAAGAAGAAGAAACCCAAATGGAGAAGAAGAAGAAACCCAAATGGAGAAGAAGAAGAAGAAGTAACCCAAATGGAGAAGAAGAAGAAGAAGAAACCCAAATGGAGAAGAAGAAGAAGAAGAAACCCAATTGGAGAAGAAGAAGAAGAAACCCAAATGAAGAAGAAGAAACCCAAATGGAGAAGAAGAAGAAGAAACCCAAATGGAGAAGAAGAAGAAGAAACCCAAATGGAGAAGAAGAAGAAACCCAAATGAAGAAGAAGAAGAAGAAACCCAAATGGAGAAGAAGAAGAAGAAGAAACCCAAATGGAGAAGAAGAAGAAGAAGTAACCCAAATGGAGAAGAAGAAGAAGAAGAAACCCAAATGGAGAAGAAGAAGAAGAAACCCAAATGGAGAAGAAGAAGAAAAAACCCAAATGGAGAAGAAGAAGAAGAAACCCAAATGGAGAAGAAGAAGAAACCCAAATGGAGAAGAAGAAGAAGAAACCCAAATGGAGGAGAAGAAGAAGAAGAAACCCAAATGTAGAAGAAGAAGAAGAAGAAACCCAAATGGAGAAGAAGAAGAAGAAACCCAAATGAAGAAGAAGAAACCCAAATGAAGAAGAAGAAACCCAAATGGAGAAGAAGAAGAAACCCAAATGGAGAAGAAGAAGAAGAAGAAACCCAAATGAAGAAGAAGAAGAAGAAACCCAAATGAAGAAGAAGAAGAAGAAGAAACCCAAATGGAGAAGAAGAAGAAACCCAAATGGAGAAGAAGAATAAGAAACCCAAATGGAGAAGAAGAAGAAGAAACCCAAATGGAGAAGAAGAAGAAGAAGAAGAAACCCAAATGGAGAAGAAGAAGAAGAAACCCAAATGGAGAAGAAGAAGAAGAAGAAGAAACCCAAATGGAGAAGAAGAAGAAGAAACCCAAAATGGAGAAGAAGAAGAAGAAGCCCAAATGGAGAAGAAGAAGAAACCCAAATGAAGAAGAAGAAGAAGAAGAAACCCAAATGGAGGAGAAGAAGAAGAAGAAACCCAAATGGAGAAGAAGAAGAAACCCAAATGGAGAAGAAGAAGAAGAAGAAACCCAAATGGAGAAGAAGAAGAAACCCACATGAAGAAGAAGAAGAAGAAGAAACCCAAATGGAGAAGAAGAAGAAGAAACCCAAATGGAGACGAAGAAGAAACCCAAATGAAGAAGAAGAAGAAACCCAAATGAAGAAGAAGAAGAAGAAACCCAAATGAAGAAGAAGAAGAAACCCAAATGAAGAAGAAGAAGAAACCCAAATGAAGAAGAAGAAGAAGAAACCCAAAATGGAGAAGAAGAAGCAGAAACCCAAATGGAGAAGAAGAAGAAGAAGAAACCCAAAATGGAGAAGAAGAAGAAGAAACCCAAATGGAGAAGAGGAATAAGAAATCCAAAATGGAGAAGAAGAAGAAGAAGAAACCCAAATGGAGAAGAAGAAGAAGAAGAAACCCAAATGGAGAAGAAGAAGAAGAAACCCAAATGGAGAAGAAGAAGAAGCCCAAATGGAGAAGAAGAAGAAGAAGAAACCCAAATGGAGAAAAGAAGAAGAAGAAGATGAAGAAGAAGAAACCCAAATGGAGAAAAGAAGAAGAAGAAGAAACCCAAATGAAGAAGAAGAAGAAACCCAAATGAAGAAGAAGAAGAAACCCAAATGGAGAAGAAGAAGAAACCCAAATGGAGAAGAAGAAGAAGAAACCCAAATGGAGAAGAAGAAGAAGAAACCCAAATGGAGAAGAAGAAGAAGCCCAAAAGGAGAAAAGAAGAAGAAGAAGAAACCCAAATGGAGAAAAGAAGAAGAAGATGAAGAAGAAGAAACCCAAATGGAGAAAAGAAGAAGAAGAAGAAACCCAAATGAAGAAGAAGAAGAAGAAACCCAAATGAAGAAGAAGAAACCCAAATGGAGAAGAAGAAGAAACCCAAATGGAGAAGAAGAAACCCAAATGGAGGAGAAGAAGAAGAAGAAACCCAAATGGAGAAGAAGAAGAAACCCAAATGGAGAAGAAGAAGAAACCCAAATGGAGAAGAAGAAGAAGAAACCCAAATGAAGAAGAAGAAGAAACCCAAATGAAGAAGAAGAAGAAACCCAAATGAAGAAGAAGAAACCCAAATGGAGAAGAAGAAACCCAAATGGAGAAGAAGAAGAAGAAGAAGAAACCCAAATGAAGAAGAAGAAGAAACCCAAATGGAGAAGAAGAAGAAGAAGAAGTAACCCAAATGGAGAAGAAGAAGAAACCCAAATGAAGAAGAAGAAGAAACCCAAATGGAGAAGAAGAAGAAGAAGAAACCCAAATGGAGAAGAAGAAGAAGAAGAAGTAACCCAAATGGAGAAGAAGAAGAAGAAACCCAAATGGAGAAGAAGAAGAAGAAACCCAAATGGAGAAGAAGAAGAAGAAGAAACCCAAATGGAGAAGAAGAAGAAGAAGAAGAAACCCAAATGGAGAAGAAGAAGAAGAAGAAACCCAAATGGAGAAGAAGAAGAAGAAACCCAAATGAAGAAGAAGAAGAAGAAACCCAAATGAAGAAGAAGAAGAAGAAACCCAAATGAAGAAGAAGAAGAAACCCAAATGAAGAAGAAGAAGAAACCCAAATGGAGAAGTAGAAGAAGAAACCCAAATGGAGAAGAAGAAGAAGAAACCCACATGGAGAAGAAGAAGAAACCCAAATGAAGAAGAAGAAACCCAAATGAAGAAGAAGAAGAAGAAAAAACCCAAATGAAGAAGAAGAAGAAGAAGAAACCCAAATGAAGAAGAAGAAGAAACCCAAATGAAGAAGAAGAAGAAACCCAAATGGAGAAGAAGAAGAAACCCAAATGAAGGAGAAGAAGAAAAAACACAAATGAAGAAGGAGAAGAAACCCAAATGAAGAAGAAGAAGAAGAAACCCAAATGAAGAAGAAGAAGAAACCCAAATGAAGAAGAAGAAGAAACCCACATGAAGAAGAAGAAGAAGAAACCCAAATGGAGGAGAAGAAGAAGAAACCCAAATGGAGAAGAAGAAGAAGAAACCCAAATGGAGAAGAAGAAGAAGAAACCCAAATGGAGAAGAAGAAGAAGAAGAAACCCAAATGGAGAAAAGAAAAAGAAGAAGAAGAAACCCAAATGGAGAAGAAGAATAAGAAACCCAAATGGAGAAGAAGAAGAAGAAACCCAAATGGAGAAGAAGAAGAAGAAACCCAAATGGAGAAGAAGAAGAAGAAGAAACCCAAATGAAGAAGAAGAAGAAACCCAAATGGAGAAGAAGAAGAAGAAGAAACCCAACATGGAGAAGAAGAAGAAGAAGAAGCCCAAATGGAGAAGAAGAAGAAACCCAAATGGAGAAGAAGAAACCCAAATGGAGGAGAAGAAGAAGAAGAAACCCAAATGGAGAAGAAGAAGAAGAAGAAACCCAAATGGAGAAGAAGAAGAAACCCAAATGAAGAAGAAGAAGAAACCCAAATGGAGAAGAAGAAGAAGAAGAAACCCAAATGGAGAAGAAGAAGAAACCCAAATGAAGAAGAAGAAACCCAAATGGAGAAGAAGAAGAAGAAGAAACCCAAATGGAGAAGAAGAAGAAGAAGAAACCCAAATGGAGAAGAAGAAGAAGAAGTAACCCAAATGGAGAAGAAGAAGAAGAAGAAACCCAAATGGAAAAGAAGAAGAAGAAGAAACCCAAATGGAGAAGAAGAAGAAGAAGCCCAAATGGAGAAGAAGAAGAAGAAACCAAAATGGAGAAGAAGAAGAAGAAACCCAAATGGAGGAGAAGAAGAAGAAACCCAAATGGAGAAGAAGAAGAAGAAACCCAAATGGAGAAGAAGAAGAAGAAACCCAAATGGAGAAGAAGAAGAAGAAACCCAAATGGAGAAGAACAAGAAGAAGAAACCCAAATGAAGAAGTAGAAGAAACCCAAATGGAGAAGAAGAAGGAGAAGAAACCCAAAATGGAGAAGAAGAAGAAGCCCAAATGGAGAAGAAGAAGAAACCCAAATGGAGAAGAAGAAGAAGAAACCCAAATGGAGGAGAAGAAGAAGAAGAAACCCAAATGGAGAAGAAGGAGAAGAAACCCAAATGGAGAAGAAGAAGAAGAAGAAACCCAAATGGAGAAGAAGAAGAAACCCAAATGGAGAAGAAGAAGAAACCCAAATGAAGAAGAAGAAACCCAAACGGAGAAGAAGAAGAAGAAACCCAAATGGAGAAGAAGAAGAAACCCAAATGAAGAAGAAGAAGAAACCCAAATGGAGAAGAAGAAGAAGAAGAAACCCAAATGGAGAAGAAGAAGAAGAAGAAACCCAAATGGAGAAGAAGAAGAAGAAGTAACCCAAATGGAGAAGAAGAAGAAGAAACCCAAATGGAAAAGAAGAAGAAGAAGAAACCCAAATGGAGAAGAAGAAGAATAAGAAACCCAAATGGAGAAGAAGAAGAAGAAACCCAAATGGAGAAGAAGAAGAAGAAGAAGAAACCCAAATGGAGAAGAAGAAGAAGAAACCCAAATGGAGAAGAAGAAGAAGAAGAAGAAACCCAAATGGAGAAGAAGAAGAAGAAACCCAAAATGGAGAAGAAGAAGAAGAAGCCCAAATGGAGAAGAAGAAGAAACCCAAATGAAGAAGAAGAAGAAGAAGAAACCCAAATGGAGGAGAAGAAGAAGAAGAAACCCAAATGGAGAAGAAGAAGAAACCCAAATGGAGAAGAAGAAGAAGAAGAAACCCAAATGGAGAAGAAGAAGAAACCCACATGAAGAAGAAGAAGAAGAAACCCAAATGGAGAAGAAGAAGAAGAAACCCAAATGGAGACGAAGAAGAAACCCAAATGAAGAAGAAGAAGAAACCCAAATGAAGAAGAAGAAGAAGAAACCCAAATGAAGAAGAAGAAGAAACCCAAATGAAGAAGAAGAAGAAACCCAAATGAAGAAGAAGAAGAAACCCAAAATGGAGAAGAAGAAGCAGAAACCCAAATGGAGAAGAAGAAGAAGAAGAAACCCAAAATGGAGAAGAAGAAGAAGAAACCCAAATGGAGAAGAGGAATAAGAAATCCAAAATGGAGAAGAAGAAGAAGAAGAAACCCAAATGGAGAAGAAGAAGAAGAAGAAACCCAAATGGAGAAGAAGAAGAAGAAACCCAAATGGAGAAGAAGAAGAAGCCCAAATGGAGAAGAAGAAGAAGAAGAAACCCAAATGGAGAAAAGAAGAAGAAGAAGATGAAGAAGAAGAAACCCAAATGGAGAAAAGAAGAAGAAGAAGAAACCCAAATGAAGAAGAAGAAGAAACCCAAATGAAGAAGAAGAAGAAACCCAAATGGAGAAGAAGAAGAAACCCAAATGGAGAAGAAGAAGAAGAAACCCAAATGGAGAAGAAGAAGAAGAAACCCAAATGGAGAAGAAGAAGAAGCCCAAAAGGAGAAAAGAAGAAGAAGAAGAAACCCAAATGGAGAAAAGAAGAAGAAGATGAAGAAGAAGAAACCCAAATGGAGAAAAGAAGAAGAAGAAGAAACCCAAATGAAGAAGAAGAAGAAGAAACCCAAATGAAGAAGAAGAAACCCAAATGGAGAAGAAGAAGAAACCCAAATGGAGAAGAAGAAACCCAAATGGAGGAGAAGAAGAAGAAGAAACCCAAATGGAGAAGAAGAAGAAACCCAAATGGAGAAGAAGAAGAAACCCAAATGGAGAAGAAGAAGAAGAAACCCAAATGAAGAAGAAGAAGAAACCCAAATGAAGAAGAAGAAGAAACCCAAATGAAGAAGAAGAAACCCAAATGGAGAAGAAGAAGAAGAAACCCAAATGGAGAAGAAGAAGAAGAAGAAGAAGAAGAAACCCAAATGAAGAAGAAGAAGAAACCCAAATGGAGAAGAAGAAGAAGAAGAAGTAACCCAAATGGAGAAGAAGAAGAAACCCAAATGAAGAAGAAGAAGAAACCCAAATGGAGAAGAAGAAGAAGAAGAAACCCAAATGGAGAAGAAGAAGAAGAAGAAGAAGAAGTAACCCAAATGGAGAAGAAGAAGAAGAAACCCAAATGGAGAAGAAGAAGAAGAAACCCAAATGGAGAAGAAGAAGAAGAAGAAACCCAAATGGAGAAGAAGAAGAAGAAGAAACCCAAATGGAGAAGAAGAAGAAGAAGAAACCCAAATGGAGAAGAAGAAGAAGAAACCCAAATGAAGAAGAAGAAGAAGAAACCCAAATGGAGAAGAAGAAGAAGAAACCCAAATGAAGAAGAAGAAGAAACCCAAATGAAGAAGAAGAAGAAACCCAAATGGAGAAGTAGAAGAAGAAACCCAAATGGAGAAGAAGAAGAAGAAACCCACATGGAGAAGAAGAAGAAACCCAAATGAAGAAGAAGAAACCCAAATGAAGAAGAAGAAGAAGAAAAAACCCAAATGAAGAAGAAGAAGAAGAAGAAACCCAAATGAAGAAGAAGAAGAAACCCAAATGAAGAAGAAGAAGAAACCCAAATGGAGAAGAAGAAGAAACCCAAATGAAGGAGAAGAAGAAAAAACACAAATGAAGAAGGAGAAGAAACCCAAATGAAGAAGAAGAAGAAGAAACCCAAATGAAGAAGAAGAAGAAACCCAAATGAAGAAGAAGAAGAAACCCACATGAAGAAGAAGAAGAAACCCAAATGGAGGAGAAGAAGAAGAAACCCAAATGGAGAAGAAGAAGAAGAAACCCAAATGGAGAAGAAGAAGAAGAAACCCAAATGGAGAAGAAGAAGAAGAAGAAACCCAAATGGAGAAAAGAAAAAGAAGAAGAAGAAACCCAAATGGAGA
This sequence comes from Rana muscosa, assembly GCA_029206835.1. Taxonomy (NCBI): domain Eukaryota; kingdom Metazoa; phylum Chordata; class Amphibia; order Anura; family Ranidae; genus Rana; species Rana muscosa. The sequence continues at coordinate 370,327,000 of CM055117.1, forward strand.
AGAAGAATAAGAAACCCAAATGGAGAAGAAGAAGAAGAAACCCAAATGGAGAAGAAGAAGAAGAAACCCAAATGGAGAAGAAGAAGAAGAAGAAACCCAAATGAAGAAGAAGAAGAAACCCAAATGGAGAAGAAGAAGAAGAAGAAACCCAACATGGAGAAGAAGAAGAAGAAGAAGCCCAAATGGAGAAGAAGAAGAAACCCAAATGGAGAAGAAGAAACCCAAATGGAGGAGAAGAAGAAGAAGAAACCCAAATGGAGAAGAAGAAGAAGAAGAAACCCAAATGGAGAAGAAGAAGAAACCCAAATGAAGAAGAAGAAGAAGAAGAAACCCAAATGGAGAAGAAGAAGAAGAAACCCAAATGGAGAAGAAGAAGAAAAAACCCAAATGGAGAAGAAGAAGAAGAAACCCAAATGGAGAAGAAGAAGAAACCCAAATGGAGAAGAAGAAGAAGAAACCCAAATGGAGGAGAAGAAGAAGAAGAAGAAACCCAAATGTAGAAGAAGAAGAAGAAGAAACCCAAATGGAGAAGAAGAAGAAGAAACCCAAATGAAGAAGAAGAAACCCAAATGAAGAAGAAGAAACCCAAATGGAGAAGAAGAAGAAACCCAAATGGAGAAGAAGAAGAAGAAGAAACCCAAATGAAGAAGAAGAAGAAGAAGAAACCCAAATGAAGAAGAAGAAGAAGAAACCCAAATGGAGAAGAAGAAGAAACCCAAATGGAGAAGAAGAATAAGAAACCCAAATGGAGAAGAAGAAGAAGAAACCCAAATGGAGAAGAAGAAGAAGAAGAAGAAACCCAAATGGAGAAGAAGAAGAAGAAACCCAAATGGAGAAGAAGAAGAAGAAGAAGAAACCCAAATGGAGAAGAAGAAGAAGAAACCCAAAATGGAGAAGAAGAAGAAGAAGCCCAAATGGAGAAGAAGAAGAAACCCAAATGAAGAAGAAGAAGAAGAAGAAACCCAAATGGAGGAGAAGAAGAAGAAGAAACCCAAATGGAGAAGAAGAAGAAACCCAAATGGAGAAGAAGAAGAAGAAGAAACCCAAATGGAGAAGAAGAAGAAACCCACATGAAGAAGAAGAAGAAGAAACCCAAATGGAGAAGAAGAAGAAGAAACCCAAATGGAGACGAAGAAGAAACCCAAATGAAGAAGAAGAAGAAACCCAAATGAAGAAGAAGAAGAAACCCAAATGAAGAAGAAGAAGAAACCCAAATGAAGAAGAAGAAGAAACCCAAATGAAGAAGAAGAAGAAGAAACCCAAAATGGAGAAGAAGAAGCAGAAACCCAAATGGAGAAGAAGAAGAAGAAGAAACCCAAAATGGAGAAGAAGAAGAAGAAACCCAAATGGAGAAGAGGAATAAGAAATCCAAAATGGAGAAGAAGAAGAAGAAGAAACCCAAATGGAGAAGAAGAAGAAGAAGAAACCCAAATGGAGAAGAAGAAGAAGAAACCCAAATGGAGAAGAAGAAGAAGCCCAAATGGAGAAGAAGAAGAAGAAGAAACCCAAATGGAGAAAAGAAGAAGAAGAAGATGAAGAAGAAGAAACCCAAATGGAGAAAAGAAGAAGAAGAAGAAACCCAAATGAAGAAGAAGAAGAAACCCAAATGAAGAAGAAGAAGAAACCCAAATGGAGAAGAAGAAGAAACCCAAATGGAGAAGAAGAAGAAGAAACCCAAATGGAGAAGAAGAAGAAGAAACCCAAATGGAGAAGAAGAAGAAGCCCAAAAGGAGAAAAGAAGAAGAAGAAGAAACCCAAATGGAGAAAAGAAGAAGAAGATGAAGAAGAAGAAACCCAAATGGAGAAAAGAAGAAGAAGAAGAAACCCAAATGAAGAAGAAGAAGAAGAAACCCAAATGAAGAAGAAGAAACCCAAATGGAGAAGAAGAAGAAACCCAAATGGAGAAGAAGAAACCCAAATGGAGGAGAAGAAGAAGAAGAAACCCAAATGGAGAAGAAGAAGAAACCCAAATGGAGAAGAAGAAGAAACCCAAATGGAGAAGAAGAAGAAGAAACCCAAATGAAGAAGAAGAAGAAACCCAAATGAAGAAGAAGAAGAAACCCAAATGAAGAAGAAGAAACCCAAATGGAGAAGAAGAAACCCAAATGGAGAAGAAGAAGAAGAAGAAGAAGAAGAAGAAACCCAAATGAAGAAGAAGAAGAAACCCAAATGGAGAAGAAGAAGAAGAAGAAGTAACCCAAATGGAGAAGAAGAAGAAACCCAAATGAAGAAGAAGAAGAAACCCAAATGGAGAAGAAGAAGAAGAAGAAACCCAAATGGAGAAGAAGAAGAAGAAGAAGAAGTAACCCAAATGGAGAAGAAGAAGAAGAAACCCAAATGGAGAAGAAGAAGAAGAAACCCAAATGGAGAAGAAGAAGAAGAAGAAACCCAAATGGAGAAGAAGAAGAAGAAGAAACCCAAATGGAGAAGAAGAAGAAGAAGAAACCCAAATGGAGAAGAAGAAGAAACCCAAATGAAGAAGAAGAAGAAGAAACCCAAATGGAGAAGAAGAAGAAGAAACCCAAATGAAGAAGAAGAAGAAACCCAAATGAAGAAGAAGAAGAAACCCAAATGGAGAAGTAGAAGAAGAAACCCAAATGGAGAAGAAGAAGAAGAAACCCACATGGAGAAGAAGAAGAAACCCAAATGAAGAAGAAGAAACCCAAATGAAGAAGAAGAAGAAGAAGAAAAAACCCAAATGAAGAAGAAGAAGAAGAAGAAACCCAAATGAAGAAGAAGAAGAAACCCAAATGAAGAAGAAGAAGAAACCCAAATGGAGAAGAAGAAGAAACCCAAATGAAGGAGAAGAAGAAAAAACACAAATGAAGAAGGAGAAGAAACCCAAATGAAGAAGAAGAAGAAGAAACCCAAATGAAGAAGAAGAAGAAACCCAAATGAAGAAGAAGAAGAAACCCACATGAAGAAGAAGAAGAAGAAACCCAAATGGAGGAGAAGAAGAAGAAACCCAAATGGAGAAGAAGAAGAAGAAACCCAAATGGAGAAGAAGAAGAAGAAACCCAAATGGAGAAGAAGAAGAAGAAGAAACCCAAATGGAGAAAAGAAAAAGAAGAAGAAGAAACCCAAATGGAGAAGAAGAATAAGAAACCCAAATGGAGAAGAAGAAGAAGAAACCCAAATGGAGAAGAAGAAGAAGAAACCCAAATGGAGAAGAAGAAGAAGAAGAAACCCAAATGAAGAAGAAGAAGAAACCCAAATGGAGAAGAAGAAGAAGAAGAAACCCAACATGGAGAAGAAGAAGAAGAAGAAGCCCAAATGGAGAAGAAGAAGAAACCCAAATGGAGAAGAAGAAACCCAAATGGAGGAGAAGAAGAAGAAGAAACCCAAATGGAGAAGAAGAAGAAGAAGAAACCCAAATGGAGAAGAAGAAGAAACCCAAATGAAGAAGAAGAAGAAACCCAAATGGAGAAGAAGAAGAAGAAGAAACCCAAATGGAGAAGAAGAAACCCAAATGAAGAAGAAGAAACCCAAATGGAGAAGAAGAAGAAGAAGAAACCCAAATGGAGAAGAAGAAGAAGAAGAAACCCAAATGGAGAAGAAGAAGAAGAAGTAACCCAAATGGAGAAGAAGAAGAAGAAGAAACCCAAATGGAAAAGAAGAAGAAGAAACCCAAATGGAGAAGAAGAAGAAGAAGCCCAAATGGAGAAGAAGAAGAAGAAGAAACCAAAATGGAGAAGAAGAAGAAGAAACCCAAATGGAGGAGAAGAAGAAGAAACCCAAATGGAGAAGAAGAAGAAGAAACCCAAATGGAGAAGAAGAAGAAGAAACCCAAATGGAGAAGAAGAAGAAGAAACCCAAATGGAGAAGAACAAGAAGAAGAAACCCAAATGAAGAAGTAGAAGAAACCCAAATGGAGAAGAAGAAGGAGAAGAAACCCAAAATGGAGAAGAAGAAGAAGCCCAAATGGAGAAGAAGAAGAAACCCAAATGGAGAAGAAGAAGAAGAAACCCAAATGGAGGAGAAGAAGAAGAAGAAACCCAAATGGAGAAGAAGGAGAAGAAACCCAAATGGAGAAGAAGAAGAAGAAGAAACCCAAATGGAGAAGAAGAAGAAACCCAAATGGAGAAGAAGAAGAAACCCAAATGAAGAAGAAGAAACCCAAACGGAGAAGAAGAAGAAGAAACCCAAATGGAGAAGAAGAAGAAACCCAAATGAAGAAGAAGAAGAAACCCAAATGGAGAAGAAGAAGAAGAAGAAACCCAAATGGAGAAGAAGAAGAAGAAACCCAAATGGAGAAGAAGAAGAAGAAGTAACCCAAATGGAGAAGAAGAAGAAGAAACCCAAATGGAAAAGAAGAAGAAGAAGAAACCCAAATGGAGAAGAAGAAGAATAAGAAACCCAAATGGAGAAGAAGAAGAAGAAACCCAAATGGAGAAGAAGAAGAAGAAGAAGAAACCCAAATGGAGAAGAAGAAGAAGAAACCCAAATGGAGAAGAAGAAGAAGAAGAAGAAACCCAAATGGAGAAGAAGAAGAAGAAACCCAAAATGGAGAAGAAGAAGAAGAAGCCCAAATGGAGAAGAAGAAGAAACCCAAATGAAGAAGAAGAAGAAGAAGAAACCCAAATGGAGGAGAAGAAGAAGAAGAAACCCAAATGGAGAAGAAGAAGAAACCCAAATGGAGAAGAAGAAGAAGAAGAAACCCAAATGGAGAAGAAGAAGAAACCCACATGAAGAAGAAGAAGAAGAAACCCAAATGGAGAAGAAGAAGAAGAAACCCAAATGGAGACGAAGAAGAAACCCAAATGAAGAAGAAGAAGAAACCCAAATGAAGAAGAAGAAGAAGAAACCCAAATGAAGAAGAAGAAGAAACCCAAATGAAGAAGAAGAAGAAACCCAAATGAAGAAGAAGAAGAAACCCAAAATGGAGAAGAAGAAGCAGAAACCCAAATGGAGAAGAAGAAGAAGAAGAAACCCAAAATGGAGAAGAAGAAGAAGAAACCCAAATGGAGAAGAGGAATAAGAAATCCAAAATGGAGAAGAAGAAGAAGAAGAAACCCAAATGGAGAAGAAGAAGAAGAAGAAACCCAAATGGAGAAGAAGAAGAAGAAACCCAAATGGAGAAGAAGAAGAAGCCCAAATGGAGAAGAAGAAGAAGAAGAAACCCAAATGGAGAAAAGAAGAAGAAGAAGATGAAGAAGAAGAAACCCAAATGGAGAAAAGAAGAAGAAGAAGAAACCCAAATGAAGAAGAAGAAGAAACCCAAATGAAGAAGAAGAAGAAACCCAAATGGAGAAGAAGAAGAAACCCAAATGGAGAAGAAGAAGAAGAAACCCAAATGGAGAAGAAGAAGAAGAAACCCAAATGGAGAAGAAGAAGAAGCCCAAAAGGAGAAAAGAAGAAGAAGAAGAAACCCAAATGGAGAAAAGAAGAAGAAGATGAAGAAGAAGAAACCCAAATGGAGAAAAGAAGAAGAAGAAGAAACCCAAATGAAGAAGAAGAAGAAGAAACCCAAATGAAGAAGAAGAAACCCAAATGGAGAAGAAGAAGAAACCCAAATGGAGAAGAAGAAACCCAAATGGAGGAGAAGAAGAAGAAGAAACCCAAATGGAGAAGAAGAAGAAACCCAAATGGAGAAGAAGAAGAAACCCAAATGGAGAAGAAGAAGAAGAAACCCAAATGAAGAAGAAGAAGAAACCCAAATGAAGAAGAAGAAGAAACCCAAATGAAGAAGAAGAAACCCAAATGGAGAAGAAGAAGAAGAAACCCAAATGGAGAAGAAGAAGAAGAAGAAGAAGAAGAAACCCAAATGAAGAAGAAGAAGAAACCCAAATGGAGAAGAAGAAGAAGAAGAAGTAACCCAAATGGAGAAGAAGAAGAAACCCAAATGAAGAAGAAGAAGAAACCCAAATGGAGAAGAAGAAGAAGAAGAAACCCAAATGGAGAAGAAGAAGAAGAAGAAGAAGAAGTAACCCAAATGGAGAAGAAGAAGAAGAAACCCAAATGGAGAAGAAGAAGAAGAAACCCAAATGGAGAAGAAGAAGAAGAAGAAGAAACCCAAATGGAGAAGAAGAAGAAGAAGAAACCCAAATGGAGAAGAAGAAGAAGAAGAAACCCAAATGGAGAAGAAGAAGAAGAAACCCAAATGAAGAAGAAGAAGAAGAAACCCAAATGGAGAAGAAGAAGAAGAAACCCAAATGAAGAAGAAGAAGAAACCCAAATGAAGAAGAAGAAGAAACCCAAATGGAGAAGTAGAAGAAGAAACCCAAATGGAGAAGAAGAAGAAGAAACCCACATGGAGAAGAAGAAGAAACCCAAATGAAGAAGAAGAAACCCAAATGAAGAAGAAGAAGAAGAAAAAACCCAAATGAAGAAGAAGAAGAAGAAGAAACCCAAATGAAGAAGAAGAAGAAACCCAAATGAAGAAGAAGAAGAAACCCAAATGGAGAAGAAGAAGAAACCCAAATGAAGGAGAAGAAGAAAAAACACAAATGAAGAAGGAGAAGAAACCCAAATGAAGAAGAAGAAGAAGAAACCCAAATGAAGAAGAAGAAGAAACCCAAATGAAGAAGAAGAAGAAACCCACATGAAGAAGAAGAAGAAACCCAAATGGAGGAGAAGAAGAAGAAACCCAAATGGAGAAGAAGAAGAAGAAACCCAAATGGAGAAGAAGAAGAAGAAACCCAAATGGAGAAGAAGAAGAAGAAGAAACCCAAATGGAGAAAAGAAAAAGAAGAAGAAGAAACCCAAATGGAGAAGAAGAATAAGAAACCCAAATGGAGAAGAAGAAGAAGAAACCCAAATGGAGAAGAAGAAGAAGAAACCCAAATGGAGAAGAAGAAGAAGAAGAAACCCAAATGAAGAAGAAGAAGAAACCCAAATGGAGAAGAAGAAGAAGAAGAAACCCAACATGGAGAAGAAGAAGAAGAAGAAGCCCAAATGGAGAAGAAGAAGAAACCCAAATGGAGAAGAAGAAACCCAAATGGAGAAGAAGAAGAAGAAGAAACCCAAATGGAGAAGAAGAAGAAACCCAAATGAAGAAGAAGAAGAAACCCAAATGGAGAAGAAGAAGAAGAAGAAACCCAAATGGAGAAGAAGAAGAAACCCAAATGAAGAAGAAGAAGAAACCCAAATGGAGAAGAAGAAGAAGAAGAAACCCAAATGGAGAAGAAGAAGAAGAAGAAACCCAAATGGAGAAGAAGAAGAAGAAGTAACCCAAATGGAGAAGAAGAAGAAGAAGAAACCCAAATGGAAAAGAAGAAGAAGAAACCCAAATGGAGAAGAAGAAGAAGAAGCCCAAATGGAGAAGAAGAAGAAGAAGAAACCAAAATGGAGAAGAAGAAGAAGAAACCCAAATGGAGGAGAAGAAGAAGAAACCCAAATGGAGAAGAAGAAGAAGAAACCCAAATGGAGAAGAAGAAGAAGAAACCCAAATGGAGAAGAAGAAGAAGAAACCCAAATGGAGAAGAACAAGAAGAAGAAACCCAAATGAAGAAGTAGAAGAAACCCAAATGGAGAAGAAGAAGGAGAAGAAACCCAAAATGGAGAAGAAGAAGAAGCCCAAATGGAGAAGAAGAAGAAACCCAAATGGAGAAGAAGAAGAAGAAGAAACCCAAATGGAGGAGAAGAAGAAGAAGAAACCCAAATGGAGAAGAAGGAGAAGAAACCCAAATGGAGAAGAAGAAGAAGAAACCCAAATGGAGAAGAAGAAGAAACCCAAATGGAGAAGAAGAAGAAACCCAAATGAAGAAGAAGAAACCCAAATGGAGAAGAAGAAGAAGAAACCCAAATGGAGAAGAAGAAGAAACCCAAATGAAGAAGAAGAAGAAACCCAAATGGAGAAGAAGAAGAAGAAGAAACCCAAATGGAGAAGAAGAAGAAGAAGAAACCCAAATGGAGAAGAAGAAGAAGAAGTAACCCAAATGGAGAAGAAGAAGAAGAAACCCAAATGGAAAAGAAGAAGAAGAAGAAACCCAAATGGAGAAGAAGAAGAAGAAGAAGCCCAAATGGAGAAGAAGAAGAAGAAGAAACCCAAATGGAGAAGAAGAAGAAACCCAAATGGAGGAGAAGAAGAAGAAGAAACCCAAATGGAGAAGAAGAAGAAGAAGAAGAAACCCAAATGGAGAAGAAGAAGAAGAAACCCAAATGAAGAAGAAGAAGAAACCCAAATGAAGAAGAAGAAACCCAAATGGAGAAGAAGAAGAAGAAACCCAAATGGAGAAGAAGAAGAAGAAGAAACCCAAATGAAGAAGAAGAAGAAACCCAAATGAAGAAGAAGAAGAAACCCAAATGGAGAAGAAGAAGAAGAAGAAACCCAAATGGAGAAGAAGAAACCCAAATGGAGAAGAAGAAGAAACCCAAATGAAGAAGAAGAAGAAGAAGAAACCCAAATGAAGAAGAAGAAGAAAAAAAAACCAAATGAAGAAGAAGAAACCCAAATGAAGAAGAAACCCAAATGAAGAAGAAGAAACCCAAATGAAGAAGAAGAAGAAGAAACCCAAATGAAGAAGAAGAAGAAGAAACCCAAATGAAGAAGAAGAAACCCAAATGGAGAAGAAGAAGAAGAAACCCAAAATGGAGAAGAAGAAAAAGAAACCCAAAATGGAGAAGAAGAAACCCAACTGGAGAAGAAGAAGAAGAAACCCAAAATGGAGAAGAAGAAGAAGAAACCCAAATGGAGAAGAAGAATAAGAAACCCAAATGGAGAAGAAGAATAAGAAACCCAAAATGGAGAAGAAGAAGAAGAAACCCAAATGGAGAAGAAGAAGAAACCCAAATGGAGAAGAAGAAGAAGAAACCCAAATGGAGAAGAAGAAGAAGAAACCCAAATGGAGAAGAAGAAGAAACCCAAAATGGAGAAGAAGAAGCCAAATGGAGAAGAAGAAGAAACCCAAATGAAGAAGAAGAAGAAGAAACCCAAATGGAGGAGAAGAAGAAGAAGAAACCCAAATGGAGAAGAAGAAACCCAAATGGAGAAGAAGAAGAAGAAACCCAAATGGAGAAGAAGAAGAAACCCAAATGAAGAAGAAGAAGAAACCCAAATGAAGAAGAAGAAGAAGAAGAAAAAACCCAAATGAAGAAGAAGAAGAAGAAGAAACCCAAATGAAGAAGAAGAAGAAGAAACCCAAATGAAGAAGAAGAAGAAACCCAAATGAAGAAGAAGAAGAAACCCAAATGAAGAAGAAGAAGAAGAAGAAACCCAAATGAAGAAGAAGAAGAGAAACCCAAATGGAGAAGAAGAAGAAGAAGCCCAAATGGAGAAGAAAAAGAAGAAGAAGAAACCCAAATGGAGAAGAAGAAGAAGAAGAAACCCAAATGGAGAAGAAGAAGAAAAAGAAGAAACCCAAATGGAGAAGAAGAAGAAACCCAAATGAAGAAGAAGAAGAAACCCAAATGAAGAAGAAGAAGAAACCCAAATGAAGAAGAAGAAGAAGAAAAAACCCAAATGAAGAAGAAGAAGAAACCCAAATGAAGAAGAAGAAGAAACCCAAATGAAGAAGAAGAAGAAGAAACCCAAATGAAGAAGAAGAAGAAGAAGAAACCCAAATGAAGAAGAAGAAGAAACCCAAATGGAGAAGAAGAAGAAGAAGAAGAAAAAACCCAAATGAAGAAGGAGAAGAAACCCAAATGAAGAAGAAGAAGAAACCCAAATGGAGAAGAAGAAGAAGAAGAAACCCAAATGGAGAAGAAGAAGAAACCCAAATGAAGAAGAAGAAGAAGAAACCCAAATGAAGAAGAAGAAGAAGAAGAAGAAGAAGAAACCCAAATGAAGAAGAAGAAGAAGAAACCCAAATGAAGAAGAAGAAGAAGAAACCCAAATGAAGAAGAAGAAGAAACCCAAATGAAGAAGAAGAAACCCAAAATGGAGAAGAAGAAGAAGAAACCCAAATGGAGAAGAAGTAAAAGAAGAAACCCAATATGGAGAAGAAGAAGAAGAAACCCAAATGGAGAAGAAGAATAAGAAATCCAAAATGGAGAAGAAGAAGAAACCCAAATGGAGAAGAAGAAGAAGAAGAAACCCAAATGGAGAAGAAGAAGAAGCCCAAAATGGAGAAGAAGAAACCCAAATGGAGAAAAGAAGAAGAAGATGAAGAAGAAGAAACCCAAATGGAGAAAAGAAGAAGAAGAAGAAACCCAAATGAAGAAGAAGAAGAAACCCAAATGGAGAAGAAGAAGAAGAAACCCAAATGGAGAAGAAGAAGAAACCCAAATGGAGAAGAAGAAGAAGAAGAAACCCAAATGGAGAAGAAGAAGAAGAAACCCAAATGGAGAAGAAGAAGAAACCCAAATGAAGAAGAAGAAGAAGAAACCCAAATGAAGAAGAAGAAAAAAAAACCAAATGAAGAAGAAGAAACCCAAATGAAGAAGAAGAAGAAACCCAAATGAAGAAGAAGAAACCCAAATGAAGAAGAAGAAACCCAAATGAAGAAGAAGAAGAAGAAACCCAAATGAAGAAGAAGAAGAAACCCAAATGAAGAAGAAGAAGAAACCCACATGAAGAAGAAGAAGAAGAAGAAACCCAAATGGAGAAGAAGAAGAAGAAACCCAAATGGAGAAGAAGAAGAAGAAACCCAAATGGAGAAGAAGAAGAAGAAGAAACCCAAATGGAGAAAAGAAAAAGAAGAAGAAGAAACCCAAATGGAGAAGAAGAATAAGAAACCCAAATGGAGAAGAAGAAGAAGAAACCCAAATGGAGAAGAAGAAGAAGAAACCCAAATGGAGAAGAAGAAGAAGAAGAAACCCAAATGAAGAAGAAGAAGAAACCCAAATGGAGAAGAAGAAGAAGAAGAAACCCAAAATGGAGAAGAAGAAGAAGAAGAAGCCCAAATGGAGAAGAAGAAGAAACCCAAATGGAGAAGAAGAAACCCAAATGGAGGAGAAGAAGAAGAAGAAACCCAAATGGAGAAGAAGAAGAAGAAGAAACCCAAATGGAGAAGAAGAAGAAACCCAAATGAAGAAGAAGAAGAAACCCAAATGGAGAAGAAGAAGAAGAAGAAACCCAAATGGAGAAGAAGAAGAAACCCAAATGAAGAAGAAGAAGAAACCCAAATGGAGAAGAAGAAGAAGAAGAAACCCAAATGGAGAAGAAGAAGAAGAAGAAACCCAAATGGAGAAGAAGAAGAAGAAGTAACCCAAATGGAGAAGAAGAAGAAGAAGAAACCCAAATGGAAAAGAAGAAGAAGAAACCCAAATGGAGAAGAAGAAGAAGAAGCCCAAATGGAGAAGAAGAAGAAGAAGAAACCAAAATGGAGAAGAAGAAGAAACCCAAATGGAGGAGAAGAAGAAGAAACCCAAATGGAGAAGAAGAAGAAGAAACCCAAATGGAGAAGAAGAAGAAGAAACCCAAATGGAGAAGAAGAAGAAGAAACCCAAATGGAGAAGAAGAAGAAGAAGAAACCCAAATGAAGAAGAAGAAGAAACCCAAATGGAGAAGAAGAAGAAGAAGAAACCCAAAATGGAGAAGAAGAAGAAGCCCAAATGGAGAAGAAGAAGAAACCCAAATGGAGAAGAAGAAGAAGAAACCCAAATGGAGGAGAAGAAGAAGAAGAAACCCAAATGGAGAAGAAGAAGAAGAAACCCAAATGGAGAAGAAGAAGAAGAAGAAACCCAAATGGAGAAGAAGAAGAAACCCAAATGGAGAAGAAGAAGAAACCCAAATGAAGAAGAAGAAACCCAAATGGAGAAGAAGAAGAAGAAACCCAAATGGAGAAGAAGAAGAAACCCAAATGAAGAAGAAGAAGAAACCCAAATAGAGAAGAAGAAGAAGAAGAAACCCAAATGGAGAAGAAGAAGAAGAAGAAACCCAAATGGAGAAGAAGAAGAAGAAGTAACCCAAATGGAGAAGAAGAAGAAACCCAAATGGAAAAGAAGAAGAAGAAGAAACCCAAATGGAGAAGAAGAAGAAGCCCAAATGGAGAAGAAGAAGAAGAAGAAACCCAAATGGAGAAGAAGAAGAAGAAGAAACCCAAATGGAGGAGAAGAAGAAGAAGAAACCCAAATGGAGAAGAAGAAGAAGAAGAAACCCAAATGGAGAAGAAGAAGAAGAAACCCAAATGAAGAAGAAGAAGAAACCCAAATGAAGAAGAAGAAACCCAAATGGAGAAGAAGAAGAAGAAACCCAAATGGAGAAGAAGAAGAAGAAGAAACCCAAATGAAGAAGAAGAAGAAGAAGAAACCCAAATGAAGAAGAAGAAGAAACCCAAATGGAGAAGAAGAAGAAGAAGAAACCCAAATGGAGAAGAAGAAGAAGTAACCCAAATGGAGAAGAAGAAGAAACCCAAATGGAGAAGAAGAAGAAGAAACCCAAATGGAGAAGAAGAAGAAGAAGAAACCCAAATGGAGAAGAAGAAGAAACCCAAATGGAGAAGAAGAAGAAACCCAAATGAAGAAGAAGAAGAAGAAGAAACCCAAATGAAGAAGAAGAAGAAAAAAAAACCAAATGAAGAAGAAGAAACCCAAATGAAGAAGAAACCCAAATGAAGAAGAAGAAACCCAAATGAAGAAGAAGAAGAAACCCAAATGAAGAAGAAGAAGAAGAAACCCAAATGAAGAAGAAGAAGAAACCCAAATGGAGAAGAAGAAGAAGAAACCCAAAATGGAGAAGAAGAAAAAGAAACCCAAAATGGAGAAGAAGAAACCCAACTGGAGAAGAAGAAGAAGAAACCCAAAATGGAGAAGAAGAAGAAGAAACCCAAATGGAGAAGAAGAATAAGAAACCCAAATGGAGAAGAAGAATAAGAAACCCAAAATGGAGAAGAAGAAGAAGAAACCCAAATGGAGAAGAAGAAGAAACCCAAATGGAGAAGAAGAAGAAGAAACCCAAATGGAGAAGAAGATGAAGAAACCCAAATGGAGAAGAAGAAGAAACCCCAAATGGAGAAGAAGAAGAAACCCAAATGAAGAAGAAGAAGAAACCCAAATGAAGAAGAAGAAGAAACCCAAATGAAGAAGAAGAAGAAGAAAAAACCCAAATGAAGAAGAAGAAGAAACCCAAATGAAGAAGAAGAAGAAACCCAAATGAAGAAGAAGAAGAAGAAACCCAAATGAAGAAGAAGAAGAAGAAGAAACCCAAATGAAGAAGAAGAAGAAACCCAAATGGAGAAGAAGAAGAAGAAGAAGAAAAAACCCAAATGAAGAAGGAGAAGAAACCCAAATGAAGAAGAAGAAGAAACCCAAATGAAGAAGAAGAAGAAGAAACCCAAATGAGAAGAAGAAGAAGAAGAAACCCAAATGAAGAAGAAGAGAAGAAACCCAAATGAAGAAGAAGAAGAAGAAACCCAAATGAAGAAGAAGAAGAAACCCAAATGAAGAAGAAGAAACCCAAAATGGAGAAGAAGAAGAAGAAACCCAAATGAGAGAAGTAAAGAAGAAACCCAATATGGACCAAAATGGAGAAGAAGAAGAAGAAACCCAAATGGAGAAGAAGTAAAAGAAGAAACCCAATATGGAGAAGAAGAAGAAGAAACCCAAATGGAGAAGAAGAATAAGAAATCCAAAATGGAGAAGAAGAAGAAACCCAAATGGAGAAGAAGAAGAAGAAGAAACCCAAATGGAGAAGAAGAAGAAGCCCAAAATGGAGAAGAAGAAACCCAAATGGAGAAAAGAAGAAGAAGATGAAGAAGAAGAAACCCAAATGGAGAAAAGAAGAAGAAGAAGAAACCCAAATGAAGAAGAAGAAGAAACCCAAATGGAGAAGAAGAAGAAGAAACCCAAATGGAGAAGAAGAAGAAACCCAAATGGAGAAGAAGAAGAAGAAGAAACCCAAATGGAGAAGAAGAAGAAGAAACCCAAATGGAGAAGAAGAAGAAACCCAAATGAAGAAGAAGAAGAAGAAACCCAAATGAAGAAGAAGAAAAAAAAACCAAATGAAGAAGAAGAAACCCAAATGAAGAAGAAGAAGAAACCCAAATGAAGAAGAAGAAACCCAAATGAAGAAGAAGAAACCCAAATGAAGAAGAAGAAGAAGAAACCCAAATGAAGAAGAAGAAGAAACCCAAATGAAGAAGAAGAAGAAACCCACATGAAGAAGAAGAAGAAGAAGAAACCCAAATGGAGAAGAAGAAGAAGAAACCCAAATGGAGAAGAAGAAGAAGAAACCCAAATGGAGAAGAAGAAGAAGAAGAAACCCAAATGGAGAAAAGAAAAAGAAGAAGAAGAAACCCAAATGGAGAAGAAGAATAAGAAACCCAAATGGAGAAGAAGAAGAAGAAACCCAAATGGAGAAGAAGAAGAAGAAACCCAAATGGAGAAGAAGAAGAAGAAGAAACCCAAATGAAGAAGAAGAAGAAACCCAAATGGAGAAGAAGAAGAAGAAGAAACCCAAAATGGAGAAGAAGAAGAAGAAGAAGCCCAAATGGAGAAGAAGAAGAAACCCAAATGGAGAAGAAGAAACCCAAATGGAGGAGAAGAAGAAGAAGAAACCCAAATGGAGAAGAAGAAGAAGAAGAAACCCAAATGGAGAAGAAGAAGAAACCCAAATGAAGAAGAAGAAGAAACCCAAATGGAGAAGAAGAAGAAGAAGAAACCCAAATGGAGAAGAAGAAGAAACCCAAATGAAGAAGAAGAAGAAACCCAAATGGAGAAGAAGAAGAAGAAGAAACCCAAATGGAGAAGAAGAAGAAGAAGAAACCCAAATGGAGAAGAAGAAGAAGAAGTAACCCAAATGGAGAAGAAGAAGAAGAAGAAACCCAAATGGAAAAGAAGAAGAAGAAACCCAAATGGAGAAGAAGAAGAAGAAGCCCAAATGGAGAAGAAGAAGAAGAAGAAACCAAAATGGAGAAGAAGAAGAAACCCAAATGGAGGAGAAGAAGAAGAAACCCAAATGGAGAAGAAGAAGAAGAAACCCAAATGGAGAAGAAGAAGAAGAAACCCAAATGGAGAAGAAGAAGAAGAAACCCAAATGGAGAAGAAGAAGAAGAAGAAACCCAAATGAAGAAGAAGAAGAAACCCAAATGGAGAAGAAGAAGAAGAAGAAACCCAAAATGGAGAAGAAGAAGAAGCCCAAATGGAGAAGAAGAAGAAACCCAAATGGAGAAGAAGAAGAAGAAACCCAAATGGAGGAGAAGAAGAAGAAGAAACCCAAATGGAGAAGAAGAAGAAGAAACCCAAATGGAGAAGAAGAAGAAGAAGAAACCCAAATGGAGAAGAAGAAGAAACCCAAATGGAGAAGAAGAAGAAACCCAAATGAAGAAGAAGAAACCCAAATGGAGAAGAAGAAGAAGAAACCCAAATGGAGAAGAAGAAGAAACCCAAATGAAGAAGAAGAAGAAACCCAAATAGAGAAGAAGAAGAAGAAGAAACCCAAATGGAGAAGAAGAAGAAGAAGAAACCCAAATGGAGAAGAAGAAGAAGAAGTAACCCAAATGGAGAAGAAGAAGAAACCCAAATGGAAAAGAAGAAGAAGAAGAAACCCAAATGGAGAAGAAGAAGAAGCCCAAATGGAGAAGAAGAAGAAGAAGAAACCCAAATGGAGAAGAAGAAGAAGAAGAAACCCAAATGGAGGAGAAGAAGAAGAAGAAACCCAAATGGAGAAGAAGAAGAAGAAGAAACCCAAATGGAGAAGAAGAAGAAGAAACCCAAATGAAGAAGAAGAAGAAACCCAAATGAAGAAGAAGAAACCCAAATGGAGAAGAAGAAGAAGAAACCCAAATGGAGAAGAAGAAGAAGAAGAAACCCAAATGAAGAAGAAGAAGAAGAAGAAACCCAAATGAAGAAGAAGAAGAAACCCAAATGGAGAAGAAGAAGAAGAAGAAACCCAAATGGAGAAGAAGAAGAAGTAACCCAAATGGAGAAGAAGAAGAAACCCAAATGGAGAAGAAGAAGAAGAAACCCAAATGGAGAAGAAGAAGAAGAAGAAACCCAAATGGAGAAGAAGAAGAAACCCAAATGGAGAAGAAGAAGAAACCCAAATGAAGAAGAAGAAGAAGAAGAAACCCAAATGAAGAAGAAGAAGAAAAAAAAACCAAATGAAGAAGAAGAAACCCAAATGAAGAAGAAACCCAAATGAAGAAGAAGAAACCCAAATGAAGAAGAAGAAGAAACCCAAATGAAGAAGAAGAAGAAGAAACCCAAATGAAGAAGAAGAAGAAACCCAAATGGAGAAGAAGAAGAAGAAACCCAAAATGGAGAAGAAGAAAAAGAAACCCAAAATGGAGAAGAAGAAACCCAACTGGAGAAGAAGAAGAAGAAACCCAAAATGGAGAAGAAGAAGAAGAAACCCAAATGGAGAAGAAGAATAAGAAACCCAAATGGAGAAGAAGAATAAGAAACCCAAAATGGAGAAGAAGAAGAAGAAACCCAAATGGAGAAGAAGAAGAAACCCAAATGGAGAAGAAGAAGAAGAAACCCAAATGGAGAAGAAGATGAAGAAACCCAAATGGAGAAGAAGAAGAAACCCAAAATGGAGAAGAAGAAGAAGAAGCCAAATGGAGAAGAAGAAGAAACCCAAATGAAGAAGAAGAAGAAGAAACCCAAATGGAGGAGAAGAAGAAGAAGAAACCCAAATGGAGAAGAAGAAGAAGAAACCCAAATGGAGAAGAAGAAGAAACCCAAATGAAGAAGAAGAAGAAGAAGAAACCCAAATGAAGAAGAAGAAGAAGAAGAAAAAACCCAAATGAAGAAGAAGAAGAAGAAGAAACCCAAATGAAGAAGAAGAAGAAGAAACCCAAATGAAGAAGAAGAAGAAACCCAAATGAAGAAGAAGAAGAAGAAGAAGAAACCCAAATGAAGAAGAAGAAGAGAAACCCAAATGGAGAAGAAGAAGAAGCCCAAATGGAGAAGAAGAAGAAGAAGAAACCCAAATGGAGAAGAAGAAGAAGAAGAAACCCAAATGGAGAAGAAGAAGAAAAAGAAGAAACCCAAATGGAGAAGAAGAAGAAAAAGAAGAAACCCAAATGGAGAAGAAGAAGAAACCCAAATGAAGAAGAAGAAGAAACCCAAATGAAGAAGAAGAAGAAACCCAAATGAAGAAGAAGAAGAAGAAAAAACCCAAATGAAGAAGAAGAAGAAACCCAAATGAAGAAGAAGAAGAAACCCAAATGAAGAAGAAGAAGAAGAAGAAGAAACCCAAATGAAGAAGAAGAAGAAGAAACCCAAATGAAGAAGAAGAAGAAACCCAAATGGAGAAGAAGAAGAAGAAAAAACCCAAATGAAGAAGGAGAAGAAACCCAAATGAAGAAGAAGAAGAAACCCAAATGGAGAAGAAGAAGAAGAAGAAACCCAAATGGAGAAGAAGAAGAAACCCAAATGAAGAAGAAGAAGAAGAAACCCAAATGAAGAAGAAGAAGAAGAAACCCAAATGAAGAAGAAGAAGAAACCCAAATGAAGAAGAAGAAGAAGAAACCCAAATGAAGAAGAAGAAACCCAAAATGGAGAAGAAGAAGAAGAAACCCAAATGGAGAAGAAGAAAAAGAAGAAACCCAAAATGGAGAAGAAGAAGAAGAAACCCAAATGGAGAAGAAGAATAAGAAATCCAAAATGGAGAAGAAGAAGAAGAAACCCAAATGGAGAAGAAGAAGAAGAAGAAACCCAAATGGAGAAGAAGAAGAAGCCCAAATGGAGAAGAAGAAACCCAAATGGAGAAAAGAAGAAGAAGAAGATGAAGAAGAAGAAACCCAAATGGAGAAAAGAAGAAGAAGAAACCCAAATGAAGAAGAAGAAGAAACCCAAATGGAGAAGAAGAAGAAGAAACCCAAATGGAGAAGAAGAAGAAGAAGAAACCCAAATGGAGAAGAAGAAGAAGAAACCCAAATGGAGAAGAAGAAGAAGAAACCCAAATGGAGAAGAAGAAGAAACCCAAATGAAGAAGAAGAAGAAACCCAAATGAAGAAGAAGAAAAAAAAAACAAATGAAGAAGAAGAAACCCAAATGAAGAAGAAGAAGAAACCCAAATGAAGAAGAAGAAACCCAAATGAAGAAGAAGAAACCCAAATGAAGAAGAAGAAGAAGAAACCCAAATGAAGAAGAAGAAGAAACCCAAATGAAGAAGAAGAAGAAACCCACATGAAGAAGAAGAAGAAACCCAAATGGAGGAGAAGAAGAAGAAGAAACCCAAATGGAGAAGAAGAAGAAGAAACCCAGATGGAGAAGAAGAAGAAGAAACCCAAATGGAGAAGAAGAAGAAGAAACCCAAATGGAGAAAAGAAAAAGAAGAAGAAGAAACCCAAATGGAGAAGAAGAATAAGAAACCCAAATGGAGAAGAAGAAGAAGAAACCCAAATGGAGAAGAAGAAGAAGAAACCCAAATGAAGAAGAAGAAGAAGAAACCCAAATGGAGAAGAAGAAGAAGAAGAAACCCAAAATGGAGAAGAAGAAGAAGAAGCCCAAATGGAGAAGAAGAAGAAACCCAAATGGAGAAGAAGAAACCCAAATGGAGGAGAAGAAGAAGAAGAAACCCAAATGGAGAAGAAGAAGAAGAAGAAACCCAAATGGAGAAGAAGAAGAAGAAGAAACCCAAATGGAGAAGAAGAAGAAACCCAAATAAAGAAGAAGAAACCCAAATGGAGAAGAAGAAGAAGAAGAAACCCAAATGGAGAAGAAGAAGAAACCCAAATGAAGAAGAAGAAGAAACCCAAATGGAGAAGAAGAAGAAGAAGAAACCCAAATGGAGAAGAAGAAGAAGAAGAAACCCAAATGGAGAAGAAGAAGAAGAAGTAACCCAAATGGAGAAGAAGAAGAAGAAGAAACCCAAATGGAAAAGAAGAAGAAGAAGAAACCCAAATGGAGAAGAAGAAGAAGAAGCCCAAATGGAGAAGAAGAAGAAGAAGAAACCAAAATGGAGAAGAAGAAGAAGAAACCCAAATGGAGGAGAAGAAGAAGAAACCCAAATGGAGAAGAAGAAGAAGAAGAAACCCAAATGGAGAAGAAGAAGAAGAAGAAACCCAAATGGAGAAGAAGAAGAAGAAACCCAAATGGAGAAGAAGAAGAAGAAGAAGAAACCCAAATGAAGAAGAAGAAGAAACCCAAATGGAGAAGAAGAAGAAGAAACCCAAAATGGAGAAGAAGAAGAAGCCCAAATGGAGAAGAAGAAGAAACCCAAATGGAGAAGAAGAAGAAGAAACCCAAATGGAGGAGAAGAAGAAGAAGAAACCCAAATGGAGAAGAAGAAGAAGAAACCCAAATGGAGAAGAAGAAGAAGAAGAAACCCAAATGGAGAAGAAGAAGAAACCCAAATGGAGAAGAAGAAGAAACCCAAATGAAGAAGAAGAAACCCAAATGGAGAAGAAGAAGAAGAAACCCAAATGGAGAAGAAGAAGAAACCCAAATGAAGAAGAAGAAGAAACCCAAATGGAGAAGAAGAAGAAGAAGAAACCCAAATGGAGAAGAAGAAGAAGAAGAAGAAACCCAAATGGAGAAGAAGAAGAAGTAACCCAAATGGAGAAGAAGAAGAAGAAGAAACCCAAATGGAAAAGAAGAAGAAGAAACCCAAATGGAGAAGAAGAAGAAGCCCAAATGGAGAAGAAGAAGAAGAAGAAACCCAAATGGAGAAGAAGAAGAAGAAGAAACCCAAATGGAGGAGAAGAAGAAAAAGTAACCCAAATGGAGAAGAAGAAGAAGAAGAAACCCAAATGGAGAAGAAGAAGAAGAAACCCAAATGAAGAAGAAGAAGAAACCCAAATGAAGAAGAAGAAACCCAAATGGAGAAGAAGAAGAAGAAACCCAAATGGAGAAGAAGAAGAAGAAACCCAAATGAAGAAGAAGAAGAAGAAGAAACCCAAATGAAGAAGAAGAAGAAACCCAAATGAAGAAGAAGAAGAAACCCAAATGGAGAAGAAGAAGAAACCCAAATGAAGGAGAAGAAGAAAAAACACAAATGAAGAAGGAGAAGAAACCCAAATGAAGAAGAAGAAACCCAAATGAAGAAGAAGAAGAAGAAACCCAAATGAAGAAGAAGAAGAAACCCAAATGAAGAAGAAGAAGAAACCCACATGAAGAAGAAGAAGAAGAAACCCAAATGGAGGAGAAGAAGAAGAAGAAACCCAAATGGAGAAGAAGAAGAAGAAACCCAAATGGAGAAGAAGAAGAAGAAACCCAAATGGAGAAGAAGAAGAAGAAGAAACCCAAATGGAGAAAAGAAAAAGAAGAAGAAGAAACCCAAATGGAGAAGAAGAATAAGAAACCCAAATGGAGAAGAAGAAGAAGAAACCCAAATGGAGAAGAAGAAGAAGAAACCCAAATGGAGAAGAAGAAGAAGAAGAAACCCAAATGAAGAAGAAGAAGAAGAAACCCAAATGGAGAAGAAGAAGAAGAAACCCAAAATGGAGAAGAAGAAGAAGAAGCCCAAATGGAGAAGAAGAAGAAACCCAAATGGAGAAGAAGAAACCCAAATGGAGGAGAAGAAGAAGAAGAAACCCAAATGGAGAAGAAGAAGAAGAAGAAACCCAAATGGAGAAGAAGAAGAAACCCAAATGAAGAAGAAGAAGAAACCCAAATGGAGAAGAAGAAGAAGAAAAACCCAAATGGAGAAGAAGAAGAAACCCAAATGAAGAAGAAGAAGAAACCCAAATGGAGAAGAAGAAGAAGAAGAAACCCAAATGGAGAAGAAGAAGAAGAAGAAACCCAAATGGAGAAGAAGAAGAAGTAACCCAAATGGAGAAGAAGAAGAAGAAGAAACCCAAATGGAAAAGAAGAAGAAGAAGAAACCCAAATGGAGAAGAAGAAGAAGAAGCCCAAATGGAGAAGAAGAAGAAGAAGAAGAAGAAACCAAAATGGAGAAGAAGAAGAAGAAACCCAAATGGAGGAGAAGAAGAAGAAACCCAAATGGAGAAGAAGAAGAAGAAACCCAAATGGAGAAGAAGAAGAAGAAACCCAAATGGAGAAGAAGAAGAAGAAACCCAAATGGAGAAGAAGAAGAAGAAGAAACCCAAATGAAGAAGAAGAAGAAACCCAAATGGAGAAGAAGAAGAAGAAGAAACCCAAAATGGAGAAGAAGAAGAAGCCCAAATGGAGAAGAAGAAGAAACCCAAATGGAGAAGAAGAAGAAGAAACCCAAATGGAGGAGAAGAAGAAGAAGAAACCCAAATGGAGAAGAAGAAGAAGAAACCCAAATGGAGAAGAAGAAGAAGAAACCCAAATGGAGAAGAAGAAGAAACCCAAATGGAGAAGAAGAAGAAACCCAAATGAAGAAGAAGAAACCCAAATGGAGAAGAAGAAGAAGAAACCCAAATGGAGAAGAAGAAGAAACCCAAATGAAGAAGAAGAAGAAACCCAAATGGAGAAAAGAAGAAGAAGAAGATGAAGAAGAAGAAACCCAAATGGAGAAAAGAAGAAGAAGAAGAAACCCAAATGAAGAAGAAGAAACCCAAATGGAGAAGAAGAAGAAGAAACCCAAATGGAGAAGAAGAAGAAGAAACCCAAATGGAGAAGAAGAAGAAGAAGAAACCCAAATGGAGAAGAAGAAGAAGAAACCCAAATGGAGAAGAAGAAGAAACCCAAATGAAGAAGAAGAAGAAGAAACCCAAATGAAGAAGAAGAAAAAAAAAACAAATGAAGAAGAAGAAACCCAAATGAAGAAGAAGAAGAAACCCAAATGAAGAAGAAGAAACCCAAATGAAGAAGAAGAAACCCAAATGAAGAAGAAGAAGAAGAAACCCAAATGAAGAAGAAGAAGAAACCCAAATGAAGAAGAAGAAGAAACCCAAATGAAGAAGAAGAAGAAACCCACATGAAGAAGAAGAAGAAGAAACCCAAATGGAGGAGAAGAAGAAGAAGAAACCCAAATGGAGAAGAAGAAGAAGAAACCCAAATGGAGAAGAAGAAGAAGAAACCCAAATGGAGAAGAAGAAGAAGAAGAAACCCAAATGGAGAAAAGAAAAAGAAGAAGAAGAAACCCAAATGGAGAAGAAGAAGAAGAAACCCAAATGGAGAAGAAGAAGAAGAAACCCAAATGGAGAAGAAGAAGAAGAAACCCAAATGGAGAAGAAGAAGAAGAAGAAACCCAAATGGAGAAAAGAAAAAGAAGAAGAAGAAACCCAAATGGAGAAGAAGAATAAGAAACCCAAATGGAGAAGAAGAAGAAGAAACCCAAATGGAGAAGAAGAAGAAGAAACCCAAATGGAGAAGAAGAAGAAACCCAAATGAAGAAGAAGAAGAAGAAACCCAAATGGAGAAGAAGAAGAAGAAGAAACCCAAAATGGAGAAGAAGAAGAAGAAGAAGCCCAAATGGAGAAGAAGAAGAAACCCAAATGGAGAAGAAGAAACCCAAATGGAGGAGAAGAAGAAGAAGAAACCCAAATGGAGAAGAAGAAGAAGAAACCCAAATGGAGAAGAAGAAGAAGAAGAAACCCAAATGGAGAAGAAGAAGAAACCCAAATGAAGAAGAAGAAGAAACCCAAATGGAGAAGAAGAAGAAGAAGAAACCCAAATGGAGAAGAAGAAGAAACCCAAATGAAGAAGAAGAAGAAACCCAAATGGAGAAGAAGAAGAAGAAGAAACCCAAATGGAGAAGAAGAAGAAGAAGAAACCCAAATGGAGAAGAAGAAGAAGAAGTAACCCAAATGGAGAAGAAGAAGAAGAAGAAACCCAAATGGAAAAGAAGAAGAAGAAGAAACCCAAATGGAGAAGAAGAAGAAGAAGCCCAAATGGAGAAGAAGAAGAAGAAACCAAAATGGAGAAGAAGAAGAAGAAACCCAAATGGAGGAGAAGAAGAAGAAACCCAAATGGAGAAGAAGAAGAAGAAACCCAAATGGAGAAGAAGAAGAAACCCAAATGGAGAAGAAGAAGAAGAAGAAACCCAAATGAAGAAGAAGAAGAAACCCAAATGGAGAAGAAGAAGAAGAAACCCAAAATGGAGAAGAAGAAGAAGCCCAAATGGAGAAGAAGAAGAAACCCAAATGGAGAAGAAGAAGAAGAAGAAACCCAAATGGAGGAGAAGAAGAAGAAGAAACCCAAATGGAGGAGAAGAAGAAGAAACCCAAATGGAGAAGAAGAAGAAGAAGAAACCCAAATGGAGAAGAAGAAGAAACCCAAATGGAGAAGAAGAAGAAACCCAAATGAAGAAGAAGAAACCCAAATGGAGAAGAAGAAGAAGAAACCCAAATGGAGAAGAAGAAGAAACCCAAATGAAGAAGAAGAAGAAACCCAAATGGAGAAGAAGAAGAAGAAGAAACCCAAATGGAGAAGAAGAAGAAGAAGAAACCCAAATGGAGAAGAAGAAGAAGAAGTAACCCAAATGGAGAAGAAGAAGAAGAAGAAACCCAAATGGAAAAGAAGAAGAAGAAGAAACCCAAATGGAGAAGAAGAAGAAGAAGAAGCCCAAATGGAGAAGAAGAAGAAGAAGAAACCCAAATGGAGAAGAAGAAGAAGAAGAAACCCAAATGGAGGAGAAGAAGAAGAAGAAACCCAAATGGAGAAGAAGAAGAAGAAGAAACCCAAATGGAGAAGAAGAAGAAACCCAAATGAAGAAGAAGAAACCCAAATGGAGAAGAAGAAGAAGAAACCCAAATGGAGAAGAAGAAGAAGAAGAAACCCAAATGAAGAAGAAGAAGAAGAAACCCAAATGAAGAAGAAGAAGAAACCCAAATGGAGAAGAAGAAGAAGAAGAAACCCAAATGGAGAAGAAGAAGAAGAAGTAACCCAAATGGAGAAGAAGAAGAAACCCAAATGGAGAAGAAGAAGAAGAAACCCAAATGGAGAAGAAGAAGAAGAAGAAACCCAAATGGAGAAGAAGAAGAAACCCAAATGGAGAAGAAGAAGAAACCCAAATGAAGAAGAAGAAGAAGAAGAAACCCAAATGAAGAAGAAGAAGAAAAAAAAACCAAATGAAGAAGAAGAAACCCAAATGAAGAAGAAACCCAAATGAAGAAGAAGAAACCCAAATGAAGAAGAAGAAGAAGAAACCCAAATGAAGAAGAAGAAGAAACCCAAATGAAGAAGAAGAAGAAACCCAAATGGAGAAGAAGAAGAAGAAACCCAAAATGGAGAAGAAGAAAAAGAAACCCAAAATGGAGAAGAAGAAACCCAACTGGAGAAGAAGAAGAAGAAACCCAAAATGGAGAAGAAGAAGAAGAAACCCAAATGGAGAAGAAGAATAAGAAACCCAAATGGAGAAGAAGAATAAGAAACCCAAAATGGAGAAGAAGAAGAAGAAACCCAAATGGAGAAGAAGAAGAAACCCAAATGGAGAAGAAGAAGAAGAAACCCAAATGGAGAAGAAGAAGAAGAAACCCAAATGGAGAAGAAGAAGAAACCCAAAATGGAGAAGAATAAGAAGAAGCCAAATGGAGAAGAAGAAGAAACCCAAATGAAGAAGAAGAAGAAGAAACCCAAATGGAGGAGAAGAAGAAGAAGAAACCCAAATGGAGAAGAAGAAGAAGAAACCCAAATGGAGAAGAAGAAGAAACCCAAATGAAGAAGAAGAAGAAGAAGAAACCCAAATGAAGAAGAAGAAGAAGAAGAAAAAACCCAAATGAAGAAGAAGAAGAAACCCAAATGAAGAAGAAGAAGAAGAAACCCAAATGAAGAAGAAGAAGAAACCCAAATGAAGAAGAAGAAGAAACCCAAATGAAGAAGAAGAAGAAGAAGAAGAAGAAACCCAAATGAAGAAGAAGAAGAGAAACCCAAATGGAGAAGAAGAAGAAGAAGAAGCCCAAATGGAGAAGAAGAAGAAGAAGAAACCCAAATGGAGAAGAAGAAGAAGAAACCCAAATGGAGAAGAAGAAGAAAAAGAAGAAACCCAAATGGAGAAGAAGAAGAAACCCAAATGAAGAAGAAGAAGAAACCCAAATGAAGAAGAAGAAGAAACCCAAATGAAGAAGAAGAAGAAAAAACCCAAATGAAGAAGAAGAAGAAACCCAAATGAAGAAGAAGAAGAAGAAACCCAAATGAAGAAGAAGAAGAAACCCAAATGAAGAAGAAGAAGAAACCCAAATGGAGAAGAAGAAGAAGAAGAAAAAACCCAAATGAAGAAGGAGAAGAAACCCAAATGAAGAAGAAGAAGAAACCCAAATGGAGAAGAAGAAGAAGAAGAAGAAACCCAAATGGAGAAGAAGAAGAAACCCAAATGAAGAAGAAGAAGAAGAAGAAACCCAAATGAAGAAGAAGAAGAAGAAGAAGAAACCCAAATGAAGAAGAAGAAGAAGAAACCCAAATGAAGAAGAAGAAGAAGAAACCCAAATGAAGAAGAAGAAACCCAAAATGGAGAAGAAGAAGAAGAAACCCAAATGGAGAAGAAGAAAAAGAAGAAACCCAAAATGGAGAAGAAGAAGAAGAAACCCAAATGGAGAAGAAGAATAAGAAATCCAAAATGGAGAAGAAGAAGAAGAAGAAGAAACCCAAATGGAGAAGAAGAAGAAGAAGAAACCCAAATGGAGAAGAAGAAGAAGCCCAAATGGAGAAGAAGAAACCCAAATGGAGAAAAGAAGAAGAAGAAGATGAAGAAGAAGAAACCCAAATGGAGAAAAGAAGAAGAAGAAGAAACCCAAATGAAGAAGAAGAAGAAACCCAAATGGAGAAGAAGAAGAAGAAACCCAAATGGAGAAGAAGAAGAAGAAACCCAAATGGAGAAGAAGAAGAAGAAGAAACCCAAATGGAGAAGAAGAAGAAGAAACCCAAATGGAGAAGAAGAAGAAACCCAAATGAAGAAGAAGAAGAAGAAACCCAAATGAAGAAGAAGAAAAAAAAACAAATGAAGAAGAAGAAACCCAAATGAAGAAGAAGAAGAAACCCAAATGAAGAAGAAGAAACCCAAATGAAGAAGAAGAAACCCAAATGAAGAAGAAGAAGAAGAAACCCAAATGAAGAAGAAGAAGAAACCCAAATGAAGAAGAAGAAGAAACCCACATGAAGAAGAAGAAGAAGAAACCCAAATGGAGGAGAAGAAGAAGAAACCCAAATGGAGAAGAAGAAGAAGAAACCCAAATGGAGAAGAAGAAGAAGAAACCCAAATGGAGAAGAAGAAGAAGAAGAAACCCAAATGGAGAAAAGAAAAAGAAGAAGAAGAAACCCAAATGGAGAAGAAGAATAAGAAACCCAAATGGAGAAGAAGAAGAAGAAACCCAAATGGAGAAGAAGAAGAAGAAACCCAAATGGAGAAGAAGAAGAAGAAGAAACCCAAATGAAGAAGAAGAAGAAGAAACCCAAATGGAGAAGAAGAAGAAGAAGAAACCCAAAATGGAGAAGAAGAAGAAGCCCAAATGGAGAAGAAGAAGAAACCCAAATGGAGAAGAAGAAACCCAAATGGAGGAGAAGAAGAAGAAGAAACCCAAATGGAGAAGAAGAAGAAGAAGAAACCCAAATGGAGAAGAAGAAGAAGAAGAAACCCAAATGGAGAAGAAGAAGAAACCCAAATGAAGAAGAAGAAGAAACCCAAATGGAGAAGAAGAAGAAGAAGAAGAAACCCAAATGGAGAAGAAGAAGAAACCCAAATGAAGAAGAAGAAGAAACCCAAATGGAGAAGAAGAAGAAGAAGAAACCCAAATGGAGAAGAAGAAGAAGAAGAAACCCAAATGGAGAAGAAGAAGAAGCCCAAATGGAGAAGAAGAAACCCAAATGGAGAAAAGAAGAAGAAGAAGATGAAGAAGAAGAAACCCAAATGGAGAAAAGAAGAAGAAGAAGAAACCCAAATGAAGAAGAAGAAGAAACCCAAATGGAGAAGAAGAAGAAGAAACCCAAATGGAGAAGAAGAAGAAGAAGAAGAAACCCAAATGGAGAAGAAGAAGAAGAAGAAACCCAAATGGAGAAGAAGAAGAAGAAACCCAAATGGAGAAGAAGAAGAAACCCAAATGAAGAAGAAGAAGAAACCCAAATGAAGAAGAAGAAAAAAAAACCAAATGAAGAAGAAGAAACCCAAATGAAGAAGAAGAAGAAGAAACCCAAATGAAGAAGAAGAAACCCAAATGAAGAAGAAGAAACCCAAATGAAGAAGAAGAAGAAGAAACCCAAATGAAGAAGAAGAAGAAACCCAAATGAAGAAGAAGAAGAAACCCACATGAAGAAGAAGAAGAAGAAACCCAAATGGAGAAGAAGAAGAAGAAACCCAAATGGAGAAGAAGAAGAAGAAACCCAAATGGAGAAAAGAAAAAGAAGAAGAAGAAACCCAAATGGAGAAGAAGAATAAGAAACCCAAATGGAGAAGAAGAAGAAGAAACCCAAATGGAGAAGAAGAAGAAGAAACCCAAATGGAGAAGAAGAAGAAGAAGAAACCCAAATGAAGAAGAAGAAGAAGAAACCCAAATGGAGAAGAAGAAGAAGAAGAAACCCAAAATGGAGAAGAAGAAGAAGAAGAAGCCCAAATGGAGAAGAAGAAGAAACCCAAATGGAGAAGAAGAAACCCAAATGGAGGAGAAGAAGAAGAAGAAACCCAAATGGAGAAGAAGAAGAAGAAGAAACCCAAATGGAGAAGAAGAAGAAGAAGAAACCCAAATGGAGAAGAAGAAGAAACCCAAATGAAGAAGAAGAAGAAACCCAAATGGAGAAGAAGAAGAAGAAGAAACCCAAATGGAGAAGAAGAAGAAACCCAAATGAAGAAGAAGAAGAAGCCCAAATGGAGAAGAAGAAGAAGAAGAAACCCAAATGGAGAAGAAGAAGAAGAAGAAACCCAAATGGAGAAGAAGAAGAAGAAGTAACCCAAATGGAGAAGAAGAAGAAGAAGAAACCCAAATGGAAAAGAAGAAGAAGAAGAAACCCAAATGGAGAAGAAGAAGAAGAAGCCCAAATGGAGAAGAAGAAGAAGAAACCAAAATGGAGAAGAAGAAGAAGAAACCCAAATGGAGGAGAAGAAGAAGAAACCCAAATGGAGAAGAAGAAGAAGAAACCCAAATGGAGAAGAAGAAGAAGAAGAAACCCAAATGGAGAAGAAGAAGAAGAAACCCAAATGGAGAAGAAGAAGAAGAAACCCAAATGAAGAAGAAGAAGAAACCCAAATGGAGAAGAAGAAGAAGAAACCCAAAATGGAGAAGAAGAAGAAGCCCAAATGGAGAAGAAGAAGAAACCCAAATGGAGAAGAAGAAGAAGAAACCCAAATGGAGGAGAAGAAGAAGAAGAAACCCAAATGAAGAAGAAGAAGAAGAAACCCAAATGGAGAAGAAGAAGAAGAAGAAACCCAAATGGAGAAGAAGAAGAAACCCAAATGGAGAAGAAGAAGAAACCCAAATGAAGAAGAAGAAACCCAAATGGAGAAGAAGAAGAAGAAACCCAAATGGAGAAGAAGAAGAAACCCAAATGAAGAAGAAGAAACCCAAATGGAGAAGAAGAAGAAGAAGAAACCCAAATGGAGAAGAAGAAGAAGAAGAAACCCAAATGGAGAAGAAGAAGAAGAAGTAACCCAAATGGAGAAGAAGAAGAAGAAGAAACCCAAATGGAAAAGAAGAAGAAGAAACCCAAGTGGAGAAGAAGAAGAAGCCCAAATGGAGAAGAAGAAGAAGAAGAAACCCAAATGGAGAAGAAGAAGAAGAAGAAACCCAAATGGAGGAGAAGAAGAAGAAGAAACCCAAATGGAGAAGAAGAAGAAGAAACCCAAATGGAGAAGAAGAAGAAGAAACCCAAATGAAGAAGAAGAAGAAACCCAAATGAAGAAGAAGAAACCCAAATGGAGAAGAAGAAGAAGAAACCCAAATGGAGAAGAAGAAGAAGAAGAAGAAACCCAAATGAAGAAGAAGAAGAAGAAGAAACCCAAATGAAGAAGAAGAAGAAACCCAAATGAAGAAGAAGAAGAAACCCAAATGGAGAAGAAGAAGAAACCCAAATGAAGGAGAAGAAGAAAAAACACAAATGAAGAAGGAGAAGAAACCCAAATGAAGAAGAAGAAACCCAAATGAAGAAGAAGAAGAAGAAACCCAAATGAAGAAGAAGAAACCCAAATGAAGAAGAAGAAGAAACCCACATGAAGAAGAAGAAGAAACCCAAATGGAGGAGAAGAAGAAGAAGAAACCCAAATGGAGAAGAAGAAGAAGAAACCCAAATGGAGAAGAAGAAGAAGAAACCCAAATGGAGAAGAAGAAGAAGAAGAAACCCAAATGGAGAAAAGAAAAAGAAGAAGAAGAAACCCAAATGGAGAAGAAGAATAAGAAACCCAAATGGAGAAGAAGAAGAAGAAACCCAAATGGAGAAGAAGAAGAAGAAACCCAAATGGAGAAGAAGAAGAAGAAACCCAAATGAAGAAGAAGAAGAAGAAACCCAAATGGAGAAGAAGAAGAAGAAACCCAAAATGGAGAAGAAGAAGAAGAAGCCCAAATGGAGAAGAAGAAGAAACCCAAATGGAGAAGAAGAAACCCAAATGGAGGAGAAGAAGAAGAAGAAACCCAAATGGAGAAGAAGAAGAAGAAACCCAAATGGAGAAGAAGAAGAAGAAGAAACCCAAATGGAGAAGAAGAAGAAACCCAAATGAAGAAGAAGAAGAAACCCAAATGGAGAAGAAGAAGAAGAAGAAACCCAAATGGAGAAGAAGAAGAAACCCAAATGAAGAAGAAGAAGAAACCCAAATGGAGAAGAAGAAGAAGAAGAAACCCAAATGGAGAAGAAGAAGAAACCCAAATGGAGAAGAAGAAGAAGAAGTAACCCAAATGGAGAAGAAGAAGAAGAAACCCAAATGGAAAAGAAGAAGAAGAAGAAACCCAAATGGAGAAGAAGAAGAAGAAGCCCAAATGGAGAAGAAGAAGAAGAAGAAACCAAAATGGAGAAGAAGAAGAAGAAACCCAAATGGAGGAGAAGAAGAAGAAACCCAAATGGAGAAGAAGAAGAAGAAACCCAAATGGAGAAGAAGAAGAAGAAACCCAAATGGAGAAGAAGAAGAAGAAACCCAAATGGAGAAGAAGAAGAAAAAGAAACCCAAATGAAGAAGAAGAAGAAACCCAAATGGAGAAGAAGAAGAAGAAGAAACCCAAAATGGAGAAGAAGAAGAAGCCCAAATGGAGAAGAAGAAGAAACCCAAATGGAGAAGAAGAAGAAGAAACCCAAATGGAGGAGAAGAAGAAGAAGAAACCCAAATGGAGAAGAAGAAGAAGAAACCCAAATGGAGAAGAAGAAGAAGAAGAAACCCAAATGGAGAAGAAGAAGAAACCCAAATGGAGAAGAAGAAGAAACCCAAATGAAGAAGAAGAAACCCAAATGGAGAAGAAGAAGAAGAAACCCAAATGGAGAAGAAGAAGAAACCCAAATGAAGAAGAAGAAGAAACCCAAATGGAGAAGAAGAAGAAAAAACCCAAATGGAGAAGAAGAAGAAACCCAAATGAAGAAGAAGAAGAAGAAACCCAAATGAAGAAGAAGAAGAAGAAGAAGAAACCCAAATGAAGAAGAAGAAGAAACCCAAATGAAGAAGAAGAAGAAGAAACCCAAATGAAGAAGAAGAAACCCAAAATGGAGAAGAAGAAGAAGAAACCCAAATGGAGAAGAAGAAAAAGAAGAAACCCAAAATGGAGAAGAAGAAGAAGAAACCCAAATGGAGAAGAAGAATAAGAAATCCAAAATGGAGAAGAAGAAGAAGAAGAAGAAACCCAAATGGAGAAGAAGAAGAAGAAGAAACCCAAATGGAGAAGAAGAAGAAGCCCAAATGGAGAAGAAGAAACCCAAATGGAGAAAAGAAGAAGAAGAAGATGAAGAAGAAGAAACCCAAATGGAGAAAAGAAGAAGAAGAAGAAACCCAAATGAAGAAGAAGAAGAAACCCAAATGGAGAAGAAGAAGAAGAAACCCAAATGGAGAAGAAGAAGAAGAAACCCAAATGGAGAAGAAGAAGAAGAAGAAACCCAAATGGAGAAGAAGAAGAAGAAACCCAAATGGAGAAGAAGAAGAAACCCAAATGAAGAAGAAGAAGAAGAAACCCAAATGAAGAAGAAGAAAAAAAAACAAATGAAGAAGAAGAAACCCAAATGAAGAAGAAGAAGAAACCCAAATGAAGAAGAAGAAACCCAAATGAAGAAGAAGAAACCCAAATGAAGAAGAAGAAGAAGAAACCCAAATGAAGAAGAAGAAGAAACCCAAATGAAGAAGAAGAAGAAACCCACATGAAGAAGAAGAAGAAGAAGAAACCCAAATGGAGGAGAAGAAGAAGAAACCCAAATGGAGAAGAAGAAGAAGAAACCCAAATGGAGAAGAAGAAGAAGAAACCCAAATGGAGAAGAAGAAGAAGAAGAAACCCAAATGGAGAAAAGAAAAAGAAGAAGAAGAAACCCAAATGGAGAAGAAGAATAAGAAACCCAAATGGAGAAGAAGAAGAAGAAACCCAAATGGAGAAGAAGAAGAAGAAACCCAAATGGAGAAGAAGAAGAAGAAGAAACCCAAATGAAGAAGAAGAAGAAGAAACCCAAATGGAGAAGAAGAAGAAGAAGAAACCCAAAATGGAGAAGAAGAAGAAGCCCAAATGGAGAAGAAGAAGAAACCCAAATGGAGAAGAAGAAACCCAAATGGAGGAGAAGAAGAAGAAGAAACCCAAATGGAGAAGAAGAAGAAGAAGAAACCCAAATGGAGAAGAAGAAGAAGAAGAAACCCAAATGGAGAAGAAGAAGAAACCCAAATGAAGAAGAAGAAGAAACCCAAATGGAGAAGAAGAAGAAGAAGAAGAAACCCAAATGGAGAAGAAGAAGAAACCCAAATGAAGAAGAAGAAGAAACCCAAATGGAGAAGAAGAAGAAGAAGAAACCCAAATAAAGAAGAAGAAGAAGAAACCCAAATGGAGAAGAAGAAGAAGCCCAAATGGAGAAGAAGAAACCCAAATGGAGAAAAGAAGAAGAAGAAGATGAAGAAGAAGAAACCCAAATGGAGAAAAGAAGAAGAAGAAGAAACCCAAATGAAGAAGAAGAAGAAACCCAAATGGAGAAGAAGAAGAAGAAACCCAAATGGAGAAGAAGAAGAAGAAGAAACCCAAATGGAGAAGAAGAAGAAGAAACCCAAATGGAGAAGAAGAAGAAGAAACCCAAATGGAGAAGAAGAAGAAACCCAAATGAAGAAGAAGAAGAAACCCAAATGAAGAAGAAGAAAAAAAAACCAAATGAAGAAGAAGAAACCCAAATGAAGAAGAAGAAGAAGAAACCCAAATGAAGAAGAAGAAACCCAAATGAAGAAGAAGAAACCCAAATGAAGAAGAAGAAGAAGAAACCCAAATGAAGAAGAAGAAGAAACCCAAATGAAGAAGAAGAAGAAACCCACATGAAGAAGAAGAAGAAGAAACCCAAATGGAGGAGAAGAAGAAGAAGAAACCCAAATGGAGAAGAAGAAGAAGAAACCCAAATGGAGAAGAAGAAGAAGAAACCCAAATGGAGAAGAAGAAGAAGAAACCCAAATGGAGAAAAGAAAAAGAAGAAGAAGAAACCCAAATGGAGAAGAAGAATAAGAAACCCAAATGGAGAAGAAGAAGAAGAAACCCAAATGGAGAAGAAGAAGAAGAAACCCAAATGGAGAAGAAGAAGAAGAAGAAACCCAAATGAAGAAGAAGAAGAAGAAACCCAAATGGAGAAGAAGAAGAAGAAGAAACCCAAAATGGAGAAGAAGAAGACGAAGAAGAACAAATGGAGAAGAAGAAGAAACCCAAATGGAGAAGAAGAAACCCAAATGGAGGAGAAGAAGAAGAAGAAACCCAAATGGAGAAGAAGAAGAAGAAACCCAAATGGAGAAGAAGAAGAAGAAGAAACCCAAATGGAGAAGAAGAAGAAACCCAAATGAAGAAGAAGAAGAAACCCAAATGGAGAAGAAGAAGAAGAAGAAACCCAAATGGAGAAGAAGAAGAAACCCAAATGAAGAAGAAGAAGAAGCCCAAATGGAGAAGAAGAAGAAGAAGAAACCCAAATGGAGAAGAAGAAGAAGAAGAAACCCAAATGGAGAAGAAGAAGAAGAAGTAACCCAAATGGAGAAGAAGAAGAAGAAGAAACCCAAATGGAAAAGAAGAAGAAGAAGAAACCCAAATGGAGAAGAAGAAGAAGAAGCCCAAATGGAGAAGAAGAAGAAGAAGAAACCAAAATGGAGAAGAAGAAGAAGAAACCCAAATGGAGGAGAAGAAGAAGAAACCCAAATGGAGAAGAAGAAGAAGAAACCCAAATGGAGAAGAAGAAGAAGAAGAAACCCAAATGGAGAAGAAGAAGAAGAAACCCAAATGGAGAAGAAGAAGAAGAAACCCAAATGAAGAAGAAGAAGAAACCCAAATGGAGAAGAAGAAGAAGAAACCCAAAATGGAGAAGAAGAAGAAGCCCAAATGGAGAAGAAGAAGAAACCCAAATGGAGAAGAAGAAGAAGAAACCCAAATGGAGGAGAAGAAGAAGAAGAAACCCAAATGGAGAAGAAGAAGAAGAAACCCAAATGGAGAAGAAGAAGAAGAAGAAACCCAAATGGAGAAGAAGAAGAAACCCAAATGGAGAAGAAGAAGAAACCCAAATGAAGAAGAAGAAACCCAAATGGAGAAGAAGAAGAAGAAACCCAAATGGAGAAGAAGAAGAAACCCAAATGAAGAAGAAGAAACCCAAATGGAGAAGAAGAAGAAGAAGAAACCCAAATGGAGAAGAAGAAGAAGAAGAAACCCAAATGGAGAAGAAGAAGAAGAAGTAACCCAAATGGAGAAGAAGAAGAAGAAGAAACCCAAATGGAAAAGAAGAAGAAGAAACCCAAGTGGAGAAGAAGAAGAAGCCCAAATGGAGAAGAAGAAGAAGAAGAAACCCAAATGGAGAAGAAGAAGAAGAAGAAACCCAAATGGAGGAGAAGAAGAAGAAGAAACCCAAATGGAGAAGAAGAAGAAGAAACCCAAATGGAGAAGAAGAAGAAGAAACCCAAATGAAGAAGAAGAAGAAACCCAAATGAAGAAGAAGAAACCCAAATGGAGAAGAAGAAGAAGAAACCCAAATGGAGAAGAAGAAGAAGAAGAAACCCAAATGAAGAAGAAGAAGAAGAAGAAACCCAAATGAAGAAGAAGAAGAAACCCAAATGAAGAAGAAGAAGAAACCCAAATGGAGAAGAAGAAGAAACCCAAATGAAGGAGAAGAAGAAAAAACACAAATGAAGAAGGAGAAGAAACCCAAATGAAGAAGAAGAAACCCAAATGAAGAAGAAGAAGAAGAAACCCAAATGAAGAAGAAGAAACCCAAATGAAGAAGAAGAAGAAACCCACATGAAGAAGAAGAAGAAACCCAAATGGAGGAGAAGAAGAAGAAGAAACCCAAATGGAGAAGAAGAAGAAGAAACCCAAATGGAGAAGAAGAAGAAGAAACCCAAATGGAGAAGAAGAAGAAGAAGAAACCCAAATGGAGAAAAGAAAAAGAAGAAGAAGAAACCCAAATGGAGAAGAAGAATAAGAAACCCAAATGGAGAAGAAGAAGAAGAAACCCAAATGGAGAAGAAGAAGAAGAAACCCAAATGGAGAAGAAGAAGAAGAAACCCAAATGAAGAAGAAGAAGAAACCCAAATGGAGAAGAAGAAGAAGAAACCCAAAATGGAGAAGAAGAAGAAGAAGCCCAAATGGAGAAGAAGAAGAAACCCAAATGGAGAAGAAGAAACCCAAATGGAGGAGAAGAAGAAGAAGAAACCCAAATGGAGAAGAAGAAGAAGAAACCCAAATGGAGAAGAAGAAGAAGAAGAAACCCAAATGGAGAAGAAGAAGAAACCCAAATGAAGAAGAAGAAGAAACCCAAATGGAGAAGAAGAAGAAGAAGAAACCCAAATGGAGAAGAAGAAGAAACCCAAATGAAGAAGAAGAAGAAACCCAAATGGAGAAGAAGAAGAAGAAGAAACCCAAATGGAGAAGAAGAAGAAACCCAAATGGAGAAGAAGAAGAAGAAGTAACCCAAATGGAGAAGAAGAAGAAGAAGAAACCCAAATGGAAAAGAAGAAGAAGAAGAAACCCAAATGGAGAAGAAGAAGAAGAAGCCCAAATGGAGAAGAAGAAGAAGAAGAAGAAACCAAAATGGAGAAGAAGAAGAAGAAACCCAAATGGAGGAGAAGAAGAAGAAACCCAAATGGAGAAGAAGAAGAAGAAACCCAAATGGAGAAGAAGAAGAAGAAGAAACCCAAATGGAGAAGAAGAAGAAGAAACCCAAATGGAGAAGAAGAAGAAGAAGAAACCCAAATGAAGAAGAAGAAGAAACCCAAATGGAGAAGAAGAAGAAGAAGAAACCCAAAATGGAGAAGAAGAAGAAGCCCAAATGGAGAAGAAGAAGAAACCCAAATGGAGAAGAAGAAGAAGAAACCCAAATGGAGGAGAAGAAGAAGAAGAAACCCAAATGGAGAAGAAGAAGAAGAAACCCAAATGGAGAAGAAGAAGAAGAAGAAACCCAAATGGAGAAGAAGAAGAAACCCAAATGGAGAAGAAGAAGAAACCCAAATGAAGAAGAAGAAACCCAAATGGAGAAGAAGAAGAAGAAACCCAAATGGAGAAGAAGAAGAAACCCAAATGAAGAAGAAGAAGAAACCCAAATGGAGAAGAAGAAGAAGAAACCCAAATGGAGAAGAAGAAGAAACCCAAATGAAGAAGAAGAAGAAGAAACCCAAATGAAGAAGAAGAAGAAGAAGAAGAAACCCAAATGAAGAAGAAGAAGAAGAAACCCAAATGAAGAAGAAGAAGAAGAAACCCAAATGAAGAAGAAGAAACCCAAAATGGAGAAGAAGAAGAAGAAACCCAAATGGAGAAGAAGAAAAAGAAGAAACCCAAAATGGAGAAGAAGAAGAAGAAACCCAAATGGAGAAGAAGAATAAGAAATCCAAAATGGAGAAGAAGAAGAAGAAGAAACCCAAATGGAGAAGAAGAAGAAGAAGAAACCCAAATGGAGAAGAAGAAGAAGCCCAAATGGAGAAGAAGAAACCCAAATGGAGAAAAGAAGAAGAAGAAGATGAAGAAGAAGAAACCCAAATGGAGAAAAGAAGAAGAAGAAGAAACCCAAATGAAGAAGAAGAAGAAACCCAAATGGAGAAGAAGAAGAAGAAACCCAAATGGAGAAGAAGAAGAAGAAACCCAAATGGAGAAGAAGAAGAAGAAGAAACCCAAATGGAGAAGAAGAAGAAGAAACCCAAATGGAGAAGAAGAAGAAACCCAAATGAAGAAGAAGAAGAAGAAACCCAAATGAAGAAGAAGAAAAAAAAACAAATGAAGAAGAAGAAACCCAAATGAAGAAGAAGAAGAAACCCAAATGAAGAAGAAGAAACCCAAATGAAGAAGAAGAAACCCAAATGAAGAAGAAGAAGAAGAAACCCAAATGAAGAAGAAGAAGAAACCCAAATGAAGAAGAAGAAGAAACCCACATGAAGAAGAAGAAGAAGAAGAAACCCAAATGGAGGAGAAGAAGAAGAAACCCAAATGGAGAAGAAGAAGAAACCCAAATGGAGAAGAAGAAACCCAAATGGAGAAGAAGAAGAAGAAGAAACCCAAATGGAGAAAAGAAAAAGAAGAAGAAGAAACCCAAATGGAGAAGAAGAATAAGAAACCCAAATGGAGAAGAAGAAGAAGAAACCCAAATGGAGAAGAAGAAGAAGAAACCCAAATGGAGAAGAAGAAGAAGAAGAAACCCAAATGAAGAAGAAGAAGAAGAAACCCAAATGGAGAAGAAGAAGAAGAAGAAACCCAAAATGGAGAAGAAGAAGAAGCCCAAATGGAGAAGAAGAAGAAACCCAAATGGAGAAGAAGAAACCCAAATGGAGGAGAAGAAGAAGAAGAAACCCAAATGGAGAAGAAGAAGAAGAAGAAACCCAAATGGAGAAGAAGAAGAAGAAGAAACCCAAATGGAGAAGAAGAAGAAACCCAAATGAAGAAGAAGAAGAAACCCAAATGGAGAAGAAGAAGAAGAAGAAGAAACCCAAATGGAGAAGAAGAAGAAACCCAAATGAAGAAGAAGAAGAAACCCAAATGGAGAAGAAGAAGAAGAAGAAACCCAAATGGAGAAGAAGAAGAAGAAACCCAAATGGAGAAGAAGAAGAAGCCCAAATGGAGAAGAAGAAACCCAAATGGAGAAAAGAAGAAGAAGAAGATGAAGAAGAAGAAACCCAAATGGAGAAAAGAAGAAGAAGAAGAAACCCAAATGAAGAAGAAGAAGAAACCCAAATGGAGAAGAAGAAGAAGAAACCCAAATGGAGAAGAAGAAGAAGAAGAAACCCAAATGGAGAAGAAGAAGAAGAAACCCAAATGGAGAAGAAGAAGAAGAAACCCAAATGGAGAAGAAGAAGAAACCCAAATGAAGAAGAAGAAGAAACTCAAATGAAGAAGAAGAAAAAAAAAACAAATGAAGAAGAAGAAACCCAAATGAAGAAGAAGAAGAAGAAACCCAAATGAAGAAGAAGAAACCCAAATGAAGAAGAAGAAACCCAAATGAAGAAGAAGAAACCCAAATGAAGAAGAAGAAGAAGAAACCCAAATGAAGAAGAAGAAGAAACCCAAATGAAGAAGAAGAAGAAACCCACATGAAGAAGAAGAAGAAGAAACCCACATGAAGAAGAAGAAGAAGAAACCCAAATGGAGGAGAAGAAGAAGAAGAAACCCAAATGGAGAAGAAGAAGAAGAAACCCAAATGGAGAAGAAGAAGAAGAAACCCAAATGGAGAAAAGAAAAAGAAGAAGAAGAAACCCAAATGGAGAAGAAGAATAAGAAACCCAAATGGAGAAGAAGAAGAAGAAACCCAAATGGAGAAGAAGAAGAAGAAACCCAAATGGAGAAGAAGAAGAAGAAGAAACCCAAATGAAGAAGAAGAAGAAGAAACCCAAATGGAGAAGAAGAAGAAGAAGAAACCCAAAATGGAGAAGAAGAAGACGAAGAAGAACAAATGGAGAAGAAGAAGAAACCCAAATGGAGAAGAAGAAACCCAAATGGAGGAGAAGAAGAAGAAGAAACCCAAATGGAGAAGAAGAAGAAGAAGAAACCCAAATGGAGAAGAAGAAGAAGAAGAAACCCAAATGGAGAAGAAGAAGAAACCCAAATGAAGAAGAAGAAGAAACCCAAATGGAGAAGAAGAAGAAGAAGAAACCCAAATGGAGAAGAAGAAGAAACCCAAATGAAGAAGAAGAAGAAGCCCAAATGGAGAAGAAGAAGAAGAAGAAACCCAAATGGAGAAGAAGAAGAAGAAGAAACCCAAATGGAGAAGAAGAAGAAGAAGTAACCCAAATGGAGAAGAAGAAGAAGAAGAAACCCAAATGGAAAAGAAGAAGAAGAAGAAACCCAAATGGAGAAGAAGAAGAAGAAGCCCAAATGGAGAAGAAGAAGAAGAAGAAACCAAAATGGAGAAGAAGAAGAAGAAACCCAAATGGAGGAGAAGAAGAAGAAACCCAAATGGAGAAGAAGAAGAAGAAACCCAAATGGAGAAGAAGAAGAAGAAGAAACCCAAATGGAGAAGAAGAAGAAGAAACCCAAATGGAGAAGAAGAAGAAGAAACCCAAATGAAGAAGAAGAAGAAACCCAAATGGAGAAGAAGAAGAAGAAACCCAAAATGGAGAAGAAGAAGAAGCCCAAATGGAGAAGAAGAAGAAACCCAAATGGAGAAGAAGAAGAAGAAACCCAAATGGAGGAGAAGAAGAAGAAGAAACCCAAATGGAGAAGAAGAAGAAGAAACCCAAATGGAGAAGAAGAAGAAGAAGAAACCCAAATGGAGAAGAAGAAGAAACCCAAATGGAGAAGAAGAAGAAACCCAAATGAAGAAGAAGAAACCCAAATGGAGAAGAAGAAGAAGAAACCCAAATGGAGAAGAAGAAGAAACCCAAATGAAGAAGAAGAAACCCAAATGGAGAAGAAGAAGAAGAAGAAACCCAAATGGAGAAGAAGAAGAAGAAGAAACCCAAATGGAGAAGAAGAAGAAGAAGTAACCCAAATGGAGAAGAAGAAGAAGAAGAAACCCAAATGGAAAAGAAGAAGAAGAAACCCAAGTGGAGAAGAAGAAGAAGCCCAAATGGAGAAGAAGAAGAAGAAGAAACCCAAATGGAGAAGAAGAAGAAGAAGAAACCCAAATGGAGGAAAAGAAGAAGAAGAAACCCAAATGGAGAAGAAGAAGAAGAAGAAACCCAAATGGAGAAGAAGAAGAAGAAACCCAAATGAAGAAGAAGAAGAAACCCAAATGAAGAAGAAGAAACCCAAATGGAGAAGAAGAAGAAGAAACCCAAATGGAGAAGAAGAAGAAGAAGAAACCCAAATGAAGAAGAAGAAGAAGAAACCCAAATGAAGAAGAAGAAGAAACCCAAATGAAGAAGAAGAAGAAACCCAAATGGAGAAGAAGAAGAAACCCAAATGAAGGAGAAGAAGAAAAAACACAAATGAAGAAGGAGAAGAAACCCAAATGAAGAAGAAGAAACCCAAATGAAGAAGAAGAAGAAGAAGAAACCCAAATGAAGAAGAAGAAACCCAAATGAAGAAGAAGAAGAAACCCACATGAAGAAGAAGAAGAAACCCAAATGGAGGAGAAGAAGAAGAAGAAACCCAAATGGAGAAGAAGAAGAAGAAACCCAAATGGAGAAGAAGAAGAAGAAACCCAAATGGAGAAGAAGAAGAAGAAGAAACCCAAATGGAGAAAAGAAAAAGAAGAAGAAGAAACCCAAATGGAGAAGAAGAATAAGAAACCCAAATGGAGAAGAAGAAGAAGAAACCCAAATGGAGAAGAAGAAGAAGAAACCCAAATGGAGAAGAAGAAGAAGAAACCCAAATGAAGAAGAAGAAGAAGAAACCCAAATGGAGAAGAAGAAGAAGAAACCCAAAATGGAGAAGAAGAAGAAGAAGAAGCCCAAATGGAGAAGAAGAAGAAACCCAAATGGAGAAGAAGAAACCCAAATGGAGGAGAAGAAGAAGAAGAAACCCAAATGGAGAAGAAGAAGAAGAAACCCAAATGGAGAAGAAGAAGAAGAAACCCAAATGGAGAAGAAGAAGAAACCCAAATGAAGAAGAAGAAGAAACCCAAATGGAGAAGAAGAAGAAGAAGAAGAAACCCAAATGGAGAAGAAGAAGAAACCCAAATGAAGAAGAAGAAGAAACCCAAATGGAGAAGAAGAAGAAGAAGAAACCCAAATGGAGAAGAAGAAGAAACCCAAATGGAGAAGAAGAAGAAGTAACCCAAATGGAGAAGAAGAAGAAGAAGAAACCCAAATGGAAAAGAAGAAGAAGAAGAAACCCAAATGGAGAAGAAGAAGAAGAAGCCCAAATGGAGAAGAAGAAGAAGAAGAAGAAACCAAAATGGAGAAGAAGAAGAAGAAACCCAAATGGAGGAGAAGAAGAAGAAACCCAAATGGAGAAGAAGAAGAAGAAACCCAAATGGAGAAGAAGAAGAAGAAGAAACCCAAATGGAGAAGAAGAAGAAGAAACCCAAATGGAGAAGAAGAAGAAGAAGAAACCCAAATGAAGAAGAAGAAGAAACCCAAATGGAGAAGAAGAAGAAGAAGAAACCCAAAATGGAGAAGAAGAAGAAGCCCAAATGGAGAAGAAGAAGAAACCCAAATGGAGAAGAAGAAGAAGAAACCCAAATGGAGAAGAAGAAGAAGAAACCCAAATGGAGAAGAAGAAGAAGAAGAAACCCAAATGGAGAAGAAGAAGAAACCCAAATGGAGAAGAAGAAGAAACCCAAATGAAGAAGAAGAAACCCAAATGGAGAAGAAGAAGAAGAAACCCAAATGGAGAAGAAGAAGAAACCCAAATGAAGAAGAAGAAGAAACCCAAATGGAGAAGAAGAAGAAGAAACCCAAATGGAGAAGAAGAAGAAGAAGAAACCCAAATGGAGAAGAAGAAGAAGAAGTAACCCAAATGGAGAAGAAGAAGAAGAAGAAACCCAAATGGAAAAGAAGAAGAAGAAACCCAAATGGAGAAGAAGAAGAAGAAACCCAAATGGAGAAGAAGAAGAAGAAGAAACCCAAATGGAGAAGAAGAAGAAGAAGAAACCCAAATGGAGGAGAAGAAGAAGAAGAAACCCAAATGGAGAAGAAGAAGAAGAAGAAGAAACCCAAATGGAGAAGAAGAAGAAGAAACCCAAATGAAGAAGAAGAAGAAACCCAAATGAAGAAGAAGAAACCCAAATGGAGAAGAAGAAGAAGAAACCCAAATGGAGAAGAAGAAGAAGAAGAAACCCAAATGAAGAAGAAGAAGAAGAAACCCAAATGAAGAAGAAGAAGAAACCCAAATGGAGAAGAAGAAGAAGAAGAAACCCAAATGGAGAAGAAGAAGAAGAAGTAACCCAAATGGAGAAGAAGAAGAAACCCAAATGGAGAAGAAGAAGAAGAAACCCAAATGGAGAAGAAGAAGAAGAAGAAACCCAAATGGAGAAGAAGAAGAAACCCAAATGGAGAAGAAGAAGAAACCCAAATGAAGAAGAAGAAGAAGAAGAAACCCAAATGAAGAAGAAGAAGAAAAAAAAACCAAATGAAGAAGAAGAAACCCAAATGAAGAAGAAACCCAAATGAAGAAGAAGAAACCCAAATGAAGAAGAAGAAGAAGAAACCCAAATGAAGAAGAAGAAGAAACCCAAATGAAGAAGAAGAAGAAACCCAAATGGAGAAGAAGAAGAAGAAACCCAAAATGGAGAAGAAGAAAAAGAAACCCAAAATGGAGAAGAAGAAGAAGAAACCCAAATGGAGAAGAAGAAGAAACCCAAATGAAGAAGAAGAAGAAACCCAAATGAAGAAGAAGAAGAAACCCAAATGGAGAAGAAGAAGAAGAAACCCAAATGGAGAAGAAGAAGAAGAAGTAACCCAAATGGAGAAGAAGAAGAAACCCAAATGGAGAAGAAGAAGAAGAAACCCAAATGGAGAAGAAGAAGAAGAAGAAACCCAAATGGAGAAGAAGAAGAAACCCAAATGGAGAAGAAGAAGAAACCCAAATGAAGAAGAAGAAGAAGAAACCCAAATGAAGAAGAAGAAAAAAAAACAAATGAAGAAGAAGAAACCCAAATGAAGAAGAAACCCAAATGAAGAAGAAGAAACCCAAATGAAGAAGAAGAAGAAGAAACCCAAATGAAGAAAAAGAAGAAGAAACCCAAATGAAGAAGAAGAAGAAACCCAAATGGAGAAGAAGAAGAAGAAACCCAAAATGGAGAAGAAGAAAAAGAAACCCAAAATGGAGAAGAAGAAACCCAAATGGAGAAGAAGAAGAAGAAACCCAAAATGGAGAAGAAGAAACCCAAATGGAGAAGAAGAATAAGAAACCCAAATGGAGAAGAAGAATAAGAAACCCAAAATGGAGAAGAAGAAGAAGAAGCCAAATGGAGAAGAAGAAGAAACCCAAATGAAGAAGAAGAAGAAGAAACCCAAATGGAGGAGAAGAAGAAGAAGAAACCCAAATGGAGAAGAAGAAGAAGAAACCCAAATGGAGAAGAAGAAGAAACCCAAATGAAGAAGAAGAAGAAGAAACCCAAATGAAGAAGAAGAAGAAGAAAAAACCCAAATGAAGAAGAAGAAGAAGAAGAAACCCAAATGAAGAAGAAGAAGAAACCCAAATGAAGAAGAAGAAGAAACCCAAATGAAGAAGAAGAAGAAACCCAAATGAAGAAGAAGAAGAAGAAGAAGAAGAAACCCAAATGAAGAAGAAGAAGAGAAACCCAAATGGAGAAGAAGAAGAAGAAGCCCAAATGGAGAAGAAGAAGAAGAAGAAACCCAAATGGAGAAGAAGAAGAAGAAGAAACCCAAATGGAGAAGAAGAAGAAAAAGAAGAAACCCAAATGGAGAAGAAGAAACCCAAATGAAGAAGAAGAAGAAACCCAAATGAAGAAGAAGAAGAAACCCAAATGAAGAAGAAGAAGAAGAAAAAACCCAAATGAAGAAGAAGAAGAAACCCAAATGAAGAAGAAGAAGAAACCCAAATGAAGAAGAAGAAGAAGAAACCCAAATGAAGAAGAAGAAGAAACCCAAATGGAGAAGAAGAAGAAGAAGAAAAAACCCAAATGAAGAAGGAGAAGAAACCCAAATGAAGAAGAAGAAGAAACCCAAATGGAGAAGAAGAAGAAACCCAAATGGAGAAGAAGAAGAAACCCAAATGAAGAAGAAGAAGAAGAAGAAACCCAAATGAAGAAGAAGAAGAAGAAGAAGAAACCCAAATGAAGAAGAAGAAGAAGAAACCCAAATGAAGAAGAAGAAGAAACCCAAATGAAGAAGAAGAAGAAACCCAAATGAAGAAGAAGAAACCCAAAATGGAGAAGAAGAAGAAGAAACCCAAATGGAGAAGAAGAAAAAGAAGAAACCCAAAATGGAAAAGAAGAAGAAGAAACCCAAATGGAGAAGAAGAATAAGAAATCCAAAATGGAGAAGAAGAAGAAGAAACCCAAATGGAGAAGAAGAAGAAGAAGAAACCCAAATGGAGGAGAAGAAGAAGCCCAAATGGAGAAGAAGAACCCCAAATGGAGAAGAAGAAGAAGAAACCCAAATGGAGAAGAAGAAGAAACTCAAATGAAGAAGAAGAAGAAGAAACCCAAATGAAGAAGAAGAAAAAAAAACCAAATGAAGAAGAAGAAACCCAAATGAAGAAGAAGAAGAAGAAACCCAAATGAAGAAGAAGAAACCCAAATGAAGAAGAAGAAACCCAAATGGAGAAGAAGAAGAAGAAGAAACCCAAAATGGAGAAGAAGAAAAAGAAACCCAAAATGGAGAAGAAGAAGAAGAAACCCAAATGGAGAAGAAGAAGAAGAAGAAACCCAAAATGGAGAAGAAGAAGAAGAAACCCAAATGGAGAAGAAGAATAAGAAACCCAAATGGAGAAGAAGAATAATAAACCCAAAATGGAGAAGAAGAAGAAGAAACCCAAATGGAGAAGAAGAAGAAACCCAAATGGAGAAGAAGAAGAAGAAACCCAAATGGAGAAGAAGAAGAAGAAACCCAAATGGAGAAGA
This sequence comes from Rana muscosa, assembly GCA_029206835.1. Taxonomy (NCBI): domain Eukaryota; kingdom Metazoa; phylum Chordata; class Amphibia; order Anura; family Ranidae; genus Rana; species Rana muscosa. Next base: position 370,370,629 of record CM055117.1, read on the forward strand.
AGAAGAAGAAGAAACCCAAATGGAGGAGAAGAAGAAGAAACCCAAATGTAGAAGAAGAAGAAGAAACCCAAATGGAGAAGAAGAAGAAGAAGAAACCCAAATGAAGAAGAAGAATAAACCCAAATGAAGAAGAAGAAACCCAAATGGAGAAGAAGAAGAAACCCAAATGGAGAAGAAGAAGAAGAAGAAACCCAAATGAAGAAGAAGAAGAAACCCAAATGAAGAAGAAGAAGAAACCCAAATGGAGAAGAAGAAGAAGAAACCCAAATGGAGAAGAAGAAGAAGTAACCCAAATGGAGAAGAAGAAGAAGAAGAAACCCAAATGGAGAAGAAGAAGAAGAAACCCAAATGGAGAAGAAGAAGAAGAAGAAACCCAAATGAAGAAGAAGAAACCCAAATGGAGAAGAAGAAGAAGAAACCCAAATGGAGAAGAAGAAGAAGAAGAAACCCAAATGGAGAAGAAGAAGAAACCCAAATGAAGAAGAAGAAGAAGAAGAAACCCAAATGGAGAAGAAGAAGAAGAAGAAACCCAAATGGAGAAGAAGAAGAAGAAGTAACCCAAATGGAGAAGAAGAAGAAGAAGAAACCCAAATGGAGAAGAAGAAGAAGAAGAAGAAACCCAAATGGAGAAGAAGAAGAAACCCAAATGGAGAAGAAGAAGAAGAAACCCAAATGGAGAAGAAGAAGAAACCCAAATGGAGAAGAAGAAGAAGAAACCCAAATGGAGAAGAAGAAGAAGAAGAAACCCAAATGGAGAAGAAGAAGAAGAAGAAACCCAAATGGAGAAGAAGAAGAAGAAACCCAAATGGAGGAGGAGAAGAAGAAGAAGAAACCCAAATGTAGAAGAAGAAGAAGAAACCCAAATGGAGAAGAAGAAGAAGAAACCCAAATGAAGAAGAAGAAACCCAAATGAAGAAGAAGAAACCCAAATGGAGAAGAAGAAGAAACCCAAATGGAGAAGAAGAAGAAGAAGAAACCCAAATGGAGAAGAAGAAGAAGAAACCCAAATGGAGAAGAAGAAGAAGAAACCCAAATGAAGAAGAAGAAGAAGAAACCCAAATGAAGAAGAAGAAGAAGAAACCCAAATGGAGAAGAAGAAGAAGAAACCCAAATGGAGAAGAAGAATAAGAAACCCAAATGGAGAAGAAGAATAAGAAACCCAAAATGGAGAAGAAGAAGAAGAAGAAACCCAAATGGAGAAGAAGAAGAAGAAACCCAAATGGAGAAGAAGAAGAAGAAACCCAAATGGAGAAGAAGAAGAAGAAACCCAAATGGAGAAGAAGAAGAAGAAACCCAAAATGGAGAAGAAGAAGAAGAAGCCCAAATGGAGAAGAAGAAGAAACCCAAATGAAGAAGAAGAAGAAACCCAAATGGAGGAGAAGAAGAAGAAGAAACCCAAATGGAGAAGAAGAAGAAGAAACCCAAATGGAGAAGAAGAAGAAGAAGAAACCCAAATGGAGAAGAAGAAGAAACCCAAATGAAGAAGAAGAAGAAACCCAAATGGAGAAGAAGAAGAAGAAGAAACCCAAATGGAGAAGAAGAAGAAACCCAAATGAAGAAGAAGAAGAAGAAACCCAAATGAAGAAGAAGAAGAAGAAACCCAAATGAAGAAGAAGAAGAAACCCAAATGAAGAAGAAGAAGAAGAAGAAACCCAAATGAAGAAGAAGAAGAAGAAACCCAAATGAAGAAGAAGAAGAAACCCAAAATGGAGAAGAAGAAGCAGAAACCCAAATGGAGAAGAAGAAGAAGAAGAAACCCAAAATGGAGAAGAAGAAGAAACCCAAATGGAGAAGAAGAATAAGAAATCCAAAATGGAGAAGAAGAAGAAGAAGAAACCCAAATGGAGAAGAAGAAGAAGAAGAAACCCAAATGGAGAAGAAGAAGAAGAAACCCAAATGGAGAAGAAGAAGCCCAAATGGAGAAGAAGAAGAAGAAACCCAAATGGAGAAAAGAAGAAGAAGAAGATGAAGAAGAAGAAACCCAAATGGAGAAAAGAAGAAGAAGAAGAAACCCAAATGAAGAAGAAGAAGAAACCCAAATGAAGAAGAAGAAGAAACCCAAATGGAGAAGAAGAAGAAACCCAAATGGAGAAGAAGAAGAAGAAGAAACCCAAATGGAGAAGAAGAAGAAGAAGAAACCCAAATGGAGAAGAAGAAGAAGCCCAAAAGGAGAAAAGAAGAAGAAGAAGAAACCCAAATGGAGAAAAGAAGAAGAAGATGAAGAAGAAGAAACCCAAATGGAGAAAAGAAGAAGAAGAAGAAACCCAAATGAAGAAGAAGAAGAAGAAACCCAAATGAAGAAGAAGAAGAAACCCAAATGGAGAAGAAGAAGAAACCCAAATGGAGAAGAAGAAACCCAAATGGAGGAGAAGAAGAAGAAACCCAAATGGAGAAGAAGAAGAAGAAACCCAAATGGAGAAGAAGAAGAAACCCAAATGGAGAAGAAGAAGAAGAAACCCAAATGAAGAAGAAGAAGAAACCCAAATGAAGAAGAAGAAGAAACCCAAAAGAAGAAGAAGAAGAAACCCAAATGGAGAAGAAGAAGAAGAAACCCAAATGGAGAAGAAGAAGAAGAAGAAACCCAAATGAAGAAGAAGAAGAAACCCAAATGGAGAAGAAGAAGAAGAAACCCAAATGGAGAAGAAGAAGAAGTAACCCAAATGGAGAAGAAGAAGAAACCCAAATGAAGAAGAAGAAACCCAAATGGAGAAGAAGAAGAAGAAGAAACCCAAATGGAGAAGAAGAAGAAGAAGTAACCCAAATGGAGAAGAAGAAGAAGAAACCCAAATGGAGAAGAAGAAGAAGAAACCCAAATGGAGAAGAAGAAGAAGAAACCCAAATGGAGAAGAAGAAGAAGAAGAAACCCAAATGGAGAAGAAGAAGAAGAAACCCAAATGGAGAAGAAGAAGAAGAAACCCAAATGAAGAAGAAGAAGAAGAAACCCAAATGGAGAAGAAGAAGAAGAAACCCAAATGAAGAAGAAGAAGAAACCCAAATGAAGAAGAAGAAGAAACCCAAATGGAGAAGTAGAAGAAGAAACCCAAATGGAGAAGAAGAAGAAGAAGAAACCCACATGGAGAAGAAGAAGAAACCCAAATGAAGAAGAAGAAGAAACCCAAATGAAGAAGAAGAAGAAGAAAAAACCCAAATGAAGAAGAAGAAGAAACCCAAATGAAGAAGAAGAAGAAACCCAAATGAAGGAGAAGAAGAAAAAACACAAATGAAGAAGGAGAAGAAACCCAAATGAAGAAGAAGAAACCCAAATGAAGAAGAAGAAGAAGAAACCCAAATGAAGAAGAAGAAGAAACCCAAATGAAGAAGAAGAAGAAACCCACATGAAGAAGAAGAAGAAGAAACCCAAATGGAGAAGAAGAAGAAGAAACCCAAATGGAGAAGAAGAAGAAACCCAAATGGAGAAGAAGAAGAAGAAACCCAAATGGAGAAGAAGAAGAAGAAGAAACCCAAATGGAGAAAAGAAAAAGAAGAAGAAGAAACCCAAATGGAGAAGAAGAAGAATAAGAAACCCAAATGGAGAAGAAGAAGAAGAAACCCAAATGGAGAAGAAGAAGAAGAAACCCAAATGGAGAAGAAGAAGAAGAAGAAGAAACCCAAATGAAGAAGAAGAAGAAGAAGAAACCCAAATGGAGAAGAAGAAGAAGAAACCCAAAATGGAGAAGAAGAAGAAGAAGAAGCCCAAATGGAGAAGAAGCAGAAACCCAAATGGAGAAGAAGAAGAAGAAACCCAAATGGAGGAGAAGAAGAAGAAGAAACCCAAATGGAGAAGAAGAAGAAGAAGAAACCCAAATGGAGAAGAAGAAGAAGAAACCCAAATGGAGAAGAAGAAGAAACCCAAATGAAGAAGAAGAAGAAACCCAAATGGAGAAGAAGAAGAAGAAGAAACCCAAATGGAGAAGAAGAAGAAACCCAAATGAAGAAGAAGAAGAAACCCAAATGGAGAAGAAGAAGAAGAAGAAACCCAAATGGAGAAGAAGAAGAAGAAGAAACCCAAATGGAGAAGAAGAAGAAGAAGTAACCCAAATGGAGAAGAAGAAGAAGAAACCCAAATGGAAAAGAAGAAGAAGAAACCCAAATGGAGAAGAAGAAGAAGAAGAAGCCCAAATGGAGAAGAAGAAGAAGAAGAAGAAACCCAAATGGAGAAGAAGAAGAAGAAACCCAAATGGAGGAGAAGAAGAAGAAGAAACCCAAATGGAGAAGAAGAAGAAGAAGAAACCCAAATGGAGAAGAAGAAGAAGAAACCCAAATGGAGAAGAAGAAGAAGAAACCCAAATGGAGAAGAAGAAGAAGAAACCCAAATGAAGAAGAAGAAGAAACCCAAAATGGAGAAGAAGAAGAAGAAGCCCAAATGGAGAAGAAGAAGAAACCCAAATGGAGAAGAAGAAGAAGAAACCCAAATGGAGGAGAAGAAGAAGAAGAAACCCAAATGGAGAAGAAGAAGAAACCCAAATGGAGAAGAAGAAGAAGAAACCCAAATGGAGAAGAAGAAGAAGAAGTAACCCAAATGGAGAAGAAGAAGAAGAAGAAACCCAAATGGAGAAGAAGAAGAAGAAGAAACCCAAATGGAGAAGAAGAAGAAACCCAAATGGAGAAGAAGAAGAAACCCAAATGAAGAAGAAGAAACCCAAATGGAGAAGAAGAAGAAGAAGAAACCCAAATGGAGAAGAAGAAGAAGAAGAAACCCAAATGAAGAAGAAGAAGAAGAAGAAACCCAAATGAAGAAGAAGAAGAAGAAACCCAAATGGAGAAGAAGAAGAAGAAACCCAAATGGAGAAGAAGAAGAAGAAGTAACCCAAATGGAGAAGAAGAAGAAGAAGAAACCCAAATGGAGAAGAAGAAGAAGAAGAAACCCAAATGGAGAAGAAGAAGAAACCCAAATGGAGAAGAAGAAGAAACCCAAATGAAGAAGAAGAAGAAGAAGAAACCCAAATGAAGAAGAAGAAGAAAAAAAAAACAAATGAAGAAGAAGAAACCCAAATGAAGAAGAAGAAGAAACCCAAATGGAGAAGAAGAAGAAGAAACCCAAAATGGAGAAGAAGAAAAAGAAACCCAAAATGGAGAAGAAGAAACCCAAATGGAGAAGAAGAAGAAGAAACCCAAATGGAGAAGAAGAATAAGAAACCCAAATGGAGAAGAAGAATAAGAAACCCAAAATGGAGAAGAAGAAGAAGAAACCCAAATGGAGAAGAAGAAGAAACCCAAATGGAGAAGAAGAAGAAGAAACCCAAATGGAGAAGAAGAAGAAGAAACCCAAATGGAGAAGAAGAAGAAACCCAAAATGGAGAAGAAGAAGAAGAAGCCAAATGGAGAAGAAGAAGAAACCCAAATGAAGAAGAAGAAGAAGAAACCCAAATGGAGGAGAAGAAGAAGAAGAAACCCAAATGGAGAAGAAGAAGAAGAAACCCAAATGGAGAAGAAGAAACCCAAATGAAGAAGAAGAAGAAGAAACCCAAATGAAGAAGAAGAAAAAACCCAAATGAAGAAGAAGAAGAAACCCAAATGAAGAAGAAGAAGAAGAAACCCAAATGAAGAAGAAGAAGAAACCCAAATGAAGAAGAAGAAGAAGAAACCCAAATGAAGAAGAAGAAGAGAAACCCAAATGGAGAAGAAGAAGAAGAAGAAGCCCAAATGGAGAAGAAGAAGAAGAAACCCAAATGGAGAAGAAGAAGAAGAAGAAACCCAAATGGAGAAGAAGAAGAAAAAGAAGAAACCCAAATGGAGAAGAAGAAGAAACCCAAATGAAGAAGAAGAAGAAACCCAAATGAAGAAGAAGAAACCCAAATGAAGAAGAAGAAGAAAAAACCCAAATGAAGAAGAAGAAGAAACCCAAATGAAGAAGAAGAAGAAGAAACCCAAATGAAGAAGAAGAAGAAACCCAAATGAAGAAGAAGAAGAAGAAACCCAAATGAAGAAGAAGAAGAAACCCAAATGGAGAAGAAGAAGAAGAAGAAAAAACCCAAATGAAGAAGGAGAAGAAACCCAAATGAAGAAGAAGAAGAAGAAACCCAAATGGAGAAGAAGAAGAAGAAGAAACCCAAATGGAGAAGAAGAAGAAACCCAAATGAAGAAGAAGAAGAAGAAGAAACCCAAATGAAGAAGAAGAAGAAGAAGAAGAAGAAGAAGAAACCCAAATGAAGAAGAAGACCCCAAATGAAGAAGAAGAAGAAGAAGAAACCCAAATGAAGAAGAAGAAACCCAAAATGGAGAAGAAGAAGAAGAAACCCAAATGGAGAAGAAGAAAAAGAAGAAACCCAAAATGGAGAAGAAGAAGAAGAAACCCAAATGGAGAAGAAGAATAAGAAATCCAAAATGGAGAAGAAGAAGAAGAAACCCAAATGGAGAAGAAGAAGAAGAAGAAACCCAAATGGAGAAGAAGAAGAAGCCCAAATGGAGAAGAAGAAACCCAAATGGAGAAAAGAAGAAGAAGAAGATGAAGAAGAAGAAACCCAAATGGAGAAAAGAAGAAGAAGAAGAAACCCAAATGAAGAAGAAGAAGAAACCCAAATGGAGAAGAAGAAGAAACCCAAATGGAGAAGAAGAAGAAACCCAAATGGAGAAGAAGAAGAAACCCAAATGGAGAAGAAGAAGAAGAAGAAACCCAAATGGAGAAGAAGAAGAAACCCAAATGAAGAAGAAGAAGAAGAAACCCAAATGAAGAAGAAGAAAAAAAAAACAAATGAAGAAGAAGAAACCCAAATGAAGAAGAAGAAGAAGAAACCCAAATGAAGAAGAAGAAGAAACCCAAATGAAGAAGAAGAAGAAACCCAAATGGAGAAGAAGAAGAAGAAGAAACCCAAAATGGAGAAGAAGAAAAAGAAACCCAAAATGGAGAAGAAGAAGAAGAAACCCAAATGGAGAAGAAGAAGAAGAAGAAACCCAAAATGGAGAAGAAGAAGAAGAAACCCAAATGGAGAAGAAGAATAAGAAACCCAAATGGAGAAGAAGAATAAGAAACCCAAATGGAGAAGAAGAATAAGAAACCCAAAATGGAGAAGAAGAAGAAGAAACCCAAATGGAGAAGAAGAAGAAACCCAAATGGAGAAGAAGAAGAAGAAACCCAAATGGAGAAGAAGAAGAAGAAACCCAAATGGAGAAGAAGAAGAAACCCAAAATGGAGAAGAAGAAGAAGCCAAATGGAGAAGAAGAAGAAACCCAAATGAAGAAGAAGAAGAAGAAACCCAAATGGAGGAGAAGAAGAAGAAACCCAAATGGAGAAGAAGAAGAAGAAGTAGCCCAAATGGAGAAGAAGAAGAAGAAGAAACCCAAATGGAGAAGAAGAAGAAGAAGAAACCCAAATGGAGGAGAAGAAGAAGAAGAAACCCAAATGGAGAAGAAGAAGAAGAAACCCAAATGGAGAAGAAGAAGAAGAAACCCAAATGAAGAAGAAGAAGAAACCCAAATGAAGAAGAAGAAACCCAAATGGAGAAGAAGAAGAAGAAACCCAAATGGAGAAGAAGAAGAAGAAGAAGAAGAAACCCAAATGAAGAAGAAGAAGAAACCCAAATGAAGAAGAAGAAGAAACCCAAATGGAGAAGAAGAAGAAGAAACCCAAATGGAGAAGAAGAAGAAGAAGTAACCCAAATGGAGAAGAAGAAGAAGAAGAAACCCAAATGGAGAAGAAGAAGAAGAAACCCAAATGGAGAAGAAGAAGAAGAAGAAACCCAAATGGAGAAGAAGAAGAAGAAACCCAAATGGAGAAGAAGAAGAAACCCAAATGAAGAAGAAGAAGAAGAAGAAACCCAAATGAAGAAGAAGAAAAAAAACAAATGAAGAAGAAGAAACCCAAATGAAGAAGAAGAAGAAACCCAAATGAAGAAGAAGAAGAAGAAACCCAAATGAAGAAGAAGAAGAAACCCAAATGAAGAAGAAACCCAAATGAAGAAGAAGAAGAAACCCAAAATGGAGAAGAAGAAAAAGAAACCCAAAATGGAGAAGAAGAAGAAGAAACCCAAATGGAGAAGAAGAAGAAGAAGAAACCCAAAATGGAGAAGAAGAAGAAGAAACCCAAATGGAGAAGAAGAATAAGAAACCCAAATGGAGAAGAAGAATAAGAAACCCAAAATGGAGAAGAAGAAGAAGAAACCCAAATGGAGAAGAAGAAGAAACCCAAATGGAGAAGAAGAAGAAGAAACCCAAATGGAGAAGAAGAAGAAGAAACCCAAATGGAGAAGAAGAAGAAACCCAAAATGGAGAAGAAGAAGAAGAAGCCAAATGGAGAAGAAGAAGAAACCCAAATGAAGAAGAAGAAGAAACCCAAATGGAGGAGAAGAAGAAGAAGAAACCCAAATGGAGAAGAAGAAGAAGAAGTAACCCAAATAGAGAAGAAGAAGAAACCCAAATGAAGAAGAAGAAACCCAAATGGAGAAGAAGAAGAAGAAGAAACCCAAATGGAGAAGAAGAAGAAACCCAAATGAAGAAGAAGAAGAAACCCAAATGAAGAAGAAGAAGAAACCCAAATGGAGAAGAAGAAGAAGAAACCCAAATGGAGAAGAAGAAGAAGAAGAAGTAACCCAAATGGAGAAGAAGAAGAAACCCAAATGAAGAAGAAGAAGAAACCCAAATGAAGAAGAAGAAGAAACCCAAATGGAGAAGAAGAAGAAGAAGTAACCCAAATGGAGAAGAAGAAGAAACCCAAATGGAGAAGAAGAAGAAGAAACCCAAATGGAGAAGAAGAAGAAGAAGAAACCCAAATGGAGAAGAAGAAGAAGAAGAAACCCAAATGGAGAAGAAGAAGAAGAAGACCCAAATGAAGAAGAAGAAGAAGAAACCCAAATGGAGAAGAAGAAGAAGAAACCCAAATGAAGAAGAAGAAACCCAAATGAAGAAGAAGAAGAAACCCAAATGGAGAAGAAGAAGAAACCCATATGGAGAAGAAGAAGAAGAAACCCACATGGAGAAGAAGAAGAAGAAACCCAAATGAAGAAGAAGAAACCCAAATGAAGAAGAAGAAGAAAAAACCCAAATGAAGAACAAGAAGAAGAAACCCAAATGAAGAAGAAGAAGAAGAAACCCAAATGAAGAAGAAGAAGAAACCCAAATGGAGAAGAAGAAGAAACCCAAATGAAGGAGAAGAAGAAAAAACACAAATGAAGAAGGAGAAGAAACCCAAATGAAGAAGAAGAAGAAACCCAAATGAAGAAGAAGAAACCCAAATGAAGAAGAAGAATAAACCCAAATAAAGAAGAAGAAGAAACCCACATGAAGAAGAAGAAGAAACCCAAATGGAGAAGAAGAAGAAATCCAAATGGAGAAGAAGAAGAAACCCAAATGGAGAAAAGAAAAAGAAGAAGAAGAAACCCAAATGGAGAAGAAGAATAAGAAACCCAAATGAAGAAGAAGAAGAAACCCAAATGGAGAAGAAGAAGAAGAAACCCAAATGGAGAAGAAGAAGAAGAAGAAACCCAAATGGAGAAGAAGAAGAAGAAGTAACCCAAATGGAGAAGAAGAAGAAGAAACCCAAATGGAAAAGAAGAAGAAGAAACCCAAATGGAGAAGAAGAAGAAGAAGCCCAAATGGAGAAGAAGAAGAAGAAGAAACCCAAATGGAGAAGAAGAAGAAGAAACCCAAATGGAGGAGAAGAAGAAGAAGAAACCCAAATGGAGAAGAAGAAGAAGAAGAAACCCAAATGGAGAAGAAGAAGAAGAAACCCAAATGGAGAAGAAGAAGAAGAAACCCAAATGAAGAAGAAGAAGAAACCCAAATGGAGAAGAAGAAGAAGAAGAAACCCAAAATGGAGAAGAAGAAGAAGAAGCCCAAATGGAGAAGAAGAAGAAACCCAAATGGAGAAGAAGAAGAAGAAACCCAAATGGAGGAGAATAAGAAGAAGAAACCAAAATGGAGAAGAAGAAGAAGAAACCCAAATGGAGAAGAAGAAGAAGAAGAAACCCAAATGGAGAAGAAGAAGAAACCCAAATGGAGAAGAAGAAGAAGAAGAAACCCAAATGGAGAAGAAGAAGAAACCCAAATGAAGAAGAAGAAGAAGAAACCCAAATGAAGAAGAAGAAAAAAAAACAAATGAAGAAGAAGAAACCCAAATGAAGAAGAAGAAGAAGAAACCCAAATGAAGAAGAAGAAGAAACCCAAATGAAGAAGAAGAAGAAACCCAAATGGAGAAGAAGAAGAAGAAGAAGAAACCCAAAATGGAGAAGAAGAAAAAGAAACCCAAAATGGAGAAGAAGAAGAAGAAACCCAAATGGAGAAGAAGAAGAAGAAGAAACCCAAAATGGAGAAGAAGAAGAAGAAACCCAAATGGAGAAGAAGAATAAGAAACCCAAATGGAGAAGAAGAATAAGAAACCCAAAATGGAGAAGAAGAAGAAGAAACCCAAATGGAGAAGAAGAAGAAACCCAAATGGAGAAGAAGAAGAAGAAACCCAAATGGAGAAGAAGAAGAAACCCAAAATGGAGAAGAAGAAGAAGCCAAATGGAGAAGAAGAAGAAACCCAAATGAAGAAGAAGAAGAAGAAACCCAAATGGAGAAGAAGAAGAAGAAGTAGCCCAAATGGAGAAGAAGAAGAAGAAGAAACCCAAATGGAGAAGAAGAAGAAGAAGAAGAAGAAACCCAAATGGAGGAGAAGAAGAAGAAGAAACCCAAATGGAGAAGAAGAAGAAGAAACCCAAATGGAGAAGAAGAAGAAGAAACCCAAATGAAGAAGAAGAAGAAACCCAAATGAAGAAGAAGAAACCCAAATGGAGAAGAAGAAGAAGAAACCCAAATGGAGAAGAAGAAGAAGAAGAAACCCAAATGAAGAAGAAGAAGAAGAAACCCAAATGAAGAAGAAGAAGAAACCCAAATGGAGAAGAAGAAGAAGAAGAAACCCAAATGGAGAAGAAGAAGAAGAAGTAACCCAAATGGAGAAGAAGAAGAAGAAACCCAAATGGAGAAGAAGAAGAAGAAACCCAAATGGAGAAGAAGAAGAAGAAACCCAAATGGAGAAGAAGAAGAAACCCAAATGAAGAAGAAGAAGAAACCCAAATGAAGAAGAAGAAAAAAAAACAAATGAAGAAGAAGAAACCCAAATGAAGAAGAAGAAACCCAAATGAAGAAGAAGAAGAAGAAACCCAAATGAAGAAGAAGAAGAAACCCAAATGAAGAAGAAACCCAAATGAAGAAGAAGAAGAAACCCAAAATGGAGAAGAAGAAGAAGAAACCCAAAATGGAGAAGAAGAAGAAGAAACCCAAATGGAGAAGAAGAAGAAGAAGAAACCCAAAATGGAGAAGAAGAAGAAGAAACCCAAATGGAGAAGAAGAATAAGAAACCCAAATGGAGAAGAAGAATAAGAAACCCAAAATGGAGAAGAAGAAGAAGAAACCCAAATGGAGAAGAAGAAGAAACCCAAATGGAGAAGAAGAAGAAGAAACCCAAATGGAGAAGAAGAAGAAGAAACCCAAATGGAGAAGAAGAAGAAGAAACCCAAATGGAGAAGAAGAAGAAACCCAAAATGGAGAAGAAGAAGAAGAAGCCAAATGGAGAAGAAGAAGAAACCCAAATGAAGAAGAAGAAGAAGAAACCCAAATGGAGGAGAAGAAGAAGAAGAAACCCAAATGGAGAAGAAGAAGAAGAAGTAACCCAAATGGAGAAGAAGAAGAAACCCAAATGAAGAAGAAGAAACCCAAATGGAGAAGAAGAAGAAGAAGAAACCCAAATGGAGAAGAAGAAGAAACCCAAATGAAGAAGAAGAAGAAACCCAAATGAAGAAGAAGAAGAAACCCAAATGGAGAAGAAGAAGAAGAAACCCAAATGGAGAAGAAGAAGAAGAAGTAACCCAAATGGAGAAGAAGAAGAAACCCAAATGAAGAAGAAGAAGAAACCCAAATGGAGAAGAAGAAGAAGAAGAAACCCAAATGGAGAAGAAGAAGAAGAAGTAACCCAAATGGAGAAGAAGAAGAAACCCAAATGGAGAAGAAGAAGAAGAAACCCAAATGGAGAAGAAGAAGAAGAAGAAACCCAAATGGAGAAGAAGAAGAAGAAACCCAAATGGAGAAGAAGAAGAAGAAACCCAAATGAAGAAGAAGAAGAAGAAACCCAAATGGAGAAGAAGAAGAAGAAACCCAAATGAAGAAGAAGAAGAAACCCAAATGAAGAAGAAGAAGAAACCCAAATGGAGGAGAAGAAGAAGAAACCCAAATGGAGAAGAAGAAGAAGAAACCCACATGGAGAAGAAGAAGAAACCCAAATGAAGAAGAAGAAGAAACCCAAATGAAGAAGAAGAAGAAAAAACCCAAATGAAGAAGAAGAAGAAGAAGAAACCCAAATGAAGAAGAAGAAGAAGAAACCCAAATGAAGAAGAAGAAGAAACCCAAATGGAGAAGAAGAAGAAACCCAAATGAAGGAGAAGAAGAAAAAACACAAATGAAGAAGGAGAAGAAACCCAAATGAAGAAGAAGAAGAAACCCAAATGAAGAAGAAGAAACCCAAATAAAGAAGAAGAAGAAACCCACATGAAGAAGAAGAAGAAACCCAAATGGAGAAGAAGAAGAAATCCAAATGGAGAAGAAGAAGAAACCCAAATGGAGAAAAGAAAAAGAAGAAGAAGAAACCCAAATGGAGAAGAAGAATAAGAAACCCAAATGGAGAAGAAGAAGAAGAAGAAGAAGAAACCCAAATGGAGAAGAAGAAGAAGAAGAAACCCAAATGGAGAAGAAGAAGAAACCCAAATGAAGAAGAAGAAGAAGAAGAAACCCAAATGAAGAAGAAGAAAAAAACCCAAATGAAGAAGAAGAAACCCAAATGAAGAAGAAGAAACCCAAATGAAGAAGAAGAAGAAACCCAAATGGAGAAGAAGAAGAAACCCAAATGAAGAAGAAGAAGAAACCCAAATGAAGAAGAAGAAGAAACCCAGATGGAGAAGAAGAAGAAGAAACCCAAATGGAGAAGAAGAAGAAGAAGAAGTAACCCAAATGGAGAAGAAGAAGAAACCCAAATGAAGAAGAAGAAGAAACCCAAATGGAGAAGAAGAAGAAGAAGAAACCCAAATGGAGAAGAAGAAGAAGAAGTAACCCAAATGGAGAAGAAGAAGAAACCCAAATGGAGAAGAAGAAGAAGAAACCCAAATGGAGAAGAAGAAGAAGAAACCCAAATGGAGAAGAAGAAGAAGAAACCCAAATGAAGAAGAAGAAGAAGAAACCCAAATGGAGAAGAAGAAGAAGAAACCCAAATGAAGAAGAAGAAGAAACCCAAATGAAGAAGAAGAAGAAACCCAAATGGAGAAGAAGAAGAAGAAACCCAAATGGAGAAGAAGAAGAAGAAACCCACATGGAGAAGAAGAAGAAACCCAAATGAAGAAGAAGAAGAAACCCAAATGAAGAAGAAGAAGAAAAACCCAAATGAAGAAGAAGAAGAAGAAGAAACCCAAATGAAGAAGAAGAAGAAACCCAAATGAAGAAGAAGAAGAAACCCAAATGGAGAAGAAGAAGAAACCCAAATGAAGGAGAAGAAGAAAAAACACAAATGAAGAAGGAGAAGAAACCCAAATGAAGAAGAAGAAGAAACCCAAATGAAGAAGAAGAAACCCAAATAAAGAAGAAGAAGAAACCCACATGAAGAAGAAGAAGAAACCCAAATGGAGAAGAAGAAGAAATCCAAATGGAGAAGAAGAAGAAACCCAAATGGAGAAAAGAAAAAGAAGAAGAAACCCAAATGGAGAAGAAGAATAAGAAACCCAAATGGAGAATAAGAAGAAGAAGAAACCCAAATGGAGAAGAAGAAGAAGAAGAAACCCAAATGGAGAAGAAGAAGAAACCCAAATGAAGAAGAAGAAGAAGAAGAAACCCAAATGAAGAAGAAGAAAAAAAACCAAATGAAGAAGAAGAAACCCAAATGAAGAAGAAGAAACCCAAATGAAGAAGAAGAAGAAACCCAAATGAAGAAGAAGAAGAAACCCAAATGAAGAAGAAGAAGAAGAAACCCAAATGAAGAAGAAGAAGAAACCCAAATGGAGAAGAAGAAGAAGAAGAAACCCAAAATGGAGAAGAAGAAAAAGAAACCCAAAATGGAGAAGAAGAAGAAGAAACCCAAATGGAGAAGAAGAAGAAGAAGAAACCCAAAATGGAGAAGAAGAAGAAACCCAAATGGAGAAGAAGAATAAGAAACCCAAATGGAGAAAAAGAAGAAGAAACCCAAAATGGAGAAGAAGAAGAAGAAACCCAAATGGAGAAGAAGAATAAGAAACCCAAATGGAGAAGAAGAATAAGAAACCCAAAATGGAGAAGAAGAAGAAGAAACCCAAATGGAGAAGAAGAAGAAACCCAAATGGAGAAGAAGAAGAAGAAAACCAAATGGAGAAGAAGAAGAAACCCAAATGGAGAAGAAGAAGAAACCCAAAATGGAGAAGAAGAAGAAGCCAAATGGAGAAGAAGAAGAAACCCAAATGAAGAAGAAGAAACCCAAATGGAGGAGAAGAAGAAGAAGAAACCCAAATGGAGAAGAAGAAGAAGAAGTAACCCAAATGGAGAAGAAGAAGAAACCCAAATGAAGAAGAAGAAGAAGAAGAAGAAGAAGTAACCCAAATGGAGAAGAAGAAGAAACCCAAATGAAGAAGAAGAAGAAGAAACCCAAATGAAGAAGAAGAAGAAAAAAAAAAACAAATGAAGAAGAAGAAACCCAAATGAAGAAGAAGAAGAAACCCAAATGAAGAAGAAGAAACCCAAATGAAGAAGAAGAAGAAGAAACCCAAATGAAGAAGAAGAAGAAACCCAAATGAAGAAGAAGAAGAAACCCAAATGGAGAAGAAGAAGAAGAAACCCAAAATGGAGAAGAAGAAAAAGAAACCCAAAATGGAGAAGAAGAAACCCAAATGGAGAAGAAGAAGAAGAAACCCAAAATGGAGAAGAAGAAGAAGAAACCCAAATGGAGAAGAAGAATAAGAAACCCAAATGGAGAAGAAGAATAAGAAACCCAAAATGGAGAAGAAGAAGAAGAAACCCAAATGGAGAAGAAGAAGAAACCCAAATGGAGAAGAAGAAGAAGAAACCCAAATGGAGAAGAAGAAGAAGAAACCAAAATGGAGAAGAAGAAGAAAACCAAAATGGAGAAGAAGAAGAAGAAGCCAAATGGAGAAGAAGAAGAAACCCAAATGAAGAAGAAGAAGAAACCCAAATGGAGGAGAAGAAGAAGAAGAAACCCAAATGGAGAAGAAGAAGAAGAAACCCAAATGGAGAAGAAGAAGAAACCCAAATGAAGAAGAAGAAGAAGAAGAAACCCAAATGAAGAAGAAGAAGAAGAAGAAAAAACCCAAATGAAGAAGAAGAAGAAGAAGAAACCCAAATGAAGAAGAAGAAGAAACCCAAATGAAGAAGAAGAAGAAGAAGAAGAAGAAACCCAAATGAAGAAGAAGAAGAGAAACCCAAATGGAGAAGAAGAAGAAGAAGCCCAAATGGAGAAGAAGAAGAAGAAGAAACCCAAATGGAGAAGAAGAAGAAAAAGAAGAAACCCAAATGGAGAAGAAGAAGAAACCCAAATGAAGAAGAAGAAGAAGAAGAAGAAACCCAAATGAAGAAGAAGAAGAAACCCAAATGAAGAAGAAGAAGAAGAAAAAACCCAAATGAAGAAGAAGAAGAAACCCAAATGAAGAAGAAGAAGAAACCCAAATGAAGAAGAAGAAGAAACCCAAATGAAGAAGAAGAAGAAGAAACCCAAATGAAGAAGAAGAAGAAACCCAAATGGAGAAGAAGAAGAAGAAAAAACCCAAATGAAGAAGGAGAAGAAACCCAAATGAAGAAGAAGAAGAAGAAACCCAAATGGAGAAGAAGAAGAAGAAACCCAAATGGAGAAGAAGAAGAAACCCAAATGAAGAAGAAGAAGAAGAAACCCAAATGAAGAAGAAGAAGAAGAAGAAACCCAAATGAAGAAGAAGAAGAAACCCAAATGAAGAAGAAGAAGAAACCCAAATGAAGAAGAAGAAGAAGAAACCCAAATGAAGAAGAAGAAACCCAAAATGGAGAAGAAGAAGAAACCCAAATGGAGAAGAAGAAAAAGAAGAAACCCAAAATGGAGAAGAAGAAGAAGAAACCCAAATGGAGAAGAAGAATAAGAAATCCAAAATGGAGAAGAAGAAGAAGAAGAAACCCAAATGGAGAAGAAGAAGAAGCCCAAATGGAGAAGAAGAAACCCAAATGGAGAAAAGAAGAAGAAGAAGATGAAGAAGAAGAAACCCAAATGGAGAAAAGAAGAAGAAGAATAAACCCAAATGAAGAAGAAGAAGAAACCCAAATGGAGAAGAAGAAGAAGAAGAAACCCAAATGGAGAAGAAGAAGAAGAAGAAACCCAAATGGAGAAGAAGAAGAAGAAGAAACCCAAATGGAGAAGAAGAAGAAGAAGAAACCCAAATGGAGAAGAAGAAGAAACCCAAATGAAGAAGAAGAAGAAGAAGAAACCCAAATGAAGAAGAAGAAAAAAAAACAAATGAAGAAGAAGAAACCCAAATGAAGAAGAAGAAGAAGAAGAAACCCAAATGAAGAAGAAGAAGAAGAAGAAGAAACCCAAATGAAGAAGAAGAAGAAACCCAAATGGAGAAGAAGAAGAAGAAGAAGAAACCCAAAATGGAGAAGAAGAAAAAGAAACCCAAAATGGAGAAGAAGAAGAAGAAGAAACCCAAATGGAGAAGAAGAAGAAGAAACCCAAAATGGAGAAGAAGAAGAAGAAACCCAAATGGAGAAGAAGAATAAGAAACCCAAATGGAGAAGAAGAATAAGAAACCCAAAATGGAGAAGAAGAAGAAGAAACCCAAATGGAGAAGAAGAAGAAACCCAAATGGAGAAGAAGAAGAAGAAACCCAAATGGAGAAGAAGAAGAAGAAACCCAAATGGAGAAGAAGAAGAAACCCAAAATGGAGAAGAAGAAGAAGAAGCCAAATGGAGAAGAAGAAGAAACCCAAATGAAGAAGAAGAAGAAACCCAAATGGAGGAGAAGAAGAAGAAGAAACCCAAATGGAGAAGAAGAAGAAGAAGAAGTAGCCCAAATGGAGAAGAAGAAGAAACCCAAATGGAGAAGAAGAAGAAGAAGAAACCCAAATGGAGGAGAAGAAGAAGAAGAAACCCAAATGGAGAAGAAGAAGAAGAAGAAACCCAAATGGAGAAGAAGAAGAAGAAGAAACCCAAATGAAGAAGAAGAAGAAACCCAAATGAAGAAGAAGAAACCCAAATGGAGAAGAAGAAGAAGAAGAAACCCAAATGGAGAAGAAGAAGAAGAAACCCAAATTAAGAAGAAGAAGAAGAAACCCAAATGAAGAAGAAGAAGAAACCCAAATGGAGAAGAAGAAGAAACCCAAATGGAGAAGAAGAAGAAGTAACCCAAATGGAGAAGAAGAAGAAGAAGAAACCCAAATGGAGAAGAAGAAGAAGAAACCCAAATGGAGAAGAAGAAGAAGAAGAAACCCAAATGGAGAAGAAGAAGAAGAAACCCAAATGGAGAAGAAGAAGAAACCCAAATGAAGAAGAAGAAGAAGAAACCCAAATGAAGAAGAAGAAAAAAAAACAAATGAAGAAGAAGAAGAAGAAGAAACCCAAATGAAGAAGAAGAAACCCAAATGAAGAAGAAGAAGAATAAACCCAAATGGAGAAGAAGAAGAAACCCAAATGAAGAAGAAGAAGAAGAAGAAACCCAAATGAAGAAGAAGAAAAAAACCCAAATGAAGAAGAAGAAACCCAAATGAAGAAGAAGAAACCCAAATGAAGAAGAAGAAGAAACCCAAATGAAGAAGAAGAAGAAACCCAAATGAAGAAGAAGAAGAAGAAACCCAAATGAAGAAGAAGAAGAAACCCAAATGGAGAAGAAGAAGAAGAAGAAACCCAAAATGGAGAAGAAGAAAAAGAAACCCAAAATGGAGAAGAAGAAGAAGAAACCCAAATGGAGAAGAAGAAGAAACCCAAAATGGAGAAGAAGAAGAAGAAACCCAAATGGAGAAGAAGAATAAGAAACCCAAATGGAGAAGAAGAAGAAGAAACCCAAAATGGAGAAGAAGAAGAAGAAACCCAAATGGAGAAGAAGAATAAGAAACCCAAATGGAGAAGAAGAATAAGAAACCCAAAATGGAGAAGAAGAAGAAGAAACCCAAATGGAGAAGAAGAAGAAACCCAAATGGAGAAGAAGAAGAAGAAACCCAAATGGAGAAGAAGAAGAAGAAACCCAAATGGAGAAGAAGAAGAAACCCAAAATGGAGAAGAAGAAGAAGCCAAATGGAGAAGAAGAAGAAACCCAAATGAAGAAGAAGAAGAAACCCAAATGGAGGAGAAGAAGAAGAAGAAACCCAAATGGAGAAGAAGAAGAAGAAGTAACCCAAATGGAGAAGAAGAAGAAACCCAAATGAAGAAGAAGAAGAAACCCAAATGGAGAAGAAGAAGAAGTAACCCAAATGGAGAAGAAGAAGAAACCCAAATGAAGAAGAAGAAACCCAAATGAAGAAGAAGAAGAAAAAAAAAACAAATGAAGAAGAAGAAACCCAAATGAAGAAGAAGAAGAAACCCAAATGAAGAAGAAGAAACCCAAATGAAGAAGAAGAAGAAGAAACCCAAATGAAGAAGAAGAAGAAACCCAAATGAAGAAGAAGAAGAAACCCAAATGGAGAAGAAGAAGAAGAAACCCAAAATGGAGAAGAAGAAAAAGAAACCCAAAATGGAGAAGAAGAAACCCAAATGGAGAAGAAGAAGAAGAAACCCAAAATGGAGAAGAAGAAGAAGAAACCCAAATGGAGAAGAAGAATAAGAAACCCAAATGGAGAAGAAGAATAAGAAACCCAAAATGGAGAAAAAGAAGAAGAAACCCAAATGGAGAAGAAGAAGAAACCCAAATGGAGAAGAAGAAGAAGAAGAAACCCAAATGGAGAAGAAGAAGAAGAAACCAAAATGGAGAAGAAGAAGAAACCCAAAATGGAGAAGAAGAAGAAGAAGCCAAATGGAGAAGAAGAAGAAACCCAAATGAAGAAGAAGAAGAAACCCAAATGGAGGAGAAGAAGAAGAAACCCAAATGGAGAAGAAGAAGAAGAAACCCAAATGGAGAAGAAGAAGAAACCCAAATGAAGAAGAAGAAGAAGAAGAAACCCAAATGAAGAAGAAGAAGAAGAAGAAGAAAAAACCCAAATGAAGAAGAAGAAGAAGAAGAAACCCAAATGAAGAAGAAGAAGAAACCCAAATGAAGAAGAAGAAGAAACCCAAATGAAGAAGAAGAAGAAGAAGAAGAAACCCAAATGAAGAAGAAGAAGAGAAACCCAAATGGAGAAGAAGAAGAAGAAGCCCAAATGGAGAAGAAGAAGAAGAAGAAACCCAAATGGAGAAGAAGAAGAAAAAGAAGAAACCCAAATGGAGAAGAAGAAGAAACCCAAATGAAGAAGAAGAAGAAGAAGAAGAAGAAACCCAAATGAAGAAGAAGAAGAAACCCAAATGAAGAAGAAGAAGAAGAAAAAACCCAAATGAAGAAGAAGAAGAAACCCAAATGAAGAAGAAGAAGAAACCCAAATGAAGAAGAAGAAGAAACCCAAATGAAGAAGAAGAAGAAGAAACCCAAATGAAGAAGAAGAAGAAACCCAAATGGAGAAGAAGAAGAAGAAAAAACCCAAATGAAGAAGGAGAAGAAACCCAAATGAAGAAGAAGAAGAAACCCAAATGGAGAAGAAGAAGAAGAAGAAACCCAAATGGAGAAGAAGAAGAAACCCAAATGAAGAAGAAGAAGAAGAAACCCAAATGAAGAAGAAGAAGAAGAAACCCAAATGAAGAAGAAGAAGAAACCCAAATGAAGAAGAAGAAGAAGAAACCCAAATGAAGAAGAAGAAACCCAAAATGGAGAAGAAGAAGAAGAAACCCAAATGGAGAAGAAGAAAAAGAAGAAACCCAAAATGGAGAAGAAGAAGAAGAAACCCAAATGGAGAAGAAGAATAAGAAATCCAAAATGGAGAAGAAGAAGAAGAAGAAACCCAAATGGAGAAGAAGAAGAAGAAGAAACCCAAATGGAGAAGAAGAAGAAGCCCAAATGGAGAAGAAGAAACCCAAATGGAGAAAAGAAGAAGAAGAAGATGAAGAAGAAGAAACCCAAATGGAGAAAAGAAGAAGAAGAAGAAACCCAAATGAAGAAGAAGAAGAAGAAACCCAAATGAAGAAGAAGAAGAAACCCAAATGGAGAAGAAGAAGAAACCCAAATGGAGAAGAAGAAACCCAAATGGAGGAGAAGAAGAAGAAACCCAAATGGAGAAGAAGAAGAAGAAACCCAAATGGAGAAGAAGAAGAAACCCAAATGGAGAAGAAGAAGAAGAAACCCAAATGAAGAAGAAGAAGAAACCCAAATGAAGAAGAAGAAGAAACCCAAAAGAAGAAGAAGAAGAAACCCAAATGGAGAAGAAGAAGAAGAAACCCAAATGGAGAAGAAGAAGAAGAAGAAACCCAAATGAAGAAGAAGAAGAAACCCAAATGGAGAAGAAGAAGAAGAAACCCAAATGGAGAAGAAGAAGAAGTAACCCAAATGGAGAAGAAGAAGAAACCCAAATGAAGAAGAAGAAACCCAAATGGAGAAGAAGAAGAAGAAGAAACCCAAATGGAGAAGAAGAAGAAGAAGTAACCCAAATGGAGAAGAAGAAGAAGAAACCCAAATGGAGAAGAAGAAGAAGAAACCCAAATGGAGAAGAAGAAGAAGAAACCCAAATGGAGAAGAAGAAGAAGAAGAAACCCAAATGGAGAAGAAGAAGAAGAAACCCAAATGGAGAAGAAGAAGAAGAAACCCAAATGAAGAAGAAGAAGAAGAAACCCAAATGGAGAAGAAGAAGAAGAAACCCAAATGAAGAAGAAGAAGAAACCCAAATGAAGAAGAAGAAGAAACCCAAATGGAGAAGTAGAAGAAGAAACCCAAATGGAGAAGAAGAAGAAGAAGAAACCCACATGGAGAAGAAGAAGAAACCCAAATGAAGAAGAAGAAGAAACCCAAATGAAGAAGAAGAAGAAGAAAAAACCCAAATGAAGAAGAAGAAGAAACCCAAATGAAGAAGAAGAAGAAACCCAAATGAAGGAGAAGAAGAAAAAACACAAATGAAGAAGGAGAAGAAACCCAAATGAAGAAGAAGAAACCCAAATGAAGAAGAAGAAGAAGAAACCCAAATGAAGAAGAAGAAGAAACCCAAATGAAGAAGAAGAAGAAACCCACATGAAGAAGAAGAAGAAGAAACCCAAATGGAGAAGAAGAAGAAGAAACCCAAATGGAGAAGAAGAAGAAACCCAAATGGAGAAGAAGAAGAAGAAACCCAAATGGAGAAGAAGAAGAAGAAGAAACCCAAATGGAGAAAAGAAAAAGAAGAAGAAGAAACCCAAATGGAGAAGAAGAAGAATAAGAAACCCAAATGGAGAAGAAGAAGAAGAAACCCAAATGGAGAAGAAGAAGAAGAAACCCAAATGGAGAAGAAGAAGAAGAAGAAGAAACCCAAATGAAGAAGAAGAAGAAGAAGAAACCCAAATGGAGAAGAAGAAGAAGAAACCCAAAATGGAGAAGAAGAAGAAGAAGAAGCCCAAATGGAGAAGAAGCAGAAACCCAAATGGAGAAGAAGAAGAAGAAACCCAAATGGAGGAGAAGAAGAAGAAGAAACCCAAATGGAGAAGAAGAAGAAGAAGAAACCCAAATGGAGAAGAAGAAGAAGAAACCCAAATGGAGAAGAAGAAGAAACCCAAATGAAGAAGAAGAAGAAACCCAAATGGAGAAGAAGAAGAAGAAGAAACCCAAATGGAGAAGAAGAAGAAACCCAAATGAAGAAGAAGAAGAAACCCAAATGGAGAAGAAGAAGAAGAAGAAACCCAAATGGAGAAGAAGAAGAAGAAGAAACCCAAATGGAGAAGAAGAAGAAGAAGTAACCCAAATGGAGAAGAAGAAGAAGAAACCCAAATGGAAAAGAAGAAGAAGAAACCCAAATGGAGAAGAAGAAGAAGAAGAAGCCCAAATGGAGAAGAAGAAGAAGAAGAAGAAACCCAAATGGAGAAGAAGAAGAAGAAACCCAAATGGAGGAGAAGAAGAAGAAGAAACCCAAATGGAGAAGAAGAAGAAGAAGAAACCCAAATGGAGAAGAAGAAGAAGAAACCCAAATGGAGAAGAAGAAGAAGAAACCCAAATGGAGAAGAAGAAGAAGAAACCCAAATGAAGAAGAAGAAGAAACCCAAAATGGAGAAGAAGAAGAAGAAGCCCAAATGGAGAAGAAGAAGAAACCCAAATGGAGAAGAAGAAGAAGAAACCCAAATGGAGGAGAAGAAGAAGAAGAAACCCAAATGGAGAAGAAGAAGAAACCCAAATGGAGAAGAAGAAGAAGAAACCCAAATGGAGAAGAAGAAGAAGAAGTAACCCAAATGGAGAAGAAGAAGAAGAAGAAACCCAAATGGAGAAGAAGAAGAAGAAGAAACCCAAATGGAGAAGAAGAAGAAACCCAAATGGAGAAGAAGAAGAAACCCAAATGAAGAAGAAGAAACCCAAATGGAGAAGAAGAAGAAGAAGAAACCCAAATGGAGAAGAAGAAGAAGAAGAAACCCAAATGAAGAAGAAGAAGAAGAAGAAACCCAAATGAAGAAGAAGAAGAAGAAACCCAAATGGAGAAGAAGAAGAAGAAACCCAAATGGAGAAGAAGAAGAAGAAGTAACCCAAATGGAGAAGAAGAAGAAGAAGAAACCCAAATGGAGAAGAAGAAGAAGAAGAAACCCAAATGGAGAAGAAGAAGAAACCCAAATGGAGAAGAAGAAGAAACCCAAATGAAGAAGAAGAAGAAGAAGAAACCCAAATGAAGAAGAAGAAGAAAAAAAAAACAAATGAAGAAGAAGAAACCCAAATGAAGAAGAAGAAGAAACCCAAATGGAGAAGAAGAAGAAGAAACCCAAAATGGAGAAGAAGAAAAAGAAACCCAAAATGGAGAAGAAGAAACCCAAATGGAGAAGAAGAAGAAGAAACCCAAATGGAGAAGAAGAATAAGAAACCCAAATGGAGAAGAAGAATAAGAAACCCAAAATGGAGAAGAAGAAGAAGAAACCCAAATGGAGAAGAAGAAGAAACCCAAATGGAGAAGAAGAAGAAGAAACCCAAATGGAGAAGAAGAAGAAGAAACCCAAATGGAGAAGAAGAAGAAACCCAAAATGGAGAAGAAGAAGAAGAAGCCAAATGGAGAAGAAGAAGAAACCCAAATGAAGAAGAAGAAGAAGAAACCCAAATGGAGGAGAAGAAGAAGAAGAAACCCAAATGGAGAAGAAGAAGAAGAAACCCAAATGGAGAAGAAGAAACCCAAATGAAGAAGAAGAAGAAGAAACCCAAATGAAGAAGAAGAAAAAACCCAAATGAAGAAGAAGAAGAAACCCAAATGAAGAAGAAGAAGAAGAAACCCAAATGAAGAAGAAGAAGAAACCCAAATGAAGAAGAAGAAGAAGAAACCCAAATGAAGAAGAAGAAGAGAAACCCAAATGGAGAAGAAGAAGAAGAAGAAGCCCAAATGGAGAAGAAGAAGAAGAAACCCAAATGGAGAAGAAGAAGAAGAAGAAACCCAAATGGAGAAGAAGAAGAAAAAGAAGAAACCCAAATGGAGAAGAAGAAGAAACCCAAATGAAGAAGAAGAAGAAACCCAAATGAAGAAGAAGAAACCCAAATGAAGAAGAAGAAGAAAAAACCCAAATGAAGAAGAAGAAGAAACCCAAATGAAGAAGAAGAAGAAGAAACCCAAATGAAGAAGAAGAAGAAACCCAAATGAAGAAGAAGAAGAAGAAACCCAAATGAAGAAGAAGAAGAAACCCAAATGGAGAAGAAGAAGAAGAAGAAAAAACCCAAATGAAGAAGGAGAAGAAACCCAAATGAAGAAGAAGAAGAAGAAACCCAAATGGAGAAGAAGAAGAAGAAGAAACCCAAATGGAGAAGAAGAAGAAACCCAAATGAAGAAGAAGAAGAAGAAGAAACCCAAATGAAGAAGAAGATGAAGAAGAAGAAGAAGAAGAAACCCAAATGAAGAAGAAGACCCCAAATGAAGAAGAAGAAGAAGAAGAAACCCAAATGAAGAAGAAGAAACCCAAAATGGAGAAGAAGAAGAAGAAACCCAAATGGAGAAGAAGAAAAAGAAGAAACCCAAAATGGAGAAGAAGAAGAAGAAACCCAAATGGAGAAGAAGAATAAGAAATCCAAAATGGAGAAGAAGAAGAAGAAACCCAAATGGAGAAGAAGAAGAAGAAGAAACCCAAATGGAGAAGAAGAAGAAGCCCAAATGGAGAAGAAGAAACCCAAATGGAGAAAAGAAGAAGAAGAAGATGAAGAAGAAGAAACCCAAATGGAGAAAAGAAGAAGAAGAAGAAACCCAAATGAAGAAGAAGAAGAAACCCAAATGGAGAAGAAGAAGAAACCCAAATGGAGAAGAAGAAGAAACCCAAATGGAGAAGAAGAAGAAACCCAAATGGAGAAGAAGAAGAAGAAGAAACCCAAATGGAGAAGAAGAAGAAACCCAAATGAAGAAGAAGAAGAAGAAACCCAAATGAAGAAGAAGAAAAAAAAAACAAATGAAGAAGAAGAAACCCAAATGAAGAAGAAGAAGAAGAAACCCAAATGAAGAAGAAGAAGAAACCCAAATGAAGAAGAAGAAGAAACCCAAATGGAGAAGAAGAAGAAGAAGAAACCCAAAATGGAGAAGAAGAAAAAGAAACCCAAAATGGAGAAGAAGAAGAAGAAACCCAAATGGAGAAGAAGAAGAAGAAGAAACCCAAAATGGAGAAGAAGAAGAAGAAACCCAAATGGAGAAGAAGAATAAGAAACCCAAATGGAGAAGAAGAATAAGAAACCCAAATGGAGAAGAAGAATAAGAAACCCAAAATGGAGAAGAAGAAGAAGAAACCCAAATGGAGAAGAAGAAGAAACCCAAATGGAGAAGAAGAAGAAGAAACCCAAATGGAGAAGAAGAAGAAGAAACCCAAATGGAGAAGAAGAAGAAACCCAAAATGGAGAAGAAGAAGAAGCCAAATGGAGAAGAAGAAGAAACCCAAATGAAGAAGAAGAAGAAGAAACCCAAATGGAGGAGAAGAAGAAGAAACCCAAATGGAGAAGAAGAAGAAGAAGTAGCCCAAATGGAGAAGAAGAAGAAGAAGAAACCCAAATGGAGAAGAAGAAGAAGAAGAAACCCAAATGGAGGAGAAGAAGAAGAAGAAACCCAAATGGAGAAGAAGAAGAAGAAACCCAAATGGAGAAGAAGAAGAAGAAACCCAAATGAAGAAGAAGAAGAAACCCAAATGAAGAAGAAGAAACCCAAATGGAGAAGAAGAAGAAGAAACCCAAATGGAGAAGAAGAAGAAGAAGAAGAAGAAACCCAAATGAAGAAGAAGAAGAAACCCAAATGAAGAAGAAGAAGAAACCCAAATGGAGAAGAAGAAGAAGAAACCCAAATGGAGAAGAAGAAGAAGAAGTAACCCAAATGGAGAAGAAGAAGAAGAAGAAACCCAAATGGAGAAGAAGAAGAAGAAACCCAAATGGAGAAGAAGAAGAAGAAGAAACCCAAATGGAGAAGAAGAAGAAGAAACCCAAATGGAGAAGAAGAAGAAACCCAAATGAAGAAGAAGAAGAAGAAGAAACCCAAATGAAGAAGAAGAAAAAAAACAAATGAAGAAGAAGAAACCCAAATGAAGAAGAAGAAGAAACCCAAATGAAGAAGAAGAAGAAGAAACCCAAATGAAGAAGAAGAAGAAACCCAAATGAAGAAGAAACCCAAATGAAGAAGAAGAAGAAACCCAAAATGGAGAAGAAGAAAAAGAAACCCAAAATGGAGAAGAAGAAGAAGAAACCCAAATGGAGAAGAAGAAGAAGAAGAAACCCAAAATGGAGAAGAAGAAGAAGAAACCCAAATGGAGAAGAAGAATAAGAAACCCAAATGGAGAAGAAGAATAAGAAACCCAAAATGGAGAAGAAGAAGAAGAAACCCAAATGGAGAAGAAGAAGAAACCCAAATGGAGAAGAAGAAGAAGAAACCCAAATGGAGAAGAAGAAGAAGAAACCCAAATGGAGAAGAAGAAGAAACCCAAAATGGAGAAGAAGAAGAAGAAGCCAAATGGAGAAGAAGAAGAAACCCAAATGAAGAAGAAGAAGAAACCCAAATGGAGGAGAAGAAGAAGAAGAAACCCAAATGGAGAAGAAGAAGAAGAAGTAACCCAAATAGAGAAGAAGAAGAAACCCAAATGAAGAAGAAGAAACCCAAATGGAGAAGAAGAAGAAGAAGAAACCCAAATGGAGAAGAAGAAGAAACCCAAATGAAGAAGAAGAAGAAACCCAAATGAAGAAGAAGAAGAAACCCAAATGGAGAAGAAGAAGAAGAAACCCAAATGGAGAAGAAGAAGAAGAAGAAGTAACCCAAATGGAGAAGAAGAAGAAACCCAAATGAAGAAGAAGAAGAAACCCAAATGAAGAAGAAGAAGAAACCCAAATGGAGAAGAAGAAGAAGAAGTAACCCAAATGGAGAAGAAGAAGAAACCCAAATGGAGAAGAAGAAGAAGAAACCCAAATGGAGAAGAAGAAGAAGAAGAAACCCAAATGGAGAAGAAGAAGAAGAAGAAACCCAAATGGAGAAGAAGAAGAAGAAGACCCAAATGAAGAAGAAGAAGAAGAAACCCAAATGGAGAAGAAGAAGAAGAAACCCAAATGAAGAAGAAGAAACCCAAATGAAGAAGAAGAAGAAACCCAAATGGAGAAGAAGAAGAAACCCAAATGGAGAAGAAGAAGAAGAAACCCACATGGAGAAGAAGAAGAAGAAACCCAAATGAAGAAGAAGAAACCCAAATGAAGAAGAAGAAGAAAAAACCCAAATGAAGAACAAGAAGAAGAAACCCAAATGAAGAAGAAGAAGAAGAAACCCAAATGAAGAAGAAGAAGAAACCCAAATGGAGAAGAAGAAGAAACCCAAATGAAGGAGAAGAAGAAAAAACACAAATGAAGAAGGAGAAGAAACCCAAATGAAGAAGAAGAAGAAACCCAAATGAAGAAGAAGAAACCCAAATGAAGAAGAAGAATAAACCCAAATAAAGAAGAAGAAGAAACCCACATGAAGAAGAAGAAGAAACCCAAATGGAGAAGAAGAAGAAATCCAAATGGAGAAGAAGAAGAAACCCAAATGGAGAAAAGAAAAAGAAGAAGAAGAAACCCAAATGGAGAAGAAGAATAAGAAACCCAAATGAAGAAGAAGAAGAAACCCAAATGGAGAAGAAGAAGAAGAAACCCAAATGGAGAAGAAGAAGAAGAAGAAACCCAAATGGAGAAGAAGAAGAAGAAGTAACCCAAATGGAGAAGAAGAAGAAGAAACCCAAATGGAAAAGAAGAAGAAGAAACCCAAATGGAGAAGAAGAAGAAGAAGCCCAAATGGAGAAGAAGAAGAAGAAGAAACCCAAATGGAGAAGAAGAAGAAGAAACCCAAATGGAGGAGAAGAAGAAGAAGAAACCCAAATGGAGAAGAAGAAGAAGAAGAAACCCAAATGGAGAAGAAGAAGAAGAAACCCAAATGGAGAAGAAGAAGAAGAAACCCAAATGAAGAAGAAGAAGAAACCCAAATGGAGAAGAAGAAGAAGAAGAAACCCAAAATGGAGAAGAAGAAGAAGAAGCCCAAATGGAGAAGAAGAAGAAACCCAAATGGAGAAGAAGAAGAAGAAACCCAAATGGAGGAGAATAAGAAGAAGAAACCAAAATGGAGAAGAAGAAGAAGAAACCCAAATGGAGAAGAAGAAGAAGAAGAAACCCAAATGGAGAAGAAGAAGAAACCCAAATGGAGAAGAAGAAGAAGAAGAAACCCAAATGGAGAAGAAGAAGAAACCCAAATGAAGAAGAAGAAGAAGAAACCCAAATGAAGAAGAAGAAAAAAAAACAAATGAAGAAGAAGAAACCCAAATGAAGAAGAAGAAGAAGAAACCCAAATGAAGAAGAAGAAGAAACCCAAATGAAGAAGAAGAAGAAACCCAAATGGAGAAGAAGAAGAAGAAGAAGAAACCCAAAATGGAGAAGAAGAAAAAGAAACCCAAAATGGAGAAGAAGAAGAAGAAACCCAAATGGAGAAGAAGAAGAAGAAGAAACCCAAAATGGAGAAGAAGAAGAAGAAACCCAAATGGAGAAGAAGAATAAGAAACCCAAATGGAGAAGAAGAATAAGAAACCCAAAATGGAGAAGAAGAAGAAGAAACCCAAATGGAGAAGAAGAAGAAACCCAAATGGAGAAGAAGAAGAAGAAACCCAAATGGAGAAGAAGAAGAAACCCAAAATGGAGAAGAAGAAGAAGCCAAATGGAGAAGAAGAAGAAACCCAAATGAAGAAGAAGAAGAAGAAACCCAAATGGAGAAGAAGAAGAAGAAGTAGCCCAAATGGAGAAGAAGAAGAAGAAGAAACCCAAATGGAGAAGAAGAAGAAGAAGAAGAAGAAACCCAAATGGAGGAGAAGAAGAAGAAGAAACCCAAATGGAGAAGAAGAAGAAGAAACCCAAATGGAGAAGAAGAAGAAGAAACCCAAATGAAGAAGAAGAAGAAACCCAAATGAAGAAGAAGAAACCCAAATGGAGAAGAAGAAGAAGAAACCCAAATGGAGAAGAAGAAGAAGAAGAAACCCAAATGAAGAAGAAGAAGAAGAAACCCAAATGAAGAAGAAGAAGAAACCCAAATGGAGAAGAAGAAGAAGAAGAAACCCAAATGGAGAAGAAGAAGAAGAAGTAACCCAAATGGAGAAGAAGAAGAAGAAACCCAAATGGAGAAGAAGAAGAAGAAACCCAAATGGAGAAGAAGAAGAAGAAACCCAAATGGAGAAGAAGAAGAAACCCAAATGAAGAAGAAGAAGAAACCCAAATGAAGAAGAAGAAAAAAAAACAAATGAAGAAGAAGAAACCCAAATGAAGAAGAAGAAACCCAAATGAAGAAGAAGAAGAAGAAACCCAAATGAAGAAGAAGAAGAAACCCAAATGAAGAAGAAACCCAAATGAAGAAGAAGAAGAAACCCAAAATGGAGAAGAAGAAGAAGAAACCCAAAATGGAGAAGAAGAAGAAGAAACCCAAATGGAGAAGAAGAAGAAGAAGAAACCCAAAATGGAGAAGAAGAAGAAGAAACCCAAATGGAGAAGAAGAATAAGAAACCCAAATGGAGAAGAAGAATAAGAAACCCAAAATGGAGAAGAAGAAGAAGAAACCCAAATGGAGAAGAAGAAGAAACCCAAATGGAGAAGAAGAAGAAGAAACCCAAATGGAGAAGAAGAAGAAGAAACCCAAATGGAGAAGAAGAAGAAGAAACCCAAATGGAGAAGAAGAAGAAACCCAAAATGGAGAAGAAGAAGAAGAAGCCAAATGGAGAAGAAGAAGAAACCCAAATGAAGAAGAAGAAGAAGAAACCCAAATGGAGGAGAAGAAGAAGAAGAAACCCAAATGGAGAAGAAGAAGAAGAAGTAACCCAAATGGAGAAGAAGAAGAAACCCAAATGAAGAAGAAGAAACCCAAATGGAGAAGAAGAAGAAGAAGAAACCCAAATGGAGAAGAAGAAGAAACCCAAATGAAGAAGAAGAAGAAACCCAAATGAAGAAGAAGAAGAAACCCAAATGGAGAAGAAGAAGAAGAAACCCAAATGGAGAAGAAGAAGAAGAAGTAACCCAAATGGAGAAGAAGAAGAAACCCAAATGAAGAAGAAGAAGAAACCCAAATGGAGAAGAAGAAGAAGAAGAAACCCAAATGGAGAAGAAGAAGAAGAAGTAACCCAAATGGAGAAGAAGAAGAAACCCAAATGGAGAAGAAGAAGAAGAAACCCAAATGGAGAAGAAGAAGAAGAAGAAACCCAAATGGAGAAGAAGAAGAAGAAACCCAAATGGAGAAGAAGAAGAAGAAACCCAAATGAAGAAGAAGAAGAAGAAACCCAAATGGAGAAGAAGAAGAAGAAACCCAAATGAAGAAGAAGAAGAAACCCAAATGAAGAAGAAGAAGAAACCCAAATGGAGGAGAAGAAGAAGAAACCCAAATGGAGAAGAAGAAGAAGAAACCCACATGGAGAAGAAGAAGAAACCCAAATGAAGAAGAAGAAGAAACCCAAATGAAGAAGAAGAAGAAAAAACCCAAATGAAGAAGAAGAAGAAGAAGAAACCCAAATGAAGAAGAAGAAGAAGAAACCCAAATGAAGAAGAAGAAGAAACCCAAATGGAGAAGAAGAAGAAACCCAAATGAAGGAGAAGAAGAAAAAACACAAATGAAGAAGGAGAAGAAACCCAAATGAAGAAGAAGAAGAAACCCAAATGAAGAAGAAGAAACCCAAATAAAGAAGAAGAAGAAACCCACATGAAGAAGAAGAAGAAACCCAAATGGAGAAGAAGAAGAAATCCAAATGGAGAAGAAGAAGAAACCCAAATGGAGAAAAGAAAAAGAAGAAGAAGAAACCCAAATGGAGAAGAAGAATAAGAAACCCAAATGGAGAAGAAGAAGAAGAAGAAGAAGAAACCCAAATGGAGAAGAAGAAGAAGAAGAAACCCAAATGGAGAAGAAGAAGAAACCCAAATGAAGAAGAAGAAGAAGAAGAAACCCAAATGAAGAAGAAGAAAAAAACCCAAATGAAGAAGAAGAAACCCAAATGAAGAAGAAGAAACCCAAATGAAGAAGAAGAAGAAACCCAAATGGAGAAGAAGAAGAAACCCAAATGAAGAAGAAGAAGAAACCCAAATGAAGAAGAAGAAGAAACCCAGATGGAGAAGAAGAAGAAGAAACCCAAATGGAGAAGAAGAAGAAGAAGAAGTAACCCAAATGGAGAAGAAGAAGAAACCCAAATGAAGAAGAAGAAGAAACCCAAATGGAGAAGAAGAAGAAGAAGAAACCCAAATGGAGAAGAAGAAGAAGAAGTAACCCAAATGGAGAAGAAGAAGAAACCCAAATGGAGAAGAAGAAGAAGAAACCCAAATGGAGAAGAAGAAGAAGAAACCCAAATGGAGAAGAAGAAGAAGAAACCCAAATGAAGAAGAAGAAGAAGAAACCCAAATGGAGAAGAAGAAGAAGAAACCCAAATGAAGAAGAAGAAGAAACCCAAATGAAGAAGAAGAAGAAACCCAAATGGAGAAGAAGAAGAAGAAACCCAAATGGAGAAGAAGAAGAAGAAACCCACATGGAGAAGAAGAAGAAACCCAAATGAAGAAGAAGAAGAAACCCAAATGAAGAAGAAGAAGAAAAAACCCAAATGAAGAAGAAGAAGAAGAAGAAACCCAAATGAAGAAGAAGAAGAAACCCAAATGAAGAAGAAGAAGAAACCCAAATGGAGAAGAAGAAGAAACCCAAATGAAGGAGAAGAAGAAAAAACACAAATGAAGAAGGAGAAGAAACCCAAATGAAGAAGAAGAAGAAACCCAAATGAAGAAGAAGAAACCCAAATAAAGAAGAAGAAGAAACCCACATGAAGAAGAAGAAGAAACCCAAATGGAGAAGAAGAAGAAATCCAAATGGAGAAGAAGAAGAAACCCAAATGGAGAAAAGAAAAAGAAGAAGAAACCCAAATGGAGAAGAAGAATAAGAAACCCAAATGGAGAATAAGAAGAAGAAGAAACCCAAATGGAGAAGAAGAAGAAGAAGAAACCCAAATGGAGAAGAAGAAGAAACCCAAATGAAGAAGAAGAAGAAGAAGAAACCCAAATGAAGAAGAAGAAAAAAAACCAAATGAAGAAGAAGAAACCCAAATGAAGAAGAAGAAACCCAAATGAAGAAGAAGAAGAAACCCAAATGAAGAAGAAGAAGAAACCCAAATGAAGAAGAAGAAGAAGAAACCCAAATGAAGAAGAAGAAGAAACCCAAATGGAGAAGAAGAAGAAGAAGAAACCCAAAATGGAGAAGAAGAAAAAGAAACCCAAAATGGAGAAGAAGAAGAAGAAACCCAAATGGAGAAGAAGAAGAAGAAGAAACCCAAAATGGAGAAGAAGAAGAAACCCAAATGGAGAAGAAGAATAAGAAACCCAAATGGAGAAAAAGAAGAAGAAACCCAAAATGGAGAAGAAGAAGAAGAAACCCAAATGGAGAAGAAGAATAAGAAACCCAAATGGAGAAGAAGAATAAGAAACCCAAAATGGAGAAGAAGAAGAAGAAACCCAAATGGAGAAGAAGAAGAAACCCAAATGGAGAAGAAGAAGAAGAAAACCAAATGGAGAAGAAGAAGAAACCCAAATGGAGAAGAAGAAGAAACCCAAAATGGAGAAGAAGAAGAAGCCAAATGGAGAAGAAGAAGAAACCCAAATGAAGAAGAAGAAACCCAAATGGAGGAGAAGAAGAAGAAGAAACCCAAATGGAGAAGAAGAAGAAGAAGTAACCCAAATGGAGAAGAAGAAGAAACCCAAATGAAGAAGAAGAAGAAACCCAAATGGAGAAGAAGAAGAAGAAGAAGAAGAAGTAACCCAAATGGAGAAGAAGAAGAAACCCAAATGAAGAAGAAGAAGAAGAAACCCAAATGAAGAAGAAGAAGAAAAAAAAAAACAAATGAAGAAGAAGAAACCCAAATGAAGAAGAAGAAGAAACCCAAATGAAGAAGAAGAAACCCAAATGAAGAAGAAGAAGAAGAAACCCAAATGAAGAAGAAGAAGAAACCCAAATGAAGAAGAAGAAGAAACCCAAATGGAGAAGAAGAAGAAGAAACCCAAAATGGAGAAGAAGAAAAAGAAACCCAAAATGGAGAAGAAGAAACCCAAATGGAGAAGAAGAAGAAGAAACCCAAAATGGAGAAGAAGAAGAAGAAACCCAAATGGAGAAGAAGAATAAGAAACCCAAATGGAGAAGAAGAATAAGAAACCCAAAATGGAGAAGAAGAAGAAGAAACCCAAATGGAGAAGAAGAAGAAACCCAAATGGAGAAGAAGAAGAAGAAACCCAAATGGAGAAGAAGAAGAAGAAACCAAAATGGAGAAGAAGAAGAAAACCAAAATGGAGAAGAAGAAGAAGAAGCCAAATGGAGAAGAAGAAGAAACCCAAATGAAGAAGAAGAAGAAACCCAAATGGAGGAGAAGAAGAAGAAGAAACCCAAATGGAGAAGAAGAAGAAGAAACCCAAATGGAGAAGAAGAAGAAACCCAAATGAAGAAGAAGAAGAAGAAGAAACCCAAATGAAGAAGAAGAAGAAGAAGAAAAAACCCAAATGAAGAAGAAGAAGAAGAAGAAACCCAAATGAAGAAGAAGAAGAAACCCAAATGAAGAAGAAGAAGAAGAAGAAGAAACCCAAATGAAGAAGAAGAAGAGAAACCCAAATGGAGAAGAAGAAGAAGAAGCCCAAATGGAGAAGAAGAAGAAGAAGAAACCCAAATGGAGAAGAAGAAGAAAAAGAAGAAACCCAAATGGAGAAGAAGAAGAAACCCAAATGAAGAAGAAGAAGAAGAAGAAGAAACCCAAATGAAGAAGAAGAAGAAACCCAAATGAAGAAGAAGAAGAAGAAAAAACCCAAATGAAGAAGAAGAAGAAACCCAAATGAAGAAGAAGAAGAAACCCAAATGAAGAAGAAGAAGAAACCCAAATGAAGAAGAAGAAGAAGAAACCCAAATGAAGAAGAAGAAGAAACCCAAATGGAGAAGAAGAAGAAGAAAAAACCCAAATGAAGAAGGAGAAGAAACCCAAATGAAGAAGAAGAAGAAGAAACCCAAATGGAGAAGAAGAAGAAGAAACCCAAATGGAGAAGAAGAAGAAACCCAAATGAAGAAGAAGAAGAAGAAACCCAAATGAAGAAGAAGAAGAAGAAGAAACCCAAATGAAGAAGAAGAAGAAACCCAAATGAAGAAGAAGAAGAAACCCAAATGAAGAAGAAGAAGAAGAAACCCAAATGAAGAAGAAGAAACCCAAAATGGAGAAGAAGAAGAAACCCAAATGGAGAAGAAGAAAAAGAAGAAACCCAAAATGGAGAAGAAGAAGAAGAAACCCAAATGGAGAAGAAGAATAAGAAATCCAAAATGGAGAAGAAGAAGAAGAAGAAACCCAAATGGAGAAGAAGAAGAAGCCCAAATGGAGAAGAAGAAACCCAAATGGAGAAAAGAAGAAGAAGAAGATGAAGAAGAAGAAACCCAAATGGAGAAAAGAAGAAGAAGAATAAACCCAAATGAAGAAGAAGAAGAAACCCAAATGGAGAAGAAGAAGAAGAAGAAACCCAAATGGAGAAGAAGAAGAAGAAGAAACCCAAATGGAGAAGAAGAAGAAGAAGAAACCCAAATGGAGAAGAAGAAGAAGAAGAAACCCAAATGGAGAAGAAGAAGAAACCCAAATGAAGAAGAAGAAGAAGAAGAAACCCAAATGAAGAAGAAGAAAAAAAAACAAATGAAGAAGAAGAAACCCAAATGAAGAAGAAGAAGAAGAAGAAACCCAAATGAAGAAGAAGAAGAAGAAGAAGAAACCCAAATGAAGAAGAAGAAGAAACCCAAATGGAGAAGAAGAAGAAGAAGAAGAAACCCAAAATGGAGAAGAAGAAAAAGAAACCCAAAATGGAGAAGAAGAAGAAGAAGAAACCCAAATGGAGAAGAAGAAGAAGAAACCCAAAATGGAGAAGAAGAAGAAGAAACCCAAATGGAGAAGAAGAATAAGAAACCCAAATGGAGAAGAAGAATAAGAAACCCAAAATGGAGAAGAAGAAGAAGAAACCCAAATGGAGAAGAAGAAGAAACCCAAATGGAGAAGAAGAAGAAGAAACCCAAATGGAGAAGAAGAAGAAGAAACCCAAATGGAGAAGAAGAAGAAACCCAAAATGGAGAAGAAGAAGAAGCCAAATGGAGAAGAAGAAGAAACCCAAATGAAGAAGAAGAAGAAACCCAAATGGAGGAGAAGAAGAAGAAGAAACCCAAATGGAGAAGAAGAAGAAGAAGAAGTAGCCCAAATGGAGAAGAAGAAGAAACCCAAATGGAGAAGAAGAAGAAGAAGAAACCCAAATGGAGGAGAAGAAGAAGAAGAAACCCAAATGGAGAAGAAGAAGAAGAAGAAACCCAAATGGAGAAGAAGAAGAAGAAGAAACCCAAATGAAGAAGAAGAAGAAACCCAAATGAAGAAGAAGAAACCCAAATGGAGAAGAAGAAGAAGAAGAAACCCAAATGGAGAAGAAGAAGAAGAAACCCAAATTAAGAAGAAGAAGAAGAAACCCAAATGAAGAAGAAGAAGAAACCCAAATGGAGAAGAAGAAGAAACCCAAATGGAGAAGAAGAAGAAGTAACCCAAATGGAGAAGAAGAAGAAGAAGAAACCCAAATGGAGAAGAAGAAGAAGAAACCCAAATGGAGAAGAAGAAGAAGAAGAAACCCAAATGGAGAAGAAGAAGAAGAAACCCAAATGGAGAAGAAGAAGAAACCCAAATGAAGAAGAAGAAGAAGAAACCCAAATGAAGAAGAAGAAAAAAAAACAAATGAAGAAGAAGAAGAAGAAGAAACCCAAATGAAGAAGAAGAAACCCAAATGAAGAAGAAGAAGAATAAACCCAAATGGAGAAGAAGAAGAAACCCAAATGAAGAAGAAGAAGAAGAAGAAACCCAAATGAAGAAGAAGAAAAAAACCCAAATGAAGAAGAAGAAACCCAAATGAAGAAGAAGAAACCCAAATGAAGAAGAAGAAGAAACCCAAATGAAGAAGAAGAAGAAACCCAAATGAAGAAGAAGAAGAAGAAACCCAAATGAAGAAGAAGAAGAAACCCAAATGGAGAAGAAGAAGAAGAAGAAACCCAAAATGGAGAAGAAGAAAAAGAAACCCAAAATGGAGAAGAAGAAGAAGAAACCCAAATGGAGAAGAAGAAGAAACCCAAAATGGAGAAGAAGAAGAAGAAACCCAAATGGAGAAGAAGAATAAGAAACCCAAATGGAGAAGAAGAAGAAGAAACCCAAAATGGAGAAGAAGAAGAAGAAACCCAAATGGAGAAGAAGAATAAGAAACCCAAATGGAGAAGAAGAATAAGAAACCCAAAATGGAGAAGAAGAAGAAGAAACCCAAATGGAGAAGAAGAAGAAACCCAAATGGAGAAGAAGAAGAAGAAACCCAAATGGAGAAGAAGAAGAAGAAACCCAAATGGAGAAGAAGAAGAAACCCAAAATGGAGAAGAAGAAGAAGCCAAATGGAGAAGAAGAAGAAACCCAAATGAAGAAGAAGAAGAAACCCAAATGGAGGAGAAGAAGAAGAAGAAACCCAAATGGAGAAGAAGAAGAAGAAGTAACCCAAATGGAGAAGAAGAAGAAACCCAAATGAAGAAGAAGAAGAAACCCAAATGGAGAAGAAGAAGAAGTAACCCAAATGGAGAAGAAGAAGAAACCCAAATGAAGAAGAAGAAGAAGAAACCCAAATGAAGAAGAAGAAGAAAAAAAAAACAAATGAAGAAGAAGAAACCCAAATGAAGAAGAAGAAGAAACCCAAATGAAGAAGAAGAAACCCAAATGAAGAAGAAGAAGAAGAAACCCAAATGAAGAAGAAGAAGAAACCCAAATGAAGAAGAAGAAGAAACCCAAATGGAGAAGAAGAAGAAGAAACCCAAAATGGAGAAGAAGAAAAAGAAACCCAAAATGGAGAAGAAGAAACCCAAATGGAGAAGAAGAAGAAGAAACCCAAAATGGAGAAGAAGAAGAAGAAACCCAAATGGAGAAGAAGAATAAGAAACCCAAATGGAGAAGAAGAATAAGAAACCCAAAATGGAGAAAAAGAAGAAGAAACCCAAATGGAGAAGAAGAAGAAACCCAAATGGAGAAGAAGAAGAAGAAACCCAAATGGAGAAGAAGAAGAAGAAACCAAAATGGAGAAGAAGAAGAAACCCAAAATGGAGAAGAAGAAGAAGAAGCCAAATGGAGAAGAAGAAGAAACCCAAATGAAGAAGAAGAAGAAACCCAAATGGAGGAGAAGAAGAAGAAACCCAAATGGAGAAGAAGAAGAAGAAACCCAAATGGAGAAGAAGAAGAAACCCAAATGAAGAAGAAGAAGAAGAAGAAACCCAAATGAAGAAGAAGAAGAAGAAGAAAAAACCCAAATGAAGAAGAAGAAGAAGAAGAAACCCAAATGAAGAAGAAGAAGAAACCCAAATGAAGAAGAAGAAGAAACCCAAATGAAGAAGAAGAAGAAGAAGAAGAAACCCAAATGAAGAAGAAGAAGAGAAACCCAAATGGAGAAGAAGAAGAAGAAGCCCAAATGGAGAAGAAGAAGAAGAAGAAACCCAAATGGAGAAGAAGAAGAAAAAGAAGAAACCCAAATGGAGAAGAAGAAGAAACCCAAATGAAGAAGAAGAAGAAGAAGAAGAAACCCAAATGAAGAAGAAGAAGAAACCCAAATGAAGAAGAAGAAGAAGAAAAAACCCAAATGAAGAAGAAGAAGAAACCCAAATGAAGAAGAAGAAGAAACCCAAATGAAGAAGAAGAAGAAACCCAAATGAAGAAGAAGAAGAAGAAACCCAAATGAAGAAGAAGAAGAAACCCAAATGGAGAAGAAGAAGAAGAAAAAACCCAAATGAAGAAGGAGAAGAAACCCAAATGAAGAAGAAGAAGAAACCCAAATGGAGAAGAAGAAGAAGAAGAAACCCAAATGGAGAAGAAGAAGAAACCCAAATGAAGAAGAAGAAGAAGAAACCCAAATGAAGAAGAAGAAGAAGAAACCCAAATGAAGAAGAAGAAGAAACCCAAATGAAGAAGAAGAAGAAGAAACCCAAATGAAGAAGAAGAAACCCAAAATGGAGAAGAAGAAGAAGAAACCCAAATGGAGAAGAAGAAAAAGAAGAAACCCAAAATGGAGAAGAAGAAGAAGAAACCCAAATGGAGAAGAAGAATAAGAAATCCAAAATGGAGAAGAAGAAGAAGAAGAAACCCAAATGGAGAAGAAGAAGAAGAAGAAACCCAAATGGAGAAGAAGAAGAAGCCCAAATGGAGAAGAAGAAACCCAAATGGAGAAAAGAAGAAGAAGAAGATGAAGAAGAAGAAACCCAAATGGAGAAAAGAAGAAGAAGAAGAAACCCAAATGAAGAAGAAGAAGAAACCCAAATGGAGAAGAAGAAGAAGAAACCCAAATGGAGAAGAAGAAGAAGAAGAAACCCAAATGGAGAAGAAGAAGAAGAAGAAACCCAAATGGAGAAGAAGAAGAAGAAGAAACCCAAATGGAGAAGAAGAAGAAACCCAAATGAAGAAGAAGAAGAAGAAGAAACCCAAATGAAGAAGAAAAAAAAACCAAATGAAGAAGAAACCCAAATGAAGAAGAAGAAGAAGAAGAAACCCAAATGAAGAAGAAGAAGAAGAAGAAACCCAAATGAAGAAGAAGAAGAAACCCAAATGGAGAAGAAGAAGAAGAAGAAGAAACCCAAAATGGAGAAGAAGAAAAAGAAACCCAAAATGGAGAAGAAGAAGAAGAAGAAGAAACCCAAATGGAGAAGAAGAAGAAGAAACCCAAAATGGAGAAGAAGAAGAAGAAACCCAAATGGAGAAGAAGAATAAGAAACCCAAATGGAGAAGAAGAATAAGAAACCCAAAATGGAGAAGAAGAAGAAGAAACCCAAATGGAGAAGAAGAAACCCAAATGGAGAAGAAGAAGAAGAAACCCAAATGGAGAAGAAGAAGAAGAAACCCAAATGGAGAAGAAGAAGAAACCCAAAATGGAGAAGAAGAAGAAGCCAAATGGAGAAGAAGAAGAAACCCAAATGAAGAAGAAGAAGAAACCCAAATGGAGGAGAAGAAGAAGAAGAAACCCAAATGGAGAAGAAGAAGAAGAAGTAGCCCAAATGGATAAGAAGAAGAAACCCAAATGGAGAAGAAGAAGAAGAAGAAACCCAAATGGAGGAGAAGAAGAAGAAGAAACCCAAATGGAGAAGAAGAAGAAGAAGAAACCCAAATGGAGAAGAAGAAGAAGAAGAAACCCAAATGAAGAAGAAGAAGAAACCCAAATGAAGAAGAAGAAACCCAAATGGAGAAGAAGAAGAAGAAGAAACCCAAATGGAGAAGAAGAAGAAGAAACCCAAATTAAGAAGAAGAAGAAGAAACCCAAATGAAGAAGAAGAAGAAACCCAAATGGAGAAGAAGAAGAAACCCAAATGGAGAAGAAGAAGAAGAAGTAACCCAAATGGAGAAGAAGAAGAAGAAGAAGAAACCCAAATGGAGAAGAAGAAGAAGAAACCCAAATGGAGAAGAAGAAGAAGAAACCCAAATGGAGAAGAAGAAGAAGAAACCCAAATGGAGAAGAAGAAGAAACCCAAATGAAGAAGAAGAAGAAGAAACCCAAATGAAGAAGAAGAAAAAAAAACAAATGAAGAAGAAGAAACCCAAATGAAGAAGAAGAAGAAACCCAAATGAAGAAGAAGAAGAAGAAACCCAAATGAAGAAGAAGAAGAAACCCAAAAGGAGAAGAAGAAGAAGAAACCCAAAATGGAGAAGAAGAAAAAGAAACCCAAAATGGAGAAGAAGAAGAAGAAACCCAAATGGAGAAGAAGAAGAAGAAGAAACCCAAAATGGAGAAGAAGAAGAAGAAACCCAAATGGAGAAGAAGAATAAGAAACCCAAATGGAGAAGAAGAATAAGAAACCCAAAATGGAGAAGAAGAAGAAGAAGAAACCCAAATGGAGAAGAAGAAGAAACCCAAATGGAGAAGAAGAAGAAACCCAAATGGAGAAGAAGAAGAAGAAACCCAAATGGAGAAGAAGAAGAAGAAACCCAAATGGAGAAGAAGAAGAAACCCAAAATGGAGAAGAAGAAGAAGAAGCCAAATGGAGAAGAAGAAGAAACCCAAATGAAGAAGAAGAAGAAGAAACCCAAATGGAGGAGAAGAAGAAGAAGAAACCCAAATGGAGAAGAAGAAGAAGAAGTAACCCAAATGGAGAAGAAGAAGAAACCCAAATGAAGAAGAAGAAACCCAAATGGAGAAGAAGAAGAAGAAGAAACCCAAATGGAGAAGAAGAAGAAACCCAAATGAAGAAGAAGAAGAAACCCAAATGAAGAAGAAGAAACCCAAATGGAGAAGAAGAAGAAACCCAAATGGAGAAGAAGAATAAGAAACCCAAAATGGAGAAGAAGAAGAAGAAACCCAAATGGAGAAGAAGAAGAAACCCAAATGGAGAAGAAGAAGAAACCCAAATGGAGAAGAAGAAGAAGAAACCCAAATGGAGAAGAAGAAGAAACCCAAAATGGAGAAGAAGAAGAAGCCAAATGGAGAAGAAGAAGAAACCCAAATGAAGAAGAAGAAGAAACCCAAATGGAGGAGAAGAAGAAGAAGAAACCCAAATGGAGAAGAAGAAGAAGAAGTAACCCAAATGGAGAAGAAGAAGAAACCCAAATGAAGAAGAAGAAGAAACCCAAATGGAGAAGAAGAAGAAGAAGAAGTAACCCAAATGGAGAAGAAGAAGAAACCCAAATGAAGAAGAAGAAGAAGAAACCCAAATGAAGAAGAAGAAGAAAAAAAAAACAAATGAAGAAGAAGAAACCCAAATGAAGAAGAAGAAGAAACCCAAATGAAGAAGAAGAAACCCAAATGAAGAAGAAGAAGAAGAAACCCAAATGAAGAAGAAGAAGAAACCCAAATGAAGAAGAAGAAGAAACCCAAATGGAGAAGAAGAAGAAGAAACCCAAAATGGAGAAGAAGAAAAAGAAACCCAAAATGGAGAAGAAGAAACCCAAATGGAGAAGAAGAAGAAGAAACCCAAAATGGAGAAGAAGAAGAAGAAACCCAAATGGAGAAGAAGAATAAGAAACCCAAATGGAGAAGAAGAATAAGAAACCCAAAATGGAGAAGAAGAAGAAGAAACCCAAATGGAGAAGAAGAAGAAACCCAAATGGAGAAGAAGAAGAAACCCAAATGGAGAAGAAGAAGAAGAAACCAAAATGGAGAAGAAGAAGAAACCCAAAATGGAGAAGAAGAAGAAGAAGCCAAATGGAGAAGAAGAAGAAACCCAAATGAAGAAGAAGAAGAAGAAACCCAAATGGAGGAGAAGAAGAAGAAGAAACCCAAATGGAGAAGAAGAAGAAGAAACCCAAATGGAGAAGAAGAAGAAACCCAAATGAAGAAGAAGAAGAAACCCAAATGAAGAAGAAGAAGAAGAAAAAACTTAAATGAAGAAGAAGAAGAAGAAGAAACCCAAATGAAGAAGAAGAAGAAACCCAAATGAAGAAGAAGAAGAAACCCAAATGAAGAAGAAGAAGAAGAAACCCAAATGAAGAAGAGAAACCCAAATGGAGAAGAAGAAGAAGAAGCCCAAATGGAGAAGAAGAAGAAGAAGAAACCCAAATGGAGAAGAAGAAGAAAAAGAAGAAACCCAAATGGAGAAGAAGAAGAAACCCAAATGAAGAAGAAGAAGAAACCCAAATGAAGAAGAAGAAGAAACCCAAATGAAGAAGAAGAAGAAGAAAAAACCCAAATGAAGAAGAAGAAGAAACCCAAATGAAGAAGAAGAAGAAACCCAAATGAAGAAGAAGAAACCCAAATGAAGAAGAAGAAGAAGAAACCCAAATGAAGAAGAAGAAGAAACCCAAATGGAGAAGAAGAAGAAGAAAAAACCCAAATGAAGAAGGAGAAGAAACCCAAATGAAGAAGAAGAAGAAGAAACCCAAATGGAGAAGAAGAAGAAGAAGAAACCAAAATGGAGAAGAAGAAGAAACCCAAATGAAGAAGAAGAAGAAACCCAAATGAAGAAGAAGAAGAAGAAGAAACCCAAATGAAGAAGAAGAAGAAACCCAAATGAAGAAGAAGAAGAATAAACCCAAATGAAGAAGAAGAAGAAGAAGAAACCCAAATGAAGAAGAAGAAACCCAAAATGGAGAAGAAGAAGAAGAAACCCAAATGGAGAAGAAGAAAAAGAAGAAACCCAAAATGGAGAAGAAGAAGAAGAAACCCAAATGGAGAAGAAGAATAAGAAATCCAAAATGGAGAAGAAGAAGAAGAAGAAACCCAAATGGAGAAGAAGAAGAAGAAGAAACCCAAATGGAGAAGAAGAAGAAGCCCAAATGGAGAAGAAGAAACCCAAATGGAGAAAAGAAGAAGAAGAAGATGAAGAAGAAGAAACCCAAATGGAGAAAAGAAGAAGAAGAAGAAACCCAAATGAAGAAGAAGAAGAAACCCAAATGGAGAAGAAGAAGAAGAAACCCAAATGGAGAAGAAGAAGAAGAAGAAACCCAAATGGAGAAGAAGAAGAAGAAGAAACCCAAATGGAGAAGAAGAAGAAGAAGAAGAAACCCAAATGGAGAAGAAGAAGAAACCCAAATGAAGAAGAAGAAGAAGAAACCCAAATGAAGAAGAAGAAAAAAAAAACAAATGAAGAAGAAGAAACCCAAATGAAGAAGAAGAAGAAGAAGAAACCCAAATGAAGAAGAAGAAGAAGAAACCCAAATGAAGAAGAAGCAGAAACCCAAATGGAGAAGAAGAAGAAGAAGAAACCCAAAATGGAGAAGAAGAAAAAGAAACCCAAAATGGAGAAGAAGAAGAAGAAGAAACCCAAATGGAGAAGAAGAAGAAGAAACCCAAAATGGAGAAGAAGAAGAAGAAACCCAAATGGAGAAGAAGAATAAGAAACCCAAATGGAGAAGAAGAATAAGAAACCCAAAATGGAGAAGAAGAAGAAGAAACCCAAATGGAGAAGAAGAAGAAACCCAAATGGAGAAGAAGAAGAAACCCAAATGGAGAAGAAGAAGAAGAAACCCAAATGGAGAAGAAGAAGAAACCCAAAATGGAGAAGAAGAAGAAGAAGCCAAATGGAGAAGAAGAAGAAACCCAAATGAAGAAGAAGAAGAAACCCAAATGGAGGAGAAGAAGAAGAAGAAACCCAAATGGAGAAGAAGAAGAAGAAGTAGCCCAAATGGAGAAGAAGAAGAAACCCAAATGGAGAAGAAGAAGAAGAAGAAGAAACCCAAATGGAGGAGAAGAAGAAGAAGAAACCCAAATGGAGAAGAAGAAGAAGAAGAAACCCAAATGGAGAAGAAGAAGAAGAAGAAACCCAAATGAAGAAGAAGAAGAAACCCAAATGAAGAAGAAGAAACCCAAATGGAGAAGAAGAAGAAGAAGAAACCCAAATGGAGAAGAAGAAGAAGAAACCCAAATGAAGAAGAAGAAGAAGAAACCCAAATGAAGAAGAAGAAGAAACCCAAATGGAGAAGAAGAAGAAACCCAAATGGAGAAGAAGAAGAAGAAGTAACCCAAATGGAGAAGAAGAAGAAGAAGAAACCCAAATGGAGAAGAAGAAGAAGAAACCCAAATGGAGAAGAAGAAGAAGAAGAAACCCAAATGGAGAAGAAGAAGAAGAAACCCAAATGGAGAAGAAGAAGAAACCCAAATGAAGAAGAAGAAGAAGAAACCCAAATGAAGAAGAAGAAAAAAAAACAAATGAAGAAGAAGAAACCCAAATGAAGAAGAAGAAGAAACCCAAATGAAGAAGAAGAAGAAGAAACCCAAATGAAGAAGAAGAAGAAACCCAAATGAAGAAGAAGAAGAAACCCAAATGGAGAAGAAGAAGAAACCCAAAATGGAGAAGAAGAAAAAGAAACCCAAAATGGAGAAGAAGAAGAAGAAACCCAAATGGAGAAGAAGAAGAAGAAGAAACCCAAAATGGAGAAGAAGAAGAAGAAACCCAAATGGAGAAGAAGAATAAGAAACCCAAATGGAGAAGAAGAATAAGAAACCCAAAATGGAGAAGAAGAAGAAGAAACCCAAATGGAGAAGAAGAAGAAACCCAAATGAAGAAGAAGAAGAAACCCAAATGGAGAAGAAGAAGAAGAAACCCAAATGGAGAAGAAGAAGAAGAAGTAACCCAAATGGAGAAGAAGAAGAAGAAGAAACCCAAATGGAGAAGAAGAAGAAGAAACCCAAATGGAGAAGAAGAAGAAGAAGAAACCCAAATGGAGAAGAAGAAGAAGAAGAAACCCAAATGGAGAAGAAGAAGAAACCCAAATGAAGAAGAAGAAGAAGAAACCCAAATGAAGAAGAAGAAAAAAAAACAAATGAAGAAGAAGAAACCCAAATG
Source organism: Rana muscosa (assembly GCA_029206835.1). Classification (NCBI taxonomy): domain Eukaryota; kingdom Metazoa; phylum Chordata; class Amphibia; order Anura; family Ranidae; genus Rana; species Rana muscosa. The sequence goes on from CM055117.1 coordinate 370,414,485, forward strand.
AAGAAGAAGAAGAAACCCAAATGAAGAAGAAGAAGAAGAAACCCAAATGAAGAAGAAGAAGAAACCCAAATGAAGAAGAAGAAGAAACCCAAATGGAGAAGAAGAAGAAACCCAAAATGGAGAAGAAGAAAAAGAAACCCAAAATGGAGAAGAAGAAGAAGAAACCCAAATGGAGAAGAAGAAGAAGAAGAAACCCAAAATGGAGAAGAAGAAGAAGAAACCCAAATGGAGAAGAAGAAGAAGAAGAAACCCAAAATGGAGAAGTAGAAGAAGAAACCCAAATGGAGAAGAAGAATAAGAAACCCAAATGGAGAAGAAGAATAAGAAACCCAAAATGGAGAAGAAGAAGAAGAAGAAACCCAAATGGAGAAGAAGAAGAAACCCAAATGGAGAAGAAGAAGAAACCCAAATGGAGAAGAAGAAGAAGAAACCCAAATGGAGAAGAAGAAGAAGAAACCCAAATGGAGAAGAAGAAGAAACCCAAAATGGAGAAGAAGAAGAAGAAGCCAAATGGAGAAGAAGAAGAAACCCAAATGAAGAAGAAGAAGAAGAAACCCAAATGGAGGAGAAGAAGAAGAAGAAACCCAAATGGAGAAGAAGAAGAAGAAGTAACCCAAATGGAGAAGAAGAAGAAACCCAAATGAAGAAGAAGAAACCCAAATGGAGAAGAAGAAGAAGAAGAAACCCAAATGGAGAAGAAGAAGAAACCCAAATGAAGAAGAAGAAGAAACCCAAATGAAGAAGAAGAAACCCAAATGGAGAAGAAGAAGAAACCCAAATGGAGAAGAAGAATAAGAAACCCAAAATGGAGAAGAAGAAGAAGAAACCCAAATGGAGAAGAAGAAGAAACCCAAATGGAGAAGAAGAAGAAGAAACCCAAATGGAGAAGAAGAAGAAGAAACCCAAATGGAGAAGAAGAAGAAACCCAAAATGGAGAAGAAGAAGAAGCCAAATGGAGAAGAAGAAGAAACCCAAATGAAGAAGAAGAAGAAACCCAAATGGAGGAGAAGAAGAAGAAGAAACCCAAATGGAGAAGAAGAAGAAGAAGTAACCCAAATGGAGAAGAAGAAGAAACCCAAATGAAGAAGAAGAAGAAACCCAAATGGAGAAGAAGAAGAAGAAGAAGAAGTAACCCAAATGGAGAAGAAGAAGAAACCCAAATGAAGAAGAAGAAGAAGAAACCCAAATGAAGAAGAAGAAGAAAAAAAAAACAAATGAAGAAGAAGAAACCCAAATGAAGAAGAAGAAGAAACCCAAATGAAGAAGAAGAAACCCAAATGAAGAAGAAGAAGAAGAAACCCAAATGAAGAAGAAGAAGAAACCCAAATGAAGAAGAAGAAGAAACCCAAATGGAGAAGAAGAAGAAGAAACCCAAAATGGAGAAGAAGAAAAAGAAACCCAAAATGGAGAAGAAGAAACCCAAATGGAGAAGAAGAAGAAGAAACCCAAAATGGAGAAGAAGAAGAAGAAACCCAAATGGAGAAGAAGAATAAGAAACCCAAATGGAGAAGAAGAATAAGAAACCCAAAATGGAGAAGAAGAAGAAGAAACCCAAATGGAGAAGAAGAAGAAACCCAAATGGAGAAGAAGAAGAAACCCAAATGGAGAAGAAGAAGAAGAAACCAAAATGGAGAAGAAGAAGAAACCCAAAATGGAGAAGAAGAAGAAGAAGCCAAATGGAGAAGAAGAAGAAACCCAAATGAAGAAGAAGAAGAAGAAACCCAAATGGAGGAGAAGAAGAAGAAGAAACCCAAATGGAGAAGAAGAAGAAGAAACCCAAATGGAGAAGAAGAAGAAACCCAAATGAAGAAGAAGAAGAAACCCAAATGAAGAAGAAGAAGAAGAAAAAACCCAAATGAAGAAGAAGAAGAAGAAGAAACCCAAATGAAGAAGAAGAAGAAACCCAAATGAAGAAGAAGAAGAAACCCAAATGAAGAAGAAGAAGAAGAAACCCAAATGAAGAAGAGAAACCCAAATGGAGAAGAAGAAGAAGAAGCCCAAATGGAGAAGAAGAAGAAGAAGAAACCCAAATGGAGAAGAAGAAGAAAAAGAAGAAACCCAAATGGAGAAGAAGAAGAAACCCAAATGAAGAAGAAGAAGAAACCCAAATGAAGAAGAAGAAGAAACCCAAATGAAGAAGAAGAAGAAGAAAAAACCCAAATGAAGAAGAAGAAGAAACCCAAATGAAGAAGAAGAAGAAACCCAAATGAAGAAGAAGAAACCCAAATGAAGAAGAAGAAGAAGAAACCCAAATGAAGAAGAAGAAGAAACCCAAATGGAGAAGAAGAAGAAGAAAAAACCCAAATGAAGAAGGAGAAGAAACCCAAATGAAGAAGAAGAAGAAGAAACCCAAATGGAGAAGAAGAAGAAGAAGAAACCAAAATGGAGAAGAAGAAGAAACCCAAATGAAGAAGAAGAAGAAACCCAAATGAAGAAGAAGAAGAAGAAGAAACCCAAATGAAGAAGAAGAAGAAACCCAAATGAAGAAGAAGAAGAATAAACCCAAATGAAGAAGAAGAAGAAGAAGAAGAAACCCAAATGAAGAAGAAGAAACCCAAAATGGAGAAGAAGAAGAAGAAACCCAAATGGAGAAGAAGAAAAAGAAGAAACCCAAAATGGAGAAGAAGAAGAAGAAACCCAAATGGAGAAGAAGAATAAGAAATCCAAAATGGAGAAGAAGAAGAAGAAGAAACCCAAATGGAGAAGAAGAAGAAGAAGAAACCCAAATGGAGAAGAAGAAGAAGCCCAAATGGAGAAGAAGAAACCCAAATGGAGAAAAGAAGAAGAAGAAGATGAAGAAGAAGAAACCCAAATGGAGAAGAAGAAGAAGAAACCCAAATGGAGAAGAAGAAGAAACCCAAAATGGAGAAGAAGAAGAAGCCAAATGGAGAAGAAGAAGAAACCCAAATGAAGAAGAAGAAGAAACCCAAATGGAGGAGAAGAAGAAGAAGAAACCCAAATGGAGAAGAAGAAGAAGAAGTAACCCAAATGGAGAAGAAGAAGAAACCCAAATGAAGAAGAAGAAGAAACCCAAATGGAGAAGAAGAAGAAGTAACCCAAATGGAGAAGAAGAAGAAACCCAAATGAAGAAGAAGAAGAAGAAACCCAAATGAAGAAGAAGAAGAAAAAAAAAACAAATGAAGAAGAAGAAACCCAAATGAAGAAGAAGAAGAAACCCAAATGAAGAAGAAGAAACCCAAATGAAGAAGAAGAAGAAGAAACCCAAATGAAGAAGAAGAAGAAACCCAAATGAAGAAGAAGAAGAAGAAACCCAAAATGGAGAAGAAGAAAAAGAAACCCAAAATGGAGAAGAAGAAACCCAAATGGAGAAGAAGAAGAAGAAACCCAAAATGGAGAAGAAGAAGAAGAAACCCAAATGGAGAAGAAGAATAAGAAACCCAAATGGAGAAGAAGAATAAGAAACCCAAAATGGAGAAAAAGAAGAAGAAACCCAAATGGAGAAGAAGAAGAAACCCAAATGGAGAAGAAGAAGAAGAAACCCAAATGGAGAAGAAGAAGAAGAAACCAAAATGGAGAAGAAGAAGAAACCCAAAATGGAGAAGAAGAAGAAGAAGCCAAATGGAGAAGAAGAAGAAACCCAAATGAAGAAGAAGAAGAAACCCAAATGGAGGAGAAGAAGAAGAAACCCAAATGGAGAAGAAGAAGAAGAAACCCAAATGGAGAAGAAGAAGAAACCCAAATGAAGAAGAAGAAGAAGAAGAAACCCAAATGAAGAAGAAGAAGAAGAAGAAAAAACCCAAATGAAGAAGAAGAAGAAGAAGAAACCCAAATGAAGAAGAAGAAGAAACCCAAATGAAGAAGAAGAAGAAACCCAAATGAAGAAGAAGAAGAAGAAGAAGAAACCCAAATGAAGAAGAAGAAGAGAAACCCAAATGGAGAAGAAGAAGAAGAAGCCCAAATGGAGAAGAAGAAGAAGAAGAAACCCAAATGGAGAAGAAGAAGAAAAAGAAGAAACCCAAATGGAGAAGAAGAAGAAACCCAAATGAAGAAGAAGAAGAAGAAGAAGAAACCCAAATGAAGAAGAAGAAGAAACCCAAATGAAGAAGAAGAAGAAGAAAAAACCCAAATGAAGAAGAAGAAGAAACCCAAATGAAGAAGAAGAAGAAACCCAAATGAAGAAGAAGAAGAAACCCAAATGAAGAAGAAGAAGAAGAAACCCAAATGAAGAAGAAGAAGAAACCCAAATGGAGAAGAAGAAGAAGAAAAAACCCAAATGAAGAAGGAGAAGAAACCCAAATGAAGAAGAAGAAGAAACCCAAATGGAGAAGAAGAAGAAGAAGAAACCCAAATGGAGAAGAAGAAGAAACCCAAATGAAGAAGAAGAAGAAGAAACCCAAATGAAGAAGAAGAAGAAGAAACCCAAATGAAGAAGAAGAAGAAACCCAAATGAAGAAGAAGAAGAAGAAACCCAAATGAAGAAGAAGAAACCCAAAATGGAGAAGAAGAAGAAGAAACCCAAATGGAGAAGAAGAAAAAGAAGAAACCCAAAATGGAGAAGAAGAAGAAGAAACCCAAATGGAGAAGAAGAATAAGAAATCCAAAATGGAGAAGAAGAAGAAGAAGAAACCCAAATGGAGAAGAAGAAGAAGAAGAAACCCAAATGGAGAAGAAGAAGAAGCCCAAATGGAGAAGAAGAAACCCAAATGGAGAAAAGAAGAAGAAGAAGATGAAGAAGAAGAAACCCAAATGGAGAAAAGAAGAAGAAGAAGAAACCCAAATGAAGAAGAAGAAGAAACCCAAATGGAGAAGAAGAAGAAGAAACCCAAATGGAGAAGAAGAAGAAGAAGAAACCCAAATGGAGAAGAAGAAGAAGAAGAAACCCAAATGGAGAAGAAGAAGAAGAAGAAACCCAAATGGAGAAGAAGAAGAAACCCAAATGAAGAAGAAGAAGAAGAAGAAACCCAAATGAAGAAGAAGAAAAAAAAACCAAATGAAGAAGAAGAAACCCAAATGAAGAAGAAGAAGAAGAAGAAACCCAAATGAAGAAGAAGAAGAAGAAGAAACCCAAATGAAGAAGAAGAAGAAACCCAAATGGAGAAGAAGAAGAAGAAGAAGAAACCCAAAATGGAGAAGAAGAAAAAGAAACCCAAAATGGAGAAGAAGAAGAAGAAGAAGAAACCCAAATGGAGAAGAAGAAGAAGAAACCCAAAATGGAGAAGAAGAAGAAGAAACCCAAATGGAGAAGAAGAATAAGAAACCCAAATGGAGAAGAAGAATAAGAAACCCAAAATGGAGAAGAAGAAGAAGAAACCCAAATGGAGAAGAAGAAACCCAAATGGAGAAGAAGAAGAAGAAACCCAAATGGAGAAGAAGAAGAAGAAACCCAAATGGAGAAGAAGAAGAAACCCAAAATGGAGAAGAAGAAGAAGCCAAATGGAGAAGAAGAAGAAACCCAAATGAAGAAGAAGAAGAAACCCAAATGGAGGAGAAGAAGAAGAAGAAACCCAAATGGAGAAGAAGAAGAAGAAGTAGCCCAAATGGATAAGAAGAAGAAACCCAAATGGAGAAGAAGAAGAAGAAGAAACCCAAATGGAGGAGAAGAAGAAGAAGAAACCCAAATGGAGAAGAAGAAGAAGAAACCCAAATGGAGAAGAAGAAGAAGAAGAAACCCAAATGAAGAAGAAGAAGAAACCCAAATGAAGAAGAAGAAACCCAAATGGAGAAGAAGAAGAAGAAGAAACCCAAATGGAGAAGAAGAAGAAGAAACCCAAATTAAGAAGAAGAAGAAGAAACCCAAATGAAGAAGAAGAAGAAACCCAAATGGAGAAGAAGAAGAAACCCAAATGGAGAAGAAGAAGAAGAAGTAACCCAAATGGAGAAGAAGAAGAAGAAACCCAAATGGAGAAGAAGAAGAAGAAACCCAAATGGAGAAGAAGAAGAAGAAACCCAAATGGAGAAGAAGAAGAAACCCAAATGAAGAAGAAGAAGAAGAAACCCAAATGAAGAAGAAGAAAAAAAAACAAATGAAGAAGAAGAAACCCAAATGAAGAAGAAGAAGAAACCCAAATGAAGAAGAAGAAGAAGAAACCCAAATGAAGAAGAAGAAGAAACCCAAAAGGAGAAGAAGAAGAAGAAACCCAAAATGGAGAAGAAGAAAAAGAAACCCAAAATGGAGAAGAAGAAGAAGAAACCCAAATGGAGAAGAAGAAGAAGAAGAAACCCAAAATGGAGAAGAAGAAGAAGAAACCCAAATGGAGAAGAAGAATAAGAAACCCAAATGGAGAAGAAGAATAAGAAACCCAAAATGGAGAAGAAGAAGAAGAAGAAACCCAAATGGAGAAGAAGAAGAAACCCAAATGGAGAAGAAGAAGAAACCCAAATGGAGAAGAAGAAGAAGAAACCCAAATGGAGAAGAAGAAGAAGAAACCCAAATGGAGAAGAAGAAGAAACCCAAAATGGAGAAGAAGAAGAAGAAGCCAAATGGAGAAGAAGAAGAAACCCAAATGAAGAAGAAGAAGAAGAAACCCAAATGGAGGAGAAGAAGAAGAAGAAACCCAAATGGAGAAGAAGAAGAAGAAGTAACCCAAATGGAGAAGAAGAAGAAACCCAAATGAAGAAGAAGAAACCCAAATGGAGAAGAAGAAGAAGAAGAAACCCAAATGGAGAAGAAGAAGAAACCCAAATGAAGAAGAAGAAGAAACCCAAATGAAGAAGAAGAAACCCAAATGGAGAAGAAGAAGAAACCCAAATGGAGAAGAAGAATAAGAAACCCAAAATGGAGAAGAAGAAGAAGAAACCCAAATGGAGAAGAAGAAGAAACCCAAATGGAGAAGAAGAAGAAGAAACCCAAATGGAGAAGAAGAAGAAGAAACCCAAATGGAGAAGAAGAAGAAACCCAAAATGGAGAAGAAGAAGAAGCCAAATGGAGAAGAAGAAGAAACCCAAATGAAGAAGAAGAAGAAACCCAAATGGAGGAGAAGAAGAAGAAGAAACCCAAATGGAGAAGAAGAAGAAGAAGTAACCCAAATGGAGAAGAAGAAGAAACCCAAATGAAGAAGAAGAAGAAACCCAAATGGAGAAGAAGAAGAAGAAGAAGAAGTAACCCAAATGGAGAAGAAGAAGAAACCCAAATGAAGAAGAAGAAGAAGAAACCCAAATGAAGAAGAAGAAGAAAAAAAAAACAAATGAAGAAGAAGAAACCCAAATGAAGAAGAAGAAGAAACCCAAATGAAGAAGAAGAAACCCAAATGAAGAAGAAGAAGAAGAAACCCAAATGAAGAAGAAGAAGAAACCCAAATGAAGAAGAAGAAGAAACCCAAATGGAGAAGAAGAAGAAGAAACCCAAAATGGAGAAGAAGAAAAAGAAACCCAAAATGGAGAAGAAGAAACCCAAATGGAGAAGAAGAAGAAGAAACCCAAAATGGAGAAGAAGAAGAAGAAACCCAAATGGAGAAGAAGAATAAGAAACCCAAATGGAGAAGAAGAATAAGAAACCCAAAATGGAGAAGAAGAAGAATAAACCCAAATGGAGAAGAAGAAGAAACCCAAATGGAGAAGAAGAAGAAACCCAAATGGAGAAGAAGAAGAAGAAACCAAAATGGAGAAGAAGAAGAAACCCAAAATGGAGAAGAAGAAGAAGAAGCCAAATGGAGAAGAAGAAGAAACCCAAATGAAGAAGAAGAAGAAGAAACCCAAATGGAGGAGAAGAAGAAGAAGAAACCCAAATGGAGAAGAAGAAGAAGAAACCCAAATGGAGAAGAAGAAGAAACCCAAATGAAGAAGAAGAAGAAACCCAAATGAAGAAGAAGAAGAAGAAAAAACCCAAATGAAGAAGAAGAAGAAGAAGAAACCCAAATGAAGAAGAAGAAGAAACCCAAATGAAGAAGAAGAAGAAACCCAAATGAAGAAGAAGAAGAAGAAACCCAAATGAAGAAGAGAAACCCAAATGGAGAAGAAGAAGAAGAAGCCCAAATGGAGAAGAAGAAGAAGAAGAAACCCAAATGGAGAAGAAGAAGAAAAAGAAGAAACCCAAATGGAGAAGAAGAAGAAACCCAAATGAAGAAGAAGAAGAAACCCAAATGAAGAAGAAGAAGAAACCCAAATGAAGAAGAAGAAGAAGAAAAAACCCAAATGAAGAAGAAGAAGAAACCCAAATGAAGAAGAAGAAGAAACCCAAATGAAGAAGAAGAAACCCAAATGAAGAAGAAGAAGAAACCCAAATGGAGAAGAAGAAGAAGAAAAAACCCAAATGAAGAAGGAGAAGAAACCCAAATGAAGAAGAAGAAGAAGAAACCCAAATGGAGAAGAAGAAGAAGAAGAAACCAAAATGGAGAAGAAGAAGAAACCCAAATGAAGAAGAAGAAGAAACCCAAATGAAGAAGAAGAAGAAGAAGAAACCCAAATGAAGAAGAAGAAGAAACCCAAATGAAGAAGAAGAAGAATAAACCCAAATGAAGAAGAAGAAGAAGAAGAAACCCAAATGAAGAAGAAGAAACCCAAAATGGAGAAGAAGAAGAAGAAACCCAAATGGAGAAGAAGAAAAAGAAGAAACCCAAAATGGAGAAGAAGAAGAAGAAACCCAAATGGAGAAGAAGAATAAGAAATCCAAAATGGAGAAGAAGAAGAAGAAGAAACCCAAATGGAGAAGAAGAAGAAGAAGAAACCCAAATGGAGAAGAAGAAGAAGCCCAAATGGAGAAGAAGAAACCCAAATGGAGAAAAGAAGAAGAAGAAGATGAAGAAGAAGAAACCCAAATGGAGAAAAGAAGAAGAAGAAGAAACCCAAATGAAGAAGAAGAAGAAACCCAAATGGAGAAGAAGAAGAAGAAACCCAAATGGAGAAGAAGAAGAAGAAGAAACCCAAATGGAGAAGAAGAAGAAGAAGAAACCCAAATGGAGAAGAAGAAGAAGAAACCCAAATGGAGAAGAAGAAGAAACCCAAATGAAGAAGAAGAAGAAGAAACCCAAATGAAGAAGAAGAAAAAAAAAACAAATGAAGAAGAAGAAACCCAAATGAAGAAGAAGAAGAAGAAGAAACCCAAATGAAGAAGAAGAAGAAGAAACCCAAATGAAGAAGAAGCAGAAACCCAAATGGAGAAGAAGAAGAAGAAGAAACCCAAAATGGAGAAGAAGAAAAAGAAACCCAAAATGGAGAAGAAGAAGAAGAAGAAACCCAAATGGAGAAGAAGAAGAAGAAACCCAAAATGGAGAAGAAGAAGAAGAAACCCAAATGGAGAAGAAGAATAAGAAACCCAAATGGAGAAGAAGAATAAGAAACCCAAAATGGAGAAGAAGAAGAAGAAACCCAAATGGAGAAGAAGAAGAAACCCAAATGGAGAAGAAGAAGAAACCCAAATGGAGAAGAAGAAGAAGAAACCCAAATGGAGAAGAAGAAGAAACCCAAAATGGAGAAGAAGAAGAAGAAGCCAAATGGAGAAGAAGAAGAAACCCAAATGAAGAAGAAGAAGAAACCCAAATGGAGGAGAAGAAGAAGAAGAAACCCAAATGGAGAAGAAGAAGAAGAAGTAGCCCAAATGGAGAAGAAGAAGAAACCCAAATGGAGAAGAAGAAGAAGAAGAAGAAACCCAAATGGAGGAGAAGAAGAAGAAGAAACCCAAATGGAGAAGAAGAAGAAGAAGAAACCCAAATGGAGAAGAAGAAGAAGAAGAAACCCAAATGAAGAAGAAGAAGAAACCCAAATGAAGAAGAAGAAACCCAAATGGAGAAGAAGAAGAAGAAGAAACCCAAATGGAGAAGAAGAAGAAGAAACCCAAATGAAGAAGAAGAAGAAGAAACCCAAATGAAGAAGAAGAAGAAACCCAAATGGAGAAGAAGAAGAAACCCAAATGGAGAAGAAGAAGAAGAAGTAACCCAAATGGAGAAGAAGAAGAAGAAGAAACCCAAATGGAGAAGAAGAAGAAGAAACCCAAATGGAGAAGAAGAAGAAGAAGAAACCCAAATGGAGAAGAAGAAGAAGAAACCCAAATGGAGAAGAAGAAGAAACCCAAATGAAGAAGAAGAAGAAGAAACCCAAATGAAGAAGAAGAAAAAAAAACAAATGAAGAAGAAGAAACCCAAATGAAGAAGAAGAAGAAACCCAAATGAAGAAGAAGAAGAAGAAACCCAAATGAAGAAGAAGAAGAAACCCAAATGAAGAAGAAGAAGAAACCCAAATGGAGAAGAAGAAGAAACCCAAAATGGAGAAGAAGAAAAAGAAACCCAAAATGGAGAAGAAGAAGAAGAAACCCAAATGGAGAAGAAGAAGAAGAAGAAACCCAAAATGGAGAAGAAGAAGAAGAAACCCAAATGGAGAAGAAGAATAAGAAACCCAAATGGAGAAGAAGAATAAGAAACCCAAAATGGAGAAGAAGAAGAAGAAACCCAAATGGAGAAGAAGAAGAAACCCAAATGGAGAAGAAGAAGAAGAAACCCAAATGGAGAAGAAGAAGAAGAAACCCAAATGGAGAAGAAGAAGAAACCCAAAATGGAGAAGAAGAAGAAGAAGCCAAATGGAGAAGAAGAAGAAACCCAAATGAAGAAGAAGAAGAAACCCAAATGGAGGAGAAGAAGAAGAAAAAACCCAAATGGAGAAGAAGAAGAAGAAGTAACCCAAATGGAGAAGAAGAAGAAACCCAAATGAAGAAGAAGAAACCCAAATGGAGAAGAAGAAGAAGAAACCCAAATGGAGAAGAAGAAGAAACCCAAATGAAGAAGAAGAAGAAACCCAAATGAAGAAGAAGAAACCCAAATGGAGAAGAAGAAGAAGAAACCCAAATGGAGAAGAAGAAGTAACCCAAATGGAGAAGAAGAAGAAACCCAAATGAAGAAGAAGAAGAAACCCAAATGGAGAAGAAGAAGAAGAAACCCAAATGGAGAAGAAGAAGAAGAAGTAACCCAAATGGAGAAGAAGAAGAAGAAGAAGACCCAAATGGAGAAGAAGAAGAAGAAACCCAAATGGAGAAGAAGAAACCCAAAATGGAGAAGAAGAAAAAGAAACCCAAAATGGAGAAGAAGAAACCCAAATGGAGAAGAAGAAGAAGAAACCCAAAATGGAGAAGAAGAAGAAGAAACCCAAATGGAGAAGAAGAATAAGAAACCCAAATGGAGAAGAAGAATAAGAAACCCAAAATGGAGAAGAAGAAGAAGAAACCCAAATGGAGAAGAAGAAGAAACCCAAATGGAGAAGAAGAAGAAGAAACCCAAATGGAGAAGAAGAAGAAGAAACCAAAATGGAGAAGAAGAAGAAACCCAAAATGGAGAAGAAGAAGAAGCCAAATGGAGAAGAAGAAGAAACCCAAATGAAGAAGAAGAAGAAGAAACCCAAATGGAGGAGAAGAAGAAGAAGAAACCCAAATGGAGAAGAAGAAGAAGAAACCCAAATGGAGAAGAAGAAGAAACCCAAATGAAGAAGAAGAAGAAACCCAAATGAAGAAGAAGAAGAAGAAGAAAAAACCCAAATGAAGAAGAAGAAGAAACACAAATGAAGAAGAAGAAGAAGAAGAAACCCAAATGAAGAAGAAGAAACCCAAATGAAGAAGAAGAAGAAGAAGAAACCCAAATGAAGAAGAAGAAGAGAAACCCAAATGGAGAAGAAGAAGAAGAAGAAGCCCAAATGGAGAAGAAAAAGAAGAAGAAACCCAAATGGAGAAGAAGAAGAAAAAGAAGAAACCCAAATGGAGAAGAAGAAGAAACCCAAATGAAGAAGAAGAAGAAACCCAAATGAAGAAGAAGAAGAAACCCAAATGAAGAAGAAGAAGAAGAAAAAACCCAAATGAAGAAGAAGAAGAAACCCAAATGAAGAAGAAGAAGAAGAAACCCAAATGAAGAAGAAGAAGAAACCCAAATGAAGAAGAAGAAGAAACCCAAATGGAGAAGAAGAAGAAGAAGAAAAAACCCAAATGAAGAAGGAGAAGAAACCCAAATGAAGAAGAAGAAGAAGAAGAAACCCAAATGGAGAAGAAGAAGAAGAAGAAACCCAAATGGAGAAGAAGAAGAAACCCAAATGAAGAAGAAGAAGAAGAAACCCAAATGAAGAAGAAGAAGAAGAAGAAACCCAAATGAAGAAGAAGAAGAAACCCAAATGAAGAAGAAGAAGAAGAAGAAACCCAAATGAAGAAGAAGAAGAAGAAACCCAAATGAAGAAGAAGAAACCCAAAATGGAGAAGAAGAAGAAGAAACCCAAATGGAGAAGAAGAAAAAGAAGAAACCCAAAATGGAGAAGAAGAAGAAGAAACCCAAATGGAGAAGAAGAATAAGAAATCCAAAATGGAGAAGAAGAAGAAGAAGAAACCCAAATGGAGAAGAAGAAGAAGAAACCCAAATGGAGAAGAAGAAGAAGCCCAAATGGAGGAGAAGAAACCCAAATGGAGAAAAGAAGAAGAAGAAGATGAAGAAGAAGAAACCCAAATGGAGAAAAGAAGAAGAAGAAGAAACCCAAATGAAGAAGAAGAAGAAACCCAAATGGAGAAGAAGAAACCCAAATGGAGAAGAAGAAGAAGAAGAAACCCAAATGGAGAAGAAGAAGAAGAAGAAACCCAAATGGAGAAGAAGAAGAAACCCAAATGAAGAAGAAGAAGAAGAAACCCAAATGAAGAAGAAGAAAAAAAAACCAAATGAAGAAGAAGAAACCCAAATGAAGAAGAAGAAGAAGAAGAAACCCAAATGAAGAAGAAGAAGAAACCCAAATGAAGAAGAAGAAGAAACCCAAATGGAGAAGAAGAAGAAGAAGAAACCCAAAATGGAGAAGAAGAAAAAGAAACCCAAAATGGAGAAGAAGAAGAAGAAGAATCCCAAATGGAGAAGAAGAAGAAGAAACCCAAAATGGAGAAGAAGAAGAAGAAACCCAAATGGAGAAGAAGAATAAGAAACCCAAATGGAGAAGAAGAATAAGAAACCCAAAATGGAGAAGAAGAAGAAGAAACCCAAATGGAGAAGAAGAAGAAACCCAAATGGAGAAGAAGAAGAAGAAACCCAAATGGAGAAGAAGAAGAAGAAACCCAAATGGAGAAGAAGAAGAAACCCAAAATGGAGAAGAAGAAGAAGCCAAATGGAGAAGAAGAAGAAACCCAAATGAAGAAGAAGAAGAAGAAACCCAAATGGAGGAGAAGAAGAAGAAACCCAAATGGAGAAGAAGAAGAAGAAGTAGCCCAAATGGAGAAGAAGAAGAAACCCAAATGGAGAAGAAGAAGAAGAAACCCAAATGGAGGAGAAGAAGAAGAAGAAACCCAAATGGAGAAGAAGAAGAAGAAACCCAAATGGAGAAGAAGAAGAAGAAGAAACCCAAATGAAGAAGAAGAAACCCAAATGAAGAAGAAGAAACCCAAATGGAGAAGAAGAAGAAGAAACCCAAATGGAGAAGAAGAAGAAGAAACCCAAATGAAGAAGAAGAAGAAGAAACCCAAATGAAGAAGAAGAAACCCAAATGGAGAAGAAGAAGAAACCCAAATGGAGAAGAAGAAGAAGAAGTAACCCAAATGGAGAAGAAGAAGAAGAAGAAACCCAAATGGAGAAGAAGAAGAAGAAACCCAAATGGAGAAGAAGAAGAAGAAGAAACCCAAATGGAGAAGAAGAAGAAGAAACCCAAATGGAGAAGAAGAAGAAACCCAAATGAAGAAGAAGAAGAAACCCAAATGAAGAAGAAGAAAAAAAAACAAATGAAGAAGAAGAAACCCAAATGAAGAAGAAGAAGAAGAAACGCAAATGAAGAAGAAGAAGAAGAAGAAACCCAAATGAAGAAGAAGAAGAAGAAACCCAAATGAAGAAGAAGAAGAAGAAACCCAAATGAAGAAGAAGAAACCCAAATGGAGAAGAAGAAGAAGAAACCCAAAATGGAGAAGAAGAAAAAGAAACCCAAAATGGAGAAGAAGAAGAAGAAACCCAAATGGAGAAGAAGAAGAAGAAGAAACCCAAAATGGAGAAGAAGAAGAAGAAACCCAAATGGAGAAGAAGAATAAGAAACCCAAATGGAGAAGAAGAATAAGAAACCCAAAATGGAGAAGAAGAAGAAGAAACCCAAATGGAGAAGAAGAAGAAACCCAAATGGAGAAGAAGAAGAAGAAACCCAAATGGAGAAGAAGAAGAAGAAACCCAAATGGAGAAGAAGAAGAAACCCAAAATGGAGAAGAAGAAGAAGAAGCCAAATGGAGAAGAAGAAGAAACCCAAATGAAGAAGAAGAAGAAACCCAAATGGAGGAGAAGAAGAAGAAGAAACCCAAATGGAGAAGAAGAAGAAGAAGTAACCCAAATGGAGAAGAAGAAGAAACCCAAATGAAGAAGAAGAAACCCAAATGGAGAAGAAGAAGAAGAAGAAACCCAAATGGAGAAGAAGAAGAAACCCAAATGAAGAAGAAGAAGAAACCCAAATGAAGAAGAAGAAGAAACCCAAATGGAGAAGAAGAAGAAGAAGAAACCCAAATGGAGAAGAAGAAGAAGAAGTAACCCAAATGGAGAAGAAGAAGAAACCCAAATGAAGAAGAAGAAGAAACCCAAATGGAGAAGAAGAAGAAGAAGAAACCCAAATGGAGAAGAAGAAGAAGAAGTAACCCAAATGGAGAAGAAGAAGAAGAAGAAACCCAAATGGAGAAGAAGAAGAAACCCAAATGGAGAAGAAGAAGAAGAAGAAACCCAAATGGAGAAGAAGAAGAAGAAGAAACCCAAATGGAGAAGAAGAAGAAGAAGAAACCCAAATGGAGAAGAAGAAGAAGAAACCCAAATAGAGAAGAAGAAGAAGAAACCCAAATGAAGAAGAAGAAGAAGAAACCCAAATGGAGAAGAAGAAGAAGAAACCCAAATGAAGAAGAAGAAACCCAAATGAAGAAGAAGAAGAAACCCAAATGGAGAAGAAGAAGAAGAAACCCAAATGGAGAAGAAGAAGAAGAAACCCAAATGGAGAAGAAGAAGAAGAAGAAACCCACATGGAGAAGAAGAAGAAGAAACCCAAATGAAGAAGAAGAAGAAACCCAAATGAAGAAGAAGAAGAAAAAACCCAAATGAAGAAGAAGAAGAAGAAACCCAAATGAAGAAGAAGAAGAAACCCAAATGAAGAAGAAGAAGAAACCCAAATGGAGAAGAAGAAGAAACCCAAATGAAGGAGAAGAAGAAAAAACACAAATGAAGAAGGAGAAGAAACCCAAATGAAGAAGAAGAAGAAACCCAAATGAAGAAGAAGAAGAAACCCAAATGAAGAAGAAGAAGAAACCCAAATAAAGAAGAAGAAGAAACCCACATGAAGAAGAAGAAGAAGAAACCCAAATGGAGAAGAAGAAGAAGAAACCCAAATGGAGAAGAAGAAGAAACCCAAATGGAGAAAAGAAAAAGAAGAAGAAGAAACCCAAATGGAGAAGAAGAATAAGAAACACAAATGGAGAAGAAGAAGAAGAAGAAGAAACCCAAATGGAGAAGAAGAAGAAGAAGAAACCCAAATGGAGAAGAAGAAGAAGAAACCCAAATGAAGAAGAAGAAAAAAAACCAAATGAAGAAGAAGAAACCCAAATGAAGAAGAAGAAACCCAAATGAAGAAGAAGAAGAAACCCAAATGAAGAAGAAGAAGAAGAAGAAACCCAAATGAAGAAGAAGAAGAAACCCAAATGAAGAAGAAGAAGAAACCCAAATGGAGAAGAAGAAGAAGAAACCCAAAATGGAGAAGAAGAAAAAGAAACCCAAAATGGAGAAGAAGAAGAAGAAACCCAAATGGAGAAGAAGAAGAAGAAGAAACCCAAAATGGAGAAGAAGAAGAAACCCAAATGGAGAAGAAGAATAAGAAACCCAAATGGAGAAGAAGAAGAAGAAACCCAAAATGGAGAAGAAGAAACCCAAATGGAGAAGAAGAATAAGAAACCCAAATGGAGAAGAAGAATAAGAAACCCAAAATGGAGAAGAAGAAGAAACCCAAATGGAGAAGAAGAAGAAACCCAAATGGAGAAGAAGAAGAAACCCAAATGGAGAAGAAGAAGAAGAAACCCAAATGGAGAAGAAGAAGAAACCCAAAATGGAGAAGAAGAAGAAGCCAAATGGAGAAGAAGAAGAAACCCAAATGAAGAAGAAGAAGAAGAAACCCAAATGGAGGAGAAGAAGAAGAAGAAACCCAAATGGAGAAGAAGAAGAAGTAAACCAAATGGAGAAGAAGAAGAAACCCAAATGAAGAAGAAGAAGAAACCCAAATGGAGAAGAAGAAGAAGAAGAAACCCAAATGGAGAAGAAGAAGAAACCCAAATGAAGAAGAAGAAGAAACCCAAATGAAGAAGAAGAAGAAACCCAAATGGAGAAGAAGAAGAAGAAGAAGAAGTAACCCAAATGGAGAAGAAGAAGAAACCCAAATGAAGAAGAAGAAGAAACCCAAATGGAGAAGAAGAAGAAGAAACCCAAATGGAGAAGAAGAAGAAGTAACCCAAATGGAGAAGAAGAAGAAGAAGAAACCCAAATGGAGAAGAAGAAGAAGAAACCCAAATGGAGAAGAAGAAGAAGAAGAAACCCAAATGGAGAAGAAGAAGAAGAAACCCAAATGGAGAAGAAGAAGAAACCCAAATGGAGAAGAAGAAGAAACCCAAATGAAGAAGAAGAAGAAGAAACCCAAATGGAGAAGAAGAAGAAGAAACCCAAATGAAGAAGAAGAAGAAACCCAAATGAAGAAGAAGAAGAAACCCAAATGGAGAAGAAGAAGAAGAAACCCAAATGGAGAAGAAGAAGAAGAAGAAGAAACCCACATGGAGAAGAAGAAGAAGAAACCCAAATGAAGAAGAAGAAGAAACCCAAATGAAGAAGAAGAAGAAAAAACCCAAATGAAGAAGAAGAAGAAACCCAAATGAAGAAGAAGAAGAAACCCAAATGAAGAAGAAGAAGAAACCCAAATGAAGAATAAGAAGAAACCCAAATGGAGAAGAAGAAGAAACCCAAATGAAGGAGAAGAAGAAAAAACACAAATGAAGAAGGAGAAGAAACCCAAATGAAGAAGAAGAAGAAACCCAAAATGAAGAAGAAGAAGAAGAAACCCAAATGAAGAAGAAGAAACCCAAATGAAGAAGAAGAAGAAACCCAAATGAAGAAGAAGAAGAAACCCACATGGAGAAGAAGAAGAAGAAACCCAAATGGAGAAGAAGAAGAAGAAGAAACCCAAATGGAGAAAATAAAAAGAAGAAGAAACCCAAATGGAGAAGAAGAATAAGAAACCCAAATGGAGAAGAAGAAGAAGAAGAAACCCAAATGGAGAAGAAGAAGAAGAAACCCAAATGGAGAAGAAGAAGAAGAAACCCAAATGGAGAAGAAGAAGAAGAAACCCAAATAAAGAAGAAGAAGAAACCCAAATGGAGAAGAAGAAGAAGAAGAAACCCAAAATGGAGAAGAAGAAGAAGAAGAAGCCCAAATGGAGAAGAAGAAGAAACCCAAATGGAGAAGAAGAAGAAGAAACCCAAATGGAGGAGAAGAAGAAGAAGAAACCCAAATGGAGAAGAAGAAGAAGAAGAAACCCAAATGGAGAAGAAGAAGAAGAAGAAACCCAAATGGAGAAGAAGAAGAAGAAGAAACCCAAATGGAGAAGAAACCCAAATGAAGAAGAAGAAGCAGAAGAAACCCAAATGAAGAAGAAGAAGAAGAAGAAGAAGAAACCCAAATGAAGAAGAAGAAGAAACCCAAATGAAGAAGAAGAAGAAGAAACCCAAATGAAGAAGAAGAAGAAACCCAAAATGGAGAAGAAGAAGAAGAAACCCAAATGGAGAAGAAGAAAAAGAAGAAACCCAAAATGGAGAAGAAGAAGAAGAAACCCAAATGGAGAAGAAGAATAAGAAATCCAAAATGGAGAAGAAGAAGAAGAAGAAACCCAAATGGAGAAGAAGAAGAAGAAGAAACCCAAATGGAGAAGAAGAAGAAGAAGAAACCCAAATGGAGAAGAAGAAGAAGCCCAAATGGAGAAAAGAAGAAGAAGAAGATGAAGAAGAAGAAACCCAAATGGAGAAAAGAAGAAGAAGAAGAAACCCAAATGAAGAAGAAGAAGAAACCCAAATGAAGAAGAAGAAGAAACCCAAATGGAGAAGAAGAAGAAGAAGAAACCCAAATGGAGAAGAAGAAGAAGAAACCCAAATGGAGAAGAAGAAGAAGAAACCCAAATGGAGAAGAAGAAGAAGCCCAAATGGAGAAAAGAAGAAGAAGAAACCCAAATGGAGAAAAGAAGAAGAAGAAGATGAAGAAGAAGAAACCCAAATGGAGAAAAGAAGAAGAAGAAGAAACCCAAATGAAGAAGAAGAAAAAACACAAATGAAGAAGGAGAAGAAACCCAAATGAAGAAGAAGAAGAAACCCAAATGAAGAAGAAGAAGAAGAAACCCAAATGAAGAAGAAGAAACCCAAATGAAGAAGAAGAAGAAACCCAAATGAAGAAGAAGAAACCCAAATGAAGAAGAAGAAGAAACCCACATGGAGAAGAAGAAGAAGAAACCCAAATGGAGAAGAAGAAGAAGAAGAAACCCAAATGGAGAAAAGAAAAAGAAGAAGAAACCCAAATGGAGAAGAAGAATAAGAAACCCAAATGGAGAAGAAGAAGAAGAAACCCAAATGGAGAAGAAGAAGAAGAAACCCAAATGGAGAAGAAGAAGAAGAAGAAACCCAAATAAAGAAGAAGAAGAAACCCAAATGGAGAAGAAGAAGAAGAAGAAACCCAAAATGGAGAAGAAGAAGAAGCCCAAATGGAGAAGAAGAAGAAACCCAAATGGAGAAGAAGAAGAAGAAACCCAAATGGAGGAGAAGAAGAAGAAACCCAAATGGAGAAGAAGAAGAAGAAGAAACCCAAATGGAGAAGAAGAAGAAGAAGAAACCCAAATGGAGAAGAAGAAGAAGAAACCCAAATGGAGAAGAAACCCAAAATGAAGAAGAAGAAGAAGAAACCCAAATGAAGAAGAAGAAGAAGAAGAAGAAACCCAAATGAAGAAGAAGAAGAAGAAACCCAAATGAAGAAGAAGAAGAAGAAACCCAAATGAAGAAGAAGAAGAAGAAACCCAAATGAAGAAGAAGAAGAAACCCAAAATGGAGAAGAAGAAGAAGAAACCCAAATGGAGAAGAAGAAAAAGAAGAAACCCAAAATGGAGAGGAAGAAGAAGAAACCCAAATGGAGAAGAAGAATAAGAAATCCAAAATGGAGAAGAAGAAGAAGAAGAAACCCAAATGGAGAAGAAGAAGAAGAAGAAACCCAAATGGAGAAGAAGAAGAAGCCCAAATGGAGAAAAGAAGAAGAAGAAGATGAAGAAGAAGAAACCCAAATGGAGAAAAGAAGAAGAAGAAACCCAAATGAAGAAGAAGAAGAAACTCAAATGAAGAAGAAGAAGAAGAAACCCAAATGGAGAAGAAGAAGAAGAAGAAACCCAAATGGAGAAGAAGAAGAAGAAGAAACCCAAATGGAGAAGAAGAAGAAGCCCAAATGGAGAAAAGAAGAAGAAGAAGAAACCCAAATGGAGAAAAGAAGAAGAAGAAGATGAAGAAGAAGAAACCCAAATGGAGAAAATAAGAAGAAGAAACCCAAATGAAGAAGAAGAAGAAGAAACCCAAATGAAGAAGAAGAAGAAACCCAAATGGAGAAGAAGAAGAAGAAGAAACCCAAATGGAGAAGAAGAAGAAACCCAAATGAAGAAGAAGAAGAAACCCAAATGAAGAAGAAGAAGAAACCCAAATGGAGAAGAAGAAGAAGAAGAAGAAGTAACCCAAATGGAGAAGAAGAAGAAACCCAAATGAAGAAGAAGAAGAAACCCAAATGGAGAAGAAGAAGAAGAAGAAGAAACCCAAATGGAGAAGAAGAAGAAGTAACCCAAATGGAGAAGAAGAAGAAGAAGAAACCCAAATGGAGAAGAAGAAGAAGAAACCCAAATGGAGAAGAAGAAGAAGAAGAAACCCAAATGGAGAAGAAGAAGAAGAAACCCAAATGGAGAAGAAGAAGAAACCCAAATGGAGAAGAAGAAGAAACCCAAATGAAGAAGAAGAAGAAGAAACCCAAATGGAGAAGAAGAAGAAGAAACCCAAATGAAGAAGAAGAAGAAACCCAAATGAAGAAGAAGAAGAAACCCAAATGGAGAAGAAGAAGAAGAAACCCAAATGGAGAAGAAGAAGAAGAAGAAGAAACCCACATGGAGAAGAAGAAGAAGAAACCCAAATGAAGAAGAAGAAGAAACCCAAATGAAGAAGAAGAAGAAAAAACCCAAATGAAGAAGAAGAAGAAACCCAAATGAAGAAGAAGAAGAAACCCAAATGAAGAAGAAGAAGAAACCCAAATGAAGAATAAGAAGAAACCCAAATGGAGAAGAAGAAGAAACCCAAATGAAGGAGAAGAAGAAAAAACACAAATGAAGAAGGAGAAGAAACCCAAATGAAGAAGAAGAAGAAACCCAAAATGAAGAAGAAGAAGAAGAAACCCAAATGAAGAAGAAGAAACCCAAATGAAGAAGAAGAAGAAACCCAAATGAAGAAGAAGAAGAAACCCACATGGAGAAGAAGAAGAAGAAACCCAAATGGAGAAGAAGAAGAAGAAACCCAAATGGAGAAAATAAAAAGAAGAAGAAACCCAAATGGAGAAGAAGAATAAGAAACCCAAATGGAGAAGAAGAAGAAGAAGAAACCCAAATGGAGAAGAAGAAGAAGAAACCCAAATGGAGAAGAAGAAGAAGAAACCCAAATGGAGAAGAAGAAGAAGAAACCCAAATAAAGAAGAAGAAGAAACCCAAATGGAGAAGAAGAAGAAGAAACCCAAAATGGAGAAGAAGAAGAAGAAGAAGCCCAAATGGAGAAGAAGAAGAAACCCAAATGGAGAAGAAGAAGAAGAAACCCAAATGGAGGAGAAGAAGAAGAAGAAACCCAAATGGAGAAGAAGAAGAAGAAGAAACCCAAATGGAGAAGAAGAAGAAGAAGAAACCCAAATGGAGAAGAAGAAGAAGAAGAAACCCAAATGGAGAAGAAACCCAAATGAAGAAGAAGAAGCAGAAGAAACCCAAATGAAGAAGAAGAAGAAGAAGAAGAAGAAACCCAAATGAAGAAGAAGAAGAAACCCAAATGAAGAAGAAGAAGAAACCCAAATGAAGAAGAAGAAGAAACCCAAATGGAGAAGAAGAAGAAGAAGAAACCCAAATGGAGAAGAAGAAGAAGAAGTAACCCAAATGGAGAAGAAGAAGAAACCCAAATGAAGAAGAAGAAGAAACCCAAATGGAGAAGAAGAAGAAGAAGAAACCCAAATGGAGAAGAAGAAGAAGAAGTAACCCAAATGGAGAAGAAGAAGAAGAAGAAACCCAAATGGAGAAGAAGAAGAAACCCAAATGGAGAAGAAGAAGAAGAAGAAACCCAAATGGAGAAGAAGAAGAAGAAGAAACCCAAATGGAGAAGAAGAAGAAGAAGAAACCCAAATGGAGAAGAAGAAGAAGAAACCCAAATGGAGAAGAAGAAGAAGAAACCCAAATGAAGAAGAAGAAGAAGAAACCCAAATGGAGAAGAAGAAGAAGAAACCCAAATGAAGAAGAAGAAACCCAAATGAAGAAGAAGAAGAAACCCAAATGGAGAAGAAGAAGAAGAAACCCAAATGGAGAAGAAGAAGAAGAAACCCAAATGGAGAAGAAGAAGAAGAAGAAACCCACATGGAGAAGAAGAAGAAGAAACCCAAATGAAGAAGAAGAAGAAGAAACCCAAATGAAGAAGAAGAAGAAAAAACCCAAATGAAGAAGAAGAAGAAGAAACCCAAATGAAGAAGAAGAAGAAACCCAAATGAAGAAGAAGAAGAAACCCAAATGGAGAAGAAGAAGAAACCCAAATGAAGGAGAAGAAGAAAAAACACAAATGAAGAAGGAGAAGAAACCCAAATGAAGAAGAAGAAGAAACCCAAATGAAGAAGAAGAAGAAACCCAAATGAAGAAGAAGAAGAAACCCAAATAAAGAAGAAGAAGAAACCCACATGAAGAAGAAGAAGAAGAAACCCAAATGGAGAAGAAGAAGAAGAAACCCAAATGGAGAAGAAGAAGAAACCCAAATGGAGAAAAGAAAAAGAAGAAGAAGAAACCCAAATGGAGAAGAAGAATAAGAAACACAAATGGAGAAGAAGAAGAAGAAGAAGAAACCCAAATGGAGAAGAAGAAGAAGAAGAAACCCAAATGGAGAAGAAGAAGAAGAAGAAACCCAAATGAAGAAGAAGAAAAAAAACCAAATGAAGAAGAAGAAACCCAAATGAAGAAGAAGAAACCCAAATGAAGAAGAAGAAGAAACCCAAATGAAGAAGAAGAAGAAGAAGAAACCCAAATGAAGAAGAAGAAGAAACCCAAATGAAGAAGAAGAAGAAACCCAAATGGAGAAGAAGAAGAAGAAACCCAAAATGGAGAAGAAGAAAAAGAAACCCAAAATGGAGAAGAAGAAGAAGAAACCCAAATGGAGAAGAAGAAGAAGAAGAAACCCAAAATGGAGAAGAAGAAGAAACCCAAATGGAGAAGAAGAATAAGAAACCCAAATGGAGAAGAAGAAGAAGAAACCCAAAATGGAGAAGAAGAAACCCAAATGGAGAAGAAGAATAAGAAACCCAAATGGAGAAGAAGAATAAGAAACCCAAAATGGAGAAGAAGAAGAAACCCAAATGGAGAAGAAGAAGAAACCCAAATGGAGAAGAAGAAGAAACCCAAATGGAGAAGAAGAAGAAGAAACCCAAATGGAGAAGAAGAAGAAACCCAAAATGGAGAAGAAGAAGAAGCCAAATGGAGAAGAAGAAGAAACCCAAATGAAGAAGAAGAAGAAGAAACCCAAATGGAGGAGAAGAAGAAGAAGAAACCCAAATGGAGAAGAAGAAGAAGTAAACCAAATGGAGAAGAAGAAGAAACCCAAATGAAGAAGAAGAAGAAACCCAAATGGAGAAGAAGAAGAAGAAGAAACCCAAATGGAGAAGAAGAAGAAACCCAAATGAAGAAGAAGAAGAAGCCCAAATGGAGAAGAAGAAGAAACCCAAATGGAGAAGAAGAAGAAGAAGTAACCCAAATGGAGAAGAAGAAGAAGAAGAAACCCAAATGGAGAAGAAGAAGAAGAAACCCAAATGGAGAAGAAGAAGAAGAAGAAACCCAAATGGAGAAGAAGAAGAAGAAACCCAAATGGAGAAGAAGAAGAAACCCAAATGAAGAAGAAGAAGAAGAAACCCAAATGAAGAAGAAGAAAAAAAAACAAATTAAGAAGAAGAAACCCAAATGAAGAAGAAGAAGAAACCCAAATGAAGAAGAAGAAGAAACCCAAATGAAGAAGAAGAAGAAACCCAAATGAAGAAGAAGAAGAAACCCAAATGGAGAAGAAGAAGAAACCCAAAATGGAGAAGAAGAAAAAGAAACCCAAAATGGAGAAGAAGAAAAAGAAACCCAAAATGGAGAAGAAGAAGAAGAAACCCAAATGGAGAAGAAGAAGAAGAAGAAACCCAAAATGGAGAAGAAGAAGAAGAAACCCAAATGGAGAAGAAGAATAAGAAACCCAAATGGAGAAGAAGAATAAGAAACCCAAAATGGAGAAGAAGAAGAAGAAACCCAAATGGAGAAGAAGAAGAAACCCAAATGGAGAAGAAGAAGAAGAAACCCAAATGGAGAAGAAGAAGAAGAAACCCAAATGGAGAAGAAGAAGAAACCCAAAATGGAGAAGAAGAAGAAGAAGCCAAATGGAGAAGAAGAAGAAACCCAAATGAAGAAGAAGAAGAAACCCAAATGGAGGAGAAGAAGAAGAAAAAACCCAAATGGAGAAGAAGAAGAAGAAGTAACCCAAATGGAGAAGAAGAAGAAACCCAAATGAAGAAGAAGAAACCCAAATGGAGAAGAAGAAGAAGAAACCCAAATGGAGAAGAAGAAGAAACCCAAATGAAGAAGAAGAAGAAACCCAAATGAAGAAGAAGAAACCCAAATGGAGAAGAAGAAGAAGAAACCCAAATGGAGAAGAAGAAGAAGAAGTAACCCAAATGGAGAAGAAGAAGAAACCCAAATGAAGAAGAAGAAGAAACCCAAATGGAGAAGAAGAAGAAGAAACCCAAATGGAGAAGAAGAAGAAGAAGTAACCCAAATGGAGAAGAAGAAGAAGAAGAAGACCCAAATGGAGAAGAAGAAGAAGAAACCCAAATGGAGAAGAAGAAACCCAAAATGGAGAAGAAGAAAAAGAAACCCAAAATGGAGAAGAAGAAACCCAAATGGAGAAGAAGAAGAAGAAACCCAAAATGGAGAAGAAGAAGAAGAAACCCAAATGGAGAAGAAGAATAAGAAACCCAAATGGAGAAGAAGAATAAGAAACCCAAAATGGAGAAGAAGAAGAAGAAACCCAAATGGAGAAGAAGAAGAAACCCAAATGGAGAAGAAGAAGAAGAAACCCAAATGGAGAAGAAGAAGAAGAAACCAAAATGGAGAAGAAGAAGAAACCCAAAATGGAGAAGAAGAAGAAGCCAAATGGAGAAGAAGAAGAAACCCAAATGAAGAAGAAGAAGAAACCCAAATGGAGGAGAAGAAGAAGAAGAAACCCAAATGGAGAAGAAGAAGAAGAAACCCAAATGGAGAAGAAGAAGAAACCCAAATGAAGAAGAAGAAGAAACCCAAATGAAGAAGAAGAAGAAGAAGAAAAAACCCAAATGAAGAAGAAGAAGAAACACAAATGAAGAAGAAGAAGAAGAAGAAACCCAAATGAAGAAGAAGAAACCCAAATGAAGAAGAAGAAGAAGAAGAAACCCAAATGAAGAAGAAGAAGAGAAACCCAAATGGAGAAGAAGAAGAAGAAGAAGCCCAAATGGAGAAGAAAAAGAAGAAGAAACCCAAATGGAGAAGAAGAAGAAAAAGAAGAAACCCAAATGGAGAAGAAGAAGAAACCCAAATGAAGAAGAAGAAGAAACCCAAATGAAGAAGAAGAAGAAACCCAAATGAAGAAGAAGAAGAAGAAAAAACCCAAATGAAGAAGAAGAAGAAACCCAAATGAAGAAGAAGAAGAAGAAACCCAAATGAAGAAGAAGAAGAAACCCAAATGAAGAAGAAGAAGAAACCCAAATGGAGAAGAAGAAGAAGAAGAAAAAACCCAAATGAAGAAGGAGAAGAAACCCAAATGAAGAAGAAGAAGAAGAAGAAACCCAAATGGAGAAGAAGAAGAAGAAGAAGAAACCCAAATGGAGAAGAAGAAGAAACCCAAATGAAGAAGAAGAAGAAGAAACCCAAATGAAGAAGAAGAAGAAGAAGAAACCCAAATGAAGAAGAAGAAGAAACCCAAATGAAGAAGAAGAAGAAGAAGAAACCCAAATGAAGAAGAAGAAGAAGAAACCCAAATGAAGAAGAAGAAACCCAAAATGGAGAAGAAGAAGAAGAAACCCAAATGGAGAAGAAGAAAAAGAAGAAACCCAAAATGGAGAAGAAGAAGAAGAAACCCAAATGGAGAAGAAGAATAAGAAATCCAAAATGGAGAAGAAGAAGAAGAAGAAACCCAAATGGAGAAGAAGAAGAAGAAACCCAAATGGAGAAGAAGAAGAAGCCCAAATGGAGGAGAAGAAACCCAAATGGAGAAAAGAAGAAGAAGAAGATGAAGAAGAAGAAACCCAAATGGAGAAAAGAAGAAGAAGAAGAAACCCAAATGAAGAAGAAGAAGAAACCCAAATGGAGAAGAAGAAACCCAAATGGAGAAGAAGAAGAAGAAGAAACCCAAATGGAGAAGAAGAAGAAGAAGAAACCCAAATGGAGAAGAAGAAGAAACCCAAATGAAGAAGAAGAAGAAGAAACCCAAATGAAGAAGAAGAAAAAAAAACCAAATGAAGAAGAAGAAACCCAAATGAAGAAGAAGAAGAAGAAGAAACCCAAATGAAGAAGAAGAAGAAACCCAAATGAAGAAGAAGAAGAAACCCAAATGGAGAAGAAGAAGAAGAAGAAACCCAAAATGGAGAAGAAGAAAAAGAAACCCAAAATGGAGAAGAAGAAGAAGAAGAAACCCAAATGGAGAAGAAGAAGAAGAAACCCAAAATGGAGAAGAAGAAGAAGAAACCCAAATGGAGAAGAAGAATAAGAAACCCAAATGGAGAAGAAGAATAAGAAACCCAAAATGGAGAAGAAGAAGAAGAAACCCAAATGGAGAAGAAGAAGAAACCCAAATGGAGAAGAAGAAGAAGAAACCCAAATGGAGAAGAAGAAGAAGAAACCCAAATGGAGAAGAAGAAGAAACCCAAAATGGAGAAGAAGAAGAAGCCAAATGGAGAAGAAGAAGAAACCCAAATGAAGAAGAAGAAGAAGAAACCCAAATGGAGGAGAAGAAGAAGAAACCCAAATGGAGAAGAAGAAGAAGAAGTAGCCCAAATGGAGAAGAAGAAGAAACCCAAATGGAGAAGAAGAAGAAGAAACCCAAATGGAGGAGAAGAAGAAGAAGAAACCCAAATGGAGAAGAAGAAGAAGAAACCCAAATGGAGAAGAAGAAGAAGAAGAAACCCAAATGAAGAAGAAGAAACCCAAATGAAGAAGAAGAAACCCAAATGGAGAAGAAGAAGAAGAAACCCAAACGGAGAAGAAGAAGAAGAAACCCAAATGAAGAAGAAGAAGAAGAAACCCAAATGAAGAAGAAGAAACCCAAATGGAGAAGAAGAAGAAACCCAAATGGAGAAGAAGAAGAAGAAGTAACCCAAATGGAGAAGAAGAAGAAGAAGAAACCCAAATGGAGAAGAAGAAGAAGAAACCCAAATGGAGAAGAAGAAGAAGAAGAAACCCAAATGGAGAAGAAGAAGAAGAAACCCAAATGGAGAAGAAGAAGAAACCCAAATGAAGAAGAAGAAGAAACCCAAATGAAGAAGAAGAAAAAAAAACAAATGAAGAAGAAGAAACCCAAATGAAGAAGAAGAAGAAGAAACCCAAATGAAGAAGAAGAAGAAGAAGAAACCCAAATGAAGAAGAAGAAGAAGAAACCCAAATGAAGAAGAAGAAGAAGAAACCCAAATGAAGAAGAAGAAACCCAAATGGAGAAGAAGAAGAAGAAACCCAAAATGGAGAAGAAGAAAAAGAAACCCAAAATGGAGAAGAAGAAGAAGAAACCCAAATGGAGAAGAAGAAGAAGAAGAAACCCAAAATGGAGAAGAAGAAGAAGAAACCCAAATGGAGAAGAAGAATAAGAAACCCAAATGGAGAAGAAGAATAAGAAACCCAAAATGGAGAAGAAGAAGAAGAAACCCAAATGGAGAAGAAGAAGAAACCCAAATGGAGAAGAAGAAGAAGAAACCCAAATGGAGAAGAAGAAGAAGAAACCCAAATGGAGAAGAAGAAGAAACCCAAAATGGAGAAGAAGAAGAAGAAGCCAAATGGAGAAGAAGAAGAAACCCAAATGAAGAAGAAGAAGAAACCCAAATGGAGGAGAAGAAGAAGAAGAAACCCAAATGGAGAAGAAGAAGAAGAAGTAACCCAAATGGAGAAGAAGAAGAAACCCAAATGAAGAAGAAGAAACCCAAATGGAGAAGAAGAAGAAGAAGAAACCCAAATGGAGAAGAAGAAGAAACCCAAATGAAGAAGAAGAAGAAACCCAAATGAAGAAGAAGAAGAAACCCAAATGGAGAAGAAGAAGAAGAAGAAGAAACCCAAATGGAGAAGAAGAAGAAGAAGTAACCCAAATGGAGAAGAAGAAGAAACCCAAATGAAGAAGAAGAAGAAACCCAAATGGAGAAGAAGAAGAAGAAGAAACCCAAATGGAGAAGAAGAAGAAGAAGTAACCCAAATGGAGAAGAAGAAGAAACCCAAATGGAGAAGAAGAAGAAACCCAAATGGAGAAGAAGAAGAAGAAGAAACCCAAATGGAGAAGAAGAAGAAGAAGAAACCCAAATGGAGAAGAAGAAGAAGAAGAAACCCAAATGGAGAAGAAGAAGAAGAAACCCAAATGGAGAAGAAGAAGAAGAAACCCAAATGAAGAAGAAGAAGAAGAAACCCAAATGGAGAAGAAGAAGAAGAAACCCAAATGAAGAAGAAGAAACCCAAATGAAGAAGAAGAAGAAACCCAAATGGAGAAGAAGAAGAAGAAACCCAAATGGAGAAGAAGAAGAAGAAACCCAAATGGAGAAGAAGAAGAAGAAGAAACCCACATGGAGAAGAAGAAGAAGAAACCCAAATGAAGAAGAAGAAGAAGAAACCCAAATGAAGAAGAAGAAGAAAAAACCCAAATGAAGAAGAAGAAGAAGAAACCCAAATGAAGAAGAAGAAGAAACCCAAATGAAGAAGAAGAAGAAACCCAAATGGAGAAGAAGAAGAAACCCAAATGAAGGAGAAGAAGAAAAAACACAAATGAAGAAGGAGAAGAAACCCAAATGAAGAAGAAGAAGAAACCCAAATGAAGAAGAAGAAGAAACCCAAATGAAGAAGAAGAAGAAACCCAAATAAAGAAGAAGAAGAAACCCACATGAAGAAGAAGAAGAAGAAACCCAAATGGAGAAGAAGAAGAAGAAACCCAAATGGAGAAGAAGAAGAAACCCAAATGGAGAAAAGAAAAAGAAGAAGAAGAAACCCAAATGGAGAAGAAGAATAAGAAACACAAATGGAGAAGAAGAAGAAGAAGAAGAAACCCAAATGGAGAAGAAGAAGAAGAAGAAACCCAAATGGAGAAGAAGAAGAAGAAGAAACCCAAATGAAGAAGAAGAAAAAAAACCAAATGAAGAAGAAGAAACCCAAATGAAGAAGAAGAAACCCAAATGAAGAAGAAGAAGAAACCCAAATGAAGAAGAAGAAGAAGAAGAAACCCAAATGAAGAAGAAGAAGAAACCCAAATGAAGAAGAAGAAGAAACCCAAATGGAGAAGAAGAAGAAGAAACCCAAAATGGAGAAGAAGAAAAAGAAACCCAAAATGGAGAAGAAGAAGAAGAAACCCAAATGGAGAAGAAGAAGAAGAAGAAACCCAAAATGGAGAAGAAGAAGAAACCCAAATGGAGAAGAAGAATAAGAAACCCAAATGGAGAAGAAGAAGAAGAAACCCAAAATGGAGAAGAAGAAACCCAAATGGAGAAGAAGAATAAGAAACCCAAATGGAGAAGAAGAATAAGAAACCCAAAATGGAGAAGAAGAAGAAACCCAAATGGAGAAGAAGAAGAAACCCAAATGGAGAAGAAGAAGAAACCCAAATGGAGAAGAAGAAGAAGAAACCCAAATGGAGAAGAAGAAGAAACCCAAAATGGAGAAGAAGAAGAAGCCAAATGGAGAAGAAGAAGAAACCCAAATGAAGAAGAAGAAGAAGAAACCCAAATGGAGGAGAAGAAGAAGAAGAAACCCAAATGGAGAAGAAGAAGAAGTAAACCAAATGGAGAAGAAGAAGAAACCCAAATGAAGAAGAAGAAGAAACCCAAATGGAGAAGAAGAAGAAGAAGAAACCCAAATGGAGAAGAAGAAGAAACCCAAATGAAGAAGAAGAAGAAACCCAAATGAAGAAGAAGAAGAAACCCAAATGGAGAAGAAGAAGAAGAAGAAGTAACCCAAATGGAGAAGAAGAAGAAACCCAAATGAAGAAGAAGAAGAAACCCAAATGGAGAAGAAGAAGAAGAAGAAACCCAAATGGAGAAGAAGAAGAAGTAACCCAAATGGAGAAGAAGAAGAAGAAGAAACCCAAATGGAGAAGAAGAAGAAGAAACCCAAATGGAGAAGAAGAAACCCAAATGGAGAAGAAGAAGAAGAAACCCAAATGGAGAAGAAGAAGAAACCCAAATGGAGAAGAAGAAGAAACCCAAATGAAGAAGAAGAAGAAGAAACCCAAATGGAGAAGAAGAAGAAGAAACCCAAATGAAGAAGAAGAAGAAACCCAAATGAAGAAGAAGAAGAAACCCAAATGGAGAAGAAGAAGAAGAAACCCAAATGGAGAAGAAGAAGAAGAAGAAGAAACCCACATGGAGAAGAAGAAGAAGAAACCCAAATGAAGAAGAAGAAGAAACCCAAATGAAGAAGAAGAAGAAAAAACCCAAATGAAGAAGAAGAAGAAACCCAAATGAAGAAGAAGAAGAAACCCAAATGAAGAAGAAGAAGAAACCCAAATGAAGAATAAGAAGAAACCCAAATGGAGAAGAAGAAGAAACCCAAATGAAGGAGAAGAAGAAAAAACACAAATGAAGAAGGAGAAGAAACCCAAATGAAGAAGAAGAAGAAACCCAAAATGAAGAAGAAGAAGAAGAAACCCAAATGAAGAAGAAGAAACCCAAATGAAGAAGAAGAAGAAACCCAAATGAAGAAGAAGAAGAAACCCACATGGAGAAGAAGAAGAAGAAACCCAAATGGAGAAGAAGAAGAAGAAGAAACCCAAATGGAGAAAATAAAAAGAAGAAGAAACCCAAATGGAGAAGAAGAATAAGAAACCCAAATGGAGAAGAAGAAGAAGAAGAAACCCAAATGGAGAAGAAGAAGAAGAAACCCAAATGGAGAAGAAGAAGAAGAAACCCAAATGGAGAAGAAGAAGAAGAAACCCAAATAAAGAAGAAGAAGAAACCCAAATGGAGAAGAAGAAGAAGAAGAAACCCAAAATGGAGAAGAAGAAGAAGAAGAAGCCCAAATGGAGAAGAAGAAGAAACCCAAATGGAGAAGAAGAAGAAGAAACCCAAATGGAGGAGAAGAAGAAGAAGAAACCCAAATGGAGAAGAAGAAGAAGAAGAAACCCAAATGGAGAAGAAGAAGAAGAAGAAACCCAAATGGAGAAGAAGAAGAAGAAGAAACCCAAATGGAGAAGAAACCCAAATGAAGAAGAAGAAGCAGAAGAAACCCAAATGAAGAAGAAGAAGAAGAAGAAGAAGAAACCCAAATGAAGAAGAAGAAGAAACCCAAATGAAGAAGAAGAAGAAGAAACCCAAATGAAGAAGAAGAAGAAACCCAAAATGGAGAAGAAGAAGAAGAAACCCAAATGGAGAAGAAGAAAAAGAAGAAACCCAAAATGGAGAAGAAGAAGAAGAAACCCAAATGGAGAAGAAGAATAAGAAATCCAAAATGGAGAAGAAGAAGAAGAAGAAACCCAAATGGAGAAGAAGAAGAAGAAGAAACCCAAATGGAGAAGAAGAAGAAGAAGAAACCCAAATGGAGAAGAAGAAGAAGCCCAAATGGAGAAAAGAAGAAGAAGAAGATGAAGAAGAAGAAACCCAAATGGAGAAAAGAAGAAGAAGAAGAAACCCAAATGAAGAAGAAGAAGAAACCCAAATGAAGAAGAAGAAGAAACCCAAATGGAGAAGAAGAAGAAGAAGAAACCCAAATGGAGAAGAAGAAGAAGAAACCCAAATGGAGAAGAAGAAGAAGAAACCCAAATGGAGAAGAAGAAGAAGCCCAAATGGAGAAAAGAAGAAGAAGAAACCCAAATGGAGAAAAGAAGAAGAAGAAGATGAAGAAGAAGAAACCCAAATGGAGAAAAGAAGAAGAAGAAGAAACCCAAATGAAGAAGAAGAAAAAACACAAATGAAGAAGGAGAAGAAACCCAAATGAAGAAGAAGAAGAAACCCAAATGAAGAAGAAGAAGAAGAAACCCAAATGAAGAAGAAGAAACCCAAATGAAGAAGAAGAAGAAACCCAAATGAAGAAGAAGAAACCCAAATGAAGAAGAAGAAGAAACCCACATGGAGAAGAAGAAGAAGAAACCCAAATGGAGAAGAAGAAGAAGAAGAAACCCAAATGGAGAAAAGAAAAAGAAGAAGAAACCCAAATGGAGAAGAAGAATAAGAAACCCAAATGGAGAAGAAGAAGAAGAAACCCAAATGGAGAAGAAGAAGAAGAAACCCAAATGGAGAAGAAGAAGAAGAAGAAACCCAAATAAAGAAGAAGAAGAAACCCAAATGGAGAAGAAGAAGAAGAAGAAACCCAAAATGGAGAAGAAGAAGAAGCCCAAATGGAGAAGAAGAAGAAACCCAAATGGAGAAGAAGAAGAAGAAACCCAAATGGAGGAGAAGAAGAAGAAACCCAAATGGAGAAGAAGAAGAAGAAACCCAAATGGAGAAGAAGAAGAAGAAGAAACCCAAATGGAGAAGAAGAAGAAGAAACCCAAATGGAGAAGAAACCCAAAATGAAGAAGAAGAAGAAGAAACCCAAATGAAGAAGAAGAAGAAGAAGAAGAAACCCAAATGAAGAAGAAGAAGAAGAAACCCAAATGAAGAAGAAGAAGAAGAAGAAACCCAAATGAAGAAGAAGAAGAAGAAACCCAAATGAAGAAGAAGAAGAAACCCAAAATGGAGAAGAAGAAGAAGAAACCCAAATGGAGAAGAAGAAAAAGAAGAAACCCAAAATGGAGAGGAAGAAGAAGAAACCCAAATGGAGAAGAAGAATAAGAAATCCAAAATGGAGAAGAAGAAGAAGAAGAAACCCAAATGGAGAAGAAGAAGAAGAAGAAACCCAAATGGAGAAGAAGAAGAAGCCCAAATGGAGAAAAGAAGAAGAAGAAGATGAAGAAGAAGAAACCCAAATGGAGAAAAGAAGAAGAAGAAACCCAAATGAAGAAGAAGAAGAAACTCAAATGAAGAAGAAGAAGAAGAAGAAACCCAAATGGAGAAGAAGAAGAAGAAGAAACCCAAATGGAGAAGAAGAAGAAGAAGAAACCCAAATGGAGAAGAAGAAGAAGCCCAAATGGAGAAAAGAAGAAGAAGAAGAAACCCAAATGGAGAAAAGAAGAAGAAGAAGATGAAGAAGAAGAAACCCAAATGGAGAAAATAAGAAGAAGAAGAAACCCAAATGAAGAAGAAGAAGAAGAAACCCAAATGAAGAAGAAGAAGAAACCCAAATGGAGAAGAAGAAGAAACCCAAATGGAGAAGAAGAAACCCAAATGGAGGAGAAGAAGAAGAAGAAACCCAAATGGAGAAGAAGAAGAAACCCAAATGGAGAAGAAGAAGAAACCCAAATGGAGAAGAAGAAGAAGAAACCCAAATGAAGAAGAAGAAGAAACCCAAATGAAGAAGAAGAAGAAACCCAAAAGAAGAAGAAGAAACCCAAATGGAGAAGAAGAAGAAGAAACCCAAATGGAGAAGAAGAAGAAGAAGAAACCCAAATGAAGAAGAAGAAGAAACCCAAATGGAGAAGAAGAAGAAGAAACCCGAATGGAGAAGAAGAAGAAGAAGTAACCCAAATGGAGAAGAAGAAGAAACCCAAATGAAGAAGAAGAAGAAACCCAAATGGAGAAGAAGAAGAAGAAACCCAAATGGAGAAGAAGAAGAAGAAGAAGTAACCCAAATGGAGAAGAAGAAGAAGAAGAAACCCAAATGGAGAAGAAGAAGAAGAAACCCAAATGGAGAAGAAGAAGAAGAAGAAACCCAAATGGAGAAGAAGAAGAAGAAGAAACCCAAATGGAGAAGAAGAAGAAGAAACCCAAATGGAGAAGAAGAAGAAACCCAAATGAAGAAGAAGAAGAAGAAACCCAAATGGAGAAGAAGAAGAAGAAGAAACCCAAATGAAGAAGAAGAAGAAACCCAAATGAAGAAGAAGAAACCCAAATGGAGAAGAAGAAGAAGAAACCCAAATGGAGAAGAAGAAGAAGAAACCCACATGGAGAAGAAGAAGAAGAAACCCAAATGAAGAAGAAGAAGAAGAAACCCAAATGAAGAAGAAGAAGAAGAAAAAACCCAAATGAAGAAGAAGAAGAAGAAGAAACCCAAATGAAGAAGAAGAAGAAACCCAAATGAAGAAGAAGAAGAAACCCAAATGGAGAAGAAGAAGAAACCCAAATGAAGGAGAAGAAGAAAAAACACAAATGAAGAAGGAGAAGAAACCCAAATGAAGAAGAAGAAGAAACCCAAATGAAGAAGAAGAAACCCAAATGAAGAAGAAGAAGAATCCCAAATGAAGAAGAAGAAGAAACCCACATGAAGAAGAAGAAACCCAAATGGAGAAGAAGAAGAAGAAACCCAAATGGAGAAGAAGAAGAAGAAGAAACCCAAATGGAGAAAAGAAAAAGAAGAAGAAGAAACCCAAATGGAGAAGAAGAATAAGAAACCCAAATGGAGAAGAAGAAGAAGAAACCCAAATGGAGAAGAAGAAGAAGAAACCCAAATGGAGAAGAAGAAGAAGAAGAAACCCAAATAAAGAAGAAGAAGAAGAAGAAACCCAAATGGAGAAGAAGAAGAAGAAACCCAAAATGGAGAAGAAGAAGAAGCCCAAATGGAGAAGAAGAAGAAACCCAAATGGAGAAGAAGAAGAAGAAACCCAAATGGAGGAGAAGAAGAAGAAGAAACCCAAATGGAGAAGAAGAAGAAGAAGAAACCCAAATGGAGAAGAAGAAGAAGAAGAAACCCAAATGGAGAAGAAGAAGAAGAAGAAACCCAAATGGAGAAGAAGAAGAAACCCAAATGAAGAAGAAGAAACCCAAATGGAGAAGAAGAAGAAGAAACCCAAATGGAGAAGAAGAAGAAATCCAAATAAAGAAGAAGAAGAAGAAGAAACCCAAATGGAGAAGAAGAAGAAGAAACCCAAATGGAGGAGAAGAAGAAGAAGAAACCCAAATGGAGAAGAAGAAGAAGAAGAAACCCAAATGGAGAAGAAGAAGAAGAAGAAGAAACCCAAATGGAGAAGAAGAAGAAGAAGAAACCCAAATGGAGAAGAAGAAGAAACCCAAATGAAGAAGAAGAAGAAACCCAAATGGAGAAGAAGAAGAAGAAACCCAAATGGAGAAGAAGAAGAAACCCAAATGAAGAAGAAACCCAAATGGAGAAGAAGAAAAAGAAGAAGAAACCCAAATGGAGAAGAAGAAGAAACCCAAATGGAGAAGAAGAAGAAGAAGTAACCCAAATGGAGAAGAAGAAGAAGAAGAAACCCAAATGGAAAAGAAGAAGAAGAAGAAACCCAAATGGAGAAGAAGAAGAAGAAGAAACCCAAATGAAGAAGAAGAAGAAGAAACCCAAATGAAGAAGAAGAAACCCAAATGAAGAAGAAGAAACCCAAATGAAGAAGAAGAAACCCACATGGAGAAGAAGAAGAAGAAACCCAAATGGAGAAGAAGAAGAAGAAGAAACCCAAATGGAGAAAAGAAAAAGAAGAAGAAACCCAAATGGAGAAGAAGAATAAGAAACCCAAATGGAGAAGAAGAAGAAGAAGAAACCCAAATGGAGAAGAAGAAGAAGAAACCCAAATGGAGAAGAAGAAGAAGAAGAAACCCAAATAAAGAAGAAGAAGAAACCCAAATGGAGAAGAAGAAGAAGAAACCCAAAATGGAGAAGAAGAAGAAGCCCAAATGGAGAAGAAGAAGAAACCCAAATGGAGAAGAAGAAGAAGAAACCCAAATGGAGGAGAAGAAGAAGAAACCCAAATGGAGAAGAAGAAGAAGAAGAAACCCAAATGGAGAAGAAGAAGAAGAAGAAACCCAAATGGAGAAGAAGAAGAAGAAGAAACCCAAATGGAGAAGAAACCCAAAATGAAGAAGAAGAAGAAACCCAAATGAAGAAGAAGAAGAAGAAGAAACCCAAATGAAGAAGAAGAAGAAACCCAAATGAAGAAGAAGAAGAAGAAACCCAAATGAAGAAGAAGAAGAAACCCAAAATGGAGAAGAAGAAGAAGAAACCCAAATGGAGAAGAAGAAAAAGAAGAAACCCAAAATGGAGAAGAAGAAGAAGAAACCCAAATGGAGAAGAAGAATAAGAAATCCAAAATGGAGAAGAAGAAGAAGAAGAAACCCAAATGGAGAAGAAGAAGAAGAAGAAACCCAAATGGAGAAGAAGAAGAAGCCCAAATGGAGAAAAGAAGAAGAAGAAGAAACCCAAATGGAGAAAAGAAGAAGAAGAAGAAACCCAAATGAAGAAGAAGAAGAAACCCAAATGAAGAAGAAGAAGAAGAAACCCAAATGGAGAAGAAGAAGAAGAAACCCAAATGGAGAAGAAGAAGAAGCCCAAATGGAGAAAAGAAGAAGAAGAAACCCAAATGGAGAAAAGAAGAAGAAGAAGATGAAGAAGAAGAAACCCAAATGGAGAAAAGAAGAAGAAGAAGAAACCCAAATGAAGAAGAAGAAGAAGAAACCCAAATGAAGAAGAAGAAGAAACCCAAATGGAGAAGAAGAAGAAACCCAAATGGAGAAGAAGAAACCCAAATGGAGGAGAAGAAGAAGAAACCCAAATGGAGAAGAAGAAGAAGAAACCCAAATGGAGAAGAAGAAGAAACCCAAATGGAGAAGAAGAAGAAGAAACCCAAATGAAGAAGAAGAAGAAACCCAAATGAAGAAGAAGAAGAAACCCAAAAGAAGAAGAAGAAGAAACCCAAATGGAGAAGAAGAAGAAGAAACCCAAATGGAGAAGAAGAAGAAGAAGAAGAAACCCAAATGAAGAAGAAGAAACCCAAATGGAGAAGAAGAAGAAGAAACCCGAATGGAGAAGAAGAAGAAGAAGTAACCCAAATGGAGAAGAAGAAGAAACCCAAATGAAGAAGAAGAAGAAACCCAAATGGAGAAGAAGAAGAAGAAGAAACCCAAATGGAGAAGAAGAAGAAGAAGATGTAACCCAAATGGAGAAGAAGAAGAAGAAGAAACCCAAATGGAGAAGAAGAAGAAGAAACCCAAATGGAGAAGAAGAAGAAGAAGAAACCCAAATGGAGAAGAAGAAGAAGAAGAAACCCAAATGGAGAAGAAGAAGAAGAAACCCAAATGGAGAAGAAGAAACCCAAATGAAGAAGAAGAAGAAGAAACCCAAATGGAGAAGAAGAAGAAGAAACCCAAATGAAGAAGAAGAAGAAACCCAAATGAAGAAGAAGAAACCCAAATGGAGAAGAAGAAGAAGAAACCCAAATGGAGAAGAAGAAGAAGAAACCCACATGGAGAAGAAGAAGAAGAAACCCAAATGAAGAAGAAGAAGAAACCCAAATGAAGAAGAAGAAGAAGAAAAAACCCAAATGAAGAAGAAGAAGAAGAAACCCAAATGAAGAAGAAGAAGAAACCCAAATGAAGAAGAAGAAGAAACCCAAATGGAGAAGAAGAAACCCAAATGAAGGAGAAGAAGAAAAAACACAAATGAAGAAGGAGAAGAAACCCAAATGAAGAAGAAGAAGAAACCCAAATGAAGAAGAAGAAACCCAAATGAAGAAGAAGAAGAATCCCAAATGAAGAAGAAGAAGAAACCCACATGAAGAAGAAGAAGAAGAAACCCAAATGGAGAAGAAGAAGAAGAAACCCAAATGGAGAAGAAGAAGAAGAAGAAACCCAAATGGAGAAGAAGAAGAAGAAACCCAAATGGAGAAGAAGAAGAAGAAGAAACCCAAATGGAGAAAAGAAAAAGAAGAAGAAGAAACCCAAATGGAGAAGAAGAATAAGAAACCCAAATGGAGAAGAAGAAGAAGAAACCCAAATGGAGAAGAAGAAGAAGAAACCCAAATGGAGAAGAAGAAGAAGAAGAAGAAACCCAAATAAAGAAGAAGAAGAAGAAGAAACCCAAATGGAGAAGAAGAAGAAGAAGAAACCCAAAATGGAGAAGAAGAAGAAGAAGAAGCCCAAATGGAGAAGAAGAAGAAACCCAAATGGAGAAGAAGAAGAAGAAGAAACCCAAATGGAGGAGAAGAAGAAGAAGAAACCCAAATGGAGAAGAAGAAGAAGAAGAAACCCAAATGGAGAAGAAGAAGAAGAAGAAACCCAAATGGAGAAGAAGAAGAAGAAGAAACCCAAATGGAGAAGAAGAAGAAACCCAAATGAAGAAGAAGAAACCCAAATGGAGAAGAAGAAGAAGAAACCCAAATGGAGAAGAAGAAGAAGAAGAAATCCAAATAAAGAAGAAGAAGAAGAAGAAACCCAAATGGAGAAGAAGAAGAAGAAGAAACCCAAATGGAGGAGAAGAAGAAGAAACCCAAATGGAGAAGAAGAAGAAGAAGAAACCCAAATGGAGAAGAAGAAGAAGAAGAAACCCAAATGGAGAAGAAGAAGAAGAAGAAACCCAAATGGAGAGGAAGAAGAAACCCAAATGAAGAAGAAGAAGAAACCCAAATGGAGAAGAAGAAGAAGAAACCCAAATGGAGAAGAAGAAGAAACCCAAATGAAGAAGAAACCCAAATGGAGAAGAAGAAGAAGAAGAAACCCAAATGGAGAAGAAGAAGAAGAAACCCAAATGGAGAAGAAGAAGAAGAAGTAACCCAAATGGAGAAGAAGAAGAAGAAGAAACCCAAATGGAAAAGAAGAAGAAGAAGAAACCCAAATGGAGAAGAAGAAGAAGGAGCCCAAATGGAGAAGAAGAAGAAGAAGAAACCCAAATGGAGAAGAAGAAGAAGAAGAAACCCAAATGGAGGAGAAGAAGAAGAAACCCAAATGGAGAAGAAGAAGAAGAAGAAGAAACCCAAATGGAGAAGAAGAAACCCAAATGAAGAAGAAGAAGAAACCCAAATGAAGAAGAAGAAACCCAAATGGAGAAGAAGGAGAAGAAACCCAAATGGAGAAGAAGAAGAAGAAACCCAAATGAAGAAGAAGAAGAAGAAACCCAAATGAAGAAGAAGAAGAAACCCAAATGGAGAAGAAGAAGAAGAAGAAACCCAAATGGAGAAGAAGAAGAAGTAACCCAAATGGAGAAGAAGAAGAAGAAGAAACCCAAATGGAGAAGAAGAAGAAGAAACCCAAATGGAGAAGAAGAAGAAGAAACCCAAATGGAGAAGAAGAAGAAGAAGAAACCCAAATGGAGAAGAAGAAGAAACCCAAATGAAGAAGAAGAAGAAACCCAAATGAAGAAGAAGAAAAAAAACCCAAATGAAGAAGAAGAAACCCAAATGAAGAAGAAGAAGAAACCCAAATGAAGAAGAAGAAGAAGAAACCCAAATGAAGAAGAAGAAGAAACCCAAATGAAGAAGAAGAAGAAACCCAAATGGAGAAGAAGAAGAAGAAGAAACCCAAAATGGAGAAGAAGAAAAAGAAACCCAAAATGGAGAAGAAGAAGAAGAAACCCAAATGGAGAAGAAGAAGAAGAAACCCAAAATGGAGAAGAAGAGGAAACCCAAATGGAGAAGAAGAATAAGAAACCCAAAATGGAGAAGAAGAAGAAGAAACCCAAATGGAGAAGAAGAAGAAACCCAAATGGAGAAGAAGAAGAAGAAACCCAAATGGAGAAGAAGAAGAAGAAACCCAAATGGAGAAGAAGAAGAAACCCAAAATGGAGAAGAAGAAGAAGAAGTCAAATGGAGAAGAAGAAGAAACCCAAATGAAGAAGAAGAAGAAGAAATGTCTGTCTGACTGACTGACTGTGTCTGTCTGACTGACTGACTGTGTCTGTCTGACTGACTGACTGTCTGTCTGACTGACTGTCTGACTGACTGACTGACTGACTGTGTCTGTCTGACTGACTGACTGTGTCTGTCTGACTGACTGACTGACTGTGTCTGTCTGACTGACTGACTGTGTCTGTCTGACTGACTGACTGACTGTCTGTCTGACTGACTGACTGTGTCTGTCTGTCTGACTGACTGACTGACTGTCTGTCTGACTGACTGACTGTCTGTCTGACTGACTGACTGTCTGTCTGACTGACTGACTGACTGTGTGTGTCTGTCTGACTGACTGACTGTGTCTGTCTGACTGACTGACTGTGTCTGTCTGACTGACTGTGTCTGTCTGACTGACTGACTGTCTGTCTGACTGACTGACTGTCTGACTGACTGACTGTGTCTGTCTGACTGACTGACTGTGTCTGTCTGACTGACTGACTGTGTCTGTCTGACTGACTGACTGACTGTGTCTGTCTGACTGACTGACTGTGTCTGTCTGACTGACTGACTGTGTCTGTCTGACTGACTGTGTCTGTCTGACTGACTGTGTCTGTCTGACTGACTGACTGACTGTGTCTGTCTGACTGACTGACTGTGTCTGTCTGACTGACTGACTGTGTCTGTCTGACTGACTGACTGTGTCTGTCTGACTGACTGACTGACTGTGTCTGTCTGACTGACTGACTGACTGACTGTGTCTGTCTTTCTGACTGACTGTGTCTGACTGACTGTGTCTGTCTGACTGACTGACAGTCAGTCAGTCAGACAGACAGTCAGTCAGACAGACAGTCAGTCAGACAGACAGACTGTGTCTGTCTGACTGACTGACTGTGTCTGTCTGACTGACTGTGTCTGTCTGACTGACTGTCTGTCTGTCTGACTGACTGACTGTGTCTGTCTGACTGACTGACTGTGTCTGTCTGACTGACTGACTGTGTCTGTCTGACTGACTGACTGTGTCTGTCTGACTGACTAACTGAAGAAGAAACCCAAATGAAGAAGAAGAAGAAGAAGAAACCCAAATGAAGAAGAAGAAGAAACCCAAAATGGAGAAGAAGAAGAAGAAACCCAAATGGAGAAGAAGAAAAAGAAGAAACCCAAAATGGAGAAGAAGAAGAAGAAACCCAAATGGAGAAGAAGAATAAGAAATCCAAAATGGAGAAGAAGAAGAAGAAGAAACCCAAATGGAGAAGAAGAAGAAGAAACCCAAATGGAGAAGAAGAAGAAGCCCAAATGGAGAAAAGAAGAAGAAGAAGATGAAGAAGAAGAAACCCAAATGGAGAAAAGAAGAAGAAGAAGAAACCCAAATGAAGAAGAAGAAGAAACCCAAATGAAGAAGAAGAAGAAGAAACCCAAATGGAGAAGAAGAAGAAGAAGAAACCCAAATGGAGAAGAAGAAGAAGAAGCCCAAATGGAAAAAAGAAGAAGAAGAAACCCAAATGGAGAAAAGAAGAAGAAGAAGATGAAGAAGAAGAAACCCAAATGGAGAAAAGAAGAAGAAGAAGAAACCCAAATGAAGAAGAAGAAGAAGAAACCCAAATGAAGAAGAAGAAGAAACCCAAATGGAGAAGAAGAAGAAACCCAAATGGAGAAGAAGAAACCCAAATGGAGGAGAAGAAGAAGAAGAAACCCAAATGGAGAAGAAGAAGAAGAAGAAACCCAAATGGAGAAGAAGAAGAAACCCAAATGGAGAAGAAGAAGAAGAAACCCAAATGAAGAAGAAGAAGAAACCCAAATGAAGAAGAAGAAGAAACCCAAAAGAAGAAGAAGAAGAAACCCAAATGGAGAAGAAGAAGAAGAAACCCAAATGGAGAAGAAGAAGAAGAAGAAACCCAAATGAAGAAGAAGAAGAAACCCAAAGGGAGAAGAAGAAGAAGAAACCCGAATGGAGAAGAAGAAGAAGAAGTAACCCAAATGGAGAAGAAGAAGAAACCCAAATGAAGAAGAAGAAGAAACTGACTGACTGACTGTCTGTCTGACTGACTGACTGACTGTGTCTGTCTGACTGACTGACTGACTGACTGACTGTGTCTGACTGACTGACTGACTGACTGACTGTGTCTGACTGACTGACTGACTGTGTCTGACTGACTGACTGACTGTGTCTGACTGACTGTGTCTGTCTGACTGACTGACTGTGTCTGTCTGACTGACTGACTGTGTCTGTCTGACTGACTGTGTCTGTCTGACTGACTGACTGTCTGTCTGACTGACTGTGTCTGTCTGACTGACTGACTGTGTCTGTCTGACTGACTGACTGTGTCTGACTGACTGACTGTGTCTGACTGACTGACTGTGTCTGTCTGTCTGACTGACTGTCTGACTGACTGACTGACTGTGTCTGTCTGTCTGACTGACTGTGTCTGACTGACTGACAGTCAGACAGACAGTCAGTCAGTCAGACACAGTCAGACAGACAGTCAGTCAGTCAGACAAAGTCAGAGACAGTGTCTGACTGTGTCTGACTGACTGACTGACTGTGTCTGTCTGACTGACTGACTGTCTGTCTGACTGTGTCTGTCTGACTGACTGACTGTGTCTGACTGACTGACTGACTGTGTCTGACTGACTGACTGTATCTGACTGACTGACTGTGTCTGACTGACTGACTGTGCCTGTCTGTCTGACTGACTGTCTGACTGACTGACTGACTGTGTCTGTCTGTCTGACTGACTGTGTCTGACTGACTGACTGTCTCTGACTTTGTCTGACTGTCTGTCTGACTGTGTCTGACTGTGTCTGACTGACTGACTGACTGTGTCTGACTGACTGACTGACTGACTGTGTCTGTCTGTCTGACTGACTGTCTGTCTGTCTGACTGACTGACTGTGTCTGTCTGTCTGACTGACTGTGTCTGTCTGACTGACTGACTGACTGACTGTGTCTGTCTGACTGACTGACTGTGTCTGTCTGACTGACTCTGTCTGACTGACTGACTGGCTGACTGACTCTGTCTGACTGACTGACTGACTGTGTCTGTCTGACTGACTGACTGACTGTGTCTGTCTGACTGACTGACTGAATGTGTCTGTCTAACTGACTGACTGTTTCTGTCTGACTGACTGACTGACTGTGTCTGACTGACTGACTGACTGTGTCTGACTGACTGACTGTGTCTGACTGACTGACTGTGCCTGTCTGACTGACTGTGTCTGTCTGACTGACTGACTGTGTCTGTCTGACTGACTGACTGTGTCTGTCTGACTGACTGACTGTCTGTCTGACTGACTGTGTCTGTCTGACTGACTGACTGTGTCTGACTGACTGACTGACTGTGTCTGACTGACTGACTGTATCTGACTGACTGACTGTGTCTGACTGACTGACTGTGCCTGTCTGTCTGACTGACTGTCTGACTGACTGACTGACTGTGTCTGTCTGTCTGACTGACTGTGTCTGTCTGACTGACTGACTGTGTCTGTCTGACTGACTGACTGTGTCTGTCTGACTGACTGACTGTGTCTGACTGACTGACTGTGTCTGTCTGTCTGACTGACTGTGTCTGTCTGACTGACTGACTGACTGTGTCTGACTGACTGTGTCTGACTGACTGACTGACTGTGTCTGTCTGTCTGACTGACTGTGTCTGGCTGACTGACTGACTGTGTCTGTCTGACTGACTGTGTCTGTCTGACTGACTGACTGTGTCTGTCTGACTGACTGACTGACTGTGTCTGTCTGACTGACTGACTGTCTGTCTGACTGACTGACTGTGTCTGTCTGACTGACTGACTGTGTCTGTCTGACTGACTGACTGACTGTGTCTGTCTGACTGACTGACTGTGTCTGTCTGACTGACTGTGTCTGTCTGACTGACTGACTGTGTCTGTCTGACTGACTGACTGTCTGTCTGACTGACTGACTGACTGTGTCTGTCTGACTGACTGACTGACTGTGTGTGTCTGTCTGACTGACTGACTGTGTCTGTCTGACTGACTGTGTCTGTCTGACTGACTGTGTCTGTCTGACTGACTGACTGTCTGTCTGACTGACTGACTGTCTGACTGACTGACTGACTGTGTCTGTCTGACTGACTGACTGTGTCTGTCTGACTGACTGACTGACTGTGTCTGTCTGACTGACTGACTGTGTCTGTCTGACTGACTGACTGACTGTCTGTCTGTCTGACTGACTGACTGTGTCTGTCTGACTGACTGACTGTCTGTCTGACTGACTGACTG
The DNA here is from genome assembly GCA_029206835.1 of Rana muscosa. Classification (NCBI taxonomy): domain Eukaryota; kingdom Metazoa; phylum Chordata; class Amphibia; order Anura; family Ranidae; genus Rana; species Rana muscosa. The sequence goes on from CM055117.1 coordinate 370,457,728, forward strand.
TCTGTCTGACTGACTGACTGTGTGTGTCTGTCTGACTGACTGACTGTGTCTGTCTGACTGACTGACTGTGTCTGTCTGACTGACTGACTGTCTGTCTGACTGACTGACTGTCTGACTGACTGACTGACTGTGTCTGTCTGACTGACTGACTGTGTCTGTCTGACTGACTGACTGTGTCTGTCTGACTGACTGACTGTGTCTGTCTGACTGACTGACTTGTCTGTCTGACTGACTGTGTCTGTCTGACTGACTGACTGACTGTGTCTGTCTGACTGACTGACTGACTGTGTCTGTCTGACTGACTGACTGTGTCTGTCTGACTGACTGACTGTGTCTGTCTGACTGACTGTGTCTGTCTGTCTGACTGACTGACTGTGTCTGTCTGACTGACTGACTGACTGTGTCTGTCTGACTGTCTGACTGACTGACTGACTGTGTCTGTCTTTCTGACTGACTGTGTCTGACTGACTGTGTCTGTCTGACTGACTGACAGTCAGTCAGTCAGACAGACAGTCAGTCAGACAGACAGACTGTGTCTGTCTGACTGACTGACTGTGTCTGTCTGACTGACTGTGTCTGTCTGACTGACTGACTGTGTCTGTGTGACTGACTGACTGACTGACTGACTGTGTCTGACTGACTGACTGTGTCTGACTGACTGTCTGTCTGTCTGACTGACTGACTGTGTCTGTCTGACTGACTGACTGACTGTGTCTGTCTGACTGACTGACTGTGTCTGTCTGACTGACTGACTGTCAGTCAGACAGACACAGTCAGACAGACGCAGTCAGTCAGTCAGACATACACAGTCAGTCAGACAGACACAGTCAGTCAGTCAGTCAGACACAGTCAGTCAGTCAGACAGACACAGTCAGTCAGTCAGACAGACACAGTCAGTCAGACAGACACACACAGTCAGTCAGTCTGACTGACTGTGTCTGTCTGACTGACTGACTGTGTCTGTCTGACTGACTGACTGACTGTGTGACTGACTGACTGACTGTGTCTGTCTGACTGACTGACTGTGTCTGACTGACTGACTGACTGTGTCTGACTGACTGACTGACTGTGTCTGTCTGTCTGACTGACTGTGTCTGTCTGACTGACTGTGTCTGTCTGACTGACTGACTGTCTGTGTCTGTCTGTCTGACTGACTGTCTGACTGACTGTGTCTGTCTGACTGACTGACTGTGTCTGTCTGACTGACTGACTGTCTGTGTCTGTCTGACTGACTGACTGTGTCTGACTGACTGTGTCTGTCTGACTGACTGACTGTCTGTCTGTCTGACTGACTGTCTGTCTGACTGACTGACTGACTGTGTCTGTCTGACTGACTGTGTCTGTCTGACTGACTGACTGTGTCTGTCTGTCTGACTGTGTCTGTCTGACTGACTGACTGTGTCTGTCTGACTGACTGACTGTGTCTGTCTGACTGACTGACTGTCTGTCTGACTGACTGACTGACTGTGTCTGTCAGACACACACAGTCAGTCAGTCAGACAGACACAGTCAGTCAGACAGACACAGTCAGTCAGTCAGACAGACACAGTCAGTCAGTCAGACAGACACACACAGTCAGTCAGTCAGTCAGTCTGACTGACTGACTGTGTCTGTCTGACTGACTGACTATGTCTGTCTGACTGACTGTCTGTCTGACTGACTGACTGTCTGTCTGACTGACTGACTGCCTGACTGTGTCTGACTGACTGACTGTGTCTGACTGACTGACTGACTGTGTCTGTCTGAATGACTGACTGTGTCTGTCTGACTGACTGTCTGTCTGACTGACTGAGTCTGTCTGACTGACTGACTGACTGTCTGTCTGACTGACTGACTGACTGTCTGACTGACTGACTGTGTCTGTCTGACTGACTGTCTGTCTGACTGACTGACTGTGTCTGTCTGACTGACTGACTGTCTGTCTGTCTGACTGACTGACTGTGTCTGTCTGACTGACTGTGTCTGTCTGACTGACTGTCTGTCTGACTGACTGACTGTGTCTGTCTGACTGACTGTGTCTGACTGACTGACTGACTGTGTCTGTCTGACTGACTGTGTCTGACTGACTGACTGACTGACTGTGTCTGTCTGACTGACTGTGTCTGTCTGACTGTGTCTGTCTGACTGTGTCTGTCTGACTGTCTGACTGACTGACTGTGTCTGTCTGTCTGACTGACTGTGTCTGACTGACTGACTGACTGTGTCTGTCTGACTGACTGACTGTGTCTGTCTGACTGACTGTCTGTCTGACTGACTGACTGACTGACTGACTGTGTCTGACTGACTGTGTCTGACTGACTGACTGTCTGTCTGTCTGACTGACTGACTGTGTCTGTCTGTCTGACTGACTGACTGTGTCTGTCTGACTGACTGACTGACTGTGTCTGTCTGACTGACTGTGTCTGTCTGACTGACTGACTCTGTCTGACTGACTGACTGTGTCTGTCTGACTGACTGACTGACTGTGTCTGTCTGACTGACTGTGTCTGTCTGACTGACTGACTGTGTCTGTCTGACTGACTGACTGTGTCTGTCTGACTGACTGACTGTGTCTGTCTGACTGACTGACTGTCTGTCTGACTGACTGACTGACTGTGTCTGTCAGACACACACAGTCAGTCAGTCAGACAGACACAGTCAGTCAGACAGACACAGTCAGTCAGTCAGACAGACACAGTCAGTCAGTCAGACAGACACACACAGTCAGTCAGTCAGTCAGTCTGACTGACTGACTGTGTCTGTCTGACTGACTGACTGTGTCTGTCTGACTGACTGTCTGTCTGACTGACTGACTGTCTGTCTGACTGACTGACTGCCTGACTGTGTCTGACTGACTGACTGTGTCTGACTGACTGACTGACTGACTGTGTCTGTCTGACTGACTGACTCTGTCTGTCTGACTGACTGACTGACTGTGTCTGTCTGAATGACTGACTGTGTCTGTCTGACTGACTGTCTGTCTGACTGACTGAGTCTGTCTGACTGACTGACTGACTGTCTGTCTGTCTGACTGACTGACTGACTGTCTGACTGACTGACTGTGTCTGTCTGACTGACTGTCTGTCTGACTGACTGACTGTGTCTGTCTGACTGACTGACTGTCTGTCTGTCTGACTGACTGACTGTGTCTGTCTGACTGACTGTGTCTGTCTGACTGACTGTCTGTCTGACTGACTGACTGTGTCTGTCTGACTGACTGTGTCTGACTGACTGACTGACTGTGTCTGTCTGACTGACTGTGTCTGACTGACTGACTGACTGACTGTGTCTGTCTGACTGACTGTGTCTGTCTGACTGTGTCTGTCTGACTGTGTCTGTCTGACTGTCTGACTGACTGACTGTGTCTGTCTGTCTGACTGACTGTGTCTGACTGACTGACTGACTGTGTCTGTCTGACTGACTGACTGTGTCTGTCTGACTGACTGTCTGTCTGACTGACTGACTGACTGTGTCTGACTGACTGTGTCTGACTGACTGACTGTCTGTCTGTCTGACTGACTGACTGTGTCTGTCTGTCTGACTGACTGACTGTGTCTGTCTGACTGACTGACTGACTGTGTCTGTCTGACTGACTGTGTCTGTCTGACTGACTGACTCTGTCTGACTGACTGACTGTGTCTGTCTGACTGACTGACTGACTGTGTCTGTCTGACTGACTGACTGTGTCTGTCTGACTGACTGACTGACTGTGTCTGTCTGACTGACTGACTGTGTCTGTCTGACTGACTGACTGACTGTGTCTGTCTGACTGACTGACTGTGTCTGTCTGACTGAATGACTGATAGTGTCTGACTGACTGACTGTGTCTGACTGACTGACTGTGTCTGTCTGTCTGACTGTCTGTCTGTCTGACTGTCTGCCTGTCTGACTGACTGACTGACTGTGTCTGTCTGACTGACTGTGTCTGTCTGACTGACTGACTGTCTGTGTCTGTCTGTCTGACTGACTGTCTGACTGACTGTGTCTGTCTGACTGACTGACTGAATGTGTCTGTCTGACTGACTGACTGTCTGTGTCTGTCTGACTGACTGAATGTGTCTGACTGACTGTGTCTGTCTGACTGACTGACTGTCTGTCTGTCTGTCTGACTGACTGTCTGTCTGATTGACTGACTGACTGTGTCTGTCTGACTGACTGTGTCTGACTGACTGACTGACTGTCTGTCAGACACACACAGTCAGTCAGTCAGTCAGTCAGACAGACACAGTCAGTCAGTCAGACAGACACAGTCAGTCAGTCAGTCAGACAGACACAGTCAGTCAGTCAGTCAGACAGACACACACAGTCAGTCAGTCAGTCAGTCTGACTGACTGACTGACTGTGTCTGTCTGACTGACTGTGTCTGTCTGACTGACTGACTGTCTGTCTGACTGACTGACTGTCTGACTGTGTCTGACTGACTGACTGTGTCTGACTGACTGACTGACTGACTGACTGTGTCTGTCTGACTGACTGACTCTGTCTGTCTGACTGACTGACTGTGTCTGTCTGACTGACTGACTGACTGACTGACTGTGTCTGTCTGACTGACTGTCTGTCTGACTGACTGAGTCTGTCTGACTGACTGATTGTCTGTCTGACTGACTGACTGACTGTCTGACTGACTGACTGTGTCTGTCTGACTGACTGTGTCTGTCTGACTGACTGACTGACTGACTGTGTCTGTCTGACTGACTGACTGACTGTGTCTGTCTGACTGACTGTGTCTGTCTGACTGACTGACTGTGTCTGTCTGACTGACTGACTGTGTCTGACTGACTGACTGACTGTCTGTCTGTCTGACTGACTGACTGTGTCTGTCTGACTGACTGTGTCTGTCTGACTGACTGTCTGTCTGACTGACTGACTGTGTCTGTCTGACTGACTGTGTCTGACTGACTGACTGACTGTGTCTGTCTGACTGACTGTGTCTGACTGACTGACTGTCTGTCTGACTGACTGACTGACTGTGTCTGTCTGACTGACTGACTGACTGTGTGTGTCTGTCTGACTGACTGACTGTGTCTGTCTGACTGACTGACTGTGTCTGTCTGACTGACTGTGTCTGTCTGACTGACTGACTGTCTGTCTGACTGACTGACTGTCTGACTGACTGACTGACTGTGTCTGTCTGACTGACTGACTGTGTCTGTCTGACTGACTGACTGTGTCTGTCTGACTGACTGACTGTGTCTGTCTGACTGACTGACTGACTGTCTGTCTGTCTGACTGACTGACTGTGTCTGTCTGACTGACTGATTGTCTGTCTGACTGACTGTCTGTCTGACTGACTGACTGACTGTGTGTGTCTGTCTGACTGACTGACTGTGTCTGTCTGACTGTGTCTGTCTGACTGTCTGACTGACTGAAAGTGTCTGTCTGTCTGACTGACTGACTGTGTCTGTCTGTCTGACTGACTGACTGACTGTGTCTGTCTGACTGACTGTCTGTGTCTGACTGACTGACTGTTTGTGTCTGTCTGACTGACTGTCTGTGTCTGTCTGACTGACTGACTGTGTCTGACTGACTGACTGTGTCTGACTGACTGTGTCTGTCTGACTGACTGTGTCTGTCTGACTGTCTGACTGACTGTGTCTGTCTGACTGACTGTCTGACTGTGTCTGTCTGTCTGACTGACTGTGTCTGTCTGACTGACTGTGTCTGTCTGACTGACTGTGTCTGTCTGACTGACTGACTGACTGTGTCTGACTGACTGTGTCTGACTGACTGTCTCTGACTTTGTCTGACTGACTGACTGTCTGTCTGACTGTGTCTGACTGACTGACTGTGTCTGACTGACTGACTGACTGTGTCTGTCTGACTGACTGACTGACTGACTGTGTCTGTCTGACTGACTGACTGACTGTGTCTGGCTGACTGACTGACTGACTTGTCTGTCTGACTGACTGACTGACTGTGTCTGACTGACTGTGTCTGTCTGTCTGACTGTCTGTCTGTCTGACTGACTGACTGTGTCTGTCTGACTGACTGACTGTGTCTGTCTGTCTGACTGACTGTCTGTCTGTCTGACTGACTGTGTCTGTCTGACTGACTGACTGTGTCTGTCTGACTGACTGTGTCTGTCTGACTGACTGTGTCTGTCTGTCTGTCTGACTGACTGACTGTGTCTGTCTGTCTGTCTGACTGACTGTCTGTATGTCTGTCTGACTGACTGTGTCTGTCTGACTGACTGACTGTGTCTGTCTGACTGACTGACTGACTGTGTCTGTCTGACTGACTGAGTCTGTCTGACTGACTGACTGTGTCTGTCTGACTGACTGACTGTGTCTGTCTGACTGTCTGACTGACTGACTGACTGTGTCTGTCTGACTGACTGACTGTGTCTGTCTGACTGACTGTGTCTGTCTGACTGACTGTGTCTGTCTGACTGACTGACCGACTGTGTCTGTCTGACTGACTGACTGACTGTGTCTGTCTGACTGACTGACTGTGTCTGTCTGACTGACTGTGTCTGTCTGACTGACTGACTGTGTCTGTCTGACTGACTGTGTCTGTCTGACTGTCTGACTGACTGACTGTGTCTGTCTTTCTGACTGACTGTGTCTGTCTTTCTGACTGACTGTGTCTGACTGACTGTGTCTGTCTGACTGACTGACAGTCAGTCAGTCAGACAGACAGTCAGTCAGACAGACAGACTGTGTCTGTCTGACTGACTGACTGTGTCTGTCTGACTGACTGTGTCTGTCTGACTGACTGTGTCTGTGTGACTGACTGACTGACTGACTGTGTCTGACTGACTGACTGTGTCTGACTGACTGACTGTCTGTCTGTCTGACTGACTGACTGTGTCTGTCTGACTGACTGACTGTGTCTGTCTGACTGACTGACTGTGTCTGTCTGACTGACTGACTGTCAGTCAGACAGACACAGTCAGACAGACGCAGTCAGTCAGTCAGACAGACACAGTCAGTCAGACAGACACAGTCAGTCAGTCAGTCAGTCAGACAGACACAGTCAGTCAGTCAGACAGACACAGTCAGTCAGACAGACACACACAGTCAGTCAGTCAGTCAGTCTGACTGACAGTCAGTCAGTCAGACAGACACAGTCAGTCAGTCAGACACACACAGTCAGTCAGTCAGACAGACACAGTCAGTCAGACAGACACAGTCAGTCAGTCAGACAGACACAGTCAGTCAGTCAGACAGACACACACAGTCAGTCAGTCAGTCAGTCTGACTGACTGACTGTGTCTGTCTGACTGACTGACTGTGTCTGTCTGACTGACTGTCTGTCTGACTGACTGACTGTCTGTCTGACTGACTGACTGTCTGACTGTGTCTGACTGACTGACTGTGTCTGACTGACTGACTGACTGACTGTGTCTGTCTGACTGACTGACTCTGTCTGTCTGACTGACTGACTGACTGACTGTGTCTGTCTGAATGACTGACTGTGTCTGTCTGACTGACTGTCTGTCTGACTGACTGAGTCTGTCTGACTGACTGACTGACTGACTGTCTGTCTGTCTGACTGACTGACTGACTGTCTGACTGACTGACTGTGTCTGTCTGACTGACTGTCTGTCTGACTGACTGTGTCTGTCTGACTGACTGACTGTCTGTCTGTCTGACTGACTGTGTCTGTCTGACTGACTGTGTCTGTCTGACTGACTGTCTGTCTGACTGACTGACTGTGTCTGTCTGACTGACTGTGTCTGACTGACTGACTGACTGTGTCTGTCTGACTGACTGTGTCTGACTGACTGACTGACTGTGTCTGTCTGACTGACTGTGTCTGTCTGACTGACTGTCTGACTGTGTCTGTCTGACTGTCTGACTGACTGACTGTGTCTGTCTGTCTGACTGACTGTGTCTGACTGACTGACTGACTGTGTCTGTCTGACTGACTGTGTCTGTCTGACTGACTGTCTGTCTGACTGACTGACTGACTGTGTCTGACTGACTGTGTCTGACTGACTGACTGTCTGTCTGTCTGACTGACTGACTGTGTCTGTCTGTCTGACTGACTGACTGTGTCTGTCTGACTGACTGACTGACTGACTGTGTCTGTCTGACTGACTGACTGTGTCTGTCTGACTGACTGACTGACTGTGTCTGTCTGACTGACTGACTGTGTCTGTCTGACTGACTGACTGACTGTGTCTGTCTGACTGACTGTGTCTGTCTGACTGACTGACTGTGTCTGTCTGACTGACTGACTGATTGTGTCTGACTGACTGACTGTGTCTGACTGACTGACTGACTGTGTCTGACTGACTGACTGACTGTGTCTGTCTGTCTGACTGTCTGTCTGTCTGACTGTCTGCCTGTCTGACTGACTGACTGACTGACTGTGTCTGTCTGACTGACTGTGTCTGTCTGACTGACTGACTGTCTGTGTCTGTCTGTCTGACTGACTGTCTGACTGACTGTGTCTGTCTGACTGACTGACTGAATGTGTCTGTCTGACTGACTGACTGTCTGTGTCTGTCTGACTGACTGAATGTGTCTGACTGACTGTGTCTGTCTGACTGACTGACTGTCTGTCTGTCTGTCTGACTGACTGTCTGTCTGATTGACTGACTGACTGTGTCTGTCTGACTGACTGTGTCTGACTGACTGACTGACTGTGTCTGTCAGACACACACAGTCAGTCAGTCAGACAGACACTGTCAGTCAGTCAGACAGACACAGTCAGTCAGTCAGTCAGACAGACACACACAGTCAGTCAGTCAGTCTGACTGACTAACTGACTGTGTCTGTCTGACTGACTGTGTCTGTCTGACTGACTGTGTCTGACTGACTGACTGACTGTGTCTGTCTGACTGACTGTGTCTGACTGACTGACTGACTGACTGTGTCTGTCTGACTGACTGTGTCTGTCTGACTGTGTCTGTCTGACTGTGTCTGTCTGACTGTCTGACTGACTGACTGTGTCTGTCTGTCTGACTGACTGTGTCTGACTGACTGACTGACTGTGTCTGTCTGACTGACTGACTGTGTCTGTCTGACTGACTGTCTGTCTGACTGACTGACTGACTGTGTCTGACTGACTGTGTCTGACTGACTGACTGTCTGTCTGTCTGACTGACTGACTGTGTCTGTCTGTCTGACTGACTGACTGTGTCTGTCTGACTGACTGACTGACTGTGTCTGTCTGACTGACTGTGTCTGTCTGACTGACTGACTCTGTCTGACTGACTGACTGTGTCTGTCTGACTGACTGACTGACTGTGTCTGTCTGACTGACTGACTGTGTCTGTCTGACTGACTGACTGACTGTGTCTGTCTGACTGACTGTGTCTGTCTGACTGACTGACTGACTGTGTCTGTCTGACTGACTGACTGTGTCTGTCTGACTGAATGACTGATAGTGTCTGACTGACTGACTGTGTCTGACTGACTGACTGTGTCTGTCTGTCTGACTGTCTGTCTGTCTGACTGTCTGCCTGTCTGACTGACTGACTGACTGTGTCTGTCTGACTGACTGTGTCTGTCTGACTGACTGACTGTCTGTGTCTGTCTGTCTGACTGACTGTCTGACTGACTGTGTCTGTCTGACTGACTGACTGAATGTGTCTGTCTGACTGACTGACTGTCTGTGTCTGTCTGACTGACTGAATGTGTCTGACTGACTGTGTCTGTCTGACTGACTGACTGTCTGTCTGTCTGTCTGACTGACTGTCTGTCTGATTGACTGACTGACTGTGTCTGTCTGACTGACTGTGTCTGACTGACTGACTGACTGTCTGTCAGACACACACAGTCAGTCAGTCAGTCAGTCAGACAGACACAGTCAGTCAGTCAGACAGACACAGTCAGTCAGTCAGTCAGACAGACACAGTCAGTCAGTCAGTCAGACAGACACACACAGTCAGTCAGTCAGTCTGACTGACTGACTGACTGTGTCTGTCTGACTGACTGTGTCTGTCTGACTGACTGACTGTCTGTCTGACTGACTGACTGTCTGACTGTGTCTGACTGACTGACTGTGTCTGACTGACTGACTGACTGACTGACTGTGTCTGTCTGACTGACTGACTCTGTCTGTCTGACTGACTGACTGTGTCTGTCTGACTGACTGACTGACTGACTGTGTCTGTCTGACTGACTGTCTGTCTGACTGACTGAGTCTGTCTGACTGACTGATTGTCTGTCTGACTGACTGACTGACTGTCTGACTGACTGACTGTGTCTGTCTGACTGACTGTGTCTGTCTGACTGACTGACTGACTGACTGTGTCTGTCTGACTGACTGACTGACTGTGTCTGTCTGACTGACTGTGTCTGTCTGACTGACTGACTGACTGTGTCTGTCTGACTGACTGACTGTGTCTGACTGACTGACTGACTGTCTGTCTGTCTGACTGACTGACTGTGTCTGTCTGACTGACTGTGTCTGTCTGACTGACTGTCTGTCTGACTAAATGACTGTGTCTGTCTGACTGACTGTGTCTGACTGACTGACTGACTGTGTCTGTCTGACTGACTGTGTCTGACTGACTGACTGTCTGTCTGACTGACTGACTGACTGTGTCTGTCTGACTGACTGACTGACTGTGTGTGTCTGTCTGACTGACTGTGTCTGTCTGACTGACTGTGTCTGTCTGACTGACTGTGTCTGTCTGACTGACTGACTGTCTGTCTGACTGACTGACTGTCTGACTGACTGACTGACTGTGTCTGTCTGACTGACTGACTGTGTCTGTCTGACTGACTGACTGTGTCTGTCTGACTGACTGACTGTGTCTGTCTGACTGACTGACTGTGTCTGTCTGACTGACTGACTGACTGTCTGTCTGTCTGACTGACTGACTGTGTCTGTCTGACTGACTGATTGTCTGTCTGACTGACTGTCTGTCTGACTGACTGACTGACTGTGTGTGTCTGTCTGACTGACTGACTGTGTCTGTCTGACTGTGTCTGTCTGACTGTCTGACTGACTGAAAGTGTCTGTCTGTCTGACTGACTGACTGTGTCTGTCTGTCTGACTGACTGACTGACTGTGTCTGTCTGACTGACTGTCTGTGTCTGACTGACTGACTGTTTGTGTCTGTCTGACTGACTGTCTGTGTCTGTCTGACTGACTGACTGTGTCTGACTGACTGACTGTGTCTGACTGACTGTGTCTGTCTGACTGACTGTGTCTGTCTGACTGTCTGACTGACTGTGTCTGTCTGACTGACTGTCTGACTGTGTCTGTCTGTCTGACTGACTGTGTCTGTCTGACTGACTGTGTCTGTCTGACTGACTGTGTCTGTCTGACTGACTGACTGACTGTGTCTGACTGACTGTGTCTGACTGACTGTCTCTGACTTTGTCTGACTGACTGACTGTCTGTCTGACTGTGTCTGACTGACTGACTGACTGTGTCTGTCTGACTGACTGAATGACTGACTGTGTCTGTCTGACTGACTGACTGACTGTGTCTGTCTGACTGACTGACTGACTTGTCTGTCTGACTGACTGACTGACTGACTGTGTCTGACTGACTGTGTCTGTCTGTCTGACTGTCTGTCTGTCTGACTGACTGACTGTGTCTGTCTGTCTGACTGACTGTCTGTCTGTCTGACTGACTGTGTCTGTCTGACTGACTGACTGTGTCTGTCTGACTGACTGTGTCTGTCTGACTGACTGTGTCTGTCTGTCTGTCTGACTGACTGACTGTGTCTGTCTGACTGACTGACTGTGTCTGTCTGTCTGTCTGACTGACTGTCTGTATGTCTGTCTGACTGACTGTGTCTGTCTGACTGACTGACTGTGTCTGTCTGACTGACTGACTGACTGTGTCTGTCTGACTGACTGAGTCTGTCTGACTGACTGACTGTGTCTGTCTGACTGACTGACTGTGTCTGTCTGACTGTCTGACTGACTGACTGACTGTGTCTGTCTGACTGACTGACTGTGTCTGTCTGACTGACTGACTGTGTCTGTCTGACTGACTGTGTCTGTCTGACTGACTGACCGACTGTGTCTGTCTGACTGACTGACTGACTGTGTCTGTCTGACTGACTGACTGTGTCTGTCTGACTGACTGTGTCTGTCTGACTGACTGACTGTGTCTGTCTGACTGACTGACTGACTGTGTCTGTCTGACTGTCTGACTGACTGACTGTGTCTGTCTTTCTGACTGACTGTGTCTGTCTTTCTGACTGACTGTGTCTGACTGACTGTGTCTGTCTGACTGACTGACAGTCAGTCAGTCAGACAGACAGTCAGTCAGACAGACAGACTGTGTCTGTCTGACTGACTGACTGTGTCTGTCTGACTGACTGTGTCTGTCTGACTGACTGTGTCTGTGTGACTGACTGACTGACTGACTGTGTCTGACTGACTGACTGTGTCTGACTGACTGACTGTCTGTCTGACTGACTGACTGTGTCTGTCTGACTGACTGACTGACTGTGTCTGTCTGACTGACTGACTGTGTCTGTCTGACTGACTGACTGTCAGTCAGACAGACACAGTCAGACAGACGCAGTCAGTCAGTCAGACAGACACAGTCAGTCAGACAGACACAGTCAGTCAGTCAGTCAGACACAGTCAGTCAGTCAGACAGACACAGTCAGTCAGTCAGACAGACACAGTCAGTCAGACAGACACACACAGTCAGTCAGTCAGTCAGTCTGACTGACAGTCAGTCAGTCAGACAGACACAGTCAGTCAGTCAGACACACACAGTCAGTCAGTCAGACAGACACAGTCAGTCAGACAGACACAGTCAGTCAGTCAGACAGACACAGTCAGTCAGTCAGACAGACACACACAGTCAGTCAGTCAGTCAGTCTGACTGACTGACTGTGTCTGTCTGACTGACTGACTGTGTCTGTCTGACTGACTGTCTGTCTGACTGACTGACTGTCTGTCTGACTGACTGACTGTCTGACTGTGTCTGACTGACTGACTGTGTCTGACTGACTGACTGACTGTGTCTGTCTGACTGACTGACTCTGTCTGTCTGACTGACTGACTGACTGTGTCTGTCTGAATGACTGACTGTGTCTGTCTGACTGACTGTCTGTCTGACTGACTGAGTCTGTCTGACTGACTGACTGACTGACTGTCTGTCTGTCTGACTGACTGACTGACTGTCTGACTGACTGACTGTGTCTGTCTGACTGACTGTCTGTCTGACTGACTGTGTCTGTCTGACTGACTGACTGTCTGTCTGTCTGACTGACTGTGTCTGTCTGACTGACTGTGTCTGTCTGACTGACTGTCTGTCTGACTGACTGACTGTGTCTGTCTGACTGACTGTGTCTGACTGACTGACTGACTGTGTCTGTCTGACTGACTGTGTCTGACTGACTGACTGACTGTGTCTGTCTGACTGACTGTGTCTGTCTGACTGACTGTCTGACTGTGTCTGTCTGACTGTCTGACTGACTGACTGTGTCTGTCTGTCTGACTGACTGTGTCTGACTGACTGACTGACTGTGTCTGTCTGACTGACTGTGTCTGTCTGACTGACTGTCTGTCTGACTGACTGACTGACTGTGTCTGACTGACTGTGTCTGACTGACTGACTGTCTGTCTGTCTGACTGACTGACTGTGTCTGTCTGTCTGACTGACTGACTGTGTCTGTCTGACTGACTGACTGACTGACTGTGTCTGTCTGACTGACTGACTGTGTCTGTCTGACTGACTGACTGACTGTGTCTGTCTGACTGACTGACTGTGTCTGTCTGACTGACTGACTGACTGTGTCTGTCTGACTGACTGTGTCTGTCTGACTGACTGACTGTGTCTGTCTGACTGACTGACTGATTGTGTCTGACTGACTGACTGTGTCTGACTGACTGACTGACTGTGTCTGACTGACTGACTGACTGTGTCTGTCTGTCTGACTGTCTGTCTGTCTGACTGTCTGCCTGTCTGACTGACTGACTGTGTCTGTCTGACTGACTGTGTCTGTCTGACTGACTGACTGTCTGTGTCTGTCTGTCTGACTGACTGTCTGACTGACTGTGTCTGTCTGACTGACTGACTGAATGTGTCTGTCTGACTGACTGACTGTCTGTGTCTGTCTGACTGACTGAATGTGTCTGACTGACTGTGTCTGTCTGACTGACTGACTGTCTGTCTGTCTGTCTGACTGACTGTCTGTCTGATTGACTGACTGACTGTGTCTGTCTGACTGACTGTGTCTGACTGACTGACTGACTGTGTCTGTCAGACACACACAGTCAGTCAGTCAGACAGACACTGTCAGTCAGTCAGACAGACACAGTCAGTCAGTCAGTCAGACAGACACACACAGTCAGTCAGTCAGTCTGACTGACTAACTGACTGTGTCTGTCTGACTGACTGTGTCTGTCTGACTGACTGACTGTCTGTCTGACTGACTGACTGTCTGACTGTGTCTGACTGACTGACTGTGTCTGACTGACTGACTGACTGACTGTGTCTGTCTGACTGACTGACTCTGTCTGTCTGACTGACTGACTGTGTCTGTCTGACTGACTGACTGACTGACTGTGTCTGTCTGACTGACTGTCTGTCTGACTGACTGAGTCTGTCTGACTGACTGATTGTCTGTCTGACTGACTGACTGACTGTCTGACTGACTGACTGTGTCTGTCTGACTGACTGTGTCTGTCTGACTGACTGACTGTGTCTGTCTGACTGACTGACTGACTGTGTCTGTCTGACTGACTGTGTCTGTCTGACTGACTGACTGACTGTGTCTGTCTGACTGACTGAGTCTGTCTGACTGACTGACTGTGTCTGACTGACTGACTGTCTGTCTGTCTGACTGACTGACTGTGTCTGTCTGACTGACTGTGTCTGTCTGACTGACTGTCTGTCTGACTGACTGACTGTGTCTGTCTGACTGACTGTGTCTGACTGACTGACTGACTGTGTCTGTCTGACTGACTGTGTCTGACTGACTGACTGTCTGTCTGACTGACTGACTGACTGTGTCTGTCTGACTGACTGACTGACTGTGTGTGTCTGTCTGACTGACTGACTGTGTCTGTCTGACTGACTGACTGTGTCTGTCTGACTGACTGTGTCTGTCTGACTGACTGACTGTCTGTCTGACTGACTGACTGTCTGACTGACTGACTGTGTCTGTCTGACTGACTGACTGTGTCTGTCTGACTGACTGTGTCTGTCTGACTGACTGACTGACTGTCTGTCTGTCTGACTGACTGTGTCTGTCTGACTGACTGTCTGTCTGACTGACTGACTGTCTGTCTGACTGACTGACTGACTGTGTGTGTCTGTCTGACTGACTGACTGTGTCTGTCTGACTGTGTCTGTCTGACTGTCTGACTGACTGAAAGTCTCTGTCTGTCTGACTGACTGACTGTGTCTGTCTGTCTGACTGACTGACTGTGTCTGTCTGACTGACTGTCTGTGTCTGACTGACTGACTGTTTGTGTCTGTCTGACTGACTGTCTGTGTCTGACTGACTGTGTCTGTCTGACTGACTGTTTCTGTCTGACTGTCTGACTGACTGACTGTGTCTGTCTGACTGACTGTCTGACTGTGTCTGTCTGTCTGTCTGACTGACTGTGTCTGTCTGACTGACTGTGTCTGTCTGACTGACTGTGTCTGTCTGACTGACTGACTGTGTCTGTCTGACTGACTGACTGACTGTGTCTGACTGACTGTGTCTGACTGACTGTGTCTGACTGACTGTCTCTGACTTTGTCTGACTGACTGACTGTGTCTGACTGACTGACTGTGTCTGACTGACTGACTGACTGACTGTGTCTGTCTGTCTGACTGACTGTGTCTGTCTGACTGACTGACTGTGTCTGACTGACTGACTGACTGTGTCTGTCTGACTGACTGACTGTGTCTGTCTGACTGACTGACTGACTTGTCTGTCTGACTGACTGACTGACTGTGTCTGACTGACTGTGTCTGTCTGTCTGACTGTCTGTCTGTCTGACTGACTGACTGTGTCTGTCTGACTGACTGACTGTGTCTGTCTGTCTGACTGACTGTCTGTCTGTCTGACTGACTGTGTCTGTCTGACTGACTGACTGTGTCTGTCTGACTGGCTGTGTCTGACTGACTGACTGACTGTGTCTGTCTGACTGACTGTGTCTGTCTGTCTGTCTGTCTGACTGACTGACTGTGTCTGTCTGACTGACTGACTGACTGTGTCTGTCTGACTGACTGAGTCTGTCTGTCTGACTGACTGTGTCTGTCTGTCTGTCTGTCTGACTGACTGTGTCTGTCTGACTGACTGACTGTGTCTGTCTGACTGACTGACTGACTGTGTCTGTCTGACTGACTGAGTCTGTCTGACTGACTGACTGTGTCTGTCTGACTGACTGACTGTGTCTGTCTGACTGACTGACTGTGTCTGTCTGACTGTCTGACTGACTGACTGTGTCTGTCTGACTGACTGACTGTGTCTGTCTGTCTGACTGACGTCTGACTGTGTCTGTCTGACTGACTGACTGTGTCTGTCTGTCTGACTGACTGTGTCTGTCTGACTGACTGTGTCTGTCTGACTGACTGACTGTGTCTGTCTGACTGACTGACTGACTGTGTCTGACTGACTGTGTCTGTCTGACTGACTGTGTCTGACTGACTGTCTGACTGACTGACTGATTGTGTCTGTCTGACTGACTGACTGTGTCTGTCTGTCTGACTGACGTCTGACTGTGTCTGTCTGTCTGACTGACTGTGTCTGTCTGACTGACTGTGTCTGTCTGACTGACTGACTGTGTCTGTCTGACTGACTGACTGACTGTGTCTGACTGACTGTGTCTGACTGACTGACTGTGTCTGTCTGACTGTCTGACTGACTGACTGACTGTGTCTGTCTGACTGACTGACTGTGTCTGTCTGTCTGTCTGACGTCTGACTGTGTCTGTCTGACTGACTGACTGTGTCTGTCTGTCTGACTGACTGTGTCTGTCTGACTGACTGTGTCTGTCTGACTGACTGACTGTGTCTGTCTGACTGACTGACTGACTGTGTCTGACTGACTGTGTCTGTCTGACTGACTGTGTCTGACTGACTGTGTCTGACTGACTGACTGTCTCTGACTGTGTCTGACTGACTGACTGTGTCTGACTGACTGACTGTGTCTGACTGACTGTGTCTGTCTGACTGTCTGACTGACTGTCTGACTGACTGACTGTGTCTGTCTGACTGACTGACTGTGTTTGACTGACTGACTGTGTCTGACTGACTGTGTCTGTCTGACTGTCTGACTGACTGTGTCTGTCTGACTGACTGACTGTGTCTGACTGACTGACTGTCTGTCTGACTGACTGACTGTGTCTGTCTGACTGTGTCTGTCTGACTGACTGACTGTGTCTGTCTGTCTGACTGACTGACTGACTGTGTCTGTCTGTCTGACTGACTGACTGACTGTGTCTGTCTGTCTGACTGACTGTGTCTGACTGACTGACTGTCTGTCTGACTGACTGTGTCTGACTGACTGACTGACTGTCTGTCTGTCTGACTGACTGACTGTGTATGACTGACTGACTGACTGTGTCTGACTGACTGACTGTGTCTGACTGACTGACTGTGTCTGTCTGTCTGACTGACTGTCTGACTGACTGACTGTCTGACTGACTGACTGTGTCTGTCTGACTGACTGACTGTGTCTGTCTGACTGACTGACTGTGTCTGTCTGACTGACTGACTGTGTCTGTCTGACTGACTGACTGTATCTGTCTGACTGACTGACTGTGTCTGTCTGACTGACTGACTGTGTCTGTCTGTCTGACTGACTGTCTGTCTGTCTGACTGACTGTGTCTGACTGACTGATTGTGTCTGTCTGACTGACTGTGTCTGACTGACTGACTGACTGTGTCTGTCTGTCTGACTGACTGT
Organism: Rana muscosa; assembly: GCA_029206835.1. Classification (NCBI taxonomy): domain Eukaryota; kingdom Metazoa; phylum Chordata; class Amphibia; order Anura; family Ranidae; genus Rana; species Rana muscosa. Next base: position 370,475,486 of record CM055117.1, read on the forward strand.
GTCTGTCTGACTGACTGACTGACTGACTGTGTATGTCTGTCTGACTGACTGTGTCTGACTGACTGACTGTCTCTGACTTTGTCTGACTGACTGACTGTCTGTCTGACTGTGTCTGACTGTGTCTGACTGACTGACTGTGTCTGACTGACTGTGTCTGACTGACTGACTGACTGACTGTGTCTGTCTGACTGACTGACTGTGTCTGTCTGACTGTGTCTGTCTGACTGACTGACTGACTGTGTCTGTCTGACTGACTGACTGACTGTGTCTGACTGACTGACTGACTGTGTCTGTCTGACTGACTGACTGTGTCTGTCTGACTGTGTCTGTCTGACTGTGTCTGTATGACTGACTGTGTCTGACTGACTGACTGACTGTGTCTGTCTGACTGACTGTGTCTGACTGACTGACTGACTGACTGTGTCTGTCTGTCTGACTGACTGACTGGCTGACTCTGTCTGACTGACTGACTGACTGACTGTGTCTGTCTGACTGACTGACTGTGTCTGTCTGACTGACTGACTGACTGACTGTGTCTGTCTGACTGACTGACTGTGTCTGTCTGACTGACTGTCTGACTGACTGAGTCTGTCTGTCTGTCTGACTGACTAACTGACTGTCTGACTGACTGACTGTGTCTGTCTGACTGACTGTCTGTCTGACTGACTGATTCTGTCTGACTGACTGACTGACTGTGTCTGTCTGACTGACTGACTGTCTGTCTGTCTGACTGACTGACTGACTGTGTCTGACTGACTGACTGACTGTGTCTGTCTGACTGACTGACTGTGTCTGTCTGACTGACTGTCTGTCTGACTGACTGACTGTGTCTGTCTGACTGACTGTGTCTGACTGACTGACTGTGTCTGTCTGACTGACTGTGTCTGACTGACTGACTGACTGACTGTGTCTGTCTGACTGACTGACTGTGTCTGTCTGACTGTGTCTGTCTGACTGTCTGACTGACTGACTGTGTCTGTCTGTCTGACTGACTGTATCAATCTGTCTGACTGACTGACTGTGTCTGTCTGACTGACTGTATGTGTCTGACTGACTGTCTGTGTCTGTCTGACTGACTGACTGACTGTGTCTGACTGACTGACTGTGTCTGACTGGCTGACTGTGTCTGACTGACTGTGTCTGTCTGACTGTCTGACTGACTGACTGACTGTGTCTGTCTGACTGACTGACTGTGTCTGTCTGACTGACTGTCTGACTGTGTCTGTCTGTCTGACTGACTGTGTCTGTCTGACTATCTGTGTCTGTCTGACTGACTGACTGTGTCTGTCTGACTGTGTCTGTCTGACTGACTGACTGTCTGTCTGACTGACTGACTGACTGTGTCTGTCTGACTGACTGACTGTCTGTCTGTCTGTCTGACTGACTGACTGTGTCTGTCTGACTGTGTCTGTCTGACTGACTGTGTCTGACTGACTGTGTCTGACTGACTGACTGTCTCTGACTTTGTCTGACTGACTGACTGTCTGTCTGACTGTGTCTGACTGTGTCTGACTGACTGACTGTGTCTGACTGACTGACTGTGTCTGTCTGTCTGACTGACTGTGTCTGTCTGACTGACTGACTGTGTCTGTCTGTCTGACTGACTGAGTCTGTCTGTCTGACTGACTGACTGTGTCTGTCTGACTGACTGTCTGTCTGTCTGACTGACTGACTGTGTCTGTCTGACTGACTGACTGTGTCTGTCTGACTGACTGTCTGTCTGACTGACTGACTGTGTCTGTCTGACTGACTGTGTCTGACTGACTGACTGTGTCTGTCTGACTGACTGTGTCTGACTGACTGTGTCTGTCTGACTGACTGACTGTGTCTGTCTGACTGTGTCTGTCTGACTGTGTCTGTCTGACTGCCTGACTGACTGACTGACTGTGTCTGTCTGTCTGACTGTCTGACTGACTGACTGTGTCTGTCTGACTGACTGACTGTGTCTGTCTGTCTGACTGACTGTCTGACTGTGTCTGATTGACTGACTGACTGACTGTGTCTGACTGACTGACTGTGTCTGTCTGACTGACTGACTGTGTCTGTCTGACTGTGTCTGTATGACTGACTGTGTCTGACTGACTGACTGACTGTGTCTGTCTGACTGACTGACTGTGTCTGTCTGACTGACTGTCTGACTGTGTCTGACTGACTGTGTCTGTCTGACTGACTGTGTCTGTCTGACTGACTGACTGTGTCTGTCTGACTGTGTCTGTCTGACTGACTGACTGTCTGTCTGACTGACTGACTGTGTCTGTCTGACTGACTGACTGTCTGTCTGTCTGTCTGACTGACTGACTGTGTCTGTCTGACTGTGTCTGTCTGACTGACTGTGTCTGACTGACTGTGTCTGACTGACTGACTGTCTCTGACTTTGTCTGACTGACTGACTGTCTGTCTGACAAAGTCTGACTGTGTCTGACTGACTGACTGTGTCTGACTGACTGACTGTGTCTGTCTGTCTGACTGACTGTTTCTGTCTGACTGACAGACTGTGTCTGTCTGTCTGACTGACTGTGTCTGTCTGACTGACTGTCTGACTGACTGTCTGACTGACTGACTGTGTCTGTCTGACTGACTGACTGACTGTGTCTGTCTGACTGTGTCTGTCTGACTGACTGACTGTGTCTGTCTGTCTGACTGACTGTCTGACTGTGTCTGTCTGTCTGACTGACTGTGTCTGTCTGACTGACTGTGTCTGTCTGACTGACTGACTGTGTCTGTCTGACTGACTGTGTCTGACTGACTGTGTCTATCTGACTGACTGACTGTGTCTGTCTGACTGACTGTGTCTGTCTGACTGACTGACTGTGCCTGTCTGACTGACTGACTGTGTCTGACTGACTGACTGTCTGACTGACTGACTGACTGTCTGACTGACTGACTGACTGTGTCTGACTGACTGACTGACTGTGTATGTCTGACTGACTGACTGTATCTGTCTGACTGACTGACTGTGTCTGTCTGACTGTCTGTGTCTGTCTGACTGACTGTGTCTGTCTGACTGACTGTATGTCTGACTGACTGTGTCTGACTGACTGACTGACTGTCTGTCTGACTGACTGACTGTGTCTGTCTGACTGACTGACTGACTGACTGTGTCTGACTGACTGACTGACTGTGTCTGACTGACTGACTGTGTCTGACTGACTGACTGTGTCTGTCTGACTGACTGACTGTGTCTGTCTGACTGACTGTGTCTGTCTGACTGACTGACTGTCTGTCTGACTGACTGTGTCTGTCTGACTGACTGACTGTGTCTGTCTGACTGACTGACTGACTGTGTCTGACTGACTGACTGTGTCTGACTGACTGACTGTGTCTGACTGACTGACTGTGTCTGTCTGTCTGACTGACTGTCTGACTGACTGTGTCTGTCTGTCTGACTGACTGTGTCTGACTGACTGACAGTCAGACAGACAGTCAGTCAGTCAGACACAGTCAGACAGACAGTCAGTCAGTCAGACAAAGTCAGAGACACTGTCTGACTGTGTCTGACTGACTGACTGACTGTGTCTGTCTGACTGTCTGACTGTGTCTGTCTGACTGACTGACTGTGTCTGACTGACTGACTGACTGACTGTGTCTGACTGACTGACTGTATCTGACTGACTGACTGTGCCTGTCTGTCTGACTGACTGTCTGACTGACTGACTGACTGTGTCTGTCTGTCTGACTGACTGTGTCTGACTGACTGACTGTCTCTGACTTTGTCTGACTGTCTGTCTGACTGTGTCTGACTGACTGACTGACTGTGTCTGTCTGTCTAACTGACTGTGTCTGTCTGACTGTGTCTGTCTGACTGACTGACTGTGTCTGTCTGTCTGACTGACTGTCTGTCTGTCTGACTGACTGACTGTGTCTGTCTGTCTGACTGACTGTGTCTGTCTGACTGACTGACTGACTGTGTCTGTCTGACTGACTGACTGACTGTGTCTGTCTGACTGACTCTGTCTGACTGACTGACTGGCTGACTGACTCTGTCTGACTGACTGACTGACTGACTGTGTCTGTCTGACTGACTGACTGACTGACTGTGTCTGTCTGACTGACTGACTGTTTCTGTCTGACTGACTGACTGACTGTGTCTGACTGACTGACTGACTGTGTCTGACTGACTGACTGTGTCTGACTGACTGTGCCTGTCTGACTGACTGTGTCTGTCTGACTGACTGACTGTGTCTGTCTGACTGACTGACTGTGTCTGTCTGACTGACTGACTGTCTGTCTGACTGACTGTGTCTGTCTGACTGACTGACTGTGTCTGACTGACTGACTGTGTCTGACTGACTGACTGTATCTGACTGACTGACTGTGTCTGACTGACTGACTGTGCCTGTCTGTCTGACTGACTGTCTGACTGACTGACTGACTGTGTCTGTCTGTCTGACTGACTGTGTCTGTCTGACTGACTGACTGTGTCTGTCTGACTGACTGACTGTGTCTGTCTGTCTGACTGACTGTGTCTGTCTGTCTGACTGACTGTCTGTCTGTCTGACTGACTGTGTCTGTCTGACTGACTAACTGACTGACTGTGTCTGACTGACTGACTGTGTCTGTCTGTCTGACTGACTGTGTCTGTCTGACTGACTGACTGTGTCTGACTGACTGACTGTCTCTGACTTTGTCTGACTGTCTGTCTGACTGTGTCTGACTGACTGTGTCTGACTGACTGACTGACTGTGTCTGTCTGTCTGACTGACTATGTCTGACAGACTGACTGACTGTGTCTGTCTGACTGACTGACTGTCTGTCTGACTGACTGACTGTGTCTGTCTGACTGTGTCTGTCTGACTGACTGACTGTGTCTGTCTGTCTGACTGACTGACTGACTGACTGTGTCTGTCTGTCTGACTGACTGACTGACTGTGTCTGTCTGTCTGACTGACTGTGTCTGACTGACTGACTGTCTGTCTGACTGACTGTGTCTGACTGACTGACTGTCTGTCTGACTGACTGACTGTGTCTGTCTGACTGACTGACTGACTGTGTCTGACTGACTGACTGTGTATGACTGACTGACTGACTGTGTCTGACTGACTGACTGTGTCTGACTGACTGACTGTGTCTGTCTGTCTGACTGACTGTCTGACTGACTGACTGACTGTCTGACTGACTGACTGTGTCTGTCTGACTGACTGACTGTGTCTGTCTGACTGACTGACTGTGTCTGTCTGACTGACTGACTGTGTCTGTCTGACTGACTGACTGTATCTGTCTGACTGACTGACTGTGTCTGTCTGACTGACTGACTGTGTCTGTCTGTCTGACTGACTGTCTGTCTGACTGACTGTGTCTGACTGACTGATTGTGTCTGTCTGACTGACTGTGTCTGACTGACTGACTGACTGTGTCTGTCTGTCTGACTGACTGTGTCTGTCTGACTGACTGACTGACTGTGTATGTCTGTCTGACTGACTGTGTCTGACTGACTGACTGTCTCTGACTTTGTCTGACTGACTGACTGTCTGTCTGACTGTGTCTGACTGACTGTGTCTGACTGACTGACTGACTGTGTCTGTCTGACTGACTGACTGTGTCTGTCTGACTGTGTCTGTCTGACTGACTGACTGACTGTGTCTGTCTGACTGACTGACTGACTGTGTCTGACTGACTGACTGACTGTGTCTGACTGACTGACTGTGTCTGTCTGACTGACTGACTGTGTCTGTCTGACTGTGTCTGTCTGACTGTGTCTGTATGACTGACTGTGTCTGACTGACTGACTGACTGACTGTGTCTGTCTGACTGACTGTGTCTGACTGACTGACTGACTGTGTCTGTCTGTCTGACTGACTGACTGGCTGACTCTGTCTGACTGACTGACTGACTGACTGTGTCTGTCTGACTGACTGACTGTGTCTGTCTGACTGACTGACTGACTGACTGTGTCTGTCTGACTGACTGACTGTGTCTGTCTGACTGACTGTCTGACTGACTGAGTCTGTCTGTCTGTCTGACTGACTAACTGACTGTCTGACTGACTGTGTCTGTCTGACTGACTGTCTGTCTGACTGACTGATTCTGTCTGTCTGACTGACTGACTGACTGTGTCTGTCTGACTGACTGACTGTCTGTCTGTCTGACTGACTGACTGACTGTGTCTGACTGACTGACTGACTGTGTCTGTCTGACTGACTGTCTGTCTGACTGACTGACTGTGTCTGTCTGACTGACTGTGTCTGACTGACTGACTGACTGTGTCTGTCTGACTGACTGTGTCTGACTGACTGACTGACTGTGTCTGTCTGACTGACTGACTGACTGTGTCTGTCTGACTGTGTCTGTCTGACTGTCTGACTGACTGACTGTGTCTGTCTGTCTGACTGACTGTATCCGTCTGTCTGACTGACTGACTGACTGTGTCTGTCTGACTGACTGTATGTGTCTGACTGACTGTCTGTGTCTGTCTGACTGACTGACTGACTGTGTCTGACTGACTGACTGTGTCTGACTGGCTGACTGTGTCTGACTGACTGTGTCTGTCTGACTGTCTGACTGACTGACTGACTGACTGTGTCTGTCTGACTGACTGACTGACTGTGTCTGTCTGACTGACTGTCTGACTGTGTCTGTCTGTCTGACTGACTGTGTCTGTCTGACTGACTGACTGTGTCTGTCTGACTGTGTCTGTCTGACTGACTGACTGTCTGTCTGACTGACTGACTGACTGTGTCTGTCTGACTGAATGACTGTCTGTCTGTCTGTCTGACTGACTGACTGTGTCTGTCTGACTGTGTCTGTCTGACTGACTGTGTCTGACTGACTGTGTCTGACTGACTGACTGTCTCTGACTTTGTCTGACTGACTGACTGTCTGTCTGACTGTGTCTGACTGTGTCTGACTGACTGACTGTGTCTGTCTGACTGACTGACTGTGTCTGTCTGTCTGACTGACTGTGTCTGTCTGACTGACTGACTGTGTCTGTCTGTCTGACTGACTGAGTCTGTCTGTCTGACTGACTGACTGTGTCTGTCTGACTGACTGTCTGTCTGTCTGACTGACTGACTGTGTCTGTCTGACTGACTGACTGTGTCTGTCTGACTGACTGTCTGTCTGACTGACTGACTGTGTCTGTCTGACTGACTGTGTCTGACTGACTGACTGTGTCTGTCTGACTGACTGTGTCTGACTGACTGTGTCTGTCTGACTGACTGTGTCTGTCTGACTGTGTCTGTCTGACTGTGTCTGTCTGACTGCCTGACTGACTGTGTCTGTCTGTCTGACTGTCTGACTGACTGACTGTGTCTGTCTGACTGACTGTGTCTGTCTGTCTGACTGACTGTCTGACTGTGTCTGATTGACTGACTGACTGACTGTGTCTGACTGACTGACTGACTGACTGACTGTGTCTGTCTGACTGACTGACTGTGTCTGTCTGACTGTGTCTGTCTGACTGTGTCTGTATGACTGACTGTGTCTGACTGACTGACTGACTGTGTCTGTCTGACTGACTGACTGTGTCTGTCTGACTGACTGTCTGACTGTGTCTGACTGACTGTGTCTGTCTGACTGACTGTGTCTGTCTGACTGACTGACTGTGTCTGTCTGACTGTGTCTGTCTGACTGACTGACTGTCTGTCTGACTGACTGACTGTGTCTGTCTGACTGACTGACTGTCTGTCTGTCTGTCTGACTGACTGACTGTGTCTGTCTGACTGTGTCTGTCTGACTGACTGTGTCTGACTGACTGTGTCTGACTGACTGACTGTCTCTGACTTTGTCTGACTGACTGACTGTCTGTCTGACTGTGTCTGACTGTGTCTGACTGACTGACTGTGTCTGACTGACTGACTGTGTCTGTCTGTCTGACTGACTGTGTCTGTCTGACTGACTGACTGTGTCTGTCTGTCTGACTGACTGTGTCTGTCTGACTGACTGTCTGACTGACTGTCTGACTGACTGTCTGACTGACTGACTGTGTCTGTCTGACTGACTGACTGACTGTGTCTGACTGACTGTGTCTGTCTGACTGACTGACTGACTGTGTCTGTCTGACTGACTGACTGTGTCTGTCTGTCTGACTGACTGTCTGACTGTGTCTGTCTGTCTGACTGACTGTGTCTGTCTGACTGACTGTGTCTGTCTGACTGACTGACTGTGTCTGTCTGACTGACTGTGTCTGACTGACTGTGTCTATCTGACTGACTGACTGTGTCTGTCTGACTGACTGTGTCTGTCTGACTGACTGACTGTGCCTGTCTGACTGACTGACTGTGTCTGACTGACTGACTGACTGTCTGACTGACTGACTGACTGTATGACTGACTGACTGACTGTGTCTGACTGACTGTGTCTGTCTGACTGACTGACTGTATCTGTCTGACTGACTGACTGTGTCTGTCTGACTGACTGACTGTGTCTGTCTGACTGACTGTGTCTGTCTGACTGACTGACTGTATGTCTGACTGACTGTGTCTGACTGACTGACTGACTGTCTGTCTGACTGACTGACTGACTGTGTCTGTCTGACTGACTGACTGACTGACTGACTGTGTCTGACTGACTGACTGACTGTGTCTGACTGACTGACTGACTGTGTCTGACTGACTGACTGTGTCTGACTGACTGACTGTGTCTGTCTGACTGACTGACTGTGTCTGTCTGACTGACTGTGTCTGTCTGACTGACTGACTGTCTGTCTGACTGACTGTGTCTGTCTGACTGACTGACTGTGTCTGTCTGACTGACTGACTGACTGTGTCTGACTGACTGACTGTGTCTGACTGACTGACTGTGTCTGACTGACTGACTGTGTCTGTCTGTCTGACTGACTGTCTGACTGACTGACTGTGTCTGTCTGTCTGACTGACTGTGTCTGACTGACTGACAGTCAGACAGACAGTCAGTCAGTCAGACACAGTCAGACAGACAGTCAGTCAGTCAGACAAAGTCAGAGACAGTGTCTGACTGTGTCTGACTGACTGACTGACTGTGTCTGTCTGACTGACTGACTGTCTGTCTGACTGTGTCTGTCTGACTGACTGTGTCTGACTGACTGACTGACTGTGTCTGACTGACTGACTGTATCTGACTGACTGACTGTGTCTGACTGACTGACTGTGCCTGTCTGTCTGACTGACTGTCTGACTGACTGACTGACTGTGTCTGTCTGTCTGACTGACTGTGTCTGACTGACTGACTGTCTCTGACTTTGTCTGACTGTCTGTCTGACTGTGTCTGACTGTGTCTGACTGACTGACTGACTGTGTCTGTCTGTCTGACTGAAATGGAGAAGAAGAAGAAGAAACCCAAATGGAGAAGAAGAAGAAGTAACCCAAATGGAGAAGAAGAAGAAACCCAAATGAAGAAGAAGAAGAAGAAACCCAAATGAAGAAGAAGAAGAAACCCAAATGGAGAAGAAGAAGAAACCCAAATGGAGAAGAAGAAACCCAAATGGAGGAGAAGAAGAAGAAACCCAAATGGAGAAGAAGAAGAAGAAACCCAAATGGAGAAGAAGAAGAAACCCAAATGGAGAAGAAGAAGAAGAAACCCAAATGAAGAAGAAGAAGAAACCCAAATGAAGAAGAAGAAGAAACCCAAAAGAAGAAGAAGAAGAAACCCAAATGGAGAAGAAGAAGAAGAAACCCAAATGGAGAAGAAGAAGAAGAAGAAACCCAAATGAAGAAGAAGAAGAAACCAAAATGGAGAAGAAGAAGAAGAAACCCAAATGGAGAAGAAGAAGAAGAAGTAACCCAAATGGAGAAGAAGAAGAAACCCAAATGAAGAAGAAGAAACCCAAATGGAGAAGAAGAAGAAGAAGAAACCCAAATGGAGAAGAAGAAGAAGAAGTAACCCAAATGGAGAAGAAGAAGAAGAAACCCAAATGGAGAAGAAGAAGAAGAAGAAACCCAAATGGAGAAGAAGAAGAAGAAACCCAAATGGAGAAGAAGAAGAAGAAGAAACCCAAATGGAGAAGAAGAAGAAGAAACCCAAATGAAGAAGAAGAAGAAGAAACCCAAATGGAGAAGAAGAAGAAGAAACCCAAATGAAGAAGAAGAAGAAACCCAAATGAAGAAGAAGAAGAAACCCAAATGGAGAAGTAGAAGAAGAAACCCAAATGGAGAAGAAGAAGAAGAAACCCACATGGAGAAGAAGAAGAAACCCAAATGAAGAAGAAGAAGAAACCCAAATGAAGAAGAAGAAGAAAAAACCCAAATGAAGAAGAAGAAGAAACCCAAATGAAGAAGAAGAAGAAACCCAAATGAAGAAGAAGAAGAAACCCAAATGAAGGAGAAGAAGAAAAAACACAAATGAAGAAGGAGAAGAAACCCAAATGAAGAAGAAGAAACCCAAATGAAGAAGAAGAAGAAGAAACCCAAATGAAGAAGAAGAAGAAACCCAAATGAAGAAGAAGAAGAAACCCACATGAAGAAGAAGAAGAAGAAGAAACCCAAATGGAGAAGAAGAAGAAGAAACCCAAATGGAGAAGAAGAAGAAACCCAAATGGAGAAGAAGAAGAAGAAACCCAAATGGAGAAGAAGAAGAAGAAGAAACCCAAATGGAGAAAAGAAAAAGAAGAAGAAGAAACCCAAATGGAGAAGAAGAAGAATAAGAAACCCAAATGGAGAAGAAGAAGAAGAAACCCAAATGGAGAAGAAGAAGAAGAAACCCAAATGGAGAAGAAGAAGAAGAAGAAGAAGAAGAAACCCAAATGAAGAAGAAGAAGAAGAAGAAACCCAAATGGAGAAGAAGAAGAAGAAACCCAAAATGGAGAAGAAGAAGAAGAAGCCCAAATGGAGAAGAAGAAGAAACCCAAATGGAGAAGAAGAAGAAGAAACCCAAATGGAGGAGAAGAAGAAGAAGAAACCCAAATGGAGAAGAAGAAGAAGAAACCCAAATGGAGAAGAAGAAGAAGAAACCCAAATGGAGAAGAAGAAGAAACCCAAATGAAGAAGAAGAAGAAACCCAAATGGAGAAGAAGAAGAAGAAGAAACCCAAATGGAGAAGAAGAAGAAACCCAAATGAAGAAGAAGAAGAAACCCAAATGGAGAAGAAGAAGAAGAAGAAACCCAAATGGAGAAGAAGAAGAAGAAGAAACCCAAATGGAGAAGAAGAAGAAGAAGTAACCCAAATGGAGAAGAAGAAGAAGAAACCCAAATGGAAAAGAAGAAGAAGAAACCCAAATGGAGAAGAAGAAGAAGAAGCCCAAATGGAGAAGAAGAAGAAGAAGAAACCCAAATGGAGAAGAAGAAGAAGAAACCCAAATGGAGGAGAAGAAGAAGAAGAAACCCAAATGGAGAAGAAGAAGAAGAAGAAACCCAAATGGAGAAGAAGAAGAAGAAACCCAAATGGAGAAGAAGAAGAAGAAACCCAAATGGAGAAGAAGAAGAAGAAACCCAAATGAAGAAGAAGAAGAAACCCAAAATGGAGAAGAAGAAGAAGAAGCCCAAATGGAGAAGAAGAAGAAACCCAAATGGAGAAGAAGAAGAAGAAACCCAAATGGAGGAGAAGAAGAAGAAGAAACCCAAATGGAGAAGAAGAAGAAGAAACCCAAATGGAGAAGAAGAAGAAGAAACCCAAATGGAGAAGAAGAAGAAACCCAAATGGAGAAGAAGAAGAAACCCAAATGAAGAAGAAGAAGAAACCCAAATGGAGAAGAAGAAGAAGAAACCCAAATGGAGAAGAAGAAGAAACCCAAATGAAGAAGAAGAAGAAACCCAAATGGAGAAGAAGAAGAAGAAGAAACCCAAATGGAGAAGAAGAAGAAGAAGAAACCCAAATGGAGAAGAAGAAGAAGAAGTAACCCAAATGGAGAAGAAGAAGAAACCCAAATGGAAAAGAAGAAGAAGAAGAAACCCAAATGGAGAAGAAGAAGAAGAAGAAGCCCAAATGGAGAAGAAGAAGAAGAAGAAGAAACCCAAATGGAGAAGAAGAAGAAGAAACCCAAATGGAGGAGAAGAAGAAGAAGAACCCAAATGGAGAAGAAGAAGAAGAAACCCAAATGGAGAAGAAGAAGAAGAAACCCAAATGAAGAAGAAGAAGAAACCCAAATGAAGAAGAAACCCAAATGGAGAAGAAGAAGAAGAAGAAACCCAAATGGAGAAGAAGAAGAAGAAGAAGAAACCCAAATGAAGAAGAAGAAGAAGAAGAAACCCAAATGAAGAAGAAGAAACCCAAATGGAGAAGAAGAAGAAGAAACCCAAATGGAGAAGAAGAAGAAGAAGTAACCCAAATGGAGAAGAAGAAGAAGAAGAAACCCAAATGGAGAAGAAGAAGAAGAAGAAACCCAAATGGAGAAGAAGAAGAAACCCAAATGGAGAAGAAGAAGAAACCCAAATGAAGAAGAAGAAGAAACCCAAATGAAGAAGAAGAAGAAAAAAAAAACAAATGAAGAAGAAGAAACCCAAATGAAGAAGAAGAAACCCAAATGGAGAAGAAGAAGAAGAAACCCAAAATGGAGAAGAAGAAAAAGAAACCCAAAATGGAGAAGAAGAAACCCAAATGGAGAAGAAGAAGAAGAAACCCAAATGGAGAAGAAGAATAAGAAACCCAAATGGAGAAGAAGAATAAGAAACCCAAAATGGAGAAGAAGAAGAAGAAACCCAAATGGAGAAGAAGAAGAAACCCAAATGGAGAAGAAGAAGAAGAAACCCAAATGGAGAAGAAGAAGAAGAAACCCAAATGGAGAAGAAGAAGAAACCCAAAATGGAGAAGAAGAAGAAGAAGCCAAATAGAGAAGAAGAAGAAACCCAAATGAAGAAGAAGAAGAAGAAACCCAAATGGAGGAGAAGAAGAAGAAGAAACCCAAATGGAGAAGAAGAAGAAGAAACCCAAATGGAGAAGAAGAAACCCAAATGAAGAAGAAGAAGAAGAAACCCAAATGAAGAAGAAGAAGAAAAAACCCAAATGAAGAAGAAGAAGAAACCCAAATGAAGAAGAAGAAGAAACCCAAATGAAGAAGAAGAAGAAGAAGAAACCCAAATGAAGAAGAAGAAGAGAAACCCAAATGGAGAAGAAGAAGAAGAAGAAGCCCAAATGGAGAAGAAGAAGAAGAAACCCAAATGGAGAAGAAGAAGAAGAAGAAACCCAAATGGAGAAGAAGAAGAAAAAGAAGAAACCCAAATGGAGAAGAAGAAGAAACCCAAATGAAGAAGAAGAAGAAGAAACCCAAATGAAGAAGAAGAAACCCAAATGAAGAAGAAGAAGAAAAAACCCAAATGAAGAAGAAGAAGAAACCCAAATGAAGAAGAAGAAGAAGAAACCCAAATGAAGAAGAAGAAGAAACCCAAATGAAGAAGAAGAAGAAGAAACCCAAATGAAGAAGAAGAAGAAACCCAAATGGAGAAGAAGAAGAAGAAAAAACCCAAATGAAGAAGGAGAAGAAACCCAAATGAAGAAGAAGAAGAAGAAACCCAAATGGAGAAGAAGAAGAAGAAGAAACCCAAATGGAGAAGAAGAAGAAACCCAAATGAAGAAGAAGAAGAAGAAACCCAAATGAAGAAGAAGAAGAAGAAGAAGAAGAAGAAGAAGAAACCCAAATGAAGAAGAAGAAGAAGAAACCCAAATGAAGAAGAAGAAGAAGAAGAAGAAACCCAAATGAAGAAGAAGAAACCCAAAATGGAGAAGAAGAAGAAGAAACCCAAATGGAGAAGAAGAAAAAGAAGAAACCCAAAATGGAGAAGAAGAAGAAGAAACCCAAATGGAGAAGAAGAATAAGAAATCCAAAATGGAGAAGAAGAAGAAGAAACCCAAATGGAGAAGAAGAAGAAGAAGAAACCCAAATGGAGAAGAAGAAGAAGCCCAAATGGAGAAGAAGAAACCCAAATGGAGAAAAGAAGAAGAAGAAGATGAAGAAGAAGAAACCCAAATGGAGAAAAGAAGAAGAAGAAGAAACCCAAATGAAGAAGAAGAAGAAACCCAAATGGAGAAGAAGAAGAAACCCAAATGGAGAAGAAGAAGAAACCCAAATGGAGAAGAAGAAGAAGAAGAAACCCAAATGGAGAAGAAGAAGAAGAAGAAACCCAAATGGAGAAGAAGAAGAAACCCAAATGAAGAAGAAGAAGAAGAAGAAACCCAAATGAAGAAGAAGAAAAAAAAAACAAATGAAGAAGAAGAAACCCAAATGAAGAAGAAGAAGAAGAAACCCAAATGAAGAAGAAGAAGAAACCCAAATGAAGAAGAAGAAGAAACCCAAATGGAGAAGAAGAAGAAGAAGAAACCCAAAATGGAGAAGAAGAAAAAGAAACCCAAAATGGAGAAGAAGAAGAAGAAACCCAAATGGAGAAGAAGAAGAAGAAACCCAAAATGGAGAAGAAGAAGAAGAAACCCAAATGGAGAAGAAGAATAAGAAACCCAAATGGAGAAGAAGAATAAGAAACCCAAATGGAGAAGAAGAATAAGAAACCCAAAATGGAGAAGAAGAAGAAGAAACCCAAATGGAGAAGAAGAAGAAACCCAAATGGAGAAGAAGAAGAAGAAACCCAAATGGAGAAGAAGAAGAAGAAACCCAAATGGAGAAGAAGAAGAAACCCAAAATGGAGAAGAAGAAGAAGCCAAATGGAGAAGAAGAAGAAACCCAAATGAAGAAGAAGAAGAAGAAACCCAAATGGAGGAGAAGAAGAAGAAGAAACCCAAATGGAGAAGAAGAAGAAGAAGTAGCCCAAATGGAGAAGAAGAAGAAGAAGAAACCCAAATGGAGAAGAAGAAGAAGAAACCCAAATGGAGGAGAAGAAGAAGAAGAAACCCAAATGGAGAAGAAGAAGAAGAAACCCAAATGGAGAAGAAGAAGAAGAAACCCAAATGAAGAAGAAGAAGAAACCCAAATGAAGAAGAAGAAACCCAAATGGAGAAGAAGAAGAAGAAACCCAAATGGAGAAGAAGAAGAAGAAGAAACCCAAATGAAGAAGAAGAAGAAGAAGAAACCCAAATGAAGAAGAAGAAGAAACCCAAATGGAGAAGAAGAAGAAGAAGAAACCCAAATGGAGAAGAAGAAGAAGAAGTAACCCAAATGGAGAAGAAGAAGAAGAAGAAACCCAAATGGAGAAGAAGAAGAAGAAACCCAAATGGAGAAGAAGAAGAAGAAGAAACCCAAATGGAGAAGAAGAAGAAGAAACCCAAATGGAGAAGAAGAAGAAACCCAAATGAAGAAGAAGAAGAAGAAGAAACCCAAATGAAGAAGAAGAAGAAGAAGAAACCCAAATGAAGAAGAAGAAAAAAAAACAAATGAAGAAGAAGAAACCCAAATGAAGAAGAAGAAGAAGAAGAAACCCAAATGAAGAAGAAGAAGAAGAAACCCAAATGAAGAAGAAGAAGAAACCCAAATGAAGAAGAAACCCAAATGAAGAAGAAGAAGAAACCCAAAATGGAGAAGAAGAAAAAGAAACCCAAAATGGAGAAGAAGAAGAAGAAACCCAAATGGAGAAGAAGAAGAAGAAGAAACCCAAATGGAGAAGAAGAATAAGAAACCCAAATGGAGAAGAAGAATAAGAAACCCAAAATGGAGAAGAAGAAGAAGAAACCCAAATGGAGAAGAAGAAGAAACCCAAATGGAGAAGAAGAAGAAGAAACCCAAATGGAGAAGAAGAAGAAGAAACCCAAATGGAGAAGAAGAAGAAACCCAAAATGGAGAAGAAGAAGAAGAAACCCAAATGGAGAAGAAGAAACCCAAATGAAGAAGAAGAAGAAGAAACCCAAATGAAGAAGAAGAAGAAGAAAAAACCCAAATGAAGAAGAAGAAGAAACCCAAATGAAGAAGAAGAAGAAGAAGAAACCCAAATGAAGAAGAAGAAGAAACCCAAATGAAGAAGAAGAAGAAGAAGAAACCCAAATGAAGAAGAAGAAGAGAAACCCAAATGGAGAAGAAGAAGAAGAAGCCCAAATGGAGAAGAAGAAGAAGAAACCCAAATGGAGAAGAAGAAGAAGAAGAAACCCAAATGGAGAAGAAGAAGAAAAAGAAGAAACCCAAATGGAGAAGAAGAAGAAACCCAAATGAAGAAGAAGAAGAAGAAACCCAAATGAAGAAGAAGAAACCCAAATGAAGAAGAAGAAGAAAAAACCCAAATGAAGAAGAAGAAGAAACCCAAATGAAGAAGAAGAAGAAGAAACCCAAATGAAGAAGAAGAAGAAACCCAAATGAAGAAGAAGAAGAAGAAACCCAAATGAAGAAGAAGAAGAAACCCAAATGGAGAAGAAGAAGAAGAAAAAACCCAAATGAAGAAGGAGAAGAAACCCAAATGAAGAAGAAGAAGAAGAAACCCAAATGGAGAAGAAGAAGAAGAAGAAACCCAAATGGAGAAGAAGAAGAAACCCAAATGAAGAAGAAGAAGAAGAAACCCAAATGAAGAAGAAGAAGAAGAAGAAGAAGAAGAAGAAGAAGAAACCCAAATGAAGAAGAAGAAGAAGAAACCCAAATGAAGAAGAAGAAGAAGAAGAAGAAGAAACCCAAATGAAGAAGAAGAAACCCAAAATGGAGAAGAAGAAGAAGAAACCCAAATGGAGAAGAAGAAAAAGAAGAAACCCAAAATGGAGAAGAAGAAGAAGAAACCCAAATGGAGAAGAAGAATAAGAAATCCAAAATGGAGAAGAAGAAGAAGAAACCCAAATGGAGAAGAAGAAGAAGAAGAAACCCAAATGGAGAAGAAGAAGAAGCCCAAATGGAGAAGAAGAAACCCAAATGGAGAAAAGAAGAAGAAGAAGATGAAGAAGAAGAAACCCAAATGGAGAAAAGAAGAAGAAGAAGAAACCCAAATGAAGAAGAAGAAGAAACCCAAATGGAGAAGAAGAAGAAACCCAAATGGAGAAGAAGAAGAAACCCAAATGGAGAAGAAGAAGAAGAAGAAGAAACCCAAATGGAGAAGAAGAAGAAGAAGAAACCCAAATGGAGAAGAAGAAGAAACCCAAATGAAGAAGAAGAAGAAGAAACCCAAATGAAGAAGAAGAAAAAAAAAACAAATGAAGAAGAAGAAACCCAAATGAAGAAGAAGAAGAAGAAACCCAAATGAAGAAGAAGAAGAAACCCAAATGAAGAAGAAGAAGAAACCCAAATGGAGAAGAAGAAGAAGAAGAAACCCAAAATGGAGAAGAAGAAAAAGAAACCCAAAATGGAGAAGAAGAAGAAGAAACCCAAATGGAGAAGAAGAAGAAGAAACCCAAAATGGAGAAGAAGAAGAAGAAACCCAAATGGAGAAGAAGAATAAGAAACCCAAATGGAGAAGAAGAATAAGAAACCCAAATGGAGAAGAAGAATAAGAAACCCAAAATGGAGAAGAAGAAGAAGAAACCCAAATGGAGAAGAAGAAGAAACCCAAATGGAGAAGAAGAAGAAGAAACCCAAATGGAGAAGAAGAAGAAGAAACCCAAATGGAGAAGAAGAAGAAACCCAAAATGGAGAAGAAGAAGAAGCCAAATGGAGAAGAAGAAGAAACCCAAATGAAGAAGAAGAAGAAGAAACCCAAATGGAGGAGAAGAAGAAGAAGAAACCCAAATGGAGAAGAAGAAGAAGAAGTAGCCCAAATGGAGAAGAAGAAGAAGAAGAAACCCAAATGGAGAAGAAGAAGAAGAAACCCAAATGGAGGAGAAGAAGAAGAAACCCAAATGGAGAAGAAGAAGAAGAAACCCAAATGGAGAAGAAGAAGAAGAAACCCAAATGAAGAAGAAGAAGAAACCCAAATGAAGAAGAAGAAACCCAAATGGAGAAGAAGAAGAAGAAACCCAAATGGAGAAGAAGAAGAAGAAGAAGAAACCCAAATGAAGAAGAAGAAGAAGAAACCCAAATGAAGAAGAAGAAGAAACCCAAATGGAGAAGAAGAAGAAGAAGAAACCCAAATGGAGAAGAAGAAGAAGAAGTAACCCAAATGGAGAAGAAGAAGAAGAAGAAGAAACCCAAATGGAGAAGAAGAAGAAGAAACCCAAATGGAGAAGAAGAAGAAGAAGAAACCCAAATGGAGAAGAAGAAGAAACCCAAATGAAGAAGAAGAAGAAACCCAAATGAAGAAGAAGAAGAAGAAGAAACCCAAATGAAGAAGAAGAAAAAAAAACAAATGAAGAAGAAGAAACCCAAATGAAGAAGAAGAAGAAACCCAAATGAAGAAGAAGAAGAAGAAACCCAAATGAAGAAGAAGAAGAAACCCAAATGAAGAAGAAACCCAAATGAAGAAGAAGAAGAAACCCAAAATGGAGAAGAAGAAAAAGAAACCCAAAATGGAGAAGAAGAAGAAGAAACCCAAATGGAGAAGAAGAAGAAGAAGAAACCCAAATGGAGAAGAAGAATAAGAAACCCAAATGGAGAAGAAGAATAAGAAACCCAAAATGGAGAAGAAGAAGAAGAAACCCAAATGGAGAAGAAGAAGAAACCCAAATGGAGAAGAAGAAGAAGAAACCCAAATGGAGAAGAAGAAGAAGAAACCCAAATGGAGAAGAAGAAGAAACCCAAAATGGAGAAGAAGAAGAAGAAGCCAAATGGAGAAGAAGAAGAAACCCAAATGAAGAAGAAGAAGAAGAAACCCAAATGGAGGAGAAGAAGAAGAAGAAACCCAAATGGAGAAGAAGAAGAAGTAACCCAAATAGAGAAGAAGAAGAAACCCAAATGAAGAAGAAGAAACCCAAATGGAGAAGAAGAAGAAGAAGAAGAAACCCAAATGGAGAAGAAGAAGAAACCCAAATGAAGAAGAAGAAGAAACCCAAATGGAGAAGAAGAAGAAGAAGAAACCCAAATGGAGAAGAAGAAGAAGAAGAAACCCAAATGGAGAAGAAGAAGAAGAAGAAGTAACCCAAATGGAGAAGAAGAAGAAACCCAAATGAAGAAGAAGAAGAAACCCAAATGAAGAAGAAGAAGAAACCCAAATGGAGAAGAAGAAGAAGAAGTAACCCAAATGGAGAAGAAGAAGAAACCCAAATGGAGAAGAAGAAGAAGAAACCCAAATGGAGAAGAAGAAGAAGAAGAAACCCAAATGGAGAAGAAGAAGAAGAAGAAACCCAAATGGAGAAGAAGAAGAAGAAGACCCAAATGAAGAAGAAGAAGAAGAAACCCAAATGGAGAAGAAGAAGAAGAAACCCAAATGAAGAAGAAGAAGAAACCCAAATGAAGAAGAAGAAGAAACCCAAATGGAGAAGAAGAAGAAGAAACCCAAATGGAGAAGAAGAAGAAGAAACCCACATGGAGAAGAAGAAGAAGAAACCCAAATGAAGAAGAAGAAGAAACCCAAATGAAGAAGAAGAAGAAAAAACCCAAATGAAGAAGAAGAAGAAACCCAAATGAAGAAGAAGAAGAAAAAACCCAAATGAAGAACAAGAAGAAGAAACCCAAATGAAGAAGAAGAAGAAGAAGAAACCCAAATGAAGAAGAAGAAGAAACCCAAATGGAGAAGAAGAAGAAACCCAAATGAAGGAGAAGAAGAAAAAACACAAATGAAGAAGGAGAAGAAACCCAAATGAAGAAGAAGAAGAAACCCAAATGAAGAAGAAGAAACCCAAATGAAGAAGAAGAATAAACCCAAATAAAGAAGAAGAAGAAACCCACATGAAGAAGAAGAAGAAACCCAAATGGAGAAGAAGAAGAAGAAATCCAAATGGAGAAGAAGAAGAAACCCAAATGGAGAAAAGAAAAAGAAGAAGAAGAAACCCAAATGGAGAAGAAGAATAAGAAACCCAAATGAAGAAGAAGAAGAAACCCAAATGGAGAAGAAGAAGAAGAAACCCAAATGGAGAAGAAGAAGAAGAAGAAACCCAAATGGAGAAGAAGAAGAAGAAGTAACCCAAATGGAGAAGAAGAAGAAGAAACCCAAATGGAAAAGAAGAAGAAGAAACCCAAATGGAGAAGAAGAAGAAGAAGCCCAAATGGAGAAGAAGAAGAAGAAGAAACCCAAATGGAGAAGAAGAAGAAGAAACCCAAATGGAGGAGAAGAAGAAGAAACCCAAATGGAGAAGAAGAAGAAGAAACCCAAATGGAGAAGAAGAAGAAGAAACCCAAATGAAGAAGAAGAAGAAACCCAAATGGAGAAGAAGAAGAAGAAGAAACCCAAAATGGAGAAGAAGAAGAAGAAGCCCAAATGGAGAAGAAGAAGAAACCCAAATGGAGAAGAAGAAGAAGAAACCCAAATGGAGGAGAAGAAGAAGAAGAAACCCAAATGGAGAAGAAGAAGAAGAAACCCAAATGGAGAAGAAGAAGAAGAAGAAACCCAAATGGAGAAGAAGAAGAAACCCAAATGGAGAAGAAGAAGAAGAAGAAACCCAAATGGAGAAGAAGAAGAAGAAGAAACCCAAATGGAGAAGAAGAAGAAACCCAAATGAAGAAGAAGAAGAAGAAACCCAAATGAAGAAGAAGAAAAAAAAACAAATGAAGAAGAAGAAACCCAAATGAAGAAGAAGAAGAAGAAACCCAAATGAAGAAGAAGAAGAAACCCAAATGAAGAAGAAGAAGAAGAAGAAACCCAAATGAAGAAGAAGAAGAAGAAACCCAAATGAAGAAGAAGAAGAAACCCAAATGGAGAAGAAGAAGAAGAAGAAACCCAAATGGAGAAGAAGAAGAAGAAGTAACCCAAATGGAGAAGAAGAAGAAGAAGAAGAAACCCAAATGGAGAAGAAGAAGAAGAAACCCAAATGGAGAAGAAGAAGAAGAAGAAACCCAAATGGAGAAGAAGAAGAAGAAACCCAAATGGAGAAGAAGAAGAAACCCAAATGAAGAAGAAGAAGAAGAAACCCAAATGAAGAAGAAGAAGAAGAAGAAACCCAAATGAAGAAGAAGAAAAAAAAACAAATGAAGAAGAAGAAACCCAAATGAAGAAGAAGAAGAAACCCAAATGGAGAAGAAGAAGAAGAAACCCAAATGGAGAAGAAGAAGAAGAAGAAACCCAAATGAAGAAGAAGAAGAAGAAACCCAAATGAAGAAGAAGAAGAAACCCAAATGGAGAAGAAGAAGAAGAAACCCAAATGGAGAAGAAGAAGAAGAAGTAACCCAAATGGAGAAGAAGAAGAAGAAGAAACCCAAATGGAGAAGAAGAAGAAGAAACCCAAATGGAGAAGAAGAAGAAGAAGAAACCCAAATGAAGAAGAAGAAGAAGAAGAAACCCAAATGAAGAAGAAGAAAAAAAAACAAATGAAGAAGAAGAAACCCAAATGAAGAAGAAGAAACCCAAATGAAGAAGAAGAAGAAGAAACCCAAATGAAGAAGAAGAAGAAACCCAAATGAAGAAGAAACCCAAATGAAGAAGAAGAAGAAACCCAAAATGGAGAAGAAGAAAAAGAAACCCAAAATGGAGAAGAAGAAGAAGAAACCCAAATGGAGAAGAAGAAGAAGAAACCCAAATGGAGAAGAAGAATAAGAAACCCAAATGGAGAAGAAGAATAAGAAACCCAAAATGGAGAAGAAGAAGAAGAAACCCACATGGAGAAGAAGAAGAAACCCAAATGGAGAAGAAGAAGAAGAAACCCAAATGGAGAAGAAGAAGAAGAAACCCAAATGGAGAAGAAGAAGAAACCCAAAATGGAGAAGAAGAAGAAGAAGCCAAATGGAGAAGAAGAAGAAACCCAAATGAAGAAGAAGAAGAAGAAACCCAAATGGAGGAGAAGAAGAAGAAGAAACCCAAATGGAGAAGAAGAAGAAGTAACCCAAGTAGAGAAGAAGAAGAAACCCAAATGAAGAAGAAGAAACCCAAATGGAGAAGAAGAAGAAGAAGAAACCCAAATGGAGAAGAAGAAGAAACCCAAATGAAGAAGAAGAAGAAACCCAAATGGAGAAGAAGAAGAAGAAACCCAAATGGAGAAGAAGAAGAAGAAACCCAAATGGAGAAGAAGAAGAAGAAGAAGTAACCCAAATGGAGAAGAAGAAGAAACCCAAATGAAGAAGAAGAAGAAACCCAAATGAAGAAGAAGAAGAAACCCAAATGGAGAAGAAGAAGAAGTAACCCAAATGGAGAAGAAGAAGAAACCCAAATGGAGAAGAAGAAGAAGAAACCCAAATGGAGAAGAAGAAGAAGAAGAAACCCAAATAGAGAAGAAGAAGAAGAAGAAACCCAAATGGAGAAGAAGAAGAAGAAGACCCAAATGAAGAAGAAGAAGAAGAAACCCAAATGGAGAAGAAGAAGAAGAAACCCAAATGAAGAAGAAGAAGAAACCCAAATGAATAAGAAGAAGAAACCCAAATGGAGAAGAAGAAGAAGAAACCCAAATGGAGAAGAAGAAGAAGAAACCCACATGGAGAAGAAGAAGAAGAAACCCAAATGAAGAAGAAGAAGAAACCCAAATGAAGAAGAAGAAGAAAAAACCCAAATGAAGAACAAGAAGAAGAAACCCAAATGAAGAAGAAGAAGAAGAAACCCAAATGAAGAAGAAGAAGAAACCCAAATGGAGAAGAAGAAGAAACCCAAATGAAGGAGAAGAAGAAAAAACACAAATGAAGAAGGAGAAGAAACCCAAATGAAGAAGAAGAAGAAACCCAAATGAAGAAGAAGAAACCCAAATGAAGAAGAAGAATAAACCCAAATAAAGAAGAAGAAGAAACCCACATGAAGAAGAAGAAGAAACCCAAATGGAGAAGAAGAAGAAGAAATCCAAATGGAGAAGAAGAAGAAACCCAAATGGAGAAAAGAAAAAGAAGAAGAAGAAACCCAAATGGAGAAGAAGAATAAGAAACCCAAATGAAGAAGAAGAAGAAACCCAAATGGAGAAGAAGAAGAAGAAACCCAAATGGAGAAGAAGAAGAAGAAACCCAAATGGAGAAGAAGAAGAAGAAGTAACCCAAATGGAGAAGAAGAAGAAGAAACCCAAATGGAAAAGAAGAAGAAGAAACCCAAATGGAGAAGAAGAAGAAGAAGCCCAAATGGAGAAGAAGAAGAAGAAGAAACCCAAATGGAGAAGAAGAAGAAGAAACCCAAATGGAGGAGAAGAAGAAGAAGAAACCCAAATGGAGAAGAAGAAGAAGAAGAAGAAGAAACCCAAATGGAGAAGAAGAAGAAGAAACCCAAATGGAGAAGAAGAAGAAGAAACCCAAATGGAGAAGAAGAAGAAGAAGAAACCCAAATGAAGAAGAAGAAGAAACCCAAATGGAGAAGAAGAAGAAGAAGAAACCCAAAATGGAGAAGAAGAAGAAGAAGCCCAAATGGAGAAGAAGAAGAAACCCAAATGGAGAAGAAGAAGAAGAAACCCAAATGGAGGAGAAGAAGAAGAAGAAACCCAAATGGAGAAGAAGAAGAAGAAACCCAAATGGAGAAGAAGAAGAAGAAACCCAAATGGAGAAGAAGAAGAAACCCAAATGGAGAAGAAGAAGAAGAAGAAACCCAAATGGAGAAGAAGAAGAAGAAACCCAAATGGAGAAGAAGAAGAAACCCAAATGAAGAAGAAGAAGAAGAAACCCAAATGAAGAAGAAGAAAAAAAAACAAATGAAGAAGAAGAAACCCAAATGAAGAAGAAGAAGAAGAAACCCAAATGAAGAAGAAGAAGAAACCCAAATGAAGAAGAAGAAGAAACCCAAATGGAGAAGAAGAAGAAGAAGAAGAAACCCAAAATGGAGAAGAAGAAAAAGAAACCCAAAATGGAGAAGAAGAAGAAGAAACCCAAATGGAGAAGAAGAAGAAGAAGAAACCCAAAATGGAGAAGAAGAAGAAGAAACCCAAATGGAGAAGAAGAATAAGAAACCCAAATGGAGAAGAAGAATAAGAAACCCAAAATGGAGAAGAAGAAGAAGAAACCCAAATGGAGAAGAAGAAGAAACCCAAATGGAGAAGAAGAAGAAGAAACCCAAATGGAGAAGAAGAAGAAACCCAAAATGGAGAAGAAGAAGAAGCCAAATGGAGAAGAAGAAGAAACCCAAATGAAGAAGAAGAAGAAGAAACCCAAATGGAGGAGAAGAAGAAGAAGAAACCCAAATGGAGAAGAAGAAGAAGAAGTAGCCCAAATGGAGAAGAAGAAGAAGAAGAAACCCAAATGGAGAAGAAGAAGAAGAAGAAGAAACCCAAATGGAGGAGAAGAAGAAGAAGAAACCCAAATGGAGAAGAAGAAGAAGAAACCCAAATGGAGAAGAAGAAGAAGAAACCCAAATGAAGAAGAAGAAGAAACCCAAATGAAGAAGAAGAAACCCAAATGGAGAAGAAGAAGAAAAAACCCAAATGGAGAAGAAGAAGAAGAAGAAACCCAAATGAAGAAGAAGAAGAAGAAACCCAAATGAAGAAGAAGAAACCCAAATGGAGAAGAAGAAGAAGAAGAAACCCAAATGGAGAAGAAGAAGAAGAAGTAACCCAAATGGAGAAGAAGAAGAAGAAACCCAAATGGAGAAGAAGAAGAAGAAACCCAAATGGAGAAGAAGAAGAAGAAACCCAAATGGAGAAGAAGAAGAAACCCAAATGAAGAAGAAGAAGAAGAAACCCAAATGAAGAAGAAGAAACCCAAATGAAGAAGAAGAAACCCAAATGAAGAAGAAGAAACCCAAATGAAGAAGAAGAAGAAGAAACCCAAATGAAGAAGAAGAAGAAACCCAAATGAAGAAGAAACCCAAATGAAGAAGAAGAAGAAACCCAAAATGGAGAAGAAGAAGAAACCCAAAATGGAGAAGAAGAAGAAGAAACCCAAATGGAGAAGAAGAAGAAGAAGAAGAAACCCAAAATGGAGAAGAAGAAGAAGAAACCCAAATGGAGAAGAAGAATAAGAAACCCAAATGGAGAAGAAAAATAAGAAACCCAAAATGGAGAAGAAGAAGAAGAAACCCAAATGGAGAAGAAGAAGAAACCCAAATGGAGAAGAAGAAGAAGAAACCCAAATGGAGAAGAAGAAGAAGAAACCCAAATGGAGAAGAAGAAGAAGAAACCCAAATGGAGAAGAAGAAGAAACCCAAAATGGAGAAGAAGAAGAAGAAGCCAAATGGAGAAGAAGAAGAAACCCAAATGAAGAAGAAGAAGAAGAAACCCAAATGGAGGAGAAGAAGAAGAAGAAACCCAAATGGAGAAGAAGAAGAAGAAGTAACCCAAATGGAGAAGAAGAAGAAACCCAAATGAAGAAAAAGAAACCCAAATGGAGAAGAAGAAGAAGAAGAAACCCAAATGGAGAAGAAGAAGAAACCCAAATGAAGAAGAAGAAGAAACCCAAATGAAGAAGAAGAAGAAACCCAAATGGAGAAGAAGAAGAAGAAACCCAAATGGAGAAGAAGAAGAAGAAGAAGAAGTAACCCAAATGGAGAAGAAGAAGAAACCCAAATGAAGAAGAAGAAGAAACCCAAATGGAGAAGAAGAAGAAGAAGAAACCCAAATGGAGAAGAAGAAGAAGTAACCCAAATGGAGAAGAAGAAGAAACCCAAATGGAGAAGAAGAAGAAGAAACCCAAATGGAGAAGAAGAAGAAGAAGAAACCCAAATGGAGAAGAAGAAGAAGAAACCCAAATGGAGAAGAAGAAGAAGAAACCCAAATGAAGAAGAAGAAGAAGAAACCCAAATGGAGAAGAAGAAGAAGAAACCCAAATGAAGAAGAAGAAGAAACCCAAATGAAGAAGAAGAAGAAACCCAAATGGAGAAGAAGAAGAAGAAACCCAAATGGAGAAGAAGAAGAAGAAACCCACATGGAGAAGAAGAAGAAACCCAAATGAAGAAGAAGAAGAAACCCAAATGAAGAAGAAGAAGAAAAAACCCAAATGAAGAAGAAGAAGAAGAAGAAACCCAAATGAAGAAGACGAAGAAGAAACCCAAATGAAGAAGAAGAAGAAACCCAAATGGAGAAGAAGAAGAAACCCAAATGAAGGAGAAGAAGAAAAAACACAAATGAAGAAGGAGAAGAAACCCAAATGAAGAAGAAGAAGAAACCCAAATGAAGAAGAAGAAACCCAAATAAAGAAGAAGAAGAAACCCACATGAAGAAGAAGAAGAAACCCAAATGGAGAAGAAGAAGAAATCCAAATGGAGAAGAAGAAGAAACCCAAATGGAGAAAAGAAAAAGAAGAAGAAGAAACCCAAATGGAGAAGAAGAATAAGAAACCCAAATGGAGAAGAAGAAGAAGAAGAAGAAACCCAAATGGAGAAGAAGAAGAAGAAACCCAAATGGAGAAGAAGAAGAAACCCAAATGAAGAAGAAGAAGAAGAAGAAACCCAAATGAAGAAGAAGAAAAAAACCCAAATGAAGAAGAAGAAACCCAAATGAAGAAGAAGAAACCCAAATGAAGAAGAAGAAGAAACCCAAATGGAGAAGAAGAAGAAACCCAAATGAAGAAGAAGAAGAAACCCAAATGAAGAAGAAGAAGAAACCCAAATGGAGAAGAAGAAGAAGAAACCCAAATGGAGAAGAAGAAGAAGAAGAAGTAACCCAAATGGAGAAGAAGAAGAAACCCAAATGAAGAAGAAGAAGAAACCCAAATGGAGAAGAAGAAGAAGAAGAAACCCAAATGGAGAAGAAGAAGAAGAAGTAACCCAAATGGAGAAGAAGAAGAAACCCAAATGGAGAAGAAGAAGAAGAAACCCAAATGGAGAAGAAGAAGAAGAAGAAACCCAAATGGAGAAGAAGAAGAAGAAGAAACCCAAATGGAGAAGAAGAAGAAGAAACCCAAATGAAGAAGAAGAAGAAGAAACCCAAATGGAGAAGAATAAGAAGAAGAAACCCAAATGAAGAAGAAGAAGAAACCCAAATGAAGAAGAAGAAGAAACCCAAATGGAGAAGAAGAAGAAGAAACCCAAATGGAGAAGAAGAAGAAACCCACATGGAGAAGAAGAAGAAACCCAAATGAAGAAGAAGAAGAAACCCAAATGAAGAAGAAGAAGAAAAAACCCAAATGAAGAAGAAGAAGAAGAAGAAACCCAAATGAAGAAGAAGAAGAAGAAACCCAAATGAAGAAGAAGAAGAAACCCAAATGGAGAAGAAGAAGAAACCCAAATGAAGAAGAAGAAGAAACCCAAATGAAGAAGAAGAAGAAACCCAAATGAAGAAGAAGAAACCCAAATAAAGAAGAAGAAGAAACCCACATGAAGAAGAAGAAGAAACCCAAATGGAGAAGAAGAAGAAATCCAAATGGAGAAGAAGAAGAAACCCAAATGGAGAAAAGAAAAAGAAGAAGAAGAAACCCAAATGGAAAAGAAGAATAAGAAACCCAAATGGAGAAGAAGAAGAAGAAGAAACCCAAATGGAGAAGAAGAAGAAGAAGAAACCCAAATGGAGAAGAAGAAGAAACCCAAATGAAGAAGAAGAAGAAGAAGAAACCCAAATGAAGAAGAAGAAAAAAACCCAAATGAAGAAGAAGCAACCCAAATGAAGAAGAAGAAACCCAAATGAAGAAGAAGAAACCCAAATGAAGAAGAAGAAGAAACCCAAATGAAGAAGAAGAAGAAGAAACCCAAATGAAGAAGAAGAAGAAACCCAAATGGAGAAGAAGAAGAAGAAGAAACCCAAAATGGAGAAGAAGAAAAAGAAACCCAAAATGGAGAAGAAGAAGAAGAAACCCAAATGGAGAAGAAGAAGAAGAAGAAACCCAAAATGGAGAAGAAGAAGAAGAAACCCAAATGGAGAAGAAGAATAAGAAACCCAAATGGAGAAGAAGAAGAAGAAACCCAAAATGGAGAAGAAGAAGAAGAAACCCAAATGGAGAAGAAGAATAAGAAACCCAAATGGAGAAGAAGAATAAGAAACCCAAAATGGAGAAGAAGAAGAAGAAACCCAAATGGAGAAGAAGAAGAAACCCAAATGGAGAAGAAGAAGAAGAAACCCAAATGGAGAAGAAGAAGAAGAAACCCAAATGGAGAAGAAGAAGAAACCCAAAATGGAGAAGAAGAAGAAGCCAAATGGAGAAGAAGAAACCCAAATGAAGAAGAAGAAGAAGAAGAAACCCAAAATGGAGAAGAAGAAAAAGAAACCCAAAATGGAGAAGAAGAAGAAGAAACCCAAATGGAGAAGAAGAAGAAGAAACCCAAAATGGAGAAGAAGAAGAAGAAACCCAAATGGAGAAGAAGAATAAGAAACCCAAATGGAGAAGAAGAATAAGAAACCCAAATGGAGAAGAAGAATAAGAAACCCAAAATGGAGAAGAAGAAGAAGAAACCCAAATGGAGAAGAAGAAGAAACCCAAATGGAGAAGAAGAAGAAGAAACCCAAATGGAGAAGAAGAAGAAGAAACCCAAATGGAGAAGAAGAAGAAACCCAAAATGGAGAAGAAGAAGAAGCCAAATGGAGAAGAAGAAGAAACCCAAATGAAGAAGAAGAAGAAGAAACCCAAATGGAGGAGAAGAAGAAGAAGAAACCCAAATGGAGAAGAAGAAGAAGAAGTAGCCCAAATGGAGAAGAAGAAGAAGAAGAAACCCAAATGGAGAAGAAGAAGAAGAAACCCAAATGGAGGAGAAGAAGAAGAAACCCAAATGGAGAAGAAGAAGAAGAAACCCAAATGGAGAAGAAGAAGAAGAAACCCAAATGAAGAAGAAGAAGAAACCCAAATGAAGAAGAAGAAACCCAAATGGAGAAGAAGAAGAAGAAACCCAAATGGAGAAGAAGAAGAAGAAGAAGAAACCCAAATGAAGAAGAAGAAGAAGAAACCCAAATGAAGAAGAAGAAGAAACCCAAATGGAGAAGAAGAAGAAGAAGAAACCCAAATGGAGAAGAAGAAGAAGAAGTAACCCAAATGGAGAAGAAGAAGAAGAAGAAGAAACCCAAATGGAGAAGAAGAAGAAGAAACCCAAATGGAGAAGAAGAAGAAGAAGAAACCCAAATGGAGAAGAAGAAGAAACCCAAATGAAGAAGAAGAAGAAACCCAAATGAAGAAGAAGAAGAAGAAGAAACCCAAATGAAGAAGAAGAAAAAAAAACAAATGAAGAAGAAGAAACCCAAATGAAGAAGAAGAAGAAACCCAAATGAAGAAGAAGAAGAAGAAACCCAAATGAAGAAGAAGAAGAAACCCAAATGAAGAAGAAACCCAAATGAAGAAGAAGAAGAAACCCAAAATGGAGAAGAAGAAAAAGAAACCCAAAATGGAGAAGAAGAAGAAGAAACCCAAATGGAGAAGAAGAAGAAGAAGAAACCCAAATGGAGAAGAAGAATAAGAAACCCAAATGGAGAAGAAGAATAAGAAACCCAAAATGGAGAAGAAGAAGAAGAAACCCAAATGGAGAAGAAGAAGAAACCCAAATGGAGAAGAAGAAGAAGAAACCCAAATGGAGAAGAAGAAGAAGAAACCCAAATGGAGAAGAAGAAGAAACCCAAAATGGAGAAGAAGAAGAAGAAGCCAAATGGAGAAGAAGAAGAAACCCAAATGAAGAAGAAGAAGAAGAAACCCAAATGGAGGAGAAGAAGAAGAAGAAACCCAAATGGAGAAGAAGAAGAAGTAACCCAAATAGAGAAGAAGAAGAAACCCAAATGAAGAAGAAGAAACCCAAATGGAGAAGAAGAAGAAGAAGAAACCCAAATGGAGAAGAAGAAGAAACCCAAATGAAGAAGAAGAAGAAACCCAAATGGAGAAGAAGAAGAAGAAGAAACCCAAATGGAGAAGAAGAAGAAGAAGAAACCCAAATGGAGAAGAAGAAGAAGAAGAAGTAACCCAAATGGAGAAGAAGAAGAAACCCAAATGAAGAAGAAGAAGAAACCCAAATGAAGAAGAAGAAGAAACCCAAATGGAGAAGAAGAAGAAGAAGTAACCCAAATGGAGAAGAAGAAGAAACCCAAATGGAGAAGAAGAAGAAGAAACCCAAATGGAGAAGAAGAAGAAGAAGAAACCCAAATGGAGAAGAAGAAGAAGAAGAAACCCAAATGGAGAAGAAGAAGAAGAAGACCCAAATGAAGAAGAAGAAGAAGAAACCCAAATGGAGAAGAAGAAGAAGAAACCCAAATGAAGAAGAAGAAGAAACCCAAATGAAGAAGAAGAAGAAACCCAAATGGAGAAGAAGAAGAAGAAACCCAAATGGAGAAGAAGAAGAAGAAACCCACATGGAGAAGAAGAAGAAGAAACCCAAATGAAGAAGAAGAAGAAACCCAAATGAAGAAGAAGAAGAAAAAACCCAAATGAAGAAGAAGAAGAAACCCAAATGGAGAAGAAGAAGAAGAAACCCAAATGGAGAAGAAGAAGAAGAAACCCAAATGGAGAAGAAGAAGAAGAAGAAACCCAAATGGAGAAGAAGAAGAAGAAGTAACCCAAATGGAGAAGAAGAAGAAGAAACCCAAATGGAAAAGAAGAAGAAGAAACCCAAATGGAGAAGAAGAAGAAGAAGCCCAAATGGAGAAGAAGAAGAAGAAGAAACCCAAATGGAGAAGAAGAAGAAGAAACCCAAATGGAGGAGAAGAAGAAGAAACCCAAATGGAGAAGAAGAAGAAGAAGAAACCCAAATGGAGAAGAAGAAGAAGAAACCCAAATGGAGAAGAAGAAGAAGAAACCCAAATGGAGAAGAAGAAGAAGAAACCCAAATGAAGAAGAAGAAGAAACCCAAATGGAGAAGAAGAAGAAGAAGAAACCCAAAATGGAGAAGAAGAAGAAGAAGCCCAAATGGAGAAGAAGAAGAAACCCAAATGGAGAAGAAGAAGAAGAAACCCAAATGGAGGAGAAGAAGAAGAAGAAACCCAAATGGAGAAGAAGAAGAAGAAACCCAAATGGAGAAGAAGAAGAAGAAGAAACCCAAATGGAGAAGAAGAAGAAACCCAAATGGAGAAGAAGAAGAAGAAGAAACCCAAATGGAGAAGAAGAAGAAGAAGAAACCCAAATGGAGAAGAAGAAGAAACCCAAATGAAGAAGAAGAAGAAGAAACCCAAATGAAGAAGAAGAAAAAAAAACAAATGAAGAAGAAGAAACCCAAATGAAGAAGAAGAAGAAGAAACCCAAATGAAGAAGAAGAAGAAACCCAAATGAAGAAGAAGAAGAAGAAGAAACCCAAATGAAGAAGAAGAAGAAGAAACCCAAATGAAGAAGAAGAAGAAACCCAAATGGAGAAGAAGAAGAAGAAGAAACCCAAATGGAGAAGAAGAAGAAGAAGTAACCCAAATGGAGAAGAAGAAGAAGAAGAAGAAACCCAAATGGAGAAGAAGAAGAAGAAACCCAAATGGAGAAGAAGAAGAAGAAGAAACCCAAATGGAGAAGAAGAAGAAGAAACCCAAATGGAGAAGAAGAAGAAACCCAAATGAAGAAGAAGAAGAAGAAACCCAAATGAAGAAGAAGAAGAAGAAGAAACCCAAATGAAGAAGAAGAAAAAAAAACAAATGAAGAAGAAGAAACCCAAATGAAGAAGAAGAAGAAACCCAAATGGAGAAGAAGAAGAAGAAACCCAAATGGAGAAGAAGAAGAAGAAGAAACCCAAATGAAGAAGAAGAAGAAGAAACCCAAATGAAGAAGAAGAAGAAACCCAAATGGAGAAGAAGAAGAAGAAACCCAAATGGAGAAGAAGAAGAAGAAGTAACCCAAATGGAGAAGAAGAAGAAGAAGAAACCCAAATGGAGAAGAAGAAGAAGAAACCCAAATGGAGAAGAAGAAGAAGAAGAAACCCAAATGAAGAAGAAGAAGAAGAAGAAACCCAAATGAAGAAGAAGAAAAAAAAACAAATGAAGAAGAAGAAACCCAAATGAAGAAGAAGAAACCCAAATGAAGAAGAAGAAGAAGAAACCCAAATGAAGAAGAAGAAGAAACCCAAATGAAGAAGAAACCCAAATGAAGAAGAAGAAGAAACCCAAAATGGAGAAGAAGAAAAAGAAACCCAAAATGGAGAAGAAGAAGAAGAAACCCAAATGGAGAAGAAGAAGAAGAAACCCAAATGGAGAAGAAGAATAAGAAACCCAAATGGAGAAGAAGAATAAGAAACCCAAAATGGAGAAGAAGAAGAAGAAACCCACATGGAGAAGAAGAAGAAACCCAAATGGAGAAGAAGAAGAAGAAACCCAAATGGAGAAGAAGAAGAAGAAACCCAAATGGAGAAGAAGAAGAAACCCAAAATGGAGAAGAAGAAGAAGAAGCCAAATGGAGAAGAAGAAGAAACCCAAATGAAGAAGAAGAAGAAGAAACCCAAATGGAGGAGAAGAAGAAGAAGAAACCCAAATGGAGAAGAAGAAGAAGTAACCCAAGTAGAGAAGAAGAAGAAACCCAAATGAAGAAGAAGAAACCCAAATGGAGAAGAAGAAGAAGAAGAAACCCAAATGGAGAAGAAGAAGAAACCCAAATGAAGAAGAAGAAGAAACCCAAATGGAGAAGAAGAAGAAGAAACCCAAATGGAGAAGAAGAAGAAGAAACCCAAATGGAGAAGAAGAAGAAGAAGAAGTAACCCAAATGGAGAAGAAGAAGAAACCCAAATGAAGAAGAAGAAGAAACCCAAATGAAGAAGAAGAAGAAACCCAAATGGAGAAGAAGAAGAAGTAACCCAAATGGAGAAGAAGAAGAAACCCAAATGGAGAAGAAGAAGAAGAAACCCAAATGGAGAAGAAGAAGAAGAAGAAACCCAAATAGAGAAGAAGAAGAAGAAGAAACCCAAATGGAGAAGAAGAAGAAGAAGACCCAAATGAAGAAGAAGAAGAAGAAACCCAAATGGAGAAGAAGAAGAAGAAACCCAAATGAAGAAGAAGAAGAAACCCAAATGAATAAGAAGAAGAAACCCAAATGGAGAAGAAGAAGAAGAAACCCAAATGGAGAAGAAGAAGAAGAAACCCACATGGAGAAGAAGAAGAAGAAACCCAAATGAAGAAGAAGAAGAAACCCAAATGAAGAAGAAGAAGAAAAAACCCAAATGAAGAACAAGAAGAAGAAACCCAAATGAAGAAGAAGAAGAAGAAACCCAAATGAAGAAGAAGAAGAAACCCAAATGGAGAAGAAGAAGAAACCCAAATGAAGGAGAAGAAGAAAAAACACAAATGAAGAAGGAGAAGAAACCCAAATGAAGAAGAAGAAGAAACCCAAATGAAGAAGAAGAAACCCAAATGAAGAAGAAGAATAAACCCAAATAAAGAAGAAGAAGAAACCCACATGAAGAAGAAGAAGAAACCCAAATGGAGAAGAAGAAGAAGAAATCCAAATGGAGAAGAAGAAGAAACCCAAATGGAGAAAAGAAAAAGAAGAAGAAGAAACCCAAATGGAGAAGAAGAATAAGAAACCCAAATGAAGAAGAAGAAGAAACCCAAATGGAGAAGAAGAAGAAGAAACCCAAATGGAGAAGAAGAAGAAGAAACCCAAATGGAGAAGAAGAAGAAGAAGTAACCCAAATGGAGAAGAAGAAGAAGAAACCCAAATGGAAAAGAAGAAGAAGAAACCCAAATGGAGAAGAAGAAGAAGAAGCCCAAATGGAGAAGAAGAAGAAGAAGAAACCCAAATGGAGAAGAAGAAGAAGAAACCCAAATGGAGGAGAAGAAGAAGAAGAAACCCAAATGGAGAAGAAGAAGAAGAAGAAGAAGAAACCCAAATGGAGAAGAAGAAGAAGAAACCCAAATGGAGAAGAAGAAGAAGAAACCCAAATGGAGAAGAAGAAGAAGAAGAAGAAACCCAAATGAAGAAGAAGAAGAAACCCAAATGGAGAAGAAGAAGAAGAAGAAACCCAAAATGGAGAAGAAGAAGAAGAAGCCCAAATGGAGAAGAAGAAGAAACCCAAATGGAGAAGAAGAAGAAGAAACCCAAATGGAGGAGAAGAAGAAGAAGAAACCCAAATGGAGAAGAAGAAGAAGAAACCCAAATGGAGAAGAAGAAGAAGAAACCCAAATGGAGAAGAAGAAGAAACCCAAATGGAGAAGAAGAAGAAGAAGAAACCCAAATGGAGAAGAAGAAGAAGAAACCCAAATGGAGAAGAAGAAGAAACCCAAATGAAGAAGAAGAAGAAGAAACCCAAATGAAGAAGAAGAAAAAAAAACAAATGAAGAAGAAGAAACCCAAATGAAGAAGAAGAAGAAGAAACCCAAATGAAGAAGAAGAAGAAACCCAAATGAAGAAGAAGAAGAAACCCAAATGGAGAAGAAGAAGAAGAAGAAGAAACCCAAAATGGAGAAGAAGAAAAAGAAACCCAAAATGGAGAAGAAGAAGAAGAAACCCAAATGGAGAAGAAGAAGAAGAAGAAACCCAAAATGGAGAAGAAGAAGAAGAAACCCAAATGGAGAAGAAGAATAAGAAACCCAAATGGAGAAGAAGAATAAGAAACCCAAAATGGAGAAGAAGAAGAAGAAACCCAAATGGAGAAGAAGAAGAAACCCAAATGGAGAAGAAGAAGAAGAAACCCAAATGGAGAAGAAGAAGAAACCCAAAATGGAGAAGAAGAAGAAGCCAAATGGAGAAGAAGAAGAAACCCAAATGAAGAAGAAGAAGAAGAAACCCAAATGGAGGAGAAGAAGAAGAAGAAACCCAAATGGAGAAGAAGAAGAAGAAGTAGCCCAAATGGAGAAGAAGAAGAAGAAGAAACCCAAATGGAGAAGAAGAAGAAGAAGAAGAAACCCAAATGGAGGAGAAGAAGAAGAAGAAACCCAAATGGAGAAGAAGAAGAAGAAACCCAAATGGAGAAGAAGAAGAAGAAACCCAAATGAAGAAGAAGAAGAAACCCAAATGAAGAAGAAGAAACCCAAATGGAGAAGAAGAAGAAAAAACCCAAATGGAGAAGAAGAAGAAGAAGAAACCCAAATGAAGAAGAAGAAGAAGAAACCCAAATGAAGAAGAA
This sequence comes from Rana muscosa, assembly GCA_029206835.1. Classification (NCBI taxonomy): domain Eukaryota; kingdom Metazoa; phylum Chordata; class Amphibia; order Anura; family Ranidae; genus Rana; species Rana muscosa. Next base: position 370,509,973 of record CM055117.1, read on the forward strand.
GAAACCCAAATGGAGAAGAAGAAGAAGAAGAAACCCAAATGGAGAAGAAGAAGAAGAAGTAACCCAAATGGAGAAGAAGAAGAAGAAACCCAAATGGAGAAGAAGAAGAAGAAACCCAAATGGAGAAGAAGAAGAAGAAACCCAAATGGAGAAGAAGAAGAAACCCAAATGAAGAAGAAGAAGAAGAAACCCAAATGAAGAAGAAGAAACCCAAATGAAGAAGAAGAAACCCAAATGAAGAAGAAGAAACCCAAATGAAGAAGAAGAAGAAGAAACCCAAATGAAGAAGAAGAAGAAACCCAAATGAAGAAGAAACCCAAATGAAGAAGAAGAAGAAACCCAAAATGGAGAAGAAGAAGAAACCCAAAATGGAGAAGAAGAAGAAGAAACCCAAATGGAGAAGAAGAAGAAGAAGAAGAAACCCAAAATGGAGAAGAAGAAGAAGAAACCCAAATGGAGAAGAAGAATAAGAAACCCAAATGGAGAAGAAAAATAAGAAACCCAAAATGGAGAAGAAGAAGAAGAAACCCAAATGGAGAAGAAGAAGAAACCCAAATGGAGAAGAAGAAGAAGAAACCCAAATGGAGAAGAAGAAGAAGAAACCCAAATGGAGAAGAAGAAGAAGAAACCCAAATGGAGAAGAAGAAGAAACCCAAAATGGAGAAGAAGAAGAAGAAGCCAAATGGAGAAGAAGAAGAAACCCAAATGAAGAAGAAGAAGAAGAAACCCAAATGGAGGAGAAGAAGAAGAAGAAACCCAAATGGAGAAGAAGAAGAAGAAGTAACCCAAATGGAGAAGAAGAAGAAACCCAAATGAAGAAAAAGAAACCCAAATGGAGAAGAAGAAGAAGAAGAAACCCAAATGGAGAAGAAGAAGAAACCCAAATGAAGAAGAAGAAGAAACCCAAATGAAGAAGAAGAAGAAACCCAAATGGAGAAGAAGAAGAAGAAACCCAAATGGAGAAGAAGAAGAAGAAGAAGAAGTAACCCAAATGGAGAAGAAGAAGAAACCCAAATGAAGAAGAAGAAGAAACCCAAATGGAGAAGAAGAAGAAGAAGAAACCCAAATGGAGAAGAAGAAGAAGAAGTAACCCAAATGGAGAAGAAGAAGAAACCCAAATGGAGAAGAAGAAGAAGAAACCCAAATGGAGAAGAAGAAGAAGAAGAAACCCAAATGGAGAAGAAGAAGAAGAAACCCAAATGGAGAAGAAGAAGAAGAAACCCAAATGAAGAAGAAGAAGAAGAAACCCAAATGGAGAAGAAGAAGAAGAAACCCAAATGAAGAAGAAGAAGAAACCCAAATGAAGAAGAAGAAGAAACCCAAATGGAGAAGAAGAAGAAGAAACCCAAATGGAGAAGAAGAAGAAGAAACCCACATGGAGAAGAAGAAGAAACCCAAATGAAGAAGAAGAAGAAACCCAAATGAAGAAGAAGAAGAAAAAACCCAAATGAAGAAGAAGAAGAAGAAGAAACCCAAATGAAGAAGAAGAAGAAGAAACCCAAATGAAGAAGAAGAAGAAACCCAAATGGAGAAGAAGAAGAAACCCAAATGAAGGAGAAGAAGAAAAAACACAAATGAAGAAGGAGAAGAAACCCAAATGAAGAAGAAGAAGAAACCCAAATGAAGAAGAAGAAACCCAAATAAAGAAGAAGAAGAAACCCACATGAAGAAGAAGAAGAAACCCAAATGGAGAAGAAGAAGAAATCCAAATGGAGAAGAAGAAGAAACCCAAATGGAGAAAAGAAAAAGAAGAAGAAGAAACCCAAATGGAGAAGAAGAATAAGAAACCCAAATGGAGAAGAAGAAGAAGAAGAAGAAGAAACCCAAATGGAGAAGAAGAAGAAGAAACCCAAATGGAGAAGAAGAAGAAACCCAAATGAAGAAGAAGAAGAAGAAGAAACCCAAATGAAGAAGAAGAAAAAAACCCAAATGAAGAAGAAGAAACCCAAATGAAGAAGAAGAAACCCAAATGAAGAAGAAGAAGAAACCCAAATGGAGAAGAAGAAGAAACCCAAATGAAGAAGAAGAAGAAACCCAAATGAAGAAGAAGAAGAAACCCAAATGGAGAAGAAGAAGAAGAAACCCAAATGGAGAAGAAGAAGAAGAAGAAGTAACCCAAATGGAGAAGAAGAAGAAACCCAAATGAAGAAGAAGAAGAAACCCAAATGGAGAAGAAGAAGAAGAAGAAACCCAAATGGAGAAGAAGAAGAAGAAGTAACCCAAATGGAGAAGAAGAAGAAACCCAAATGGAGAAGAAGAAGAAGAAACCCAAATGGAGAAGAAGAAGAAGAAGAAACCCAAATGGAGAAGAAGAAGAAGAAGAAACCCAAATGGAGAAGAAGAAGAAGAAACCCAAATGAAGAAGAAGAAGAAGAAACCCAAATGGAGAAGAATAAGAAGAAGAAACCCAAATGAAGAAGAAGAAGAAACCCAAATGAAGAAGAAGAAGAAACCCAAATGGAGAAGAAGAAGAAGAAACCCAAATGGAGAAGAAGAAGAAACCCACATGGAGAAGAAGAAGAAACCCAAATGAAGAAGAAGAAGAAACCCAAATGAAGAAGAAGAAGAAAAAACCCAAATGAAGAAGAAGAAGAAGAAGAAACCCAAATGAAGAAGAAGAAGAAGAAACCCAAATGAAGAAGAAGAAGAAACCCAAATGGAGAAGAAGAAGAAACCCAAATGAAGAAGAAGAAGAAACCCAAATGAAGAAGAAGAAGAAACCCAAATGAAGAAGAAGAAACCCAAATAAAGAAGAAGAAGAAACCCACATGAAGAAGAAGAAGAAACCCAAATGGAGAAGAAGAAGAAATCCAAATGGAGAAGAAGAAGAAACCCAAATGGAGAAAAGAAAAAGAAGAAGAAGAAACCCAAATGGAAAAGAAGAATAAGAAACCCAAATGGAGAAGAAGAAGAAGAAGAAACCCAAATGGAGAAGAAGAAGAAGAAGAAACCCAAATGGAGAAGAAGAAGAAACCCAAATGAAGAAGAAGAAGAAGAAGAAACCCAAATGAAGAAGAAGAAAAAAACCCAAATGAAGAAGAAGCAACCCAAATGAAGAAGAAGAAACCCAAATGAAGAAGAAGAAACCCAAATGAAGAAGAAGAAGAAACCCAAATGAAGAAGAAGAAGAAGAAACCCAAATGAAGAAGAAGAAGAAACCCAAATGGAGAAGAAGAAGAAGAAGAAACCCAAAATGGAGAAGAAGAAAAAGAAACCCAAAATGGAGAAGAAGAAGAAGAAACCCAAATGGAGAAGAAGAAGAAGAAGAAACCCAAAATGGAGAAGAAGAAGAAGAAACCCAAATGGAGAAGAAGAATAAGAAACCCAAATGGAGAAGAAGAAGAAGAAACCCAAAATGGAGAAGAAGAAGAAGAAACCCAAATGGAGAAGAAGAATAAGAAACCCAAATGGAGAAGAAGAATAAGAAACCCAAAATGGAGAAGAAGAAGAAGAAACCCAAATGGAGAAGAAGAAGAAACCCAAATGGAGAAGAAGAAGAAGAAACCCAAATGGAGAAGAAGAAGAAGAAACCCAAATGGAGAAGAAGAAGAAACCCAAAATGGAGAAGAAGAAGAAGCCAAATGGAGAAGAAGAAACCCAAATGAAGAAGAAGAAACCCAAATGGAGGAGAAGAAGAAGAAGAAACCCAAATGGAGAAGAAGAAGAAGAAGTAACCCAAATGGAGAAGAAGAAGAAACCCAAATGAAGAAGAAGAAGAAACCCAAATGGAGAAGAAGAAGAAGAAGAAGTAACCCAAATGGAGAAGAAGAAGAAACCCAAATGAAGAAGAAGAAGAAACCCAAATGAAGAAGAAGAAGAAAAAAAAAACAAATGAAGAAGAAGAAACCCAAATGAAGAAGAAGAAGAAACCCAAATGAAGAAGAAGAAACCCAAATGAAGAAGAAGAAGAAACCCAAATGAAGAAGAAGAAGAAACCCAAATGAAGAAGAAGAAGAAACCCAAATGGAGAAGAAGAAGAAGAAACCCAAAATGGAGAAGAAGAAAAAGAAACCCAAAATGGAGAAGAAGAAACCCAAATGGAGAAGAAGAAGAAGAAACCCAAAATGGAGAAGAAGAAGAAGAAACCCAAATGGAGAAGAAGAATAAGAAACCCAAATGGAGAAGAAGAATAAGAAACCCAAAATGGAGAAGAAGAAGAAGAAACCCAAATGGAGAAGAAGAAGAAACCCAAATGGAGAAGAAGAAGAAACCCAAATGGAGAAGAAGAAGAAGAAACCAAAATGGAGAAGAAGAAGAAACCCAAAATGGAGAAGAAGAAGAAGAAGCCAAATGGAGAAGAAGAAGAAACCCAAATGAAGAAGAAGAAGAAACCCAAATGGAGGAGAAGAAGAAGAAGAAACCCAAATGGAGAAGAAGAAGAAGAAACCCAAATGGAGAAGAAGAAGAAACCCAAATGAAGAAGAAGAAGAAGAAGAAACCCAAATGAAGAAGAAGAAGAAGAAGAAAAAACCCAAATGAAGAAGAAGAAGAAGAAGAAACCCAAATGAAGAAGAAGAAGAAACCCAAATGAAGAAGAAGAAGAAACCCAAATGAAGAAGAAGAAGAAGAAGAAACCCAAATGAAGAAGAAGAAGAGAAACCCAAATGGAGAAGAAGAAGAAGAAGCCCAAATGGAGAAGAAGAAGAAGAAGAAACCCAAATGGAGAAGAAGAAGAAAAAGAAGAAACCCAAATGGAGAAGAAGAAGAAACCCAAATGAAGAAGAAGAAGAAGAAGAAGAAACCCAAATGAAGAAGAAGAAGAAACCCAAATGAAGAAGAAGAAGAAAAAACCCAAATGAAGAAGAAGAAGAAACCCAAATGAAGAAGAAGAAGAAACCCAAATGAAGAAGAAGAAGAAGAAACCCAAATGAAGAAGAAGAAGAAACCCAAATGGAGAAGAAGAAGAAGAAAAAACCCAAATGAAGAAGGAGAAGAAACCCAAATGAAGAAGAAGAAGAAACCCAAATGGAGAAGAAGAAGAAGAAGAAACCCAAATGGAGAAGAAGAAGAAACCCAAATGAAGAAGAAGAAGAAGAAACCCAAATGAAGAAGAAGAAGAAGAAGAAGAAGAAACCCAAATGAAGAAGAAGAAGAAACCCAAATGAAGAAGAAGAAGAAACCCAAATGAAGAAGAAGAAGAAGAAACCCAAATGAAGAAGAAGAAACCCAAAATGGAGAAGAAGAAGAAGAAACCCAAATGGAGAAGAAGAAAAAGAAGAAACCCAAAATGGAGAAGAAGAAGAAGAAACCCAAATGGAGAAGAAGAATAAGAAATCCAAAATGGAGAAGAAGAAGAAGAAGAAATCCAAATGGAGAAGAAGAAGAAGCCCAAATGGAGAAGAAGAAACCCAAATGGAGAAAAGAAGAAGAAGAAGATGAAGAAGAAGAAACCCAAATGGAGAAAAGAAGAAGAAGAAACCCAAATGAAGAAGAAGAAGAAACCCAAATGGAGAAGAAGAAGAAGAAACCCAAATGGAGAAGAAGAAGAAGAAGAAACCCAAATGGAGAAGAAGAAGAAGAAGAAACCCAAATGGAGAAGAAGAAGAAGAAGAAACCCAAATGGAGAAGAAGAAGAAACCCAAATGAAGAAGAAGAAGAAGAAGAAACCCAAATGAAGAAGAAGAAAAAAAAAACAAATGAAGAAGAAGAAACCCAAATGAAGAAGAAGAAGAAGAAGAAACCCAAATGAAGAAGAAGAAGAAGAAGAAGAAACCCAAATGAAGAAGAAGAAGAAACCCAAATGGAGAAGAAGAAGAAGAAGAAACCCAAAATGGAGAAGAAGAAAAAGAAACCCAAAATGGAGAAGAAGAAGAAGAAACCCAAATGGAGAAGAAGAAGAAGAAACCCAAAATGGAGAAGAAGAAGAAGAAACCCAAATGGAGAAGAAGAATAAGAAACCCAAATGGAGAAGAAGAATAAGAAACCCAAAATGGAGAAGAAGAAGAAGAAACCCAAATGGAGAAGAAGAAGAAACCCAAATGGAGAAGAAGAAGAAACCCAAATGGAGAAGAAGAAGAAGAAACCCAAATGGAGAAGAAGAAGAAACCCAAAATGGAGAAGAAGAAGAAGAAGCCAAATGGAGAAGAAGAAGAAACCCAAATGAAGAAGAAGAAGAAACCCAAATGGAGGAGAAGAAGAAGAAGAAACCCAAATGGAGAAGAAGAAGAAGAAGAAGTAGCCCAAATGGAGAAGAAGAAGAAACCCAAATGGAGAAGAAGAAGAAGAAGAAGAAACCCAAATGGAGGAGAAGAAGAAGAAGAAACCCAAATGGAGAAGAAGAAGAAGAAACCCAAATGGAGAAGAAGAAGAAGAAGAAACCCAAATGAAGAAGAAGAAGAAACCCAAATGAAGAAGAAGAAACCCAAATGGAGAAGAAGAAGAAACCCAAATGGAGAAGAAGAAGAAGAAACCCAAATTAAGAAGAAGAAGAAGAAACCCAAATGAAGAAGAAGAAGAAACCCAAATGGAGAAGAAGAAGAAACCCAAATGGAGAAGAAGAAGTAACCCAAATGGAGAAGAAGAAGAAGAAGAAGAAACCCAAATGGAGAAGAAGAAACCCAAATGGAGAAGAAGAAGAAGAAGAAACCCAAATGGAGAAGAAGAAGAAGAAACCCAAATGGAGAAGAAGAAGAAACCCAAATGAAGAAGAAGAAGAAGAAACCCAAATGAAGAAGAAGAAAAAAAAACAAATGAAGAAGAAGAAGAAGAAGAAACCCAAATGAAGAAGAAGAAACCCAAATGAAGAAGAAGAAGAAGAAACCCAAATGGAGAAGAAGAAGAAACCCAAATGAAGAAGAAGAAGAAGAAGAAACCCAAATGAAGAAGAAGAAAAAAACCCAAATGAAGAAGAAGAAACCCAAATGAAGAAGAAGAAACCCAAATGAAGAAGAAGAAGAAACCCAAATGAAGAAGAAGAAGAAACCCAAATGAAGAAGAAGAAGAAGAAACCCAAATGAAGAAGAAGAAGAAGAAACCCAAATGGAGAAGAAGAAGAAGAAGAAACCCAAAATGGAGAAGAAGAAAAAGAAACCCAAAATGGAGAAGAAGAAGAAGAAACCCAAATGGAGAAGAAGAAACCCAAAATGGAGAAGAAGAAGAAGAAACCCAAATGGAGAAGAAGAATAAGAAACCCAAATGGAGAAGAAGAAGAAGAAACCCAAAATGGAGAAGAAGAAGAAGAAACCCAAATGGAGAAGAAGAATAAGAAACCCAAATGGAGAAGAAGAAGAAACCCAAATGAAGAAGAAGAAGAAGAAACCCAAATGAAGAAGAAGAAGAAGAAGAAAAAACCCAAATGAAGAAGAAGAAGAAGAAGAAACCCAAATGAAGAAGAAGAAGAAACCCAAATGAAGAAGAAGAAGAAGAAGAAACCCAAATGAAGAAGAAGAAGAGAAACCCAAATGGAGAAGAAGAAGAAGAAGCCCAAATGGAGAAGAAGAAGAAGAAGAAACCCAAATGGAGAAGAAGAAGAAAAAGAAGAAACCCAAATGGAGAAGAAGAAGAAACCCAAATGAAGAAGAAGAAGAAGAAACCCAAATGAAGAAGAAGAAGAAACCCAAATGAAGAAGAAGAAGAAGAAAAAACCCAAATGAAGAAGAAGAAGAAACCCAAATGAAGAAGAAGAAGAAACCCAAATGAAGAAGAAGAAGAAACCCAAATGAAGAAGAAGAAGAAGAAACCCAAATGAAGAAGAAGAAGAAACCCAAATGGAGAAGAAGAAGAAGAAAAAACCCAAATGAAGAAGGAGAAGAAACCCAAATGAAGAAGAAGAAGAAGAAACCCAAATGGAGAAGAAGAAGAAGAAGAAACCCAAATGGAGAAGAAGAAGAAACCCAAATGAAGAAGAAGAAGAAACCCAAATGAAGAAGAAGAAGAAGAAGAAACCCAAATGAAGAAGAAGAAGAAACCCAAATGAAGAAGAAGAAGAAACCCAAATGAAGAAGAAGAAGAAGAAGAAACCCAAATGAAGAAGAAGAAACCCAAAATGGAGAAGAAGAAGAAGAAACCCAAATGGAGAAGAAGAAAAAGAAGAAACCCAAAATGGAGAAGAAGAAGAAGAAACCCAAATGGAGAAGAAGAATAAGAAATCCAAAATGGAGAAGAAGAAGAAGAAGAAACCCAAATGGAGAAGAAGAAGAAGCCCAAATGGAGAAGAAGAAACCCAAATGGAGAAAAGAAGAAGAAGAAGATGAAGAAGAAGAAACCCAAATGGAGAAAAGAAGAAGAAGAAGAAACCCAAATGAAGAAGAAGAAGAAACCCAAATGGAGAAGAAGAAGAAGAAACCCAAATGGAGAAGAAGAAGAAGAAGAAACCCAAATGGAGAAGAAGAAACCCAAATGGAGAAGAAGAAGAAGAAACCCAAATGGAGAAGAAGAAGAAACCCAAATGAAGAAGAAGAAGAAGAAACCCAAATGAAGAAGAAGAAAAAAAAACCAAATGAAGAAGAAGAAACCCAAATGAAGAAGAAGAAGAAGAAGAAACCCAAATGAAGAAGAAGAAGAAGAAACCCAAATGAAGAAGAAGAAGAAACCCAAATGGAGAAGAAGAAGAAGAAGAAGAAACCCAAAATGGAGAAGAAGAAAAAGAAACCCAAAATGGAGAAGAAGAAGAAGAAACCCAAATGGAGAAGAAGAAGAAGAAACCCAAAATGGAGAAGAAGAAGAAGAAACCCAAATGGAGAAGAAGAATAAGAAACCCAAATGGAGAAGAAGAATAAGAAACCCAAAATGGAGAAGAAGAAGAAGAAACCCAAATGGAGAAGAAGAAGAAACCCAAATGGAGAAGAAGAAGAAGAAACCCAAATGGAGAAGAAGAAGAAGAAACCCAAATGGAGAAGAAGAAGAAACCCAAAATGGAGAAGAAGAAGAAGAAGCCAAATGGAGAAGAAGAAGAAACCCAAATGAAGAAGAAGAAGAAACCCAAATGGAGGAGAAGAAGAAGAAGAAACCCAAATGGAGAAGAAGAAGAAGAAGAAGTAGCCCAAATGGAGAAGAAGAAGAAACCCAAATGGAGAAGAAGAAGAAGAAGAAACCCAAATGGAGGAGAAGAAGAAGAAGAAACCCAAATGGAGAAGAAGAAGAAGAAACCCAAATGGAGAAGAAGAAGAAGAAGAAACCCAAATGAAGAAGAAGAAGAAACCCAAATGAAGAAGAAGAAACCCAAATGGAGAAGAAGAAGAAGAAGAAACCCAAATGGAGAAGAAGAAGAAGAAACCCAAATTAAGAAGAAGAAGAAGAAACCCAAATGAAGAAGAAGAAGAAACCCAAATGGAGAAGAAGAAGAAACCCAAATGGAGAAGAAGAAGAAGAAGTAACCCAAATGGAGAAGAAGAAGAAGAAGAAACCCAAATGGAGAAGAAGAAACCCAAATGGAGAAGAAGAAGAAGAAGAAACCCAAATGGAGAAGAAGAAGAAGAAACCCAAATGGAGAAGAAGAAGAAACCCAAATGAAGAAGAAGAAGAAGAAACCCAAATGAAGAAGAAGAAAAAAAAACAAATGAAGAAGAAGAAGAAGAAGAAGAAACCCAAATGAAGAAGAAGAAACCCAAATGAAGAAGAAGAAGAAGAAACCCAAATGGAGAAGAAGAAGAAACCCAAATGAAGAAGAAGAAGAAGAAGAAACCCAAATGAAGAAGAAGAAAAAAACCCAAATGAAGAAGAAGAAACCCAAATGAAGAAGAAGAAACCCAAATGAAGAAGAAGAAACCCAAATGAAGAAGAAGAAGAAACCCAAATGAAGAAGAAGAAGAAGAAACCCAAATGAAGAAGAAGAAGAAGAAACCCAAATGGAGAAGAAGAAGAAGAAGAAACCCAAAATGGAGAAGAAGAAAAAGAAACCCAAAATGGAGAAGAAGAAGAAGAAACCCAAATGGTGAAGAAGAAGAAACCCAAAATGGAGAAGAAGAAGAAGAAACCCAAATGGAGAAGAAGAATAAGAAACCCAAATGGAGAAGAAGAAGAAGAAACCCAAAATGGAGAAGAAGAAGAAGAAACCCAAATGGAGAAGAAGAATAAGAAACCCAAATGGAGAAGAAGAATAAGAAACCCAAAATGGAGAAGAAGAAGAAGAAACCCAAATGGAGAAGAAGAAGAAACCCAAATGGAGAAGAAGAAGAAGAAACCCAAATGGAGAAGAAGAAGAAGAAACCCAAATGGAGAAGAAGAAGAAACCCAAAATGGAGAAGAAGAAGAAGCCAAATGGAGAAGAAGAAGAAACCCAAATGAAGAAGAAGAAGAAACCCAAATGGAGGAGAAGAAGAAGAAGAAACCCAAATGGAGAAGAAGAAGAAGAAGTAACCCAAATGGAGAAGAAGAAGAAACCCAAATGAAGAAGAAGAAGAAACCCAAATGGAGAAGAAGAAGAAGAAGAAGAAGTAACCGAAATGGAGAAGAAGAAGAAACCCAAATGAAGAAGAAGAAACCCAAATGAAGAAGAAGAAGAAAAAAAAACAAATGAAGAAGAAGAAACCCAAATGAAGAAGAAGAAGAAACCCAAATGAAGAAGAAGAAACCCAAATGAAGAAGAAGAAGAAGAAACCCAAATGAAGAAGAAGAAGAAACCCAAATGAAGAAGAAGAAGAAACCCAAATGGAGAAGAAGAAGAAGAAATCCAAAATGGAGAAGAAGAAAAAGAAACCCAAAATGGAGAAGAAGAAACCCAAATGGAGAAGAAGAAGAAGAAACCCAAAATGGAGAAGAAGAAGAAGAAACCCAAATGGAGAAGAAGAATAAGAAACCCAAATGGAGAAGAAGAATAAGAAACCCAAAATGGAGAAGAAGAAGAAGAAACCCAAATGGAGAAGAAGAAGAAACCCAAATGGAGAAGAAGAAGAAGAAGAAACCCAAATGGAGAAGAAGAAGAAGAAACCAAAATGGAGAAGAAGAAGAAACCCAAAATGGAGAAGAAGAAGAAGAAGCCAAATGGAGAAGAAGAAGAAACCCAAATGAAGAAGAAGAAGAAACCCAAATGGAGGAGAAGAAGAAGAAGAAACCCAAATGGAGAAGAAGAAGAAGAAACCCAAATGGAGAAGAAGAAGAAACCCAAATGAAGAAGAAGAAGAAGAAGAAGAAACCCAAATGAAGAAGAAGAAGAAGAAGAAAAAACCCAAATGAAGAAGAAGAAGAAGAAGAAACCCAAATGAAGAAGAAGAAGAAACCCAAATGAAGAAGAAGAAGAAACCCAAATGAAGAAGAAGAAGAAGAAGAAACCCAAATGAAGAAGAAGAAGAGAAACCCAAATGGAGAAGAAGAAGAAGAAGCCCAAATGGAGAAGAAGAAGAAGAAGAAACCCAAATGGAGAAGGAGAAGAAAAAGAAGAAACCCAAATGGAGAAGAAGAAGAAACCCAAATGAAGAAGAAGAAGAAGAAGAAACCCAAATGAAGAAGAAGAAGAAACCCAAATGAAGAAGAAGAAGAAGAAAAAACCCAAATGAAGAAGAAGAAGAAACCCAAATGAAGAAGAAGAAGAAACCCAAATGAAGAAGAAGAAGAAACCCAAATGAAGAAGAAGAAGAAGAAACCCAAATGAAGAAGAAGAAGAAGAAACCCAAATGGAGAAGAAGAAGAAGAAGAAAAAACCCAAATGAAGAAGGAGAAGAAACCCAAATGAAGAAGAAGAAGAAACCCAAATGGAGAAGAAGAAGAAGAAACCCAAATGGAGAAGAAGAAGAAACCCAAATGAAGAAGAAGAAGAAGAAACCCAAATGAAGAAGAAGAAGAAGAAGAAACCCAAATGAAGAAGAAGAAGAAACCCAAATGAAGAAGAAAAAGAAACCCAAATGAAGAAGAAGAAGAAGAAACCCAAATGAAGAAGAAGAAACCCAAAATGGAGAAGAAGAAGAAACCCAAATGGAGAAGAAGAAAAAGAAGAAACCCAAAATGGAGAAGAAGAAGAAGAAACCCAAATGGAGAAGAAGAATAAGAAATCCAAAATGGAGAAGAAGAAGAAGAAGAAACCCAAATGGAGAAGAAGAAGAAGAAGAAACCCAAATGGAGAAGAAGAAGAAGCCCAAATGGAGAAGAAGAAACCCAAATGGAGAAAAGAAGAAGAAGAAGATGAAGAAGAAGAAACCCAAATGGAGAAAAGAAGAAGAAGAAGAAACCCAAATGAAGAAGAAGAAGAAACCCAAATGGAGAAGAAGAAGAAGAAACCCAAATGGAGAAGAAGAAGAAGAAGAAACCCAAATGGAGAAGAAGAAGAAGAAGAAACCCAAATGGAGAAGAAGAAGAAACCCAAATGAAGAAGAAGAAGAAACCCAAATGAAGAAGAAGAAAAAAAAACCAAATGAAGAAGAAGAAACCCAAATGAAGAAGAAGAAGAAGAAACACAAATGAAGAAGAAGAAGAAGAAACCAAAATGAAGAAGAAGAAGAAACCCAAATGGAGAAGAAGAAGAAGAAGAAGAAACCCAAAATGGAGAAGAAGAAAAAGAAACCCAAAATGGAGAAGAAGAAGAAGAAGAAACCCAAATGGAGAAGAAGAAGAAGAAACCCAAAATGGAGAAGAAGAAGAAGAAACCCAAATGGAGAAGAAGAATAAGAAACCCAAATGGAGAAGAAGAATAAGAAACCCAAAATGGAGAAGAAGAAGAAGAAACCCAAATGGAGAAGAAGAAGAAACCCAAATGGAGAAGAAGAAGAAGAAACCCAAATGGAGAAGAAGAAGAAGAAACCCAAATGGAGAAGAAGAAGAAACCCAAAATGGAGAAGAAGAAGAAGCCAAATGGAGAAGAAGAAGAAACCCAAATGAAGAAGAAGAAGAAACCCAAATGGAGGAGAAGAAGAAGAAGAAACCCAAATGGAGAAGAAGAAGAAGAAGTAGCCCAAATGGAGAAGAAGAAGAAACCCAAATGGAGAAGAAGAAGAAGAAGAAACCCAAATGGAGGAGAAGAAGAAGAAGAAACCCAAATGGAGAAGAAGAAGAAGAAGAAACCCAAATGGAGAAGAAGAAGAAGAAGAAACCCAAATGAAGAAGAAGAAGAAACCCAAATGAAGAAGAAGAAACCCAAATGGAGAAGAAGAAGAAGAAGAAACCCAAATGGAGAAGAAGAAGAAGAAACCCAAATTAAGAAGAAGAAGAAGAAACCCAAATGAAGAAGAAGAAGAAACCCAAATGGAGAAGAAGAAGAAACCCAAATGGAGAAGAAGAAGAAGAAGTAACCCAAATGGAGAAGAAGAAGAAGAAGAAGAAACCCAAATGGAGAAGAAGAAGAAGAAACCCAAATGGAGAAGAAGAAGAAGAAGAAACCCAAATGGAGAAGAAGAAGAAGAAACCCAAATGGAGAAGAAGAAGAAACCCAAATGAAGAAGAAGAAACCCAAATGAAGAAGAAGAAAAAAAAACAAATGAAGAAGAAGAAACCCAAATGAAGAAGAAGAAGAAACCCAAATGAAGAAGAAGAAGAAGAAACCCAAATGAAGAAGAAGAAGAAACCCAAATGAAGAAGAAGAAGAAACCCAAATGGAGAAGAAGAAGAAGAAACCCAAAATGGAGAAGAAGAAAAAGAAACCCAAAATGGAGAAGAAGAAGAAGAAACCCAAATGGAGAAGAAGAAGAAGAAGAAACCCAAAATGGAGAAGAAGAATAAGAAACCCAAATGGAGAAGAAGAATAAGAAACCCAAAATGGAGAAGAAGAAGAAGAAGAAACCCAAATGGAGAAGAAGAAGAAACCCAAATGGAGAAGAAGAAGAAGAAACCCAAATGGAGGAGAAGAAGAAGAAGAAACCCAAATGGAGAAGAAGAAGAAGAAGTAACCCAAATGGAGAAGAAGAAGAAACCCAAATGAAGAAGAAGAAACCCAAATGGAGAAGAAGAAGAAGAAGAAACCCAAATGGAGAAGAAGAAGAAACCCAAATGAAGAAGAAGAAGAAACCCAAATGAAGAAGAAGAAACCCAAATGGAGAAGAAGAAGAAACCCAAATGGAGAAGAAGAATAAGAAACCCAAAATGGAGAAGAAGAAGAAGAAACCCAAATGGAGAAGAAGAAGAAACCCAAATGGAGAAGAAGAAGAAGAAACCCAAATGGAGAAGAAGAAGAAGAAACCCAAATGGAGAAGAAGAAGAAACCCAAAATGGAGAAGAAGAAGAAGCCAAATGGAGAAGAAGAAGAAACCCAAATGAAGAAGAAGAAGAAACCCAAATGGAGGAGAAGAAGAAGAAGAAACCCAAATGGAGAAGAAGAAGAAGAAGTAACCCAAATGGAGAAGAAGAAGAAACCCAAATGAAGAAGAAGAAGAAACCCAAATGGAGAAGAAGAAGAAGTAACCCAAATGGAGAAGAAGAAGAAACCCAAATGAAGAAGAAGAAGAAGAAACCCAAATGAAGAAGAAGAAGAAAAAAAAAACAAATGAAGAAGAAGAAACCCAAATGAAGAAGAAGAAGAAACCCAAATGAAGAAGAAGAAACCCAAATGAAGAAGAAGAAGAAACCCAAATGAAGAAGAAGAAGAAACCCAAATGAAGAAGAAGAAGAAACCCAAATGGAGAAGAAGAAGAAGAAACCCAAAATGGAGAAGAAGAAAAAGAAACCCAAAATGGAGAAGAAGAAACCCAAATGGAGAAGAAGAAGAAGAAACCCAAAATGGAGAAGAAGAAGAAGAAACCCAAATGGAGAAGAAGAATAAGAAACCCAAATGGAGAAGAAGAATAAGAAACCCAAAATGGAGAAGAAGAAGAAGAAACCCAAATGGAGAAGAAGAAGAAACCCAAATGGAGAAGAAGAAGAAGAAACCCAAATGGAGAAGAAGAAGAAGAAACCAAAATGGAGAAGAAGAAGAAACCCAAAATGGAGAAGAAGAAGAAGAAGCCAAATGGAGAAGAAGAAGAAACCCAAATGAAGAAGAAGAAGAAGAAACCCAAATGGAGGAGAAGAAGAAGAAGAAACCCAAATGGAGAAGAAGAAGAAGAAACCCAAATGGAGAAGAAGAAGAAACCCAAATGAAGAAGAAGAAGAAGAAGAAGAAACCCAAATGAAGAAGAAGAAGAAGAAGAAGAAAAAACCCAAATGAAGAAGAAGAAGAAGAAGAAACCCAAATGAAGAAGAAGAAGAAACCCAAATGAAGAAGAAGAAGAAACCCAAATGAAGAAGAAGAAGAAGAAGAAACCCAAATGAAGAAGAGAAACCCAAATGGAGAAGAAGAAGAAGAAGCCCAAATGGAGAAGAAGAAGAAGAAGAAACCCAAATGGAGAAGAAGAAGAAAAAGAAGAAACCCAAATGGAGAAGAAGAAGAAACCCAAATGAAGAAGAAGAAGAAACCCAAATGAAGAAGAAGAAACCCAAATGAAGAAGAAGAAGAAGAAAAAACCCAAATGAAGAAGAAGAAGAAACCCAAATGAAGAAGAAGAAGAAACCCAAATGAAGAAGAAGAAGAAACCCAAATGAAGAAGAAGAAGAAGAAACCCAAATGAAGAAGAAGAAGAAACCCAAATGGAGAAGAAGAAGAAGAAAAAACCCAAATGAAGAAGGAGAAGAAACCCAAATGAAGAAGAAGAAGAAGAAACCCAAATGGAGAAGAAGAAGAAGAAGAAACCCAAATGGAGAAGAAGAAGAAACCCAAATGAAGAAGAAGAAGAAGAAACCCAAATGAAGAAGAAGAAGAAGAAGAAACCCAAATGAAGAAGAAGAAGAAACCCAAATGAAGAAGAAGAAGAAGAAACCCAAATGAAGAAGAAGAAGAAGAAACCCAAATGAAGAAGAAGAAACCCAAAATGGAGAAGAAGAAGAAGAAACCCAAATGGAGAAGAAGAAAAAGAAGAAACCCAAAATGGAGAAGAAGAAGAAGAAACCCAAATGGAGAAGAAGAATAAGAAATCCAAAATGGAGAAGAAGAAGAAGAAGAAACCCAAATGGAGAAGAAGAAGAAGAAGAAACCCAAATGGAGAAGAAGAAGAAGCCCAAATGGAGAAGAAGAAACCCAAATGGAGAAAAGAAGAAGAAGAAGATGAAGAAGAAGAAACCCAAATGGAGAAAAGAAGAAGAAGAAGAAACCCAAATGAAGAAGAAGAAGAAACCCAAATGGAGAAGAAGAAGAAGAAACCCAAATGGAGAAGAAGAAGAAGAAGAAACCCAAATGGAGAAGAAGAAGAAGAAGAAACCCAAATGGAGAAGAAGAAGAAGAAGAAACCCAAATGGAGAAGAAGAAGAAACCCAAATGAAGAAGAAGAAGAAGAAACCCAAATGAAGAAGAAGAAAAAAAAAACCAAATGAAGAAGAAGAAACCCAAATGAAGAAGAAGAAGAAGAAGAAACCCAAATGAAGAAGAAGAAACCCAAATGAAGAAGAAGAAGAAACCCAAATGGAGAAGAAGAAGAAGAAGAAACCCAAAATGGAGAAGAAGAAAAAGAAACCCAAAATGGAGAAGAAGAAGAAGAAGAAACCCAAATGGAGAAGAAGAAGAAGAAACCCAAAATGGAGAAGAAGAAGAAGAAACCCAAATGGAGAAGAAGAAGAAGAAACCCAAATGAAGAAGAAGAAGAAGAAAAAACCCAAATGAAGAAGAAGAAGAAACCCAAATGAAGAAGAAGAAGAAACCCAAATGAAGAAGAAGAAGAAACCCAAATGAAGAAGAAGAAGAAGAAACCCAAATGAAGAAGAAGAAGAAACCCAAATGGAGAAGAAGAAGAAGAAAAAACCCAAATGAAGAAGGAGAAGAAACCCAAATGAAGAAGAAGAAGAAGAAACCCAAATGGAGAAGAAGAAGAAGAAGAAGAAACCCAAATGGAGAAGAAGAAGAAACCCAAATGAAGAAGAAGAAGAAGAAACCCAAATGAAGAAGAAGAAGAAGAAGAAGAAACCCAAATGAAGAAGAAGAAGAAACCCAAATGAAGAAGAAGAAGAAGAAACCCAAATGAAGAAGAAGAAGAAGAAACCCAAATGAAGAAGAAGAAACCCAAAATGGAGAAGAAGAAGAAGAAACCCAAATGGAGAAGAAGAAAAAGAAGAAACCCAAAATGGAGAAGAAGAAGAAGAAACCCAAATGGAGAAGAAGAATAAGAAATCCAAAATGGAGAAGAAGAAGAAGAAGAAACCCAAATGGAGAAGAAGAAGAAGAAGAAACCCAAATGGAGAAGAAGAAGAAGCCCAAATGGAGAAGAAGAAACCCAAATGGAGAAAAGAAGAAGAAGATGAAGAAGAAGAAACCCAAATGGAGAAAAGAAGAAGAAGAAGAAACCCAAATGAAGAAGAAGAAGAAACCCAAATGGAGAAGAAGAAGAAGAAACCCAAATGGAGAAGAAGAAGAAGAAGAAACCCAAATGGAGAAGAAGAAGAAACCCAAATGAAGAAGAAGAAGAAGAAACCCAAATGAAGAAGAAGAAAAAAAAAACCAAATGAAGAAGAAGAAACCCAAATGAAGAAGAAGAAGAAGAAGAAGAAGAAACCCAAATGAAGAAGAAGAAGAAACCCAAATGAAGAAGAAGAAGAAACCCAAATGGAGAAGAAGAAGAAGAAGAAACCCAAAATGGAGAAGAAGAAAAAGAAACCCAAAATGGAGAAGAAGAAGAAGAAGAAACCCAAATGGAGAAGAAGAAGAAGAAACCCAAAATGGAGAAGAAGAAGAAGAAACCCAAATGGAGAAGAAGAATAAGAAACCCAAATGGAGAAGAAGAATAAGAAACCCAAAATGGAGAAGAAGAAGAAACCCAAATGGAGAAGAAGAAGAAACCCAAATGGAGAAGAAGAAGAAGAAACCCAAATGGAGAAGAAGAAGAAGAAACCCAAATGGAGAAGAAGAAGAAACCCAAAATGGAGAAGAAGAAGAAGAAGCCAAATGGAGAAGAAGAAGAAACCCAAATGAAGAAGAAGAAGAAACCCAAATGGAGGAGAAGAAGAAGAAGAAACCCAAATGGAGAAGAAGAAGAAGAAGAAGTAGCCCAAATGGAGAAGAAGAAGAAACCCAAATGGAGAAGAAGAAGAAGAAGAAGAAACCCAAATGGAGGAGAAGAAGAAGAAGAAACCCAAATGGAGAAGAAGAAGAAGAAACCCAAATGGAGAAGAAGAAGAAGAAACCCAAATGAAGAAGAAGAAGAAACCCAAATGAAGAAGAAGAAACCCAAATGGAGAAGAAGAAGAAGAAGAAACCCAAATGGAGAAGAAGAAGAAGAAACCCAAATGAAGAAGAAGAAGAAGAAACCCAAATGAAGAAGAAGAAGAAACCCAAATGGAGAAGAAGAAGAAACCCAAATGGAGAAGAAGAAGAAGAAGTAACCCAAATGGAGAAGAAGAAGAAGAAGAAACCCAAATGGAGAAGAAGAAGAAGAAACCCAAATGGAGAAGAAGAAGAAGAAGAAACCCAAATGGAGAAGAAGAAGAAGAAACCCAAATGGAGAAGAAGAAGAAACCCAAATGAAGAAGAAGAAGAAACCCAAATGAAGAAGAAGAAAAAAAAACAAATGAAGAAGAAGAAACCCAAATGAAGAAGAAGAAGAAACCCAAATGAAGAAGAAGAAGAAGAAACCCAAATGAAGAAGAAGAAACCCAAATGAAGAAGAAGAAGAAACCCAAATGGAGAAGAAGAAGAAACCCAAAATGGAGAAGAAGAAAAAGAAACCCAAAATGGAGAAGAAGAAGAAGAAACCCAAATGGAGAAGAAGAAGAAGAAGAAACCCAAAATGGAGAAGAAGAAGAAGAAACCCAAATGGAGAAGAAGAATAAGAAACCCAAATGGAGAAGAAGAATAAGAAACCCAAAATGGAGAAGAAGAAGAAGAAACCCAAATGGAGAAGAAGAAGAAACCCAAATGGAGAAGAAGAAGAAGAAACCCAAATGGAGAAGAAGAAGAAGAAACCCAAATGGAGAAGAAGAAGAAACCCAAAATGGAGAAGAAGAAGAAGAAGCCAAATGGAGAAGAAGAAGAAACCCAAATGAAGAAGAAGAAGAAACCCAAATGGAGGAGAAGAAGAAGAAGAAACCCAAATGGAGAAGAAGAAGAAGAAGTAACCCAAATGGAGAAGAAGAAGAAACCCAAATGAAGAAGAAGAAACCCAAATGGAGAAGAAGAAGAAGAAGAAACCCAAATGGAGAAGAAGAAGAAACCCAAATGAAGAAGAAGAAGAAACCCAAATGAAGAAGAAGAAACCCAAATGGAGAAGAAGAAGAAGAAACCCAAATGTAGAAGAAGAAGAAGAAGTAACCCAAATGGAGAAGAAGAAGAAACCCAAATGAAGAAGAAGAAGAAACCCAAATGGAGAAGAAGAAGAAGAAACCCAAATGGAGAAGAAGAAGAAGAAGTAACCCAAATGGAGAAGAAGAAGAAGAAGACCCAAATGGAGAAGAAGAAGAAGAAACCCAAATGGAGAAGAAGAAACCCAAAATGGAGAAGAAGAAAAAGAAACCCAAAATGGAGAAGAAGAAACCCAAATGGAGAAGAAGAAGAAGAAACCCAAAATGGAGAAGAAGAAGAAGAAACCCAAATGGAGAAGAAGAATAAGAAACCCAAATGGAGAAGAAGAATAAGAAACCCAAAATGGAGAAGAAGAAGAAGAAACCCAAATGGAGAAGAAGAAGAAACCCAAATGGAGAAGAAGAAGAAGAAACCCAAATGGAGAAGAAGAAGAAGAAACCAAAATGGAGAAGAAGAAGAAACCCAACATGGAGAAGAAGAAGAAGCCAAATGGAGAAGAAGAAGAAACCCAAATGAAGAAGAAGAAGAAGAAACCCAAATGGAGGAGAAGAAGAAGAAGAAACCCAAATGGAGAAGAAGAAGAAGAAACCCAAATGGAGAAGAAGAAGAAACCCAAATGAAGAAGAAGAAGAAACCCAAATGAAGAAGAAGAAGAAGAAGAAGAAAAAACCCAAATGAAGAAGAAGAAGAAGAAACACAAATGAAGAAGAAGAAGAAGAAACCCAAATGAAGAAGAAGAAGAAACCCAAATGAAGAAGAAGAAGAAGAAGAAGAAGAAACCCAAATGAAGAAGAAGAAGAGAAACCCAAATGGAGAAGAAGAAGAAGAAGAAGCCCAAATGGAGAAGAAAAAGAAGAAGAAACCCAAATGGAGAAGAAGAAGAAAAAGAAGAAACCCAAATGGTGAAGAAGAAGAAACCCAAATGAAGAAGAAGAAGAAACCCAAATGAAGAAGAAGAAGAAACCCAAATGAAGAAGAAGAAGAAGAAAAAACCCAAATGAAGAAGAAGAAGAAACCCAAATGAAGAAGAAGAAGAAGAAACCCAAATGAAGAAGAAGAAGAAACCCAAATGGAGAAGAAGAAGAAGAAGAAAAAACCCAAATGAAGAAGGAGAAGAAACCCAAATGAAGAAGAAGAAGAAGAAGAAGAAACCCAAATGGAGAAGAAGAAGAAGAAGAAACCCAAATGGAGAAGAAGAAGAAACCCAAATGAAGAAGAAGAAGAAGAAACCCAAATGAAGAAGAAGAAGAAGAAACCCAAATGAAGAAGAAGAAGAAACCCAAATGAAGAAGAAGAAGAAGAAGAAACCCAAATGAAGAAGAAGAAGAAGAAACCCAAATGAAGAAGAAGAAACCCAAAATGGAGAAGAAGAAGAAGAAACCCAAATGGAGAAGAAGAAAAAGAAGAAACCCAAAATGGAGAAGAAGAAGAAGAAACCCAAATGGAGAAGAAGAATAAGAAATCCAAAATGGAGAAGAAGAAGAAGAAGAAACCCAAATGGAGAAGAAGAAGAAGAAGAAACCCAAATGGAGAAGAAGAAGAAGCCCAAATGGAGAAGAAGAAACCCAAATGGAGAAAAGAAGAAGAAGAAGATGAAGAAGAAGAAACCCAAATGGAGAAAAGAAGAAGAAGAAGAAACCCAAATGAAGAAGAAGAAGAAACCCAAATGGAGAA
Source organism: Rana muscosa (assembly GCA_029206835.1). Taxonomy (NCBI): domain Eukaryota; kingdom Metazoa; phylum Chordata; class Amphibia; order Anura; family Ranidae; genus Rana; species Rana muscosa. The sequence goes on from CM055117.1 coordinate 370,530,764, forward strand.
GAAGAAACCCAAATGGAGAAGAAGAAGAAGAAGAAACCCAAATGGAGAAGAAGAAGAAGAAGAAACCCAAATGGAGAAGAAGAAGAAACCCAAATGAAGAAGAAGAAGAAGAAGAAACCCAAATGAAGAAGAAGAAAAAAAAACCAAATGAAGAAGAAGAAACCCAAATGAAGAAGAAGAAGAAGAAGAAACCCAAATGAAGAAGAAGAAGAAACCCAAATGAAGAAGAAGAAGAAACCCAAATGGAGAAGAAGAAGAAGAAGAAGAAGAAACCCAAAATGGAGAAGAAGAAAAAGAAACCCAAAATGGAGAAGAAGAAGAAGAAGAAACCCAAATGGAGAAGAAGAAGAAGAAGAAACCCAAAATGGAGAAGAAGAAGAAGAAACCCAAATGGAGAAGAAGAATAAGAAACCCAAATGGAGAAGAAGAATAAGAAACCCAAAATGGAGAAGAAGAAGAAGAAACCCAAATGGAGAAGAAGAAGAAACCCAAATGGAGAAGAAGAAGAAGAAACCCAAATGGAGAAGAAGAAGAAGAAACCCAAAATGGAGAAGAAGAAGAAGAAACCCAAATGGAGAAGAAGAATAAGAAACCCAAATGGAGAAGAAGAATAAGAAACCCAAAATGGAGAAGAAGAAGAAGAAACCCAAATGGAGAAGAAGAAGAAGCCAAATGGAGAAGAAGAAGAAACCCAAATGAAGAAGAAGAAGAAGAAACCCAAATGGAGGAGAAGAAGAAGAAACCCAAATGGAGAAGAAGAAGAAGAAGTAGCCCAAATGGAGAAGAAGAAGAAACCCAAATGGAGAAGAAGAAGAAGAAACCCAAATGGAGGAGAAGAAGAAGAAGAAACCCAAATGAAGAAGAAGAAGAAGAAACCCAAATGAAGAAGAAGAAACCCAAATGAAGAAGAAGAAGAAACCCAAATGGAGAAGAAGAAGAAACCCAAAATGGAGAAGAAGAAAAAGAAACCCAAAATGGAGAAGAAGAAGAAGAAACCCAAATGGAGAAGAAGAAGAAGAAGAAACCCAAAATGGAGAAGAAGAAGAAGAAACCCAAATGGAGAAGAAGAATAAGAAACCCAAATGGAGAAGAAGAATAAGAAACCCAAAATGGAGAAGAAGAAGAAGAAACCCAAATGGAGAAGAAGAAGAAACCCAAATGGAGAAGAAGAAGAAGAAACCCAAATGGAGAAGAAGAAGAAGAAACCCAAATGGAGAAGAAGAAGAAACCCAAAATGGAGAAGAAGAAGAAGAAGCCAAATGGAGAAGAAGAAGAAACCCAAATGAAGAAGAAGAAGAAACCCAAATGGAGGAGAAGAAGAAGAAGAAACCCAAATGGAGAAGAAGAAGAAGAAGTAACCCAAATGGAGAAGAAGAAGAAACCCAAATGAAGAAGAAGAAACCCAAATGGAGAAGAAGAAGAAGAAACCCAAATGGAGAAGAAGAAGAAACCCAAATGAAGAAGAAGAAGAAACCCAAATGAAGAAGAAGAAACCCAAATGGAGAAGAAGAAGAAGAAACCCAAATGTAGAAGAAGAAGAAGAAGTAACCCAAATGGAGAAGAAGAAGAAACCCAAATGAAGAAGAAGAAGAAACCCAAATGGAGAAGAAGAAGAAGAAACCCAAATGGAGAAGAAGAAGAAGAAGACCCAAATGGAGAAGAAGAAGAAGAAACCCAAATGGAGAAGAAGAAACCCAAAATGGAGAAGAAGAAAAAGAAACCCAAAATGGAGAAGAAGAAACCCAAATGGAGAAGAAGAAGAAGAAACCCAAAATGGAGAAGAAGAAGAAGAAACCCAAATGGAGAAGAAGAATAAGAAACCCAAATGGAGAAGAAGAATAAGAAACCCAAAATGGAGAAGAAGAAGAAGAAACCCAAATGGAGAAGAAGAAGAAACCCAAATGGAGAAGAAGAAGAAGAAACCCAAATGGAGAAGAAGAAGAAGAAACCAAAATGGAGAAGAAGAAGAAACCCAAAATGGAGAAGAAGAAGAAGCCAAATGGAGAAGAAGAAGAAACCCAAATGAAGAAGAAGAAGAAGAAACCCAAATGGAGGAGAAGAAGAAGAAGAAACCCAAATGGAGAAGAAGAAGAAGAAACCCAAATGGAGAAGAAGAAGAAACCCAAATGAAGAAGAAGAAGAAGAAACCCAAATGAAGAAGAAGAAGAAGAAGAAAAAACCCAAATGAAGAAGAAGAAGAAGAAGAAGAAACACAAATGAAGAAGAAGAAGAAACCCAAATGAAGAAGAAGAAACCCAAATGAAGAAGAAGAAGAAGAAACCCAAATGAAGAAGAAGAAGAGAAACCCAAATGGAGAAGAAGAAGAAGAAGAAGCCCAAATGGAGAAGAAAAAGAAGAAGAAACCCAAATGGAGAAGAAGAAGAAAAAGAAGAAACCCAAATGGAGAAGAAGAAGAAACCCAAATGAAGAAGAAGAAGAAACCCAAATGAAGAAGAAGAAGAAACCCAAATGAAGAAGAAGAAGAAAAAACCCAAATGAAGAAGAAGAAGAAACCCAAATGAAGAAGAAGAAGAAACCCAAATGAAGAAGAAGAAGAAGAAACCCAAATGAAGAAGAAGAAGAAACCCAAATGGAGAAGAAGAAGAAGAAGAAAAAACCCAAATGAAGAAGGAGAAGAAACCCAAATGATGAAGAAGAAGAAGAAGAAACCCAAATGGAGAAGAAGAAGAAGAAGAAACCCAAATGGAGAAGAAGAAGAAACCCAAATGAAGAAGAAGAAGAAGAAACCCAAATGAAGAAGAAGAAGAAGAAACCCAAATGAAGAAGAAGAAGAAACCCAAATGAAGAAGAAGAAGAAGAAGAAGAAACCCAAATGAAGAAGAAGAAGAAGAAACCCAAATGAAGAAGAAGAAACCCAAAATGGAGAAGAAGAAGAAGAAACCCAAATGGAGAAGAAGAAAAAGAAGAAACCCAAAATGGAGAAGAAGAAGAAGAAACCCAAATGGAGAAGAAGAATAAGAAATCCAAAATGGAGAAGAAGAAGAAGAAGAAACCCAAATGGAGAAGAAGAAGAAGAAGAAACCCAAATGGAGAAGAAGAAGAAGCCCAAATGGAGAAGAAGAAACCCAAATGGAGAAAAGAAGAAGAAGAAGATGAAGAAGAAGAAACCCAAATGGAGAAAAGAAGAAGAAGAAGAAACCCAAATGAAGAAGAAGAAGAAACCCAAATGGAGAAGAAGAAACCCAAATGGAGAAGAAGAAGAAGAAGAAGAAACCCAAATGGAGAAGAAGAAGAAGAAGAAACCCAAATGGAGAAGAAGAAGAAACCCAAATGAAGAAGAAGAAGAAGAAGAAACCCAAATGAAGAAGAAGAAAAAAAAAACAAATGAAGAAGAAGAAACCCAAATGAAGAAGAAGAAGAAGAAGAAGAAGAAACCCAAATGAAGAAGAAGAAGAAACCCAAATGAAGAAGAAGAAGAAACCCAAATGGAGAAGAAGAAGAAGAAGAAACCCAAAATGGAGAAGAAGAAAAAGAAACCCAAAATGGAGAAGAAGAAGAAGAAGAAACCCAAATGGAGAAGAAGAAGAAGAAGAAACCCAAAATGGAGAAGAAGAAGAAGAAACCCAAATGGAGAAGAAGAATAAGAAACCCAAATGGAGAAGAAGAATAAGAAACCCAAAATGGAGAAGAAGAAGAAGAAACCCAAATGGAGAAGAAGAAGAAACCCAAATGGAGAAGAAGAAGAAGAAACCCAAATGGAGAAGAAGAAGAAGAAACCCAAATGGAGAAGAAGAAGAAACCCAAAATGGAGAAGAAGAAGAAGAAGAAGCCAAATGGAGAAGAAGAAGAAACCCAAATGAAGAAGAAGAAGAAGAAACCCAAATGGAGGAGAAGAAGAAGAAGAAACCCAAATGGAGAAGAAGAAGAAGAAGTAGCCCAAATGGAGAAGAAGAAGAAACCCAAATGGAGAAGAAGAAGAAGAAACCCAAATGGAGGAGAAGAAGAAGAAGAAACCCAAATGGAGAAGAAGAAGAAGAAACCCAAATGGAGAAGAAGAAGAAGAAGAAACCCAAATGAAGAAGAAGAAGAAACCCAAATGAAGAAGAAGAAACCCAAATGGAGAAGAAGAAGAAGAAACCCAAATGGAGAAGAAGAAGAAGAAACCCAAATGAAGAAGAAGAAGAAGAAACCCAAATGAAGAAGAAGAAACCCAAATGGAGAAGAAGAAGAAACCCAAATGGAGAAGAAGAAGAAGAAGAAGTAACCCAAATGGAGAAGAAGAAGAAGAAGAAGAAGAAACCCAAATGGAGAAGAAGAAGAAGAAACCCAAATGGAGAAGAAGAAGAAGAAGAAGAAACCCAAATGGAGAAGAAGAAGAAGAAACCCAAATGGAGAAGAAGAAGAAACCCAAATGAAGAAGAAGAAGAAACCCAAATGAAGAAGAAGAAAAAAAAACAAATGAAGAAGAAGAAACCCAAATGAAGAAGAAGAAGAAACCCAAATGAAGAAGAAGAAGAAGAAGAAACCCAAATGAAGAAGAAGAAGAAGAAACCCAAATGAAGAAGAAGAAGAAACCCAAATGAAGAAGAAGAAACCCAAATGGAGAAGAAGAAGAAGAAACCCAAAATGGAGAAGAAGAAAAAGAAACCCAAAATGGAGAAGAAGAAGAAGAAACCCAAATGGAGAAGAAGAAGAAGAAGAAACCCAAAATGGAGAAGAAGAAGAAGAAACCCAAATGGAGAAGAAGAATAAGAAACCCAAATGGAGAAGAAGAATAAGAAACCCAAAATGGAGAAGAAGAAGAAGAAACCCAAATGGAGAAGAAGAAGAAACCCAAATGGAGAAGAAGAAGAAGAAACCCAAATGGAGAAGAAGAAGAAGAAACCCAAATGGAGAAGAAGAAGAAACCCAAAATGGAGAAGAAGAAGAAGAAGCCAAATGGAGAAGAAGAAGAAACCCAAATGAAGAAGAAGAAGAAACCCAAATGGAGGAGAAGAAGAAGAAGAAACCCAAATGGAGAAGAAGAAGAAGAAGTAACCCAAATGGAGAAGAAGAAGAAACCCAAATGAAGAAGAAGAAACCCAAATGGAGAAGAAGAAGAAGAAGAAACCCAAATGGAGAAGAAGAAGAAACCCAAATGAAGAAGAAGAAGAAACCCAAATGAAGAAGAAGAAGAAACCCAAATGGAGAAGAAGAAGAAGAAGAAACCCAAATGGAGAAGAAGAAGAAGTAACCCAAATGGAGAAGAAGAAGAAACCCAAATGGAGAAGAAGAAGAAGAAGAAACCCAAATGGAGAAGAAGAAGAAGAAGAAACCCAAATGGAGAAGAAGAAGAAGAAGAAACCCAAATGGAGAAGAAGAAGAAGAAACCCAAATGAAGAAGAAGAAGAAGAAACCCAAATGGAGAAGAAGAAGAAACCCAAATGAAGAAGAAGAAACCCAAATGAAGAAGAAGAAGAAACCCAAATGGAGAAGAAGAAGAAGAAACCCAAATGAAGAAGAAGAAACCCAAATGAAGAAGAAGAAGAAACCCAAATGGAGAAGAAGAAGAAGAAGTAACCCAAATGGAGAAGAAGAAGAAGAAGAAACCCAAATGGAGAAGAAGAAGAAGAAACCCAAATGGAGAAGAAGAAGAAGAAGAAACCCAAATGGAGAAGAAGAAGAAGAAGAAACCCAAATGGAGAAGAAGAAGAAGAAACCCAAATGGAGAAGAAGAAGAAGAAGAAACCCAAATGGAGAAGAAGAAGAAGAAACCCAAATGAAGAAGAAGAAGAAGAAACCCAAATGGAGAAGAAGAAGAAGAAACCCAAATGAAGAAGAAGAAACCCAAATGAAGAAGAAGAAGAAACCCAAATGGAGAAGAAGAAGAAGAAACCCAAATGAAGAAGAAGAAACCCAAATGAAGAAGAAGAAGAAACCCAAATGGAGAAGAAGAAGAAGAAGTAACCCAAATGGAGAAGAAGAAGAAGAAGAAACCCAAATGGAGAAGAAGAAGAAGAAACCCAAATGGAGAAGAAGAAGAAGAAGAAACCCAAATGGAGAAGAAGAAGAAGAAGAAACCCAAATGGAGAAGAAGAAGAAGAAGAAGAAACCCAAATGGAGAAGAAGAAGAAGAAGAAACCCAAATGGAGAAGAAGAAGAAGAAACCCAAATGAAGAAGAAGAAGAAGAAACCCAAATGGAGAAGAAGAAGAAGAAACCCAAATGAAGAAGAAGAAACCCAAATGAAGAAGAAGAAGAAACCCAAATGGAGAAGAAGAAGAAGAAACCCAAATGGAGAAGAAGAAGAAGAAACCCAAATGGAGAAGAAGAAGAAGAAGAAACCCACATGGAGAAGAAGAAGAAGAAACCCAAATGAAGAAGAAGAAGAAGAAACCCAAATGAAGAAGAAGAAGAAAAAACCCAAATGAAGAAGAAGAAGAAGAAGAAGAAACCCAAATGAAGAAGAAGAAGAAACCCAAATGAAGAAGAAGAAGAAACCCAAATGGAGAAGAAGAAGAAACCCAAATGAAGGAGAAGAAGAAAAAACACAAATGAAGAAGGAGAAGAAACCCAAATGAAGAAGAAGAAGAAACCCAAATGAAGAATTAGAAGAAACCCAAATGAAGAAGAAGAAGAAACCCAAATAAAGAAGAAGAAGAAACCCACATGAAGAAGAAGAAGAAGAAGAAACCCAAATGGAGAAGAAGAAGAAGAAACCCAAATGGAGAAGAAGAAGAAACCCAAATGGAGAAAAGAAAAAGAAGAAGAAGAAACCCAAATGGAGAAGAAGAATAAGAAACACAAATGGAGAAGAAGAAGAAGAAGAAGAAACCCAAATGGAGAAGAAGAAGAAGAAGAAACCCAAATGGAGAAGAAGAAGAAGAAACCCAAATGAAGAAGAAGAAAAAAAAACAAATGAAGAAGAAGAAACCCAAATGAAGAAGAAGAAACCCAAATGAAGAAGAAGAAGAAACCCAAATGAAGAAGAAGAAGAAGAAACCCAAATGAAGAAGAAGAAGAAGAAGAAACCCAAATGAAGAAGAAGAAGAAACCCAAATGGAGAAGAAGAAGAAGAAACCCAAAATGGAGAAGAAGAAAAAGAAACCCAAAATGGAGAAGAAGAAGAAGAAACCCAAATGGAGAAGAAGAAGAAGAAGAAACCCAAAATGGAGAAGAAGAAGAAGAAACCCAAATGGAGAAGAAGAATAAGAAACCCAAATGGAGAAGAAGAAGAAGAAACCCAAAATGGAGAAGAAGAAGAAGAAACCCAAATGGAGAAGAAGAATAAGAAACCCAAATGGAGAAGAAGAATAAGAAACCCAAAATGGAGAAGAAGAAGAAACCCAAATGGAGAAGAAGAAGAAACCCAAATGGAGAAGAAGAAGAAGAAACCCAAATGGAGAAGAAGAAGAAGAAGAAACCCAAATGGAGAAGAAGAAGAAACCCAAAATGGAGAAGAAGAAGAAGCCAAATGGAGAAGAAGAAGAAACCCAAATGAAGAAGAAGAAGAAGAAGAAACCCAAATGGAGGAGAAGAAGAAGAAGAAACCCAAATGGAGAAGAAGAAGAAGTAAACCAAATGGAGAAGAAGAAGAAACCCAAATGAAGAAGAAGAAGAAACCCAAATGGAGAAGAAGAAGAAGAAGAAACCCAAATGGAGAAGAAGAAGAAACCCAAATGAAGAAGAAGAAGAAACCCAAATGAAGAAGAAGAAACCCAAATGGAGAAGAAGAAGAAGAAGTAACCCAAATGGAGAAGAAGTAGAAACCCAAATGAAGAAGAAGAAGAAACCCAAATGGAGAAGAAGAAGAAGAAGAAACCCAAATGGAGAAGAAGAAGAAGTAACCCAAATGGAGAAGAAGAAGAAGAAACCCAAATGGAGAAGAAGAAGAAGAAACCCAAATGGAGAAGAAGAAGAAGAAACCCAAATGGAGAAGAAGAAGAAGAAACCCAAATGGAGAAGAAGAAGAAACCCAAATGGAGAAGAAGAAGAAACCCAAATGAAGAAGAAGAAGAAGAAACCCAAATGGAGAAGAAGAAGAAGAAACCCAAATGAAGAAGAAGAAGAAACCCAAATGAAGAAGAAGAAGAAACCCAAATGGAGAAGAAAAAGAAGAAACCCAAATGGAGAAGAAGAAGAAAAAGAAGAAACCCAAATGGGGAAGAAGAAGAAACCCAAATGAAGAAGAAGAAGAAACCCAAATGAAGAAGAAGAAGAAACCCAAATGAAGAAGAAGAAGAAGAAAAAACCCAAATGAAGAAGAAGAAGAAACCCAAATGAAGAAGAAGAAGAAGAAACCCAAATGAAGAAGAAGAAGAAGAAACCCAAATGAAGAAGAAGAAGAAACCCAAATGGAGAAGAAGAAGAAGAAGAAAAAACCCAAATGAAGAAGGAGAAGAAACCCAAATGAAGAAGAAGAAGAAGAAGAAACCCAAATGGAGAAGAAGAAGAAGAAGAAACCCAAATGGAGAAGAAGAAGAAACCCAAATGAAGAAGAAGAAGAAGAAACCCAAATGAAGAAGAAGAAGAAGAAGAAACCCAAATGAAGAAGAAGAAGAAACCCAAATGAAGAAGAAGAAGAAGAAACCCAAATGAAGAAGAAGAAGAAGAAACCCAAATGAAGAAGAAGAAACCCAAAATGGAGAAGAAGAAGAAGAAACCCAAATGGAGAAGAAGAAAAAGAAGAAACCCAAAATGGAGAAGAAGAAGAAGAAACCCAAATGGAGAAGAAGAATAAGAAATCCAAAATGGAGAAGAAGAAGAAGAAACCCAAATGGAGAAGAAGAAGAAGAAGAAACCCAAATGGAGAAGAAGAAGAAGCCCAAATGGAGAAGAAGAAACCCAAATGGAGAAAAGAAGAAGAAGAAGATGAAGAAGAAGAAACCCAAATGGAGAAAAGAAGAAGAAGAAGAAACCCAAATGAAGAAGAAGAAGAAACCCAAATGGAGAAGAAGAAACCCAAATGGAGAAGAAGAAGAAGAAGAAACCCAAATGGAGAAGAAGAAGAAGAAGAAACCCAAATGGAGAAGAAGAAGAAACCCAAATGAAGAAGAAGAAGAAGAAGAAACCCAAGTGAAGAAGAAGAAAAAAAAAACAAATGAAGAAGAAGAAACCCAAATGAAGAAGAAGAAGAAGAAGAAGAAACCCAAATGAAGAAGAAGAAGAAACCCAAATGAAGAAGAAGAAGAAACCCAAATGGAGAAGAAGAAGAAGAAGAAGAAACCCAAAATGGAGAAGAAGAAAAAGAAACCCAAAATGGAGAAGAAGAAGAAGAAGAAACCCAAATGGAGAAGAAGAAGAAGAAGAAACCCAAAATGGAGAAGAAGAAGAAGAAACCCAAATGGAGAAGAAGAATAAGAAACCCAAATGGAGAAGAAGAATAAGAAACCCAAAATGGAGAAGAAGAAGAAGAAACCCAAATGGAGAAGAAGAAGAAACCCAAATGGAGAAGAAGAAGAAGAAACCCAAATGGAGAAGAAGAAGAAGAAACCCAAATGGAGAAGAAGAAGAAACCCAAAATGGAGAAGAAGAAGAAGAAGCCAAATGGAGAAGAAGAAGAAACCCAAATGAAGAAGAAGAAGAAGAAACCCAAATGGAGGAGAAGAAGAAGAAGAAACCCAAATGGAGAAGAAGAAGAAGAAGTAGCCCAAATGGAGAAGAAGAAGAAACCCAAATGGAGAAGAAGAAGAAGAAACCCAAATGGAGGAGAAGAAGAAGAAGAAACCCAAATGAAGAAGAAGAAGAAGAAACCCAAATGAAGAAGAAGAAACCCAAATGAAGAAGAAGAAGAAACCCAAATGGAGAAGAAGAAGAAACCCAAAATGGAGAAGAAGAAAAAGAAACCCAAAATGGAGAAGAAGAAGAAGAAACCCAAATGGAGAAGAAGAAGAAGAAGAAGAAACCCAAAATGGAGAAGAAGAAGAAGAAACCCAAATGGAGAAGAAGAATAAGAAACCCAAATGGAGAAGAAGAATAAGAAACCCAAAATGGAGAAGAAGAAGAAGAAACCCAAATGGAGAAGAAGAAGAAACCCAAATGGAGAAGAAGAAGAAGAAACCCAAATGGAGAAGAAGAAGAAGAAACCCAAATGGAGAAGAAGAAGAAACCCAAAATGGAGAAGAAGAAGAAGAAGCCAAATGGAGAAGAAGAAGAAACCCAAATGAAGAAGAAGAAGAAACCCAAATGGAGGAGAAGAAGAAGAAGAAACCCAAATGGAGAAGAAGAAGAAGAAGTAACCCAAATGGAGAAGAAGAAGAAACCCAAATGAAGAAGAAGAAACCCAAATGGAGAAGAAGAAGAAGAAGAAACCCAAATGGAGAAGAAGAAGAAACCCAAATGAAGAAGAAGAAGAAGAAACCCAAATGAAGAAGAAGAAACCCAAATGGAGAAGAAGAAGAAGAAACCCAAATGTAGAAGAAGAAGAAGAAGTAACCCAAATGGAGAAGAAGAAGAAACCCAAATGAAGAAGAAGAAGAAACCCAAATGGAGAAGAAGAAGAAGAAACCCAAATGGAGAAGAAGAAGTAACCCAAATGGAGAAGAAGAAGAAGAAGAAGACCCAAATGGAGAAGAAGAAGAAGAAACCCAAATGGAGAAGAAGAAACCCAAAATGGAGAAGAAGAAAAAGAAACCCAAAATGGAGAAGAAGAAACCCAAATGGAGAAGAAGAAGAAGAAACCCAAAATGGAGAAGAAGAAGAAGAAACCCAAATGGAGAAGAAGAATAAGAAACCCAAATGGAGAAGAAGAATAAGAAACCCAAAATGGAGAAGAAGAAGAAGAAACCCAAATGGAGAAGAAGAAGAAACCCAAATGGAGAAGAAGAAGAAGAAACCCAAATGGAGAAGAAGAAGAAGAAACCAAAATGGAGAAGAAGAAGAAACCCAAAATGGAGAAGAAGAAGAAGCCAAATGGAGAAGAAGAAGAAACCCAAATGAAGAAGAAGAAGAAGAAACCCAAATGGAGGAGAAGAAGAAGAAGAAACCCAAATGGAGAAGAAGAAGAAGAAACCCAAATGGAGAAGAAGAAGAAACCCAAATGAAGAAGAAGAAGAAACCCAAATGAAGAAGAAGAAGAAGAAGAAGAAGAAAAAACCCAAATGAAGAAGAAGAAGAAGAAGAAACACAAATGAAGAAGAAGAAGAAACCCAAATGAAGAAGAAGAAACCCAAATGAAGAAGAAGAAGAAGAAGAAGAAGAAACCCAAATGAAGAAGAAGAAGAGAAACCCAAATGGAGAAGAAGAAGAAGAAGAAGCCCAAATGGAGAAGAAAAAGAAGAAGAAACCCAAATGGAGAAGAAGAAGAAAAAGAAGAAACCCAAATGGAGAAGAAGAAGAAACCCAAATGAAGAAGAAGAAGAAACCCAAATGAAGAAGAAGAAGAAACCCAAATGAAGAAGAAGAAGAAGAAAAAACCCAAATGAAGAAGAAGAAGAAACCCAAATGAAGAAGAAGAAGAAGAAACCCAAATGAAGAAGAAGAAGAAACCCAAATGAAGAAGAAGAAGAAACCCAAATGGAGAAGAAGAAGAAGAAGAAAAAACCCAAATGAAGAAGGAGAAGAAACCCAAATGAAGAAGAAGAAGAAGAAGAAACCCAAATGGAGAAGAAGAAGAAGAAGAAACCCAAATGGAGAAGAAGAAGAAACCCAAATGAAGAAGAAGAAGAAGAAACCCAAATGAAGAAGAAGAAGAAGAAACCCAAATGAAGAAGAAGAAGAAACCCAAATGAAGAAGAAGAAGAAGAAGAAACCCAAATGAAGAAGAAGAAGAAGAAACCCAAATGAAGAAGAAGAAACCCAAAATGGAGAAGAAGAAGAAGAAACCCAAATGGAGAAGAAGAAAAAGAAGAAACCCAAAATGGAGAAGAAGAAGAAGAAACCCAAATGGAGAAGAAGAATAAGAAATCCAAAATGGAGAAGAAGAAGAAGAAGAAACCCAAATGGAGAAGAAGAAGAAGAAACCCAAATGGAGAAGAAGAAGCCCAAATGGAGAAGAAGAAACCCAAATGGAGAAAAGAAGAAGAAGAAGATGAAGAAGAAGAAACCCAAATGGAGAAAAGAAGAAGAAGAAGAAACCCAAATGAAGAAGAAGAAGAAACCCAAATGGAGAAGAAGAAACCCAAATGGAGAAGAAGAAGAAGAAGAAACCCAAATGGAGAAGAAGAAGAAGAAGAAACCCAAATGGAGAAGAAGAAGAAACCCAAATGAAGAAGAAGAAGAAGAAGAAACCCAAATGAAGAAGAAGAAAAAAAAACCAAATGAAGAAGAAGAAACCCAAATGAAGAAGAAGAAGAAGAAGAAACCCAAATGAAGAAGAAGAAGAAACCCAAATGAAGAAGAAGAAGAAACCCAAATGGAGAAGAAGAAGAAGAAGAAACCCAAAATGGAGAAGAAGAAAAAGAAACCCAAAATGGAGAAGAAGAAGAAGAAGAAACCCAAATGGAGAAGAAGAAGAAGAAGAAACCCAAAATGGAGAAGAAGAAGAAGAAACCCAAATGGAGAAGAAGAATAAGAAACCCAAATGGAGAAGAAGAATAAGAAACCCAAAATGGAGAAGAAGAAGAAGAAACCCAAATGGAGAAGAAGAAGAAACCCAAATGGAGAAGAAGAAGAAGAAACCCAAATGGAGAAGAAGAAGAAGAAACCCAAATGGAGAAGAAGAAGAAACCCAAAATGGAGAAGAAGAAGAAGAAGAAGCCAAATGGAGAAGAAGAAGAAACCCAAATGAAGAAGAAGAAGAAGAAGAAACCCAAATGGAGGAGAAGAAGAAGAAGAAACCCAAATGGAGAAGAAGAAGAAGAAGTAGCCCAAATGGAGAAGAAGAAGAAACCCAAATGGAGAAGAAGAAGAAGAAACCCAAATGGAGGAGAAGAAGAAGAAGAAACCCAAATGGAGAAGAAGAAGAAGAAACCCAAATGGAGAAGAAGAAGAAGAAGAAACCCAAATGAAGAAGAAGAAGAAACCCAAATGAAGAAGAAGAAACCCAAATGGAGAAGAAGAAGAAGAAACCCAAATGGAGAAGAAGAAGAAACCCAAATGAAGAAGAAGAAGAAGAAACCCAAATGAAGAAGAAGAAACCCAAATGGAGAAGAAGAAGAAACCCAAATGGAGAAGAAGAAGAAGAAGAAGTAACCCAAATGGAGAAGAAGAAGAAGAAGAAGAAACCCAAATGGAGAAGAAGAAGAAGAAACCCAAATGGAGAAGAAGAAGAAGAAGAAACCCAAATGGAGAAGAAGAAGAAGAAACCCAAATGGAGAAGAAGAAGAAACCCAAATGAAGAAGAAGAAGAAACCCAAATGAAGAAGAAGAAAAAAAAACAAATGAAGAAGAAGAAACCCAAATGAAGAAGAAGAAACCCAAATGAAGAAGAAGAAGAAGAAGAAACCCAAATGAAGAAGAAGAAGAAACCCAAATGAAGAAGAAGAAGAAACCCAAATGAAGAAGAAGAAACCCAAATGGAGAAGAAGAAGAAGAAACCCAAAATGGAGAAGAAGAAAAAGAAACCCAAAATGGAGAAGAAGAAGAAGAAACCCAAATGGAGAAGAAGAAGAAGAAGAAACCCAAAATGGAGAAGAAGAAGAAGAAACCCAAATGGAGAAGAAGAATAAGAAACCCAAATGGAGAAGAAGAATAAGAAACCCAAAATGGAGAAGAAGAAGAAGAAACCCAAATGGAGAAGAAGAAGAAACCCAAATGGAGAAGAAGAAGAAGAAACCCAAATGGAGAAGAAGAAGAAGAAACCCAAATGGAGAAGAAGAAGAAACCCAAAATGGAGAAGAAGAAGAAGAAGCCAAATGGAGAAGAAGAAGAAACCCAAATGAAGAAGAAGAAGAAACCCAAATGGAGGAGAAGAAGAAGAAGAAACCCAAATGGAGAAGAAGAAGAAGAAGTAACCCAAATGGAGAAGAAGAAGAAACCCAAATGAAGAAGAAGAAACCCAAATGGAGAAGAAGAAGAAGAAACCCAAATGGAGAAGAAGAAGAAACCCAAATGAAGAAGAAGAAGAAACCCAAATGAAGAAGAAGAAGAAACCCAAATGGAGAAGAAGAAGAAGAAGAAACCCAAATGGAGAAGAAGAAGAAGTAACCCAAATGGAGAAGAAGAAGAAACCCAAATGAAGAAGAAGAAGAAACCCAAATGGAGAAGAAGAAGAAGAAGAAACCCAAATGGAGAAGAAGAAGAAGAAGAAGTAACCCAAATGGAGAAGAAGAAGAAGAAGAAACCCAAATGGAGAAGAAGAAGAAGAAGAAACCCAAATGGAGAAGAAGAAGAAGAAACCCAAATGAAGAAGAAGAAGAAACCCAAATGGAGAAGAAGAAGAAGAAACCCAAATGAAGAAGAAGAAACCCAAATGAAGAAGAAGAAGAAACCCAAATGGAGAAGAAGAAGAAGAAACCCAAATGAAGAAGAAGAAACCCAAATGAAGAAGAAGAAGAAACCCAAATGGAGAAGAAGAAGAAGAAGTAACCCAAATGGAGAAGAAGAAGAAGAAGAAACCCAAATGGAGAAGAAGAAGAAGAAACCCAAATGGAGAAGAAGAAGAAGAAGAAACCCAAATGGAGAAGAAGAAGAAACCCAAATGGAGAAGAAGAAGAAGAAGAAACCCAAATGGAGAAGAAGAAGAAGAAGAAACCCAAATGGAGAAGAAGAAGAAGAAACCCAAATGAAGAAGAAGAAGAAGAAACCCAAATGGAGAAGAAGAAGAAGAAACCCAAATGAAGAAGAAGAAACCCAAATGAAGAAGAAGAAGAAACCCAAATGGAGAAGAAGAAGAAGAAACCCAAATGAAGAAGAAGAAACCCAAATGAAGAAGAAGAAGAAACCCAAATGGAGAAGAAGAAGAAGAAGTAACCCAAATGGAGAAGAAGAAGAAGAAGAAACCCAAATGGAGAAGAAGAAGAAGAAACCCAAATGGAGAAGAAGAAGAAGAAACCCAAATGGAGAAGAAGAAGAAGAAGAAACCCAAATGGAGAAGAAGAAGAAGAAGAAACCCAAATGGAGAAGAAGAAGAAGAAGAAACCCAAATGGAGAAGAAGAAGAAGAAACCCAAATGAAGAAGAAGAAGAAGAAACCCAAATGGAGAAGAAGAAGAAGAAACCCAAATGAAGAAGAAGAAACCCAAATGAAGAAGAAGAAGAAACCCAAATGGAGAAGAAGAAGAAGAAACCCAAATGGAGAAGAAGAAGAAGAAACCCAAATGGAGAAGAAGAAGAAGAAGAAACCCACATGGAGAAGAAGAAGAAGAAACCCAAATGAAGAAGAAGAAGAAGAAACCCAAATGAAGAAGAAGAAGAAAAAACCCAAATGAAGAAGAAGAAGAAGAAGAAACCCAAATGAAGAAGAAGAAGAAACCCAAATGAAGAAGAAGAAGAAACCCAAATGGAGAAGAAGAAGAAACCCAAATGAAGGAGAAGAAGAAAAAACACAAATGAAGAAGGAGAAGAAACCCAAATGAAGAAGAAGAAGAAACCCAAATGAAGAATTAGAAGAAACCCAAATGAAGAAGAAGAAGAAACCCAAATAAAGAAGAAGAAGAAACCCACATGAAGAAGAAGAAGAAGAAGAAACCCAAATGGAGAAGAAGAAGAAGAAACCCAAATGGAGAAGAAGAAGAAACCCAAATGGAGAAAAGAAAAAGAAGAAGAAGAAACCCAAATGGAGAAGAAGAATAAGAAACACAAATGGAGAAGAAGAAGAAGAAGAAGAAACCCAAATGGAGAAGAAGAAGAAGAAGAAACCCAAATGGAGAAGAAGAAGAAGAAACCCAAATGAAGAAGAAGAAAAAAAAACAAATGAAGAAGAAGAAACCCAAATGAAGAAGAAGAAACCCAAATGAAGAAGAAGAAGAAACCCAAATGAAGAAGAAGAAGAAGAAACCCAAATGAAGAAGAAGAAGAAGAAGAAACCCAAATGAAGAAGAAGAAGAAACCCAAATGGAGAAGAAGAAGAAACCCAAAATGGAGAAGAAGAAAAAGAAACCCAAAATGGAGAAGAAGAAGAAGAAACCCAAATGGAGAAGAAGAAGAAGAAACCCAAAATGGAGAAGAAGAAGAAGAAACCCAAATGGAGAAGAAGAATAAGAAACCCAAATGGAGAAGAAGAAGAAGAAACCCAAAATGGAGAAGAAGAAGAAGAAACCCAAATGGAGAAGAAGAATAAGAAACCCAAATGGAGAAGAAGAATAAGAAACCCAAAATGGAGAAGAAGAAGAAACCCAAATGGAGAAGAAGAAGAAACCCAAATGGAGAAGAAGAAGAAGAAACCCAAATGGAGAAGAAGAAGAAGAAGAAGAAACCCAAATGGAGAAGAAGAAGAAACCCAAAATGGAGAAGAAGAAGAAGCCAAATGGAGAAGAAGAAGAAACCCAAATGAAGAAGAAGAAGAAACCCAAATGGAGGAGAAGAAGAAGAAGAAACCCAAATGGAGAAGAAGAAGAAGTAAACCAAATGGAGAAGAAGAAGAAACCCAAATGAAGAAGAAGAAGAAACCCAAATGGAGAAGAAGAAGAAGAAGAAACCCAAATGGAGAAGAAGAAGAAACCCAAATGAAGAAGAAGAAGAAACCCAAATGAAGAAGAAGAAGAAGAAACCCAAATGGAGAAGAAGAAGAAGAAGAAGAAGTAACCCAAATGGAGAAGAAGAAGAAACCCAAATGAAGAAGAAGAAGAAACCCAAATGGAGAAGAAGAAGAAGAAACCCAAATGGAGAAGAAGAAGAAGTAACCCAAATGGAGAAGAAGAAGAAGAAACCCAAATGGAGAAGAAGAAGAAGAAACCCAAATGGAGAAGAAGAAGAAGAAACCCAAATGGAGAAGAAGAAGAAGAAACCCAAATGGAGAAGAAGAAGAAACCCAAATGGAGAAGAAGAAGAAACCCAAATGAAGAAGAAGAAGAAGAAACCCAAATGGAGAAGAAGAAGAAGAAACCCAAAGAAGAAGAAGAAGAAACCCAAATGAAGAAGAAGAAGAAACCCAAATGGAGAAGAAGAAGAAGAAACCCAAATGGAGAAGACGAAGAAGAAGAAACCCACATGGAGAAGAAGAAGAAGAAACCCAAATGAAGAAGAAGAAGAAACCCAAATGAAGAAGAAGAAGAAAAAACCCAAATGAAGAAGAAGAAGAAGAAACCCAAATGAAGAAGAAGAAGAAGAAACCCAAATGAAGAAGAAGAAACCCAAATGAAGAATAAGAAGAAACCCAAATGGAGAAGAAGAAGAAACCCAAATGAAGGAGAAGAAGAAAAAACACAAATGAAGAAGGAGAAGAAACCCAAATGAAGAAGAAGAAGAAACCCAAAATGAAGAAGAAGAAGAAGAAACCCAAATGAAGAAGAAGAAACCCAAATGAAGAAGAAGAAGAAACCCAAATGAAGAAGAAGAAGAAACCCACATGGAGAAGAAGAAGAAGAAACCCAAATGGAGAAGAAGAAGAAGAAGAAACCCAAATGGAGAAAAGAAAAAGAAGAAGAAACCCAAATGGAGAAGAAGAATAAGAAACCCAAATGGAGAAGAAGAAGAAGAAGAAACCCAAATGGAGAAGAAGAAGAAGAAACCCAAATGGAGAAGAAGAAGAAGAAACCCAAATAAAGAAGAAGAAGAAGAAGAAGAAAAAACCCAAATGAAGAAGAAGAAGAAGAAAAAACCCAAATGAAGAAGAAGAAGAAGAAACACAAATGAAGAAGAAGAAGAAGAAACCCAAATGAAGAAGAAGAAGAAACCCAAATGAAGAAGAAGAAGAAGAAGAAGAAACCCAAATGAAGAAGAAGAAGAGAAACCCAAATGGAGAAGAAGAAGAAGAAGAAGCCCAAATGGAGAAGAAAAAGAAGAAGAAACCCAAATGGAGAAGAAGAAGAAAAAGAAGAAACCCAAATGGAGAAGAAGAAGAAACCCAAATGAAGAAGAAGAAGAAACCCAAATGAAGAAGAAGAAGAAACCCAAATGAAGAAGAAGAAGAAGAAGAAAAAACCCAAATGAAGAAGAAGAAGAAACCCAAATGAAGAAGAAGAAGAAGAAACCCAAATGAAGAAGAAGAAGAAGAAACCCAAATGAAGAAGAAGAAGAAACCCAAATGGAGAAGAAGAAGAAGAAGAAAAAACCCAAATGAAGAAGGAGAAGAAACCCAAATGAAGAAGAAGAAGAAGAAGAAGAAACCCAAATGGAGAAGAAGAAGAAGAAGAAACCCAAATGGAGAAGAAGAAGAAACCCAAATGAAGAAGAAGAAGAAGAAACCCAAATGAAGAAGAAGAAGAAGAAACCCAAATGAAGAAGAAGAAGAAACCCAAATGAAGAAGAAGAAGAAGAAGAAACCCAAATGAAGAAGAAGAAGAAGAAACCCAAATGAAGAAGAAGAAACCCAAAATGGAGAAGAAGAAGAAGAAACCCAAATGGAGAAGAAGAAAAAGAAGAAACCCAAAATGGAGAAGAAGAAGAAGAAACCCAAATGGAGAAGAAGAATAAGAAATCCAAAATGGAGAAGAAGAAGAAGAAGAAACCCAAATGGAGAAGAAGAAGAAGAAGAAACCCAAATGGAGAAGAAGAAGAAGCCCAAATGGAGAAGAAGAAACCCAAATGGAGAAAAGAAGAAGAAGAAGATGAAGAAGAAGAAACCCAAATGGAGAAAAGAAGAAGAAGAAGAAACCCAAATGAAGAAGAAGAAGAAACCCAAATGGAGAAGAAGAAACCCAAATGGAGAAGAAGAAGAAGAAGAAACCCAAATGGAGAAGAAGAAGAAGAAGAAACCCAAATGGAGAAGAAGAAGAAACCCAAATGAAGAAGAAGAAGAAGAAACCCAAATGAAGAAGAAGAAAAAAAAACCAAATGAAGAAGAAGAAACCCAAATGAAGAAGAAGAAGAAGAAGAAGAAACCCAAATGAAGAAGAAGAAGAAACCCAAATGAAGAAGAAGAAGAAACCCAAATGGAGAAGAAGAAGAAGAAGAAACCCAAAATGGAGAAGAAGAAAAAGAAACCCAAAATGGAGAAGAAGAAGAAGAAGAAACCCAAATGGAGAAGAAGAAGAAGAAGAAACCCAAAATGGAGAAGAAGAAGAAGAAACCCAAATGGAGAAGAAGAATAAGAAACCCAAATGGAGAAGAAGAATAAGAAACCCAAAATGGAGAAGAAGAAGAAGAAATCCAAATGGAGAAGAAGAAGAAACCCAAATGGAGAAGAAGAAGAAGAAACCCAAATGGAGAAGAAGAAGAAGAAACCCAAATGGAGAAGAAGAAGAAACCCAAAATGGAGAAGAAGAAGAAGAAGAAGCCAAATGGAGAAGAAGAAGAAACCCAAATGAAGAAGAAGAAGAAGAAACCCAAATGAAGAAGAAGAAGAAGAAACCCAAATGAAGAAGAAGAAGAAACCCAAATGAAGAAGAAGAAGAAGAAGAAACCCAAATGAAGAAGAAGAAGAAGAAACCCAAATGAAGAAGAAGAAACCCAAAATGGAGAAGAAGAAGAAGAAACCCAAATGGAGAAGAAGAAAAAGAAGAAACCCAAAATGGAGAAGAAGAAGAAGAAACCCAAATGGAGAAGAAGAATAAGAAATCCAAAATGGAGAAGAAGAAGAAGAAGAAACCCAAATGGAGAAGAAGAAGAAGCCCAAATGGAGAAGAAGAAACCCAAATGGAGAAAAGAAGAAGAAGAAGATGAAGAAGAAGAAACCCAAATGGAGAAAAGAAGAAGAAGAAGAAACCCAAATGAAGAAGAAGAAGAAACCCAAATGGAGAAGAAGAAACCCAAATGGAGAAGAAGAAGAAGAAGAAACCCAAATGGAGAAGAAGAAGAAGAAGAAACCCAAATGGAGAAGAAGAAGAAACCCAAATGAAGAAGAAGAAGAAGAAGAAACCCAAATGAAGAAGAAGAAAAAAAAACCAAATGAAGAAGAAGAAACCCAAATGAAGAAGAAGAAGAAGAAGAAGAAGAAACCCAAATGAAGAAGAAGAAGAAACCCAAATGAAGAAGAAGAAGAAACCCAAATGGAGAAGAAGAAGAAGAAGAAACCCAAAATGGAGAAGAAGAAAAAGAAACCCAAAATGGAGAAGAAGAAGAAGAAGAAGAAACCCAAATGGAGAAGAAGAAGAAGAAGAAACCCAAAATGGAGAAGAAGAAGAAGAAACCCAAATGGAGAAGAAGAATAAGAAACCCAAATGGAGAAGAAGAATAAGAAACCCAAAATGGAGAAGAAGAAGAAGAAACCCAAATGGAGAAGAAGAAGAAACCCAAATGGAGAAGAAGAAGAAGAAACCCAAATGGAGAAGAAGAAGAAGAAACCCAAATGGAGAAGAAGAAGAAACCCAAAATGGAGAAGAAGAAGAAGAAGAAGCCAAATGGAGAAGAAGAAGAAACCCAAATGAAGAAGAAGAAGAAGAAACCCAAATGGAGGAGAAGAAGAAGAAGAAACCCAAATGGAGAAGAAGAAGAAGAAGTAGCCCAAATGGAGAAGAAGAAGAAACCCAAATGGAGAAGAAGAAGAAGAAACCCAAATGGAGGAGAAGAAGAAGAAGAAACCCAAATGGAGAAGAAGAAGAAGAAACCCAAATGGAGAAGAAGAAGAAGAAGAAACCCAAATGAAGAAGAAGAAGAGAAACCCAAATGGAGAAGAAGAAGAAGAAGAAGCCCAAATGGAGAAGAAAAAGAAGAAGAAACCCAAATGGAGAAGAAGAAGAAAAAGAAGAAACCCAAATGGAGAAGAAGAAGAAACCCAAATGAAGAAGAAGAAGAAACCCAAATGAAGAAGAAGAAGAAACCCAAATGAAGAAGAAGAAGAAGAAGAAAAAACCCAAATGAAGAAGAAGAAGAAACCCAAATGAAGAAGAAGAAGAAGAAACCCAAATGAAGAAGAAGAAGAAGAAACCCAAATGAAGAAGAAGAAGAAACCCAAATGGAGAAGAAGAAGAAGAAGAAAAAACCCAAATGAAGAAGGAGAAGAAACCCAAATGAAGAAGAAGAAGAAGAAGAAGAAACCCAAATGGAGAAGAAGAAGAAGAAGAAACCCAAATGGAGAAGAAGAAGAAACCCAAATGAAGAAGAAGAAGAAGAAACCCAAATGAAGAAGAAGAAGAAGAAACCCAAATGAAGAAGAAGAAGAAACCCAAATGAAGAAGAAGAAGAAGAAGAAACCCAAATGAAGAAGAAGAAGAAGAAACCCAAATGAAGAAGAAGAAACCCAAAATGGAGAAGAAGAAGAAGAAACCCAAATGGAGAAGAAGAAAAAGAAGAAACCCAAAATGGAGAAGAAGAAGAAGAAACCCAAATGGAGAAGAAGAATAAGAAATCCAAAATGGAGAAGAAGAAGAAGAAGAAACCCAAATGGAGAAGAAGAAGAAGAAGAAACCCAAATGGAGAAGAAGAAGAAGCCCAAATGGAGAAGAAGAAACCCAAATGGAGAAAAGAAGAAGAAGAAGATGAAGAAGAAGAAACCCAAATGGAGAAAAGAAGAAGAAGAAGAAACCCAAATGAAGAAGAAGAAGAAACCCAAATGGAGAAGAAGAAACCCAAATGGAGAAGAAGAAGAAGAAGAAACCCAAATGGAGAAGAAGAAGAAGAAGAAACCCAAATGGAGAAGAAGAAGAAACCCAAATGAAGAAGAAGAAGAAGAAACCCAAATGAAGAAGAAGAAAAAAAAACCAAATGAAGAAGAAGAAACCCAAATGAAGAAGAAGAAGAAGAAGAAGAAACCCAAATGAAGAAGAAGAAGAAACCCAAATGAAGAAGAAGAAGAAACCCAAATGGAGAAGAAGAAGAAGAAGAAACCCAAAATGGAGAAGAAGAAAAAGAAACCCAAAATGGAGAAGAAGAAGAAGAAGAAACCCAAATGGAGAAGAAGAAGAAGAAGAAACCCAAAATGGAGAAGAAGAAGAAGAAACCCAAATGGAGAAGAAGAATAAGAAACCCAAATGGAGAAGAAGAATAAGAAACCCAAAATGGAGAAGAAGAAGAAGAAATCCAAATGGAGAAGAAGAAGAAACCCAAATGGAGAAGAAGAAGAAGAAACCCAAATGGAGAAGAAGAAGAAGAAACCCAAATGGAGAAGAAGAAGAAACCCAAAATGGAGAAGAAGAAGAAGAAGAAGCCAAATGGAGAAGAAGAAGAAACCCAAATGAAGAAGAAGAAGAAGAAACCCAAATGAAGAAGAAGAAGAAGAAACCCAAATGAAGAAGAAGAAGAAACCCAAATGAAGAAGAAGAAGAAGAAGAAACCCAAATGAAGAAGAAGAAGAAGAAACCCAAATGAAGAAGAAGAAACCCAAAATGGAGAAGAAGAAGAAGAAACCCAAATGGAGAAGAAGAAAAAGAAGAAACCCAAAATGGAGAAGAAGAAGAAGAAACCCAAATGGAGAAGAAGAATAAGAAATCCAAAATGGAGAAGAAGAAGAAGAAGAAACCCAAATGGAGAAGAAGAAGAAGCCCAAATGGAGAAGAAGAAACCCAAATGGAGAAAAGAAGAAGAAGAAGATGAAGAAGAAGAAACCCAAATGGAGAAAAGAAGAAGAAGAAGAAACCCAAATGAAGAAGAAGAAGAAACCCAAATGGAGAAGAAGAAACCCAAATGGAGAAGAAGAAGAAGAAGAAACCCAAATGGAGAAGAAGAAGAAGAAGAAACCCAAATGGAGAAGAAGAAGAAACCCAAATGAAGAAGAAGAAGAAGAAGAAACCCAAATGAAGAAGAAGAAAAAAAAACCAAATGAAGAAGAAGAAACCCAAATGAAGAAGAAGAAGAAGAAGAAGAAACCCAAATGAAGAAGAAGAAGAAACCCAAATGAAGAAGAAGAAGAAACCCAAATGGAGAAGAAGAAGAAGAAGAAACCCAAAATGGAGAAGAAGAAAAAGAAACCCAAAATGGAGAAGAAGAAGAAGAAGAAGAAACCCAAATGGAGAAGAAGAAGAAGAAGAAACCCAAAATGGAGAAGAAGAAGAAGAAACCCAAATGGAGAAGAAGAATAAGAAACCCAAATGGAGAAGAAGAATAAGAAACCCAAAATGGAGAAGAAGAAGAAGAAACCCAAATGGAGAAGAAGAAGAAACCCAAATGGAGAAGAAGAAGAAGAAACCCAAATGGAGAAGAAGAAGAAGAAACCCAAATGGAGAAGAAGAAGAAACCCAAAATGGAGAAGAAGAAGAAGAAGAAGCCAAATGGAGAAGAAGAAGAAACCCAAATGAAGAAGAAGAAGAAGAAACCCAAATGGAGGAGAAGAAGAAGAAGAAACCCAAATGGAGAAGAAGAAGAAGAAGTAGCCCAAATGGAGAAGAAGAAGAAACCCAAATGGAGAAGAAGAAGAAGAAACCCAAATGGAGGAGAAGAAGAAGAAGAAACCCAAATGGAGAAGAAGAAGAAGAAACCCAAATGGAGAAGAAGAAGAAGAAGAAACCCAAATGAAGAAGAAGAAGAAACCCAAATGAAGAAGAAGAAACCCAAATGGAGAAGAAGAAGAAGAAACCCAAATGGAGAAGAAGAAGAAGAAACCCAAATGAAGAAGAAGAAGAAGAAACCCAAATGAAGAAGAAGAAACCCAAATGGAGAAGAAGAAGAAACCCAAATGGAGAAGAAGAAGAAGAAGAAGTAACCCAAATGGAGAAGAAGAAGAAGAAGAAGAAGAAACCCAAATGGAGAAGAAGAAGAAGAAACCCAAATGGAGAAGAAGAAGAAGAAGAAACCCAAATGGAGAAGAAGAAGAAGAAACCCAAATGGAGAAGAAGAAGAAACCCAAATGAAGAAGAAGAAGAAACCCAAATGAAGAAGAAGAAAAAAAAACAAATGAAGAAGAAGAAACCCAAATGAAGAAGAAGAAGAAACCCAAATGAAGAAGAAGAAGAAGAAGAAACCCAAATGAAGAAGAAGAAGAAGAAACCCAAATGAAGAAGAAGAAGAAACCCAAATGAAGAAGAAGAAACCCAAATGGAGAAGAAGAAGAAGAAACCCAAAATGGAGAAGAAGAAAAAGAAACCCAAAATGGAGAAGAAGAAGAAGAAACCCAAATGGAGAAGAAGAAGAAGAAGAAACCCAAAATGGAGAAGAAGAAGAAGAAACCCAAATGGAGAAGAAGAATAAGAAACCCAAATGGAGAAGAAGAATAAGAAACCCAAAATGGAGAAGAAGAAGAAGAAACCCAAATGGAGAAGAAGAAGAAACCCAAATGGAGAAGAAGAAGAAGAAACCCAAATGGAGAAGAAGAAGAAGAAACCCAAATGGAGAAGAAGAAGAAACCCAAAATGGAGAAGAAGAAGAAGAAGCCAAATGGAGAAGAAGAAGAAACCCAAATGAAGAAGAAGAAGAAACCCAAATGGAGGAGAAGAAGAAGAAGAAACCCAAATGGAGAAGAAGAAGAAGAAGTAACCCAAATGGAGAAGAAGAAGAAACCCAAATGAAGAAGAAGAAACCCAAATGGAGAAGAAGAAGAAGAAGAAGAAACCCAAATGGAGAAGAAGAAGAAACCCAAATGAAGAAGAAGCTGAAACCCAAATGAAGAAGAAGAAGAAACCCAAATGGAGAAGAAGAAGAAGAAGAAACCCAAATGGAGAAGAAGAAGAAGTAACCCAAATGGAGAAGAAGAAGAAACCCAAATGAAGAAGAAGAAGAAACCCAAATGGAGAAGAAGAAGAAGAAGAAACCCAAATGGAGAAGAAGAAGAAGAAGTAACCCAAATGGAGAAGAAGAAGAAGAAGAAACCCAAATGGAGAAGAAGAAGAAGAAGAAACCCAAATGGAGAAGAAGAAGAAGAAACCCAAATGAAGAAGAAGAAGAAGAAACCCAAATGGAGAAGAAGAAGAAGAAACCCAAATGAAGAAGAAGAAACCCAAATGAAGAAGAAGAAGAAACCCAAATGGAGAAGAAGAAGAAGAAACCCAAATGAAGAAGAAGAAACCCAAATGAAGAAGAAGAAGAAACCCAAATGGAGAAGAAGAAGAAGAAGTAACCCAAATGGAGAAGAAGAAGAAGAAGAAACCCAAATGGAGAAGAAGAAGAAGAAACCCAAATGGAGAAGAAGAAGAAGAAGAAACCCAAATGGAGAAGAAGAAGAAGAAGAAACCCAAATGGAGAAGAAGAAGAAGAAGAAACCCAAATGGAGAAGAAGAAGAAGAAACCCAAATGAAGAAGAAGAAGAAACCCAAATGGAGAAGAAGAAGAAGAAACCCAAATGAAGAAGAAGAAACCCAAATGAAGAAGAAGAAGAAACCCAAATGGAGAAGAAGAAGAAGAAACCCAAATGAAGAAGAAGAAACCCAAATGAAGAAGAAGAAGAAACCCAAATGGAGAAGAAGAAGAAGAAGTAACCCAAATGGAGAAGAAGAAGAAGAAGAAACCCAAATGGAGAAGAAGAAGAAGAAACCCAAATGGAGAAGAAGAAGAAGAAACCCAAATGGAGAAGAAGAAGAAGAAGAAACCCAAATGGAGAAGAAGAAGAAGAAGAAACCCAAATGGAGAAGAAGAAGAAGAAGAAACCCAAATGGAGAAGAAGAAGAAACCCAAATGAAGAAGAAGAAGAAGAAACCCAAATGGAGAAGAAGAAGAAGAAACCCAAATGAAGAAGAAGAAACCCAAATGAAGAAGAAGAAGAAACCCAAATGGAGAAGAAGAAGAAGAAACCCAAATGGAGAAGAAGAAGAAGAAGAAACCCACATGGAGAAGAAGAAGAAGAAACCCAAATGAAGAAGAAGAAGAAGAAACCCAAATGAAGAAGAAGAAGAAAAAACCCAAATGAAGAAGAAGAAGAAGAAGAAGAAGAAGAAACCCAAATGAAGAAGAAGAAGAAACCCAAATGAAGAAGAAGAAGAAACCCAAATGGAGAAGAAGAAGAAACCCAAATGAAGGAGAAGAAGAAAAAACACAAATGAAGAAGGAGAAGAAACCCAAATGAAGAAGAAGAAGAAACCCAAATGAAGAATTAGAAGAAACCCAAATGAAGAAGAAGAAGAAGAAACCCAAATAAAGAAGAAGAAGAAACCCACATGAAGAAGAAGAAGAAGAAGAAACCCAAATGGAGAAGAAGAAGAAGAAACCCAAATGGAGAAGAAGAAGAAACCCAAATGGAGAAAAGAAAAAGAAGAAGAAGAAACCCAAATGGAGAAGAAGAATAAGAAACACAAATGGAGAAGAAGAAGAAGAAGAAGAAACCCAAATGGAGAAGAAGAAGAAGAAGAAACCCAAATGGAGAAGAAGAAGAAGAAACCCAAATGAAGAAGAAGAAAAAAAAACAAATGAAGAAGAAGAAACCCAAATGAAGAAGAAGAAACCCAAATGAAGAAGAAGAAGAAACCCAAATGAAGAAGAAGAAACCCAAATGAAGAAGAAGAAGAAGAAGAAACCCAAATGAAGAAGAAGAAGAAACCCAAATGGAGAAGAAGAAGAAGAAACCCAAAATGGAGAAGAAGAAAAAGAAACCCAAAATGGAGAAGAAGAAGAAGAAACCCAAATGGAGAAGAAGAAGAAGAAGAAACCCAAAATGGAGAAGAAGAAGAAGAAACCCAAATGGAGAAGAAGAATAAGAAACCCAAATGGAGAAGAAGAAGAAGAAACCCAAAATGGAGAAGAAGAAGAAGAAACCCAAATGGAGAAGAAGAATAAGAAACCCAAATGGAGAAGAAGAATAAGAAACCCAAAATGGAGAAGAAGAAGAAACCCAAATGGAGAAGAAGAAGAAACCCAAATGGAGAAGAAGAAGAAGAAACCCAAATGGAGAAGAAGAAGAAGAAACCCAAATGAAGAAGAAGAAACCCAAATGAAGAAGAAGAAGAAACCCAAATGGAGAAGAAGAAGAAGAAGTAACCCAAATGGAGAAGAAGAAGAAGAAGAAACCCAAATGGAGAAGAAGAAGAAGAAACCCAAATGGAGAAGAAGAAGAAGAAACCCAAATGGAGAAGAAGAAGAAGAAGAAACCCAAATGGAGAAGAAGAAGAAGAAGAAACCCAAATGGAGAAGAAGAAGAAGAAGAAACCCAAATGGAGAAGAAGAAGAAGAAACCCAAATGAAGAAGAAGAAGAAGAAACCCAAATGGAGAAGAAGAAGAAGAAACCCAAATGAAGAAGAAGAAACCCAAATGAAGAAGAAGAAGAAACCCAAATGGAGAAGAAGAAGAAGAAACCCAAATGGAGAAGAAGAAGAAGAAACCCAAATGGAGAAGAAGAAGAAGAAGAAACCCACATGGAGAAGAAGAAGAAGAAACCCAAATGAAGAAGAAGAAGAAACCCAAATGAAGAAGAAGAAGAAAAAACCCAAATGAAGAAGAAGAAGAAGAAGAAACCCAAATGAAGAAGAAGAAGAAACCCAAATGAAGAAGAAGAAGAAACCCAAATGGAGAAGAAGAAGAAACCCAAATGAAGGAGAAGAAGAAAAAACACAAATGAAGAAGGAGAAGAAACCCAAATGAAGAAGAAGAAGAAACCCAAATGAAGAATTAGAAGAAACCCAAATGAAGAAGAAGAAGAAACCCAAATAAAGAAGAAGAAGAAACCCACATGAAGAAGAAGAAGAAGAAGAAACCCAAATGGAGAAGAAGAAGAAGAAACCCAAATGGAGAAGAAGAAGAAACCCAAATGGAGAAAAGAAAAAGAAGAAGAAGAAACCCAAATGGAGAAGAAGAATAAGAAACACAAATGGAGAAGAAGAAGAAGAAGAAGAAACCCAAATGGAGAAGAAGAAGAAGAAGAAACCCAAATGGAGAAGAAGAAGAAGAAACCCAAATGAAGAAGAAGAAAAAAAAACAAATGAAGAAGAAGAAACCCAAATGAAGAAGAAGAAACCCAAATGAAGAAGAAGAAGAAACCCAAATGAAGAAGAAGAAGAAGAAACCCAAATGAAGAAGAAGAAGAAGAAGAAACCCAAATGAAGAAGAAGAAGAAACCCAAATGGAGAAGAAGAAGAAGAAACCCAAAATGGAGAAGAAGAAAAAGAAACCCAAAATGGAGAAGAAGAAGAAGAAACCCAAATGGAGAAGAAGAAGAAGAAGAAACCCAAAATGGAGAAGAAGAAGAAGAAACCCAAATGGAGAAGAAGAATAAGAAACCCAAATGGAGAAGAAGAAGAAGAAACCCAAAATGGAGAAGAAGAAGAAGAAACCCAAATGGAGAAGAAGAATAAGAAACCCAAATGGAGAAGAAGAATAAGAAACCCAAAATGGAGAAGAAGAAGAAACCCAAATGGAGAAGAAGAAGAAACCCAAATGGAGAAGAAGAAGAAGAAACCCAAATGGAGAAGAAGAAGAAGAAGAAGAAACCCAAATGGAGAAGAAGAAGAAACCCAAAATGGAGAAGAAGAAGAAGCCAAATGGAGAAGAAGAAGAAACCCAAATGAAGAAGAAGAAGAAACCCAAATGGAGGAGAAGAAGAAGAAGAAACCCAAATGGAGAAGAAGAAGAAGTAAACCAAATGGAGAAGAAGAAGAAACCCAAATGAAGAAGAAGAAGAAACCCAAATGGAGAAGAAGAAGAAGAAGAAACCCAAATGGAGAAGAAGAAGAAACCCAAATGAAGAAGAAGAAGAAACCCAAATGAAGAAGAAGAAGAAGAAACCCAAATGGAGAAGAAGAAGAAGAAGAAGAAGTAACCCAAATGGAGAAGAAGAAGAAACCCAAATGAAGAAGAAGAAGAAACCCAAATGGAGAAGAAGAAGAAGAAGAAACCCAAATGGAGAAGAAGAAGAAGTAACCCAAATGGAGAAGAAGAAGAAGAAACCCAAATGGAGAAGAAGAAGAAACCCAAATGGAGAAGAAGAAGAAGAAACCCAAATGGAGAAGAAGAAGAAGAAACCCAAATGGAGAAGAAGAAGAAACCCAAATGGAGAAGAAGAAGAAACCCAAATGAAGAAGAAGAAGAAGAAACCCAAATGGAGAAGAAGAAGAAGAAACCCAAATGAAGAAGAAGAAGAAACCCAAATGAAGAAGAAGAAGAAACCCAAATGGAGAAGAAGAAGAAGAAACCCAAATGGAGAAGACGAAGAAGAAGAAACCCACATGGAGAAGAAGAAGAAGAAACCCAAATGAAGAAGAAGAAGAAACCCAAATGAAGAAGAAGAAGAAAAAACCCAAATGAAGAAGAAGAAGAAGAAACCCAAATGAAGAAGAAGAAGAAGAAACCCAAATGAAGAAGAAGAAACCCAAATGAAGAATAAGAAGAAACCCAAATGGAGAAGAAGAAGAAACCCAAATGAAGGAGAAGAAGAAAAAACACAAATGAAGAATGAGAAGAAACCCAAATGAAGAAGAAGAAGAAACCCAAAATGAAGAAGAAGAAGAAGAAACCCAAATGAAGAAGAAGAAACCCAAATGAAGAAGAAGAAGAAACCCAAATGAAGAAGAAGAAGAAACCCACATGGAGAAGAAGAAGAAGAAACCCAAATGGAGAAGAAGAAGAAGAAGAAACCCAAATGGAGAAAAGAAAAAGAAGAAGAAACCCAAATGGAGAAGAAGAATAAGAAACCCAAATGGAGAAGAAGAAGAAGAAGAAACCCAAATGGAGAAGAAGAAGAAGAAACCCAAATGGAGAAGAAGAAGAAGAAACCCAAATAAAGAAGAAGAAGAAGAAGAAGAAAAAACCCAAATGAAGAAGAAGAAGAAAAAACCCAAATGAAGAAGAAGAAGAAGAAACACAAATGAAGAAGAAGAAGAAGAAACCCAAATGAAGAAGAAGAAGAAACCCAAATGAAGAAGAAGAAGAAGAAGAAGAAACCCAAATGAAGAAGAAGAAGAAGAGAAACCCAAATGGAGAAGAAGAAGAAGAAGAAGCCCAAATGGAGAAGAAAAAGAAGAAGAAACCCAAATGGAGAAGAAGAAGAAAAAGAAGAAACCCAAATGGAGAAGAAGAAGAAACCCAAATGAAGAAGAAGAAGAAACCCAAATGAAGAAGAAGAAGAAACCCAAATGAAGAAGAAGAAGAAAAAACCCAAATGAAGAAGAAGAAGAAACCCAAATGAAGAAGAAGAAGAAGAAACCCAAATGAAGAAGAAGAAGAAGAAACCCAAATGAAGAAGAAGAAGAAACCCAAATGGAGAAGAAGAAGAAGAAGAAAAAACCCAAATGAAGAAGGAGAAGAAACCCAAATGAAGAAGAAGAAGAAGAAGAAGAAGAAACCCAAATGGAGAAGAAGAAGAAGAAGAAACCCAAATGGAGAAGAAGAAGAAACCCAAATGAAGAAGAAGAAGAAGAAACCCAAATGAAGAAGAAGAAGAAGAAACCCAAATGAAGAAGAAGAAGAAACCCAAATGAAGAAGAAGAAGAAGAAGAAACCCAAATGAAGAAGAAGAAGAAGAAACCCAAATGAAGAAGAAGAAACCCAAAATGGAGAAGAAGAAGAAGAAACCCAAATGGAGAAGAAGAAAAAGAAGAAACCCAAAATGGAGAAGAAGAAGAAGAAACCCAAATGGAGAAGAAGAATAAGAAATCCAAAATGGAGAAGAAGAAGAAGAAGAAACCCAAATGGAGAAGAAGAAGAAGAAGAAACCCAAATGGAGAAGAAGAAGAAGCCCAAATAGAGAAGAAGAAACCCAAATGGAGAAAAGAAGAAGAAGAAGATGAAGAAGAAGAAACCCAAATGGAGAAAAGAAGAAGAAGAAGAAACCCAAATGAAGAAGAAGAAGAAACCCAAATGGAGAAGAAGAAACCCAAATGGAGAAGAAGAAGAAGAAGAAACCCAAATGGAGAAGAAGAAGAAGAAGAAACCCAAATGGAGAAGAAGAAGAAACCCAAATGAAGAAGAAGAAGAAGAAACCCAAATGAAGAAGAAGAAAAAAAAACCAAATGAAGAAGAAGAAACCCAAATGAAGAAGAAGAAGAAGAAGAAGAAACCCAAATGAAGAAGAAGAAGAAACCCAAATGAAGAAGAAGAAGAAACCCAAATGGAGAAGAAGAAGAAGAAGAAACCCAAAATGGAGAAGAAGAAAAAGAAACCCAAAATGGAGAAGAAGAAGAAGAAGAAACCCAAATGGAGAAGAAGAAGAAGAAGAAACCCAAAATGGAGAAGAAGAAGAAGAAACCCAAATGGAGAAGAAGAATAAGAAACCCAAATGGAGAAGAAGAATAAGAAACCCAAAATGGAGAAGAAGAAGAAGAAATCCAAATGGAGAAGAAGAAGAAACCCAAATGGAGAAGAAGAAGAAGAAACCCAAATGGAGAAGAAGAAGAAGAAACCCAAATGGAGAAGAAGAAGAAACCCAAAATGGAGAAGAAGAAGAAGAAGAAGCCAAATGGAGAAGAAGAAGAAACCCAAATGAAGAAGAAGAAGAAGAAACCCAAATGAAGAAGAAGAAGAAGAAACCCAAATGAAGAAGAAGAAGAAACCCAAATGAAGAAGAAGAAGAAGAAGAAACCCAAATGAAGAAGAAGAAGAAGAAACCCAAATGAAGAAGAAGAAACCCAAAATGGAGAAGAAGAAGAAGAAACCCAAATGGAGAAGAAGAAAAAGAAGAAACCCAAAATGGAGAAGAAGAAGAAGAAACCCAAATGGAGAAGAAGAATAAGAAATCCAAAATGGAGAAGAAGAAGAAGAAGAAACCCAAATGGAGAAGAAGAAGAAGAAGAAACCCAAATGGAGAAGAAGAAGAAGCCCAAATGGAGAAGAAGAAACCCAAATGGAGAAAAGAAGAAGAAGAAGATGAAGAAGAAGAAACCCAAATGGAGAAAAGAAGAAGAAGAAACCCAAATGAAGAAGAAGAAGAAACCCAAATGGAGAAGAAGAAACCCAAATGGAGAAGAAGAAGAAGAAGAAACCCAAATGGAGAAGAAGAAGAAGAAGAAACCCAAATGGAGAAGAAGAAGAAACCCAAATGAAGAAGAAGAAGAAGAAGAAACCCAAATGAAGAAGAAGAAAAAAAAACCAAATGAAGAAGAAGAAACCCAAATGAAGAAGAAGAAGAAGAAGAAGAAACCCAAATGAAGAAGAAGAAGAAACCCAAATGAAGAAGAAGAAGAAACCCAAATGGAGAAGAAGAAGAAGAAGAAACCCAAAATGGAGAAGAAGAAAAAGAAACCCAAAATGGAGAAGAAGAAGAAGAAGAAGAAACCCAAATGGAGAAGAAGAAGAAGAAGAAACCCAAAATGGAGAAGAAGAAGAAGAAACCCAAATGGAGAAGAAGAATAAGAAACCCAAATGGAGAAGAAGAATAAGAAACCCAAAATGGAGAAGAAGAAGAAGAAACCCAAATGGAGAAGAAGAAGAAACCCAAATGGAGAAGAAGAAGAAGAAACCCAAATGGAGAAGAAGAAGAAGAAACCCAAATGGAGAAGAAGAAGAAACCCAAAATGGAGAAGAAGAAGAAGAAGAAGCCAAATGGAGAAGAAGAAGAAACCCAAATGAAGAAGAAGAAGAAGAAACCCAAATGGAGGAGAAGAAGAAGAAGAAACCCAAATGGAGAAGAAGAAGAAGAAGTAGCCCAAATGGAGAAGAAGAAGAAACCCAAATGGAGAAGAAGAAGAAGAAACCCAAATGGAGGAGAAGAAGAAGAAGAAACCCAAATGGAGAAGAAGAAGAAGAAACCCAAATGGAGAAGAAGAAGAAGAAGAAACCCAAATGAAGAAGAAGAAGAAACCCAAATGAAGAAGAAGAAACCCAAATGGAGAAGAAGAAGAAGAAACCCAAATGGAGAAGAAGAAGAAGAAACCCAAATGAAGAAGAAGAAGAAGAAACCCAAATGAAGAAGAAGAAACCCAAATGGAGAAGAAGAAGAAACCCAAATGGAGAAGAAGAAGAAGAAGAAGTAACCCAAATGGAGAAGAAGAAGAAGAAGAAGAAGAAACCCAAATGGAGAAGAAGAAGAAGAAACCCAAATGGAGAAGAAGAAGAAGAAGAAACCCAAATGGAGAAGAAGAAGAAGAAACCCAAATGGAGAAGAAGAAGAAACCCAAATGAAGAAGAAGAAGAAACCCAAATGAAGAAGAAGAAAAAAAAACAAATGAAGAAGAAGAAACCCAAATGAAGAAGAAGAAGAAACCCAAATGAAGAAGAAGAAGAAGAAGAAACCCAAATGAAGAAGAAGAAGAAGAAACCCAAATGAAGAAGAAGAAGAAACCCAAATGAAGAAGAAGAAACCCAAATGGAGAAGAAGAAGAAGAAACCCAAAATGGAGAAGAAGAAAAAGAAACCCAAAATGGAGAAGAAGAAGAAGAAACCCAAATGGAGAAGAAGAAGAAGAAGAAACCCAAAATGGAGAAGAAGAAGAAGAAACCCAAATGGAGAAGAAGAATAAGAAACCCAAATGGAGAAGAAGAATAAGAAACCCAAAATGGAGAAGAAGAAGAAGAAACCCAAATGGAGAAGAAGAAGAAACCCAAATGGAGAAGAAGAAGAAGAAACCCAAATGGAGAAGAAGAAGAAGAAACCCAAATGGAGAAGAAGAAGAAACCCAAAATGGAGAAGAAGAAGAAGAAGCCAAATGGAGAAGAAGAAGAAACCCAAATGAAGAAGAAGAAGAAACCCAAATGGAGGAGAAGAAGAAGAAGAAACCCAAATGGAGAAGAAGAAGAAGAAGTAACCCAAATGGAGAAGAAGAAGAAACCCAAATGAAGAAGAAGAAACCCAAATGGAGAAGAAGAAGAAGAAGAAGAAACCCAAATGGAGAAGAAGAAGAAACCCAAATGAAGAAGAAGAAGAAACCCAAATGAAGAAGAAGAAGAAACCCAAATGGAGAAGAAGAAGAAGAAGAAACCCAAATGGAGAAGAAGAAGAAGTAACCCAAATGGAGAAGAAGAAGAAACCCAAATGAAGAAGAAGAAGAAACCCAAATGGAGAAGAAGAAGAAGAAGAAACCCAAATGGAGAAGAAGAAGAAGAAGTAACCCAAATGGAGAAGAAGAAGAAGAAGAAACCCAAATGGAGAAGAAGAAGAAGAAGAAACCCAAATGGAGAAGAAGAAGAAACCCAAATGAAGAAGAAGAAGAAGAAACCCAAATGGAGAAGAAGAAGAAGAAACCCAAATGAAGAAGAAGAAACCCAAATGAAGAAGAAGAAGAAACCCAAATGGAGAAGAAGAAGAAGAAACCCAAATGAAGAAGAAGAAACCCAAATGAAGAAGAAGAAGAAACCCAAATGGAGAAGAAGAAGAAGAAGTAACCCAAATGGAGAAGAAGAAGAAGAAGAAACCCAAATGGAGAAGAAGAAGAAGAAACCCAAATGGAGAAGAAGAAGAAGAAGAAACCCAAATGGAGAAGAAGAAGAAGAAGAAACCCAAATGGAGAAGAAGAAGAAGAAGAAACCCAAATGGAGAAGAAGAAGAAGAAACACAAATGAAGAAGAAGAAGAAGAAACCCAAATGGAGAAGAAGAAGAAGAAACCCAAATGAAGAAGAAGAAACCCAAATGAAGAAGAAGAAGAAACCCAAATGGAGAAGAAGAAGAAGAAACCCAAATGAAGAAGAAGAAACCCAAATGAAGAAGAAGAAGAAACCCAAATGGAGAAGAAGAAGAAGAAGTAACCCAAATGGAGAAGAAGAAGAAGAAGAAACCCAAATGGAGAAGAAGAAGAAGAAACCCAAATGGAGAAGAAGAAGAAGAAACCCAAATGGAGAAGAAGAAGAAGAAGAAACCCAAATGGAGAAGAAGAAGAAGAAGAAACCCAAATGGAGAAGAAGAAGAAGAAGAAACCCAAATGGAGAAGAAGAAGAAGAAACCCAAATGAAGAAGAAGAAGAAGAAACCCAAATGGAGAAGAAGAAGAAGAAACCCAAATGAAGAAGAAGAAACCCAAATGAAGAAGAAGAAGAAACCCAAATGGAGAAGAAGAAGAAGAAACCCAAATGGAGAAGAAGAAGAAGAAACCCAAATGGAGAAGAAGAAGAAGAAGAAACCCACATGGAGAAGAAGAAGAAGAAACCCAAATGAAGAAGAAGAAGAAGAAACCCAAATGAAGAAGAAGAAGAAAAAACCCAAATGAAGAAGAAGAAGAAGAAGAAGAAGAAGAAACCCAAATGAAGAAGAAGAAGAAACCCAAATGAAGAAGAAGAAGAAACCCAAATGGAGAAGAAGAAGAAACCCAAATGAAGGAGAAGAAGAAAAAACACAAATGAAGAAGGAGAAGAAACCCAAATGAAGAAGAAGAAGAAACCCAAATGAAGAATTAGAAGAAACCCAAATGAAGAAGAAGAAGAAGAAACCCAAATAAAGAAGAAGAAGAAACCCACATGAAGAAGAAGAAGAAGAAGAAACCCAAATGGAGAAGAAGAAGAAGAAACCCAAATGGAGAAGAAGAAGAAACCCAAATGGAGAAAAGAAAAAGAAGAAGAAGAAACCCAAATGGAGAAGAAGAATAAGAAACACAAATGGAGAAGAAGAAGAAGAAGAAGAAACCCAAATGGAGAAGAAGAAGAAGAAGAAACCCAAATGGAGAAGAAGAAGAAGAAACCCAAATGAAGAAGAAGAAAAAAAAACAAATGAAGAAGAAGAAACCCAAATGAAGAAGAAGAAACCCAAATGAAGAAGAAGAAGAAACCCAAATGAAGAAGAAGAAGAAGAAACCCAAATGAAGAAGAAGAAGAAGAAGAAACCCAAATGAAGAAGAAGAAGAAACCCAAATGGAGAAGAAGAAGAAGAAACCCAAAATGGAGAAGAAGAAAAAGAAACCCAAAATGGAGAAGAAGAAGAAGAAACCCAAATGGAGAAGAAGAAGAAGAAGAAACCCAAAATGGAGAAGAAGAAGAAGAAACCCAAATGGAGAAGAAGAATAAGAAACCCAAATGGAGAAGAAGAAGAAGAAACCCAAAATGGAGAAGAAGAAGAAGAAACCCAAATGGAGAAGAAGAATAAGAAACCCAAATGGAGAAGAAGAATAAGAAACCCAAAATGGAGAAGAAGAAGAAACCCAAATGGAGAAGAAGAAGAAACCCAAATGGAGAAGAAGAAGAAGAAACCCAAATGGAGAAGAAGAAGAAGAAGAAACCCAAATGGAGAAGAAGAAGAAACCCAAAATGGAGAAGAAGAAGAAGCCAAATGGAGAAGAAGAAGAAACCCAAATGAAGAAGAAGAAGAAGAAACCCAAATGGAGGAGAAGAAGAAGAAGAAACCCAAATGGAGAAGAAGAAGAAGTAAACCAAATGGAGAAGAAGAAGAAACCCAAATGAAGAAGAAGAAGAAACCCAAATGGAGAAGAAGAAGAAGAAACCCAAATGGAGAAGAAGAAGAAACCCAAATGAAGAAGAAGAAGAAACCCAAATGAAGAAGAAGAAGAAGAAACCCAAATGGAGAAGAAGAAGAAGAAGAAGAAGAAGTAACCCAAATGGAGAAGAAGAAGAAACCCAAATGAAGAAGAAGAAGAAACCCAAATGGAGAAGAAGAAGAAGAAGAAACCCAAATGGAGAAGAAGAAGAAGTAACCCAAATGGAGAAGAAGAAGAAGAAACCCAAATGGAGAAGAAGAAGAAGAAACCCAAATGGAGAAGAAGAAGAAGAAACCCAAATGGAGAAGAAGAAGAAGAAACCCAAATGGAGAAGAAGAAGAAACCCAAATGAAGAAGAAGAAGAAGAAACCCAAATGGAGAAGAAGAAGAAGAAACCCAAATGAAGAAGAAGAAGAAACCCAAATGAAGAAGAAGAAGAAACCCAAATGGAGAAGAAGAAGAAGAAACCCAAATGGAGAAGAAGAAGAAGAAGAAACCCACATGGAGAAGAAGAAGAAGAAACCCAAATGAAGAAGAAGAAGAAACCCAAATGAAGAAGAAGAAGAAAAAACCCAAATGAAGAAGAAGAAGAAGAAACCCAAATGAAGAAGAAGAAGAAGAAACCCAAATGAAGAAGAAGAAACCCAAATGAAGAATAAGAAGAAACCCAAATGGAGAAGAAGAAGAAACCCAAATGAAGGAGAAGAAGAAAAAACACAAATGAAGAAGGAGAAGAAACCCAAATGAAGAAGAAGAAGAAACCCAAAATGAAGAAGAAGAAGAAGAAACCCAAATGAAGAAGAAGAAACCCAAATGAAGAAGAAGAAGAAACCCAAATGAAGAAGAAGAAGAAACCCACATGGAGAAGAAGAAGAAGAAACCCAAATGGAGAAGAAGAAGAAGAAGAAACCCAAATGGAGAAAAGAAAAAGAAGAAGAAACCCAAATGGAGAAGAAGAAGAAGAAACCCAAATGGAGAAGAAGAAGAAGAAGAAACCCAAATGGAGAAGAAGAAGAAGAAACCCAAATGGAGAAGAAGAAGAAGAAACCCAAATAAAGAAGAAGAAGAAGAAGAAGAAAAAACCCAAATGAAGAAGAAGAAGAAAAAACCCAAATGAAGAAGAAGAAGAAGAAACACAAATGAAGAAGAAGAAGAAGAAACCCAAATGAAGAAGAAGAAGAAACCCAAATGAAGAAGAAGAAGAAGAAGAAGAAACCCAAATGAAGAAGAAGAGAAACCCAAATGGAGAAGAAGAAGAAGAAGAAGCCCAAATGGAGAAGAAAAAGAAGAAGAAACCCAAATGGAGAAGAAGAAAAAAAAGAAGAAACCCAAATGGAGAAGAAGAAGAAACCCAAATGAAGAAGAAGAAGAAACCCAAATGAAGAAGAAGAAGAAACCCAAATGAAGAAGAAGAAGAAGAAAAAACCCAAATGAAGAAGAAGAAGAAACCCAAATGAAGAAGAAGAAGAAGAAACCCAAATGAAGAAGAAGAAGAAGAAACCCAAATGAAGAAGAAGAAGAAACCCAAATGGAGAAGAAGAAGAAGAAGAAAAAACCCAAATGAAGAAGGAGAAGAAACCCAAATGAAGAAGAAGAAGAAGAAGAAACCCAAATGGAGAAGAAGAAGAAGAAGAAACCCAAATGGAGAAGAAGAAGAAACCCAAATGAAGAAGAAGAAACCCAAATGAAGAAGAAGAAGAAGAAACCCAAATGAAGAAGAAGAAGAAACCCAAATGAAGAAGAAGAAGAAGAAGAAACCCAAATGAAGAAGAAGAAGAAGAAACCCAAATGAAGAAGAAGAAACCCAAAATGGAGAAGAAGAAGAAGAAACCCAAATGGAGAAGAAGAAAAAGAAGAAACCCAAAATGGAGAAGAAGAAGAAGAAACCCAAATGGAGAAGAAGAATAAGAAATCCAAAATGGAGAAGAAGAAGAAGAAGAAACCCAAATGGAGAAGAAGAAGAAGAAGAAACCCAAATGGAGAAGAAGAAGAAGCCCAAATGGAGAAGAAGAAACCCAAATGGAGAAAAGAAGAAGAAGAAGATGAAGAAGAAGAAACCCAAATGGAGAAAAGAAGAAGAAGAAGAAACCCAAATGAAGAAGAAGAAGAAACCCAAATGGAGAAGAAGAAACCCAAATGGAGAAGAAGAAGAAGAAGAAACCCAAATGGAGAAGAAGAAGAAGAAGAAACCCAAATGGAGAAGAAGAAGAAACCCAAATGAAGAAGAAGAAGAAACCCAAATGAAGAAGAAGAAAAAAAAACCAAATGAAGAAGAAGAAACCCAAATGAAGAAGAAGAAGAAGAAGAAGAAGAAACCCAAATGAAGAAAAAGAAGAAACCCAAATGAAGAAGAAGAAGAAACCCAAATGGAGAAGAAGAAGAAGAAGAAACCCAAAATGGAGAAGAAGAAAAAGAAACCCAAAATGGAGAAGAAGAAGAAGAAGAAACCCAAATGGAGAAGAAGAAGAAGAAGAAACCCAAAATGGAGAAGAAGAAGAAACCCAAATGGAGAAGAAGAATAAGAAACCCAAATGGAGAAGAAGAATAAGAAACCCAAAATGGAGAAGAAGAAGAAGAAATCCAAATGGAGAAGAAGAAGAAACCCAAATGGAGAAGAAGAAGAAGAAACCCAAATGGAGAAGAAGAAGAAGAAACCCAAATGGAGAAGAAGAAGAAACCCAAAATGGAGAAGAAGAAGAAGAAGAAGCCAAATGGAGAAGAAGAAGAAACCCAAATGAAGAAGAAGAAGAAGAAACCCAAATGGAGGAGAAGAAGAAGAAGAAACCCAAATGGAGAAGAAGAAGAAGAAGTAGCCCAAATGGAGAAGAAGAAGAAACCCAAATGGAGAAGAAGAAGAAGAAACCCAAATGGAGGAGAAGAAGAAGAAGAAACCCAAATGAAGAAGAAGAAGAAGAAACCCAAATGAAGAAGAAGAAACCCAAATGAAGAAGAAGAAGAAACCCAAATGGAGAAGAAGAAGAAACCCAAAATGGAGAAGAAGAAAAAGAAACCCAAAATGGAGAAGAAGAAGAAGAAACCCAAATGGAGAAGAAGAAGAAGAAGAAACCCAAAATGGAGAAGAAGAAGAAGAAACCCAAATGGAGAAGAAGAATAAGAAACCCAAATGGAGAAGAAGAATAAGAAACCCAAAATGGAGAAGAAGAAGAAGAAACCCAAATGGAGAAGAAGAAGAAACCCAAATGGAGAAGAAGAAGAAGAAACCCAAATGGAGAAGAAGAAGAAACCCAAAATGGAGAAGAAGAAGAAGAAGCCAAATGGAGAAGAAGAAGAAACCCAAATGAAGAAGAAGAAGAAACCCAAATGGAGGAGAAGAAGAAGAAGAAACCCAAATGGAGAAGAAGAAGAAGAAGTAACCCAAATGGAGAAGAAGAAGAAACCCAAATGAAGAAGAAGAAACCCAAATGGAGAAGAAGAAGAAGAAACCCAAATGGAGAAGAAGAAGAAACCCAAATGAAGAAGAAGAAGAAACCCAAATGAAGAAGAAGAAACCCAAATGGAGAAGAAGAAGAAGAAACCCAAATGTAGAAGAAGAAGAAGAAGTAACCCAAATGGAGAAGAAGAAGAAACCCAAATGAAGAAGAAGAAGAAACCCAAATGGAGAAGAAGAAGAAGAAACCCAAATGGAGAAGAAGAAGAAGAAGTAACCCAAATGGAGAAGAAGAAGAAGAAGAAGAAGACCCAAATGGAGAAGAAGAAGAAGAAACCCAAATGGAGAAGAAGAAACCCAAAATGGAGAAGAAGAAAAAGAAACCCAAAATGGAGAAGAAGAAACCCAAATGGAGAAGAAGAAGAAGAAACCCAAAATGGAGAAGAAGAAGAAGAAACCCAAATGGAGAAGAAGAATAAGAAACCCAAATGGAGAAGAAGAATAAGAAACCCAAAATGGAGAAGAAGAAGAAGAAACCCAAATGGAGAAGAAGAAGAAACCCAAATGGAGAAGAAGAAGAAGAAACCCAAATGGAGAAGAAGAAGAAGAAACCAAAATGGAGAAGAAGAAGAAACCCAAAATGGAGAAGAAGAAGAAGCCAAATGGAGAAGAAGAAGAAACCCAAATGAAGAAGAAGAAGAAGAAACCCAAATGGAGGAGAAGAAGAAGAAGAAACCCAAATGGAGAAGAAGAAGAAGAAACCCAAATGGAGAAGAAGAAGAAACCCAAATGAAGAAGAAGAAGAAGAAACCCAAATGAAGAAGAAGAAGAAGAAGAAGAAAAAACCCAAATGAAGAAGAAGAAGAAGAAACACAAATGAAGAAGAAGAAGAAGAAACCCAAATGAAGAAGAAGAAACCCAAATGAAGAAGAAGAAGAAGAAGAAGAAACCCAAATGAAGAAGAAGAAGAGAAACCCAAATGGAGAAGAAGAAGAAGAAGCCCAAATGGAGAAGAAAAAGAAGAAGAAACCCAAATGGAGAAGAAGAAGAAAAAGAAGAAACCCAAATGGAGAAGAAGAAGAAACCCAAATGAAGAAGAAGAAGAAACCCAAATGAAGAAGAAGAAGAAACCCAAATGAAGAAGAAGAAGAAGAAAAAACCCAAATGAAGAAGAAGAAGAAACCCAAATGAAGAAGAAGAAGAAACCCAAATGAAGAAGAAGAAGAAGAAACCCAAATGAAGAAGAAGAAGAAACCCAAATGGAGAAGAAGAAGAAGAAGAAAAAACCCAAATGAAGAAGGAGAAGAAACCCAAATGAAGAAGAAGAAGAAGAAGAAACCCAAATGGAGAAGAAGAAGAAGAAGAAACCCAAATGGAGAAGAAGAAGAAACCCAAATGAAGAAGAAGAAGAAGAAACCCAAATGAAGAAGAAGAAGAAGAAACCCAAATGAAGAAGAAGAAGAAACCCAAATGAAGAAGAAGAAGAAGAAGAAACCCAAATGAAGAAGAAGAAGAAGAAACCCAAATGAAGAAGAAGAAACCCAAAATGGAGAAGAAGAAGAAGAAACCCAAATGGAGAAGAAGAAAAAGAAGAAACCCAAAATGGAGAAGAAGAAGAAGAAACCCAAATGGAGAAGAAGAATAAGAAATCCAAAATGGAGAAGAAGAAGAAGAAGAAACCCAAATGGAGAAGAAGAAGAAGCCCAAATGGAGAAGAAGAAACCCAAATGGAGAAGAAGAAGAAGAAGAAGATGAAGAAGAAGAAACCCAAATGGAGAAAAGAAGAAGAAGAAGAAACCCAAATGGAGAAGAAGAAACCCAAATGGAGAAGAAGAAGAAGAAGAAACCCAAATGGAGAAGAAGAAGAAGA
The DNA here is from genome assembly GCA_029206835.1 of Rana muscosa. Classification (NCBI taxonomy): domain Eukaryota; kingdom Metazoa; phylum Chordata; class Amphibia; order Anura; family Ranidae; genus Rana; species Rana muscosa. Next base: position 370,572,019 of record CM055117.1, read on the forward strand.
AGAAACCCAAATGGAGAAGAAGAAGAAACCCAAATGAAGAAGAAGAAGAAGAAGAAACCCAAATGAAGAAGAAGAAAAAAAAAACAAATGAAGAAGAAGAAACCCAAATGAAGAAGAAGAAGAAGAAGAAGAAGAAACCCAAATGAAGAAGAAGAAGAAACCCAAATGAAGAAGAAGAAGAAACCCAAATGGAGAAGAAGAAGAAGAAGAAACCCAAAATGGAGAAGAAGAAAAAGAAACCCAAAATGGAGAAGAAGAAGAAGAAGAAACCCAAATGGAGAAGAAGAAGAAGAAGAAACCCAAAATGGAGAAGAAGAAGAAGAAACCCAAATGGAGAAGAAGAATAAGAAACCCAAATGGAGAAGAAGAATAAGAAACCCAAAATGGAGAAGAAGAAGAAGAAACCCAAATGGAGAAGAAGAAGAAACCCAAATGGAGAAGAAGAAGAAGAAACCCAAATGGAGAAGAAGAAGAAGAAACCCAAATGGAGAAGAAGAAGAAACCCAAAATGGAGAAGAAGAAGAAGAAGAAGCCAAATGGAGAAGAAGAAGAAACCCAAATGAAGAAGAAGAAGAAGAAACCCAAATGGAGGAGAAGAAGAAGAAGAAACCCAAATGGAGAAGAAGAAGAAGAAGTAGCCCAAATGGAGAAGAAGAAGAAACCCAAATGGAGAAGAAGAAGAAGAAACCCAAATGGAGGAGAAGAAGAAGAAGAAACCCAAATGGAGAAGAAGAAGAAGAAACCCAAATGGAGAAGAAGAAGAAACCCAAATGAAGAAGAAGAAGAAACCCAAATGAAGAAGAAGAAACCCAAATGGAGAAGAAGAAGAAGAAACCCAAATGGAGAAGAAGAAGAAGAAACCCAAATGAAGAAGAAGAAGAAGAAACCCAAATGAAGAAGAAGAAACCCAAATGGAGAAGAAGAAGAAACCCAAATGGAGAAGAAGAAGAAGAAGAAGTAACCCAAATGGAGAAGAAGAAGAAGAAGAAGAAGAAACCCAAATGGAGAAGAAGAAGAAGAAACCCAAATGGAGAAGAAGAAGAAGAAGAAACCCAAATGGAGAAGAAGAAGAAGAAACCCAAATGGAGAAGAAGAAGAAACCCAAATGAAGAAGAAGAAGAAACCCAAATGAAGAAGAAGAAAAAAAAACAAATGAAGAAGAAGAAACCCAAATGAAGAAGAAGAAGAAACCCAAATGAAGAAGAAGAAGAAGAAACCCAAATGAAGAAGAAGAAGAAACCCAAATGAAGAAGAAGAAGAAACCCAAATGAAGAAGAAGAAACCCAAATGGAGAAGAAGAAGAAGAAACCCAAAATGGAGAAGAAGAAAAAGAAACCCAAAATGGAGAAGAAGAAGAAGAAACCCAAATGGAGAAGAAGAAGAAGAAGAAACCCAAAATGGAGAAGAAGAAGAAGAAACCCAAATGGAGAAGAAGAATAAGAAACCCAAATGGAGAAGAAGAATAAGAAACCCAAAATGGAGAAGAAGAAGAAGAAACCCAAATGGAGAAGAAGAAGAAACCCAAATGGAGAAGAAGAAGAAGAAACCCAAATGGAGAAGAAGAAGAAACCCAAATGGAGAAGAAGAAGAAACCCAAAATGGAGAAGAAGAAGCCAAATGGAGAAGAAGAAGAAACCCAAATGAAGAAGAAGAAGAAACCCAAATGGAGGAGAAGAAGAAGAAGAAACCCAAATGGAGAAGAAGAAGAAGTAACCCAAATGGAGAAGAAGAAGAAACCCAAATGAAGAAGAAGAAACCCAAATGGAGAAGAAGAAGAAGAAGAAACCCAAATGGAGAAGAAGAAGAAACCCAAATGAAGAAGAAGAAGAAACCCAAATGAAGAAGAAGAAGAAACCCAAATGGAGAAGAAGAAGAAGAAGAAACCCAAATGGAGAAGAAGAAGAAGTAACCCAAATGGAGAAGAAGAAGAAACCCAAATGAAGAAGAAGAAGAAACCCAAATGGAGAAGAAGAAGAAGAAGAAACCCAAATGGAGAAGAAGAAGAAGAAGTAACCCAAATGGAGAAGAAGAAGAAGAAGAAACCCAAATGGAGAAGAAGAAGAAGAAGAAACCCAAATGGAGAAGAAGAAGAAGAAACCCAAATGAAGAAGAAGAAGAAGAAACCCAAATGGAGAAGAAGAAGAAGAAACCCAAATGAAGAAGAAGAAACCCAAATGAAGAAGAAGAAGAAACCCAAATGGAGAAGAAGAAGAAGAAACCCAAATGAAGAAGAAGAAACCCAAATGAAGAAGAAGAAGAAACCCAAATGGAGAAGAAGAAGAAGAAGTAACCCAAATGGAGAAGAAGAAGAAGAAGAAACCCAAATGGAGAAGAAGAAGAAGAAACCCAAATGGAGAAGAAGAAGAAGAAGAAACCCAAATGGAGAAGAAGAAGAAGAAGAAACCCAAATGGAGAAGAAGAAGAAGAAACCCAAATGGAGAAGAAGAAGAAGAAGAAACCCAAATGGAGAAGAAGAAGAAGAAACCCAAATGAAGAAGAAGAAGAAACCCAAATGGAGAAGAAGAAGAAGAAACCCAAATGAAGAAGAAGAAACCCAAATGAAGAAGAAGAAACCCAAATGGAGAAGAAGAAGAAGAAACCCAAATGAAGAAGAAGAAACCCAAATGAAGAAGAAGAAGAAACCCAAATGGAGAAGAAGAAGAAGAAGTAACCCAAATGGAGAAGAAGAAGAAGAAGAAACCCAAATGGAGAAGAAGAAGAAGAAGAAACCCAAATGGAGAAGAAGAAGAAGAAGAAACCCAAATGGAGAAGAAGAAGAAGAAGAAACCCAAATGGAGAAGAAGAAGAAGAAGAAACCCAAATGGAGAAGAAGAAGAAGAAACCCAAATGAAGAAGAAGAAGAAGAAGAAACCCAAATGGAGAAGAAGAAGAAGAAACCCAAATGAAGAAGAAGAAACCCAAATGAAGAAGAAGAAGAAACCCAAATGGAGAAGAAGAAGAAGAAACCCAAATGGAGAAGAAGAAGAAGAAACCCAAATGGAGAAGAAGAAGAAGAAGAAACCCACATGGAGAAGAAGAAGAAGAAACCCAAATGAAGAAGAAGAAGAAGAAACCCAAATGAAGAAGAAGAAGAAAAAACCCAAATGAAGAAGAAGAAGAAGAAGAAGAAACCCAAATGAAGAAGAAGAAGAAACCCAAATGAAGAAGAAGAAGAAACCCAAATGGAGAAGAAGAAGAAACCCAAATGAAGGAGAAGAAGAAAAAACACAAATGAAGAAGGAGAAGAAACCCAAATGAAGAAGAAGAAGAAACCCAAATGAAGAATTAGAAGAAACCCAAATGAAGAAGAAGAAGAAACCCAAATAAAGAAGAAGAAGAAACCCACATGAAGAAGAAGAAGAAACCCAAATGGAGAAGAAGAAGAAGAAACCCAAATGGAGAAGAAGAAGAAACCCAAATGGAGAAAAGAAAAAGAAGAAGAAGAAGAAACCCAAATGGAGAAGAAGAATAAGAAACACAAATGGAGAAGAAGAAGAAGAAGAAGAAACCCAAATGGAGAAGAAGAAGAAGAAACCCAAATGGAGAAGAAGAAGAAGAAACCCAAATGAAGAAGAAGAAAAAAAAAACAAATGAAGAAGAAGAAACCCAAATGAAGAAGAAGAAACCCAAATGAAGAAGAAGAAGAAACCCAAATGAAGAAGAAGAAGAAGAAACCCAAATGAAGAAGAAGAAGAAGAAGAAACCCAAATGAAGAAGAAGAAGAAACCCAAATGGAGAAGAAGAAGAAGAAACCCAAAATGGAGAAGAAGAAAAAGAAACCCAAAATGGAGAAGAAGAAGAAGAAACCCAAATGGAGAAGAAGAAGAAGAAGAAACCCAAAATGGAGAAGAAGAAGAAGAAACCCAAATGGAGAAGAAGAATAAGAAACCCAAATGGAGAAGAAGAAGAAGAAACCCAAAATGGAGAAGAAGAAGAAGAAACCCAAATGGAGAAGAAGAATAAGAAACCCAAATGGAGAAGAAGAATAAGAAACCCAAAATGGAGAAGAAGAAGAAACCCAAATGGAGAAGAAGAAGAAACCCAAATGGAGAAGAAGAAGAAGAAACCCAAATGGAGAAGAAGAAGAAGAAGAAACCCAAATGGAGAAGAAGAAGAAACCCAAAATGGAGAAGAAGAAGAAGCCAAATGGAGAAGAAGAAGAAACCCAAATGAAGAAGAAGAAGAAGAAACCCAAATGGAGGAGAAGAAGAAGAAGAAACCCAAATGGAGAAGAAGAAGAAGTAAACCAAATGGAGAAGAAGAAGAAACCCAAATGAAGAAGAAGAAGAAACCCAAATGGAGAAGAAGAAGAAGAAACCCAAATGGAGAAGAAGAAGAAACCCAAATGAAGAAGAAGAAGAAACCCAAATGAAGAAGAAGAAGAAACCCAAATGGAGAAGAAGAAGAAGAAGAAGAAGTAACCCAAATGGAGAAGAAGAAGAAACCCAAATGAAGAAGAAGAAGAAACCCAAATGGAGAAGAAGAAGAAGAAGAAGAAACCCAAATGGAGAAGAAGAAGTAACCCAAATGGAGAAGAAGAAGAAGAAACCCAAATGGAGAAGAAGAAGAAGAAACCCAAATGGAGAAGAAGAAGAAGAAACCCAAATGGAGAAGAAGAAGAAGAAACCCAAATGGAGAAGAAGAAGAAACCCAAATGGAGAAGAAGAAGAAACCCAAATGAAGAAGAAGAAGAAGAAACCCAAATGGAGAAGAAGAAGAAGAAACCCAAATGAAGAAGAAGAAGAAACCCAAATGAAGAAGAAGAAGAAACCCAAATGGAGAAGAAGAAGAAGAAACCCAAATGGAGAAGAAGAAGAAGAAGAAACCCACATGGAGAAGAAGAAGAAGAAACCCAAATGAAGAAGAAGAAGAAACCCAAATGAAGAAGAAGAAGAAAAAACCCAAATGAAGAAGAAGAAGAAGAAACCCAAATGAAGAAGAAGAAGAAACCCAAATGAAGAAGAAGAAGAAACCCAAATGAAGAATAAGAAGAAACCCAAATGGAGAAGAAGAAGAAACCCAAATGAAGGAGAAGAAGAAAAAACACAAATGAAGAAGGAGAAGAAACCCAAATGAAGAAGAAGAAGAAACCCAAAATGAAGAAGAAGAAGAAGAAACCCAAATGAAGAAGAAGAAACCCAAATGAAGAAGAAGAAGAAACCCAAATGAAGAAGAAGAAGAAACCCACATGGAGAAGAAGAAGAAGAAACCCAAATGGAGAAGAAGAAGAAGAAACCCAAATGGAGAAAAGAAAAAGAAGAAGAAACCCAAATGGAGAAGAAGAATAAGAAACCCAAATGGAGAAGAAGAAGAAGAAGAAACCCAAATGGAGAAGAAGAAGAAGAAACCCAAATGGAGAAGAAGAAGAAGAAACCCAAATAAAGAAGAAGAAGAAACCCAAATGGAGAAGAAGAAGAAGAAGAAACCCAAAATGGAGAAGAAGAAGAAGAAGCCCAAATGGAGAAGAAGAAGAAACCCAAATGGAGAAGAAGAAGAAGAAACCCAAATGGAGGAGAAGAAGAAGAAGAAACCCAAATGGAGAAGAAGAAGAAGAAGAAACCCAAATGGAGAAGAAGAAGAAGAAGAAACCCAAATGGAGAAGAAGAAGAAGAAGAAGAAACCCAAATGGAGAAGAAACCCAAATGAAGAAGAAGCAGAAGAAACCCAAATGAAGAAGAAGAAGAAGAAGAAGAAGAAGAAGAAACCCAAATGAAGAAGAAGAAGAAGAAACCCAAATGAAGAAGAAGAAGAAGAAACCCAAATGAAGAAGAAGAAGAAGAAGAAGAAACCCAAATGAAGAAGAAGAAGAAACCCAAAATGGAGAAGAAGAAGAAGAAACCCAAATGGAGAAGAAGAAAAAGAAGAAACCCAAAATGGAGAAGAAGAAGAAGAAACCCAAATGGAGAAGAAGAATAAGAAATCCAAAATGGAGAAGAAGAAGAAGAAGAAACCCAAATGGAGAAGAAGAAGAAGAAGAAACCCAAATGGAGAAGAAGAAGAAGAAACCCAAATGGAGAAGAAGAAGAAGCCCAAATGGAGAAAAGAAGAAGAAGAAGATGAAGAAGAAGAAACCCAAATGGAGAAAAGAAGAAGAAGAAGAAACCCAAATGAAGAAGAAGAAGAAACCCAAATGAAGAAGAAGAAGAAACCCAAATGGAGAAGAAGAAGAAGAAACCCAAATGGAGAAGAAGAAGAAGAAACCCAAATGGAGAAGAAGAAGAAGAAACCCAAATGGAGAAGAAGAAGAAGCCCAAATGGAGAAAAGAAGAAGAAGAAACCCAAATGGAGAAAAGAAGAAGAAGAAGATGAAGAAGAAGAAACCCAAATGGAGAAAAGAAGAAGAAGAAGAAACCCAAATGAAGAAGAAGAAGAAGAAACCCAAATGAAGAAGAAGAAAAAACACAAATGAAGAAGGAGAAGAAACCCAAATGAAGAAGAAGAAGAAACCCAAATGAAGAAGAAGAAGAAACCCAAATGAAGAAGAAGAAACCCAAATGAAGAAGAAGAAACCCAAATGAAGAAGAAGAAGAAACCCAAATGAAGAAGAAGAAGAAACCCACATGGAGAAGAAGAAGAAGAAACCCAAATGGAGAAGAAGAAGAAGAAGAAACCCAAATGGAGAAAAGAAAAAGAAGAAGAAACCCAAATGGAGAAGAAGAATAAGAAACCCAAATGGAGAAGAAGAAGAAGAAACCCAAATGGAGAAGAAGAAGAAGAAACCCAAATGGAGAAGAAGAAGAAGAAGAAACCCAAATAAAGAAGAAGAAGAAACCCAAATGGAGAAGAAGAAGAAGAAGAAACCCCAAAATGGAGAAGAAGAAGAAGCCCAAATGGAGAAGAAGAAGAAACCCAAATGGAGAAGAAGAAGAAGAAACCCAAATGGAGGAGAAGAAGAAGAAACCCAAATGGAGAAGAAGAAGAAGAAGAAACCCAAATGGAGAAGAAGAAGAAGAAGAAACCCAAATGGAGAAGAAGAAGAAACCCAAATGGAGAAGAAACCCAAAATGAAGAAGAAGAAGAAGAAACCCAAATGAAGAAGAAGAAGAAGAAGAAGAAGAAACCCAAATGAAGAAGAAGAAGAAGAAACCCAAATGAAGAAGAAGAAGAAGAAACCCAAATGAAGAAGAAGAAGAAGAAACCCAAATGAAGAAGAAGAAGAAACCCAAAATGGAGAAGAAGAAGAAGAAACCCAAATGGAGAAGAAGAAAAAGAAGAAACCCAAAATGGAGAGGAAGAAGAAGAAACCCAAATGGAGAAGAAGAATAAGAAATCCAAAATGGAGAAGAAGAAGAAGAAGAAACCCAAATGGAGAAGAAGAAGAAGAAGAAACCCAAATGGAGAAGAAGAAGAAGCCCAAATGGAGAAAAGAAGAAGAAGAAGATGAAGAAGAAGAAACCCAAATGGAGAAAAGAAGAAGAAGAAGAAACCCAAATGAAGAAGAAGAAGAAACCCAAATGAAGAAGAAGAAGAAGAAACCCAAATGGAGAAGAAGAAGAAGAAGAAACCCAAATGGAGAAGAAGAAGAAGAAGAAACCCAAATGGAGAAGAAGAAGAAGCCCAAATGGAGAAAAGAAGAAGAAGAAGAAACCCAAATGGAGAAAAGAAGAAGAAGAAGATGAAGAAGAAGAAACCCAAATGGAGAAAATAAGAAGAAGAAGAAACCCAAATGAAGAAGAAGAAGAAGAAACCCAAATGAAGAAGAAGAAGAAACCCAAATGGAGAAGAAGAAGAAACCCAAATGGAGAAGAAGAAACCCAAATGGAGGAGAAGAAGAAGAAGAAACCCAAATGGAGAAGAAGAAGAAGAAACCCAAATGGAGAAGAAGAAGAAACCCAAATGGAGAAGAAGAAGAAGAAACCCAAATGAAGAAGAAGAAGAAACCCAAATGAAGAAGAAGAAGAAACCCAAAAGAAGAAGAAGAAACCCAAATGGAGAAGAAGAAGAAGAAACCCAAATGGAGAAGAAGAAGAAGAAACCCAAATGAAGAAGAAGAAGAAACCCAAATGGAGAAGAAGAAGAAGAAACCCGAATGGAGAAGAAGAAGAAGAAGAAGAAGTAACCCAAATGGAGAAGAAGAAGAAACCCAAATGAAGAAGAAGAAGAAACCCAAATGGAGAAGAAGAAGAAGAAACCCAAATGGAGAAGAAGAAGAAGAAGAAGTAACCCAAATGGAGAAGAAGAAGAAGAAGAAACCCAAATGGAGAAGAAGAAGAAGAAACCCAAATGGAGAAGAAGAAGAAGAAGAAACCCAAATGGAGAAGAAGAAGAAGAAGAAACCCAAATGGAGAAGAAGAAGAAGAAACCCAAATGGAGAAGAAGAAGAAACCCAAATGAAGAAGAAGAAGAAACCCAAATGGAGAAGAAGAAGAAGAAACCCAAATGAAGAAGAAGAAGAAACCCAAATGAAGAAGAAGAAACCCAAATGAAGAAGAAGAAGAAACCCAAATGAAGAAGAAGAAGAAACCCACATGGAGAAGAAGAAGAAGAAACCCAAATGGAGAAGAAGAAGAAGAAGAAACCCAAATGGAGAAAAGAAAAAGAAGAAGAAACCCAAATGGAGAAGAAGAATAAGAAACCCAAATGGAGAAGAAGAAGAAGAAGAAACCCAAATGGAGAAGAAGAAGAAGAAACCCAAATGGAGAAGAAGAAGAAGAAACCCAAATAAAGAAGAAGAAGAAACCCAAATGGAGAAGAAGAAGAAGAAACCCAAAATGGAGAAGAAGAAGAAGAAGAAGCCCAAATGGAGAAGAAGAAGAAACCCAAATGGAGAAGAAGAAGAAGAAACCCAAATGGAGGAGAAGAAGAAGAAGAAACCCAAATGGAGAAGAAGAAGAAGAAACCCAAATGGAGGAGAAGAAGAAGAAGAAACCCAAATGGAGAAGAAACCCAAATGAAGAAGAAGAAGCAGAAGAAACCCAAATGAAGAAGAAGAAGAAGAAGAAGAAGAAGAAACCCAAATGAAGAAGAAGAAGAAGAAACCCAAATGAAGAAGAAGAAGAAGAAACCCAAATGAAGAAGAAGAAGAAACCCAAAATGGAGAAGAAGAAGAAGAAACCCAAATGGAGAAGAAGAAAAAGAAGAAACCCAAAATGGAGAAGAAGAAGAAGAAACCCAAATGGAGAAGAAGAATAAGAAATCCAAAATGGAGAAGAAGAAGAAGAAGAAACCCAAATGGAGAAGAAGAAGAAGAAACCCAAATGGAGAAGAAGAAGAAGAAACCCAAATGGAGAAGAAGAAGAAGCCCAAATGGAGAAAAGAAGAAGAAGAAGATGAAGAAGAAGAAACCCAAATGGAGAAAAGAAGAAGAAGAAGAAACCCAAATGAAGAAGAAGAAGAAACCCAAATGAAGAAGAAGAAGAAACCCAAATGGAGAAGAAGAAGAAGAAGAAACCCAAATGGAGAAGAAGAAGAAGAAGAAACCCAAAATGGAGAAGAAGAAGAAGAAACCCAAATGGAGAAGAAGAATAAGAAACCCAAATGGAGAAGAAGAATAAGAAACCCAAAATGGAGAAGAAGAAGAAGAAACCCAAATGGAGAAGAAGAAGAAACCCAAATGGAGAAGAAGAAGAAGAAACCCAAATGGAGAAGAAGAAGAAACCCAAATGGAGAAGAAGAAGAAACCCAAAATGGAGAAGAAGAAGCCAAATGGAGAAGAAGAAGAAACCCAAATGAAGAAGAAGAAGAAACCCAAATGGAGGAGAAGAAGAAGAAGAAACCCAAATGGAGAAGAAGAAGAAGTAACCCAAATGGAGAAGAAGAAGAAACCCAAATGAAGAAGAAGAAACCCAAATGGAGAAGAAGAAGAAGAAGAAACCCAAATGGAGAAGAAGAAGAAACCCAAATGAAGAAGAAGAAGAAACCCAAATGAAGAAGAAGAAGAAACCCAAATGGAGAAGAAGAAGAAGAAGAAACCCAAATGGAGAAGAAGAAGAAGTAACCCAAATGGAGAAGAAGAAGAAACCCAAATGAAGAAGAAGAAGAAACCCAAATGGAGAAGAAGAAGAAGAAGAAACCCAAATGGAGAAGAAGAAGAAGAAGTAACCCAAATGGAGAAGAAGAAGAAGAAGAAACCCAAATGGAGAAGAAGAAGAAGAAGAAACCCAAATGGAGAAGAAGAAGAAGAAACCCAAATGAAGAAGAAGAAGAAGAAACCCAAATGGAGAAGAAGAAGAAGAAACCCAAATGAAGAAGAAGAAACCCAAATGAAGAAGAAGAAGAAACCCAAATGGAGAAGAAGAAGAAGAAACCCAAATGAAGAAGAAGAAACCCAAATGAAGAAGAAGAAGAAACCCAAATGGAGAAGAAGAAGAAGAAGTAACCCAAATGGAGAAGAAGAAGAAGAAGAAACCCAAATGGAGAAGAAGAAGAAGAAACCCAAATGGAGAAGAAGAAGAAGAAGAAACCCAAATGGAGAAGAAGAAGAAGAAGAAACCCAAATGGAGAAGAAGAAGAAGAAACCCAAATGGAGAAGAAGAAGAAGAAGAAACCCAAATGGAGAAGAAGAAGAAGAAACCCAAATGAAGAAGAAGAAGAAACCCAAATGGAGAAGAAGAAGAAGAAACCCAAATGAAGAAGAAGAAACCCAAATGAAGAAGAAGAAACCCAAATGGAGAAGAAGAAGAAGAAACCCAAATGAAGAAGAAGAAACCCAAATGAAGAAGAAGAAGAAACCCAAATGGAGAAGAAGAAGAAGAAGTAACCCAAATGGAGAAGAAGAAGAAGAAGAAACCCAAATGGAGAAGAAGAAGAAGAAGAAACCCAAATGGAGAAGAAGAAGAAGAAGAAACCCAAATGGAGAAGAAGAAGAAGAAGAAACCCAAATGGAGAAGAAGAAGAAGAAGAAACCCAAATGGAGAAGAAGAAGAAGAAACCCAAATGAAGAAGAAGAAGAAGAAACCCAAATGGAGAAGAAGAAGAAGAAACCCAAATGAAGAAGAAGAAACCCAAATGAAGAAGAAGAAGAAACCCAAATGGAGAAGAAGAAGAAGAAACCCAAATGGAGAAGAAGAAGAAGAAACCCAAATGGAGAAGAAGAAGAAGAAGAAACCCACATGGAGAAGAAGAAGAAGAAACCCAAATGAAGAAGAAGAAGAAGAAACCCAAATGAAGAAGAAGAAGAAAAAACCCAAATGAAGAAGAAGAAGAAGAAGAAGAAACCCAAATGAAGAAGAAGAAGAAACCCAAATGAAGAAGAAGAAGAAACCCAAATGGAGAAGAAGAAGAAACCCAAATGAAGGAGAAGAAGAAAAAACACAAATGAAGAAGGAGAAGAAACCCAAATGAAGAAGAAGAAGAAACCCAAATGAAGAATTAGAAGAAACCCAAATGAAGAAGAAGAAGAAACCCAAATAAAGAAGAAGAAGAAACCCACATGAAGAAGAAGAAGAAACCCAAATGGAGAAGAAGAAGAAGAAACCCAAATGGAGAAGAAGAAGAAACCCAAATGGAGAAAAGAAAAAGAAGAAGAAGAAGAAACCCAAATGGAGAAGAAGAATAAGAAACACAAATGGAGAAGAAGAAGAAGAAGAAGAAACCCAAATGGAGAAGAAGAAGAAGAAACCCAAATGGAGAAGAAGAAGAAGAAACCCAAATGAAGAAGAAGAAAAAAAAAACAAATGAAGAAGAAGAAACCCAAATGAAGAAGAAGAAACCCAAATGAAGAAGAAGAAGAAACCCAAATGAAGAAGAAGAAGAAGAAACCCAAATGAAGAAGAAGAAGAAGAAGAAACCCAAATGAAGAAGAAGAAGAAACCCAAATGGAGAAGAAGAAGAAGAAACCCAAAATGGAGAAGAAGAAAAAGAAACCCAAAATGGAGAAGAAGAAGAAGAAACCCAAATGGAGAAGAAGAAGAAGAAGAAACCCAAAATGGAGAAGAAGAAGAAGAAACCCAAATGGAGAAGAAGAATAAGAAACCCAAATGGAGAAGAAGAAGAAGAAACCCAAAATGGAGAAGAAGAAGAAGAAACCCAAATGGAGAAGAAGAATAAGAAACCCAAATGGAGAAGAAGAATAAGAAACCCAAAATGGAGAAGAAGAAGAAACCCAAATGGAGAAGAAGAAGAAACCCAAATGGAGAAGAAGAAGAAGAAACCCAAATGGAGAAGAAGAAGAAGAAGAAACCCAAATGGAGAAGAAGAAGAAACCCAAAATGGAGAAGAAGAAGAAGCCAAATGGAGAAGAAGAAGAAACCCAAATGAAGAAGAAGAAGAAGAAACCCAAATGGAGGAGAAGAAGAAGAAGAAACCCAAATGGAGAAGAAGAAGAAGTAAACCAAATGGAGAAGAAGAAGAAACCCAAATGAAGAAGAAGAAGAAACCCAAATGGAGAAGAAGAAGAAGAAACCCAAATGGAGAAGAAGAAGAAACCCAAATGAAGAAGAAGAAGAAACCCAAATGAAGAAGAAGAAGAAACCCAAATGGAGAAGAAGAAGAAGAAGAAGAAGTAACCCAAATGGAGAAGAAGAAGAAACCCAAATGAAGAAGAAGAAGAAACCCAAATGGAGAAGAAGAAGAAGAAGAAGAAACCCAAATGGAGAAGAAGAAGTAACCCAAATGGAGAAGAAGAAGAAGAAACCCAAATGGAGAAGAAGAAGAAGAAACCCAAATGGAGAAGAAGAAGAAGAAACCCAAATGGAGAAGAAGAAGAAGAAACCCAAATGGAGAAGAAGAAGAAACCCAAATGGAGAAGAAGAAGAAACCCAAATGAAGAAGAAGAAGAAGAAACCCAAATGGAGAAGAAGAAGAAGAAACCCAAATGAAGAAGAAGAAGAAACCCAAATGAAGAAGAAGAAGAAACCCAAATGGAGAAGAAGAAGAAGAAACCCAAATGGAGAAGAAGAAGAAGAAGAAACCCACATGGAGAAGAAGAAGAAGAAACCCAAATGAAGAAGAAGAAGAAACCCAAATGAAGAAGAAGAAGAAAAAACCCAAATGAAGAAGAAGAAGAAGAAACCCAAATGAAGAAGAAGAAGAAACCCAAATGAAGAAGAAGAAGAAACCCAAATGAAGAATAAGAAGAAACCCAAATGGAGAAGAAGAAGAAACCCAAATGAAGGAGAAGAAGAAAAAACACAAATGAAGAAGGAGAAGAAACCCAAATGAAGAAGAAGAAGAAACCCAAAATGAAGAAGAAGAAGAAGAAACCCAAATGAAGAAGAAGAAACCCAAATGAAGAAGAAGAAGAAACCCAAATGAAGAAGAAGAAGAAACCCACATGGAGAAGAAGAAGAAGAAACCCAAATGGAGAAGAAGAAGAAGAAACCCAAATGGAGAAAAGAAAAAGAAGAAGAAACCCAAATGGAGAAGAAGAATAAGAAACCCAAATGGAGAAGAAGAAGAAGAAGAAACCCAAATGGAGAAGAAGAAGAAGAAACCCAAATGGAGAAGAAGAAGAAGAAACCCAAATAAAGAAGAAGAAGAAACCCAAATGGAGAAGAAGAAGAAGAAGAAACCCAAAATGGAGAAGAAGAAGAAGAAGCCCAAATGGAGAAGAAGAAGAAACCCAAATGGAGAAGAAGAAGAAGAAACCCAAATGGAGGAGAAGAAGAAGAAGAAACCCAAATGGAGAAGAAGAAGAAGAAGAAACCCAAATGGAGAAGAAGAAGAAGAAGAAACCCAAATGGAGAAGAAGAAGAAGAAGAAGAAACCCAAATGGAGAAGAAACCCAAATGAAGAAGAAGCAGAAGAAACCCAAATGAAGAAGAAGAAGAAGAAGAAGAAGAAGAAGAAACCCAAATGAAGAAGAAGAAGAAGAAACCCAAATGAAGAAGAAGAAGAAGAAACCCAAATGAAGAAGAAGAAGAAGAAGAAGAAACCCAAATGAAGAAGAAGAAGAAACCCAAAATGGAGAAGAAGAAGAAGAAACCCAAATGGAGAAGAAGAAAAAGAAGAAACCCAAAATGGAGAAGAAGAAGAAGAAACCCAAATGGAGAAGAAGAATAAGAAATCCAAAATGGAGAAGAAGAAGAAGAAGAAACCCAAATGGAGAAGAAGAAGAAGAAGAAACCCAAATGGAGAAGAAGAAGAAGAAACCCAAATGGAGAAGAAGAAGAAGCCCAAATGGAGAAAAGAAGAAGAAGAAGATGAAGAAGAAGAAACCCAAATGGAGAAAAGAAGAAGAAGAAGAAACCCAAATGAAGAAGAAGAAGAAACCCAAATGAAGAAGAAGAAGAAACCCAAATGGAGAAGAAGAAGAAGAAACCCAAATGGAGAAGAAGAAGAAGAAACCCAAATGGAGAAGAAGAAGAAGAAACCCAAATGGAGAAGAAGAAGAAGCCCAAATGGAGAAAAGAAGAAGAAGAAACCCAAATGGAGAAAAGAAGAAGAAGAAGATGAAGAAGAAGAAACCCAAATGGAGAAAAGAAGAAGAAGAAGAAACCCAAATGAAGAAGAAGAAGAAGAAACCCAAATGAAGAAGAAGAAAAAACACAAATGAAGAAGGAGAAGAAACCCAAATGAAGAAGAAGAAGAAACCCAAATGAAGAAGAAGAAGAAACCCAAATGAAGAAGAAGAAACCCAAATGAAGAAGAAGAAACCCAAATGAAGAAGAAGAAGAAACCCAAATGAAGAAGAAGAAGAAACCCACATGGAGAAGAAGAAGAAGAAACCCAAATGGAGAAGAAGAAGAAGAAGAAACCCAAATGGAGAAAAGAAAAAGAAGAAGAAACCCAAATGGAGAAGAAGAATAAGAAACCCAAATGGAGAAGAAGAAGAAGAAACCCAAATGGAGAAGAAGAAGAAGAAACCCAAATGGAGAAGAAGAAGAAGAAGAAACCCAAATAAAGAAGAAGAAGAAACCCAAATGGAGAAGAAGAAGAAGAAGAAACCCCAAAATGGAGAAGAAGAAGAAGCCCAAATGGAGAAGAAGAAGAAACCCAAATGGAGAAGAAGAAGAAGAAACCCAAATGGAGGAGAAGAAGAAGAAACCCAAATGGAGAAGAAGAAGAAGAAGAAACCCAAATGGAGAAGAAGAAGAAGAAGAAACCCAAATGGAGAAGAAGAAGAAACCCAAATGGAGAAGAAACCCAAAATGAAGAAGAAGAAGAAGAAACCCAAATGAAGAAGAAGAAGAAGAAGAAGAAGAAACCCAAATGAAGAAGAAGAAGAAGAAACCCAAATGAAGAAGAAGAAGAAGAAACCCAAATGAAGAAGAAGAAGAAGAAACCCAAATGAAGAAGAAGAAGAAACCCAAAATGGAGAAGAAGAAGAAGAAACCCAAATGGAGAAGAAGAAAAAGAAGAAACCCAAAATGGAGAGGAAGAAGAAGAAACCCAAATGGAGAAGAAGAATAAGAAATCCAAAATGGAGAAGAAGAAGAAGAAGAAACCCAAATGGAGAAGAAGAAGAAGAAGAAACCCAAATGGAGAAGAAGAAGAAGCCCAAATGGAGAAAAGAAGAAGAAGAAGATGAAGAAGAAGAAACCCAAATGGAGAAAAGAAGAAGAAGAAGAAACCCAAATGAAGAAGAAGAAGAAACCCAAATGAAGAAGAAGAAGAAGAAACCCAAATGGAGAAGAAGAAGAAGAAGAAACCCAAATGGAGAAGAAGAAGAAGAAGAAACCCAAATGGAGAAGAAGAAGAAGCCCAAATGGAGAAAAGAAGAAGAAGAAGAAACCCAAATGGAGAAAAGAAGAAGAAGAAGATGAAGAAGAAGAAACCCAAATGGAGAAAATAAGAAGAAGAAGAAACCCAAATGAAGAAGAAGAAGAAGAAACCCAAATGAAGAAGAAGAAGAAACCCAAATGGAGAAGAAGAAGAAACCCAAATGGAGAAGAAGAAACCCAAATGGAGGAGAAGAAGAAGAAGAAACCCAAATGGAGAAGAAGAAGAAGAAACCCAAATGGAGAAGAAGAAGAAACCCAAATGGAGAAGAAGAAGAAGAAACCCAAATGAAGAAGAAGAAGAAACCCAAATGAAGAAGAAGAAGAAACCCAAAAGAAGAAGAAGAAGAAACCCAAATGGAGAAGAAGAAGAAGAAACCCAAATGGAGAAGAAGAAGAAGAAACCCAAATGAAGAAGAAGAAGAAACCCAAATGGAGAAGAAGAAGAAGAAACCCGAATGGAGAAGAAGAAGAAGAAGAAGAAGTAACCCAAATGGAGAAGAAGAAGAAACCCAAATGAAGAAGAAGAAGAAACCCAAATGGAGAAGAAGAAGAAGAAACCCAAATGGAGAAGAAGAAGAAGAAGAAGTAACCCAAATGGAGAAGAAGAAGAAGAAGAAACCCAAATGGAGAAGAAGAAGAAGAAACCCAAATGGAGAAGAAGAAGAAGAAGAAACCCAAATGGAGAAGAAGAAGAAGAAGAAACCCAAATGGAGAAGAAGAAGAAGAAACCCAAATGGAGAAGAAGAAGAAACCCAAATGAAGAAGAAGAAGAAACCCAAATGGAGAAGAAGAAGAAGAAACCCAAATGAAGAAGAAGAAGAAACCCAAATGAAGAAGAAGAAACCCAAATGAAGAAGAAGAAGAAACCCAAATGAAGAAGAAGAAGAAACCCACATGGAGAAGAAGAAGAAGAAACCCAAATGGAGAAGAAGAAGAAGAAGAAACCCAAATGGAGAAAAGAAAAAGAAGAAGAAACCCAAATGGAGAAGAAGAATAAGAAACCCAAATGGAGAAGAAGAAGAAGAAGAAACCCAAATGGAGAAGAAGAAGAAGAAACCCAAATGGAGAAGAAGAAGAAGAAACCCAAATAAAGAAGAAGAAGAAACCCAAATGGAGAAGAAGAAGAAGAAACCCAAAATGGAGAAGAAGAAGAAGAAGAAGCCCAAATGGAGAAGAAGAAGAAACCCAAATGGAGAAGAAGAAGAAGAAACCCAAATGGAGGAGAAGAAGAAGAAGAAACCCAAATGGAGAAGAAGAAGAAGAAACCCAAATGGAGGAGAAGAAGAAGAAGAAACCCAAATGGAGAAGAAACCCAAATGAAGAAGAAGAAGCAGAAGAAACCCAAATGAAGAAGAAGAAGAAGAAGAAGAAGAAGAAACCCAAATGAAGAAGAAGAAGAAGAAACCCAAATGAAGAAGAAGAAGAAGAAACCCAAATGAAGAAGAAGAAGAAACCCAAAATGGAGAAGAAGAAGAAGAAACCCAAATGGAGAAGAAGAAAAAGAAGAAACCCAAAATGGAGAAGAAGAAGAAGAAACCCAAATGGAGAAGAAGAATAAGAAATCCAAAATGGAGAAGAAGAAGAAGAAGAAACCCAAATGGAGAAGAAGAAGAAGAAACCCAAATGGAGAAGAAGAAGAAGAAACCCAAATGGAGAAGAAGAAGAAGCCCAAATGGAGAAAAGAAGAAGAAGAAGATGAAGAAGAAGAAACCCAAATGGAGAAAAGAAGAAGAAGAAGAAACCCAAATGAAGAAGAAGAAGAAACCCAAATGAAGAAGAAGAAGAAACCCAAATGGAGAAGAAGAAGAAGAAGAAACCCAAATGGAGAAGAAGAAGAAGAAGAAACCCAAATGGAGAAGAAGAAGAAGAAACCCAAATGGAGAAGAAGAAGAAGCCCAAATGGAGAAAAGAAGAAGAAGAAACCCAAATGGAGAAAAGAAGAAGAAGAAGATGAAGAAGAAGAAACCCAAATGGAGAAAAGAAGAAGAAGAAGAAACCCAAATGAAGAAGAAGAAGAAGAAACCCAAATGAAGAAGAAGAAAAAACACAAATGAAGAAGGAGAAGAAACCCAAATGAAGAAGAAGAAGAAACCCAAATGAAGAAGAAGAAGAAACCCAAATGAAGAAGAAGAAACCCAAATGAAGAAGAAGAAGAAACCCAAATGAAGAAGAAGAAGAAACCCACATGGAGAAGAAGAAGAAGAAACCCAAATGGAGAAGAAGAAGAAGAAGAAACCCAAATGGAGAAAAGAAAAAGAAGAAGACACCCAAATGGAGAAGAAGAATAAGAAACCCAAATGGAGAAGAAGAAGAAGAAACCCAAATGGAGAAGAAGAAGAAGAAACCCAAATGGAGAAGAAGAAGAAGAAGAAACCCAAATAAAGAAGAAGAAGAAACCCAAATGGAGAAGAAGAAGAAGAAGAAACCCAAAATGGAGAAGAAGAAGAAGCCCAAATGGAGAAGAAGAAGAAACCCAAATGGAGAAGAAGAAGAAGAAACCCAAATGGAGGAGAAGAAGAAGAAACCCAAATGGAGAAGAAGAAGAAGAAGAAACCCAAATGGAGAAGAAGAAGAAGAAGAAACCCAAATGGAGAAGAAGAAGAAACCCAAATGGAGAAGAAACCCAAAATGAAGAAGAAGAAGAAGAAACCCAAATGAAGAAGAAGAAGAAGAAGAAGAAACCCAAATGAAGAAGAAGAAGAAGAAACCCAAATGAAGAAGAAGAAGAAGAAACCCAAATGAAGAAGAAGAAGAAGAAACCCAAATGAAGAAGAAGAAGAAACCCAAAATGGAGAAGAAGAAGAAGAAACCCAAATGGAGAAGAAGAAAAAGAAGAAACCCAAAATGGAGAGGAAGAAGAAGAAACCCAAATGGAGAAGAAGAATAAGAAATCCAAAATGGAGAAGAAGAAGAAGAAGAAACCCAAATGGAGAAGAAGAAGAAGAAGAAACCCAAATGGAGAAGAAGAAGAAGCCCAAATGGAGAAAAGAAGAAGAAGAAGATGAAGAAGAAGAAACCCAAATGGAGAAAAGAAGAAGAAGAAGAAACCCAAATGAAGAAGAAGAAGAAACCCAAATGAAGAAGAAGAAGAAGAAACCCAAATGGAGAAGAAGAAGAAGAAACCCAAATGGAGAAGAAGAAGAAGAAGAAACCCAAATGGAGAAGAAGAAGAAGCCCAAATGGAGAAAAGAAGAAGAAGAAACCCAAATGGAGAAAAGAAGAAGAAGAAGATGAAGAAGAAGAAACCCAAATGGAGAAAATAAGAAGAAGAAGAAACCCAAATGAAGAAGAAGAAGAAGAAACCCAAATGAAGAAGAAGAAGAAACCCAAATGGAGAAGAAGAAGAAACCCAAATGGAGAAGAAGAAACCCAAATGGAGGAGAAGAAGAAGAAGAAACCCAAATGGAGAAGAAGAAGAAGAAACCCAAATGGAGAAGAAGAAGAAACCCAAATGGAGAAGAAGAAGAAGAAACCCAAATGAAGAAGAAGAAGAAACCCAAATGAAGAAGAAGAAGAAACCCAAAAGAAGAAGAAGAAGAAACCCAAATGGAGAAGAAGAAGAAGAAACCCAAATGGAGAAGAAGAAGAAGAAACCCAAATGAAGAAGAAGAAGAAACCCAAATGGAGAAGAAGAAGAAGAAACCCGAATGGAGAAGAAGAAGAAGAAGTAACCCAAATGGAGAAGAAGAAGAAACCCAAATGAAGAAGAAGAAGAAACCCAAATGGAGAAGAAGAAGAAGAAACCCAAATGGAGAAGAAGAAGAAGAAGAAGTAACCCAAATGGAGAAGAAGAAGAAGAAGAAACCCAAATGGAGAAGAAGAAGAAGAAACCCAAATGGAGAAGAAGAAGAAGAAGAAACCCAAATGGAGAAGAAGAAGAAGAAGAAACCCAAATGGAGAAGAAGAAGAAGAAACCCAAATGGAGAAGAAGAAGAAACCCAAATGAAGAAGAAGAAGAAGAAACCCAAATGGAGAAGAAGAAGAAGAAACCCAAATGAAGAAGAAGAAGAAACCCAAATGAAGAAGAAGAAACCCAAATGGAGAAGAAGAAGAAGAAACCCAAATGGAGAAGAAGAAGAAGAAACCCACATGGAGAAGAAGAAGAAGAAACCCAAATGAAGAAGAAGAAGAAGAAACCCAAATGAAGAAGAAGAAGAAGAAAAAACCCAAATGAAGAAGAAGAAGAAGAAACCCAAATGAAGAAGAAGAAGAAACCCAAATGAAGAAGAAGAAGAAACCCAAATGGAGAAGAAGAAGAAACCCAAATGAAGGAGAAGAAGAAAAAACACAAATGAAGAAGGAGAAGAAACCCAAATGAAGAAGAAGAAGAAACCCAAATGAAGAAGAAGAAACCCAAATGAAGAAGAAGAATCCCAAATGAAGAAGAAGAAGAAACCCACATGAAGAAGAAGAAGAAACCCAAATGGAGAAGAAGAAGAAGAAACCCAAATGGAGAAGAAGAAGAAGAAGAAACCCAAATGGAGAAAAGAAAAAGAAGAAGAAGAAACCCAAATGGAGAAGAAGAATAAGAAACCCAAATGGAGAAGAAGAAGAAGAAACCCAAATGGAGAAGAAGAAGAAGAAACCCAAATGGAGAAGAAGAAGAAGAAGAAGAAACCCAAATAAAGAAGAAGAAGAAGAAGAAACCCAAATGGAGAAGAAGAAGAAGAAGAAACCCAAAATGGAGAAGAAGAAGAAGAAGAAGCCCAAATGGAGAAGAAGAAGAAACCCAAATGGAGAAGAAGAAGAAGAAGAAACCCAAATGGAGGAGAAGAAGAAGAAGAAACCCAAATGGAGAAGAAGAAGAAGAAGAAACCCAAATGGAGAAGAAGAAGAAGAAGAAACCCAAATGGAGAAGAAGAAGAAGAAGAAACCCAAATGGAGAAGAAGAAGAAACCCAAATGAAGAAGAAGAAACCCAAATGGAGAAGAAGAAGAAGAAACCCAAATGGAGAAGAAGAAGAAGAAGAAATCCAAATAAAGAAGAAGAAGAAGAAGAAACCCAAATGGAGAAGAAGAAGAAGAAGAAGAAACCCAAATGGAGGAGAAGAAGAAGAAACCCAAATGGAGAAGAAGAAGAAGAAGAAACCCAAATGGAGAAGAAGAAGAAGAAGAAACCCAAATGGAGAAGAAGAAGAAGAAGAAACCCAAATGGAGAGGAAGAAGAAACCCAAATGAAGAA
Organism: Rana muscosa; assembly: GCA_029206835.1. Taxonomy (NCBI): domain Eukaryota; kingdom Metazoa; phylum Chordata; class Amphibia; order Anura; family Ranidae; genus Rana; species Rana muscosa. Next base: position 370,592,802 of record CM055117.1, read on the forward strand.
GAAGAAGAAACCCAAATGGAGAAGAAGAAGAAGAAACCCAAATGGAGAAGAAGAAGAAACCCAAATGAAGAAGAAACCCAAATGGAGAAGAAGAAGAAGAAGAAACCCAAATGGAGAAGAAGAAGAAGAAACCCAAATGGAGAAGAAGAAGAAGAAGTAACCCAAATGGAGAAGAAGAAGAAGAAGAAACCCAAATGGAAAAGAAGAAGAAGAAACCCAAATGGAGAAGAAGAAGAAGAAGAAACCCAAATGGAGAAGAAGAAGAAGAAGAAACCCAAATGGAGGAGAAGAAGAAGAAGAAACCCAAATGGAGAAGAAGAAGAAGAAGAAGAAACCCAAATGGAGAAGAAGAAACCCAAATGAAGAAGAAGAAGAAACCCAAATGAAGAAGAAGAAACCCAAATGGAGAAGAAGGAGAAGAAACCCAAATGGAGAAGAAGAAGAAGAAACCCAAATGAAGAAGAAGAAGAAGAAACCCAAATGAAGAAGAAGAAGAAACCCAAATGGAGAAGAAGAAGAAGAAGAAGAAACCCAAATGGAGAAGAAGAAGAAGTAACCCAAATGGAGAAGAAGAAGAAGAAGAAACCCAAATGGAGAAGAAGAAGAAGAAACCCAAATGGAGAAGAAGAAGAAGAAACCCAAATGGAGAAGAAGAAGAAGAAGAAACCCAAATGGAGAAGAAGAAGAAACCCAAATGAAGAAGAAGAAGAAACCCAAATGAAGAAGAAGAAAAAAAAACCAAATGAAGAAGAAGAAACCCAAATGAAGAAGAAGAAGAAACCCAAATGAAGAAGAAGAAGAAGAAACCCAAATGAAGAAGAAGAAGAAACCCAAATGGAGAAGAAGAAGAAGAAACCCAAAATGGAGAAGAAGAAGAAGAAACCCAAATGGAGAAGAAGAAGAAGAAACCCAAAATGGAGAAGAAGAGGAAACCCAAATGGAGAAGAAGAATAAGAAACCCAAAATGGAGAAGAAGAAGAAGAAGAAACCCAAATGGAGAAGAAGAAGAAACCCAAATGGAGAAGAAGAAGAAGAAACCCAAATGGAGAAGAAGAAGAAGAAACCCAAATGGAGAAGAAGAAGAAACCCAAAATGGAGAAGAAGAAGAAGAAGTCAAATGGAGAAGAAGAAGAAACCCAAATGAAGAAGAAGAAGAAATGTCTGTCTGACTGACTGACTGTGTCTGTCTGACTGACTGACTGTGTCTGTCTGACTGACTGACTGTCTGTCTGACTGACTGACTGTCTGACTGACTGACTGACTGACTGTGTCTGTCTGACTGACTGACTGACTGTGTCTGTCTGACTGACTGACTGTGTCTGTCTGACTGACTGACTGACTGTCTGTCTGACTGACTGACTGACTGTGTGTGTCTGTCTGACTGACTGACTGTGTCTGTCTGACTGACTGACTGTGTCTGTCTGACTGACTGTGTCTGTCTGACTGACTGACTGTCTGTCTGACTGACTGACTGTCTGACTGACTGACTGTGTCTGTCTGACTGACTGACTGTGTCTGTCTGACTGACTGACTGTGTCTGTCTGACTGACTGACTGACTGTGTCTGTCTGACTGACTGACTGTGTCTGTCTGACTGACTGACTGTGTCTGTCTGACTGACTGTGTCTGTCTGACTGACTGTGTCTGTCTGACTGACTGACTGACTGTGTCTGTCTGACTGACTGACTGTGTCTGTCTGACTGACTGACTGTGTCTGTCTGACTGACTGTGTCTGTCTGACTGACTGACTGACTGTGTCTGTCTGACTGACTGACTGACTGACTGACTGTGTCTGTCTTTCTGACTGACTGTGTCTGACTGACTGTGTCTGTCTGACTGACTGACAGTCAGTCAGTCAGACAGACAGTCAGTCAGACAGACAGACTGTGTCTGTCTGACTGACTGACTGTGTCTGTCTGACTGACTGTGTCTGTCTGACTGACTGTGTCTGTGTGACTGACTGACTGACTGTGTCTGACTGACTGACTGTGTCTGACTGACTGACTGTCTGTCTGTCTGACTGACTGACTGTGTCTGTCTGACTGACTGACTGTGTCTGTCTGACTGACTGACTGTGTCTGTCTGACTGACTAACTGAAGAAGAAACCCAAATGAAGAAGAAGAAGAAGAAGAAGAAACCCAAATGAAGAAGAAGAAGAAACCCAAAATGGAGAAGAAGAAGAAGAAACCCAAATGGAGAAGAAGAAAAAGAAGAAACCCAAAATGGAGAAGAAGAAGAAGAAACCCAAATGGAGAAGAAGAATAAGAAATCCAAAATGGAGAAGAAGAAGAAGAAGAAACCCAAATGGAGAAGAAGAAGAAGAAGAAACCCAAATGGAGAAGAAGAAGAAGCCCAAATGGAGAAAAGAAGAAGAAGAAGATGAAGAAGAAGAAACCCAAATGGAGAAAAGAAGAAGAAGAAGAAACCCAAATGAAGAAGAAGAAGAAACCCAAATGAAGAAGAAGAAGAAGAAACCCAAATGGAGAAGAAGAAGAAGAAGAAACCCAAATGGAGAAGAAGAAGAAGAAACCCAAATGGAGAAGAAGAAGAAGCCCAAATGGAGAAAAGAAGAAGAAGAAACCCAAATGGAGAAAAGAAGAAGAAGAAGATGAAGAAGAAGAAACCCAAATGGAGAAAAGAAGAAGAAGAAGAAACCCAAATGAAGAAGAAGAAGAAGAAACCCAAATGAAGAAGAAGAAGAAACCCAAGTGGAGAAGAAGAAGAAACCCAAATGGAGAAGAAGAAACCCAAATGGAGGAGAAGAAGAAGAAGAAACCCAAATGGAGAAGAAGAAGAAGAAGAAACCCAAATGGAGAAGAAGAAGAAACCCAAATGGAGAAGAAGAAGAAGAAACCCAAATGAAGAAGAAGAAGAAACCCAAATGAAGAAGAAGAAGAAACCCAAAAGAAGAAGAAGAAGAAACCCAAATGGAGAAGAAGAAGAAGAAACCCAAATGGAGAAGAAGAAGAAGAAGAAACCCAAATGAAGAAGAAGAAGAAACCCAAAGGGAGAAGAAGAAGAAGAAACCCGAATGGAGAAGAAGAAGAAGAAGTAACCCAAATGGAGAAGAAGAAACCCAAATGAAGAAGAAGAAGAAACTGACTGACTGACTGTCTGTCTGACTGACTGACTGACTGTGTCTGTCTGACTGACTGACTGACTGACTGACTGTGTCTGACTGACTGACTGACTGACTGTGTCTGACTGACTGACTGACTGTGTCTGACTGACTGACTGACTGTGTCTGACTGACTGTGTCTGTCTGACTGACTGACTGTGTCTGTCTGACTGACTGACTGTGTCTGTCTGACTGACTGTGTCTGTCTGACTGACTGACTGTCTGTCTGACTGACTGTGTCTGTCTGACTGACTGACTGTGTCTGTCTGACTGACTGACTGTGTCTGACTGACTGACTGTGTCTGACTGACTGACTGTGTCTGTCTGTCTGACTGACTGTCTGACTGACTGACTGACTGTGTCTGTCTGTCTGACTGACTGTGTCTGACTGACTGACAGTCAGACAGACAGTCAGTCAGTCAGACACAGTCAGACAGACAGTCAGTCAGTCAGACAAAGTCAGAGACAGTGTCTGACTGTTTCTGACTGACTGACTGACTGTGTCTGTCTGACTGACTGACTGTCTGTCTGACTGTGTCTGTCTGACTGACTGACTGTGTCTGACTGACTGACTGACTGTGTCTGACTGACTGACTGTATCTGACTGACTGACTGTGTCTGACTGACTGACTGTGCCTGTCTGTCTGACTGACTGTCTGACTGACTGACTGACTGTGTCTGTCTGTCTGACTGACTGTGTCTGACTGACTGACTGTCTCTGACTTTGTCTGACTGTCTGTCTGACTGTGTCTGACTGTGTCTGACTGACTGACTGACTGTGTCTGACTGACTGACTGACTGTGTCTGTCTGTCTGACTGACTGTCTGTCTGTCTGACTGACTGACTGTGTCTGTCTGTCTGACTGACTGTGTCTGTCTGACTGACTGACTGACTGTGTCTGTCTGACTGACTGACTGTGTCTGTCTGACTGACTCTGTCTGACTGACTGACTGGCTGACTGACTCTGTCTGACTGACTGACTGACTGTGTCTGTCTGACTGACTGACTGACTGTGTCTGTCTGACTGACTGACTGACTGTGTCTGTCTAACTGACTGACTGTTTCTGTCTGACTGACTGACTGACTGTGTCTGACTGACTGACTGTGTCTGACTGACTGACTGTGCCTGTCTGACTGACTGTGTCTGTCTGACTGACTGACTGTGTCTGTCTGACTGACTGACTGTGTCTGTCTGACTGACTGACTGTCTGTCTGACTGACTGTGTCTGTCTGACTGACTGACTGTGTCTGACTGACTGACTGACTGTGTCTGACTGACTGACTGTATCTGACTGACTGACTGTGTCTGACTGACTGACTGTGCCTGTCTGTCTGACTGACTGTCTGACTGACTGACTGACTGTGTCTGTCTGTCTGACTGACTGTGTCTGTCTGACTGACTGACTGTGTCTGTCTGACTGACTGACTGTGTCTGTCTGACTGACTGACTGTGTCTGACTGACTGACTGTGTCTGTCTGTCTGACTGACTGTGTCTGTCTGACTGACTGACTGACTGTGTCTGACTGACTGTGTCTGACTGACTGACTGACTGTGTCTGTCTGTCTGACTGACTGTGTCTGGCTGACTGACTGTGTCTGTCTGACTGACTGTGTCTGTCTGACTGACTGACTGTGTCTGTCTGACTGACTGACTGACTGTGTCTGTCTGACTGACTGACTGTCTGTCTGACTGACTGTGTCTGTCTGACTGACTGACTGTGTCTGTCTGACTGACTGACTGACTGTGTCTGTCTGACTGACTGACTGTGTCTGACTGACTGTGTCTGTCTGACTGACTGACAGTCAGTCAGTCGGACAGACAGTCAGTCAGACAGACAGACAGACAGACTGTGTCTGTCTGACTGACTGACTGTGTCTGTCTGACTGACTGTGTCTGTCTGACTGACTGACTGTGTCTGTCTGACTGACTGTCTGTCTGACTGACTGACTGACTGTGTCTGTCTGACTGACTGACTGTGTGTGTCTGTCTGACTGACTGACTGTGTCTGTCTGACTGACTGACTGTGTCTGTCTGACTGACTGTGTCTGTCTGACTGACTGACTGTCTGTCTGACTGACTGACTGTCTGACTGACTGACTGACTGTGTCTGTCTGACTGACTGACTGTGTCTGTCTGACTGACTGACTGACTGACTGTGTCTGTCTGACTGACTGACTGTGTCTGTCTGACTGACTGACTGACTGTCTGTCTGTCTGACTGACTGACTGTGTCTGTCTGACTGACTGACTGTCTGTCTGACTGACTGACTGTCTGTCTGACTGACTGACTGTGTGTGTCTGTCTGACTGACTGACTGTGTCGGTCTGACTGACTGACTGTGTCTGTCTGACTGACTGACTGTGTCTGTCTGACTGACTGACTGACTGTGTCTGTCTGACTGACTGACTGACTGTGTCTGTCTGACTGACTGACTGTGTCTGTCTGACTGACTGACTTGTCTGTCTGACTGACTGTGTCTGTCTGACTGACTGACTGACTGTGTCTGTCTGACTGACTGACTGACTGTGTCTGTCTGACTGACTGAATGTGTCTGTCTGACTGACTGACTGTGTCTGTCTGACTGACTGTGTCTGTCTGTCTGACTGACTGACTGTGTCTGTCTGACTGACTGACTGACTGACTGTGTCTGTCTGACTGTCTGACTGACTGACTGACTGTGTCTGTCTTTCTGACTGACTGTGTCTGACTGACTGTGTCTGTCTGACTGACTGACAGTCAGTCAGTCAGACAGACAGTCAGTCAGACAGACAGACTGTGTCTGTCTGACTGACTGACTGTGTCTGTCTGACTGACTGTGTCTGTCTGACTGACTGTGTCTGTGTGACTGACTGACTGACTGACTGACTGTGTCTGACTGACTGACTGTGTCTGACTGACTGACTGTCTGTCTGTCTGACTGACTGACTGTGTCTGTCTGACTGACTGACTGACTGTGTCTGTCTGACTGACTGACTGTGTCTGTCTGACTGACTGACTGACTGTGTGACTGACTGACTGACTGTGTCTGTCTGACTGACTGACTGACTGTGTCTGACTGACTGACTGACTGTGTCTGACTGACTGACTGACTGTGTCTGTCTGTCTGACTGACTGTGTCTGTCTGACTGACTGTGTCTGTCTGACTGACTGACTGTCTGTGTCTGTCTGTCTGACTGACTGTCTGACTGACTGTGTCTGTCTGACTGACTGACTGTGTCTGTCTGACTGACTGACTGTCTGTGTCTGTCTGACTGACTGACTGTGTCTGACTGACTGTGTCTGTCTGACTGACTGACTGTCTGTCTGTCTGACTGACTGTCTGTCTGACTGACTGACTGACTGTGTCTGTCTGACTGACTGTGTCTGTCTGACTGACTGACTGTGTCTGTCTGTCTGACTGTGTCTGTCTGACTGACTGACTGTGTCTGTCTGACTGACTGACTGTGTCTGTCTGACTGACTGACTGTCTGTCTGACTGACTGACTGACTGTGTCTGTCAGACACACACAGTCAGTCAGTCAGACAGACACAGTCAGTCAGACAGACACAGTCAGTCAGTCAGACAGACACAGTCAGTCAGTCAGACAGACACACACAGTCAGTCAGTCAGTCAGTCTGACTGACTGACTGTGTCTGTCTGACTGACTGACTATGTCTGTCTGACTGACTGTCTGTCTGACTGACTGACTGTCTGTCTGACTGACTGACTGCCTGACTGTGTCTGACTGACTGACTGTGTCTGACTGACTGACTGACTGTGTCTGTCTGAATGACTGACTGTGTCTGTCTGACTGACTGTCTGTCTGACTGACTGAGTCTGTCTGACTGACTGACTGACTGTCTGTCTGTCTGACTGACTGACTGACTGTCTGACTGACTGACTGTGTCTGTCTGACTGACTGTCTGTCTGACTGACTGACTGTGTCTGTCTGACTGACTGACTGTCTGTCTGTCTGACTGACTGACTGTGTCTGTCTGACTGACTGTGTCTGTCTGACTGACTGTCTGTCTGACTGACTGACTGTGTCTGTCTGACTGACTGTGTCTGACTGACTGACTGACTGTGTCTGTCTGACTGACTGTGTCTGACTGACTGACTGACTGTGTCTGTCTGACTGACTGTGTCTGTCTGACTGTGTCTGTCTGACTGTGTCTGTCTGACTGTCTGACTGACTGACTGTGTCTGTCTGTCTGACTGACTGTGTCTGACTGACTGACTGACTGACTGTGTCTGTCTGACTGACTGACTGTGTCTGTCTGACTGACTGTCTGTCTGACTGACTGACTGACTGTGTCTGACTGACTGTGTCTGACTGACTGACTGTCTGTCTGTCTGACTGACTGACTGTGTCTGTCTGTCTGACTGACTGACTGTGTCTGTCTGACTGACTGACTGACTGTGTCTGTCTGTCTGACTGACTGACTCTGTCTGACTGACTGACTGTGTCTGTCTGACTGACTGACTGACTGTGTCTGTCTGACTGACTGTGTCTGTCTGACTGACTGACTGTGTCTGTCTGACTGACTGTGTCTGTCTGACTGACTGACTGTGTCTGTCTGACTGACTGACTGTCTGTCTGACTGACTGACTGACTGTGTCTGTCAGACACACACAGTCAGTCAGTCAGACAGACACAGTCAGTCAGACAGACACAGTCAGTCAGTCAGACAGACACAGTCAGTCAGTCAGACAGACACACACAGTCAGTCAGTCAGTCAGTCTGACTGACTGACTGTGTCTGTCTGACTGACTGACTGTGTCTGTCTGACTGACTGTCTGTCTGACTGACTGACTGTCTGTCTGACTGACTGACTGCCTGACTGTGTCTGACTGACTGACTGTGTCTGACTGACTGACTGACTGTGTCTGTCTGACTGACTGACTCTGTCTGTCTGACTGACTGACTGACTGTGTCTGTCTGAATGACTGACTGTGTCTGTCTGACTGACTGTCTGTCTGACTGACTGAGTCTGTCTGACTGACTGACTGACTGTCTGTCTGTCTGACTGACTGACTGACTGTCTGACTGACTGACTGTGTCTGTCTGACTGACTGTCTGTCTGACTGACTGACTGTGTCTGTCTGACTGACTGACTGTCTGTCTGTCTGACTGACTGACTGTGTCTGTCTGACTGACTGTGTCTGTCTGACTGACTGTCTGTCTGACTGACTGACTGTGTCTGTCTGACTGACTGTGTCTGACTGACTGACTGACTGTGTCTGTCTGACTGACTGTGTCTGTCTGACTGACTGTGTCTGTCTGACTGTGTCAGTCTGACTGTGTCTGTCTGACTGTCTGACTGACTGACTGTGTCTGTCTGTCTGACTGACTGTGTCTGACTGACTGTGTCTGTCTGACTGACTGACTGTGTCTGTCTGACTGACTGTCTGTCTGACTGACTGACTGTGTCTGACTGACTGTGTCTGACTGACTGACTGTCTGTCTGTCTGACTGACTGACTGTGTCTGTCTGTCTGACTGACTGACTGTGTCTGTCTGACTGACTGACTGACTGTGTCTGTCTGACTGACTGTGTCTGTCTGACTGACTGACTCTGTCTGACTGACTGACTGTGTCTGTCTGACTGACTGACTGACTGTGTCTGTCTGACTGACTGTGTCTGTCTGACTGACTGACTGTGTCTGTCTGACTGACTGTGTCTGTCTGACTGACTGACTGTGTCTGTCTGACTGACTGACTGTGTCTGTCTGACTGACTGACTGTCTGTCTGACTGACTGACTGTGTCTGTCAGACACACACAGTCAGTCAGTCAGACAGACACAGTCAGTCAGACAGACACAGTCAGTCAGTCAGACAGACACAGTCAGTCAGTCAGACAGACACACACAGTCAGTCAGTCAGTCAGTCTGACTGACTGACTGTGTCTGTCTGACTGACTGACTGTGTCTGTCTGACTGACTGTCTGTCTGACTGACTGACTGTCTGTCTGACTGACTGACTGACTGCCTGACTGTGTCTGACTGACTGACTGTGTCTGACTGACTGACTGACTGTGTCTGTCTGACTGACTGACTCTGTCTGTCTGACTGACTGACTGACTGTGTCTGTCTGAATGACTGACTGTGTCTGTCTGACTGACTGTCTGTCTGACTGACTGAGTCTGTCTGACTGACTGACTGTGTCTGTCTGACTGACTGTCTGTCTGACTGACTGACTGTGTCTGTCTGACTGACTGACTGTCTGTCTGTCTGACTGACTGACTGTGTCTGTCTGACTGACTGTGTCTGTCTGACTGACTGTCTGTCTGACTGACTGACTGTGTCTGTCTGACTGTGTCTGACTGACTGTGTCTGTCTGACTGACTGTGTCTGTCTGACTGTGTCAGTCTGACTGTGTCTGTCTGACTGTCTGACTGACTGACTGTGTCTGTCTGTCTGACTGACTGTGTCTGACTGACTGACTGACTGTGTCTGTCTGACTGACTGACTGTGTCTGTCTGACTGACTGTCTGTCTGACTGACTGACTGACTGTGTCTGACTGACTGTGTCTGACTGACTGACTGTCTGTCTGTCTGACTGACTGACTGTGTCTGTCTGTCTGACTGACTGACTGTGTCTGTCTGACTGTCTGACTGACTGTGTCTGTCTGACTGACTGTGTCTGTCTGACTGACTGACTCTGTCTGACTGACTGACTGTGTCTGTCTGACTGACTGACTGACTGTGTCTGTCTGACTGACTGACTGTGTCTGTCTGACTGACTGACTGTGTCTGTCTGACTGACTGACTGACTGTGTCTGTCTGACTGACTGACTGTGTCTGTCTGACTGACTGACTGTGTCTGTCTGACTGACTGACTGATTGTGTCTGACTGACTGACTGTGTCTGACTGACTGACTGACTGTGTCTGTCTGTCTGACTGTCTGTCTGTCTGACTGTCTGCCTGTCTGACTGACTGACTGACTGTGTCTGTCTGACTGACTGTGTCTGTCTGACTGACTGACTGTCTGTGTCTGTCTGTCTGACTGACTGTCTGACTGACTGTGTCTGTCTGACTGACTGACTGAATGTGTCTGTCTGACTGACTGACTGTCTGTGTCTGTCTGACTGACTGAATGTGTCTGACTGACTGTGTCTGTCTGACTGACTGACTGTCTGTCTGTCTGTCTGACTGACTGTCTGTCTGATTGACTGACTGACTGTGTCTGTCTGACTGACTGTGTCTGACTGACTGAATGACTGTGTCTGTCAGACACACACAGTCAGTCAGTCAGTCAGTCAGACAGACACAGTCAGTCAGTCAGACAGACACAGTCAGTCAGTCAGTCAGACAGACACAGTCAGTCAGTCAGACAGACACACACAGTCAGTCAGTCAGTCAGTCTGACTGACTGACTGACTGTGTCTGTCTGACTGACTGTGTCTGTCTGACTGACTGACTGTCTGTCTGACTGACTGACTGTCTGACTGTGTCTGACTGACTGACTGTGTCTGACTGACTGACTGACTGACTGTGTCTGTCTGACTGACTGACTCTGTCTGTCTGACTGACTGACTGTGTCTGTCTGACTGACTGACTGACTGACTGACTGTGTCTGTCTGACTGACTGTCTGTCTGACTGACTGAGTCTGTCTGACTGACTGATTGTCTGTCTGACTGACTGACTGACTGTCTGACTGACTGACTGTGTCTGTCTGACTGACTGTGTCTGTCTGACTGACTGACTGACTGTGTCTGTCTGACTGACTGACTGACTGTGTCTGTCTGACTGACTGTGTCTGTCTGACTGACTGACTGACTGTGTCTGTCTGACTGACTGACTGTGTCTGACTGACTGACTGACTGTCTGTCTGTCTGACTGACTGACTGTGTCTGTCTGACTGACTGTGTCTGTCTGACTGACTGTGTCTGTCTGACTGACTGTGTCTGTCTGACTGACTGTCTGTCTGACTGACTGACTGTGTCTGTCTGACTGACTGTGTCTGACTGACTGACTGACTGTGTCTGTCTGACTGACTGTGTCTGACTGACTGACTGTCTGTCTGACTGACTGACTGACTGTGTCTGTCTGACTGACTGACTGACTGTGTGTGTCTGTCTGACTGACTGACTGTGTCTGTCTGACTGACTGACTGTGTCTGTCTGACTGACTGTGTCTGTCTGACTGACTGACTGTCTGTCTGACTGACTGACTGTCTGACTGACTGACTGACTGTGTCTGTCTGACTGACTGACTGTGTCTGTCTGACTGACTGACTGTGTCTGTCTGACTGACTGACTGTGTCTGTCTGACTGACTGACTGTCTGTCTGACTGACTGACTGTGTCTGTCTGACTGACTGATTGTCTGTCTGACTGACTGACTGTCTGTCTGACTGACTGACTGACTGTGTGTGTCTGTCTGACTGACTGACTGTGTCTGTCTGACTGTGTCTGTCTGACTGTCTGACTGACTGAAAGTGTCTGTCTGTCTGACTGACTGTGTCTGTCTGTCTGTCTGACTGACTGACTGTGTCTGTCTGACTGACTGTCTGTGTCTGACTGACTGACTGTTTGTGTCTGTCTGACTGACTGTCTGTGTCTGTCTGACTGACTGACTGACTGTGTCTGACTGACTGACTGTGTCTGACTGACTGTGTCTGTCTGACTGACTGTGTCTGTCTGACTGTCTGACTGACTGTGTCTGTCTGACTGACTGTCTGACTGTGTCTGTCTGTCTGACTGACTGTGTCTGTCTGACTGACTGTGTCTGTCTGACTGACTGACTGACTGTGTCTGACTGACTGTGTCTGACTGACTGTCTCTGACTTTGTCTGACTGACTGACTGTCTGTCTGACTGTGTCTGACTGACTGACTGTGTCTGACTGACTGACTGACTGTGTCTGTCTGTCTGACTGACTGTGTCTGTCTGACTGACTGACTGACTGACTGTGTCTGTCTGACTGACTGACTGACTGTGTCTGTCTGACTGACTGACTGACTTGTCTGTCTGACTGACTGACTGACTGTGTCTGACTGACTGTGTCTGTCTGTCTGACTGTCTGTCTGTCTGACTGACTGACTGTGTCTGTCTGACTGACTGACTGTGTCTGTCTGTCTGACTGACTGTCTGTCTGTCTGACTGACTGTGTCTGTCTGACTGACTGACTGTGTCTGTCTGACTGACTGTGTCTGTCTGACTGACTGTGTCTGTCTGTCTGTCTGACTGACTGACTGTGTCTGTCTGACTGACTGACTGTGTCTGTCTGTCTGTCTGACTGACTGTCTGTATGTCTGTCTGACTGACTGTGTCTGTCTGACTGACTGACTGTGTCTGTCTGACTGACTGACTGACTGTGTCTGTCTGACTGACTGAGTCTGTCTGACTGACTGACTGTGTCTGTCTGACTGACTGACTGTGTCTGTCTGACTGTCTGACTGACTGACTGACTGTGTCTGTCTGACTGACTGACTGTGTCTGTCTGACTGACTGACTGTGTCTGTCTGACTGACTGTGTCTGTCTGACTGACTGACCGACTGTGTCTGTCTGACTGACTGACTGACTGTGTCTGTCTGACTGACTGACTGTGTCTGTCTGACTGACTGACTGTGTCTGTCTGACTGACTGTGTCTGTCTGACTGACTGACTGTGTCTGTCTGACTGACTGACTGACTGTGTCTGTCTGACTGTCTGACTGACTGACTGACTGTGTCTGTCTTTCTGACTGACTGTGTCTGACTGACTGTGTCTGTCTGACTGACTGACAGTCAGTCAGTCAGACAGACAGTCAGTCAGACAGACAGACTGTGTCTGTCTGACTGACTGACTGTGTCTGTCTGACTGACTGTGTCTGTGTGACTGACTGACTGACTGACTGTGTCTGACTGACTGACTGTGTCTGACTGACTGACTGTCTGTCTGTCTGACTGACTGACTGTGTCTGTCTGACTGACTGACTGTGTCTGTCTGACTGACTGACTGTGTCTGTCTGACTGACTGACTGTCAGTCAGACAGACACAGTCAGACAGACGCAGTCAGTCAGTCAGACAGACACAGTCAGTCAGACAGACACAGTCAGTCAGTCAGTCAGACACAGTCAGTCAGTCAGACAGACACAGTCAGTCAGTCAGACAGACACAGTCAGTCAGACAGACACACACAGTCAGTCAGTCAGTCAGTCTGACTGACAGTCAGTCAGACAGACACAGTCAGTCAGTCAGACACACACAGTCAGTCAGTCAGACAGACACAGTCAGTCAGACAGACACAGTCAGTCAGTCAGACAGACACAGTCAGTCAGTCAGACAGACACACACAGTCAGTCAGTCAGTCAGTCTGACTGACTGACTGTGTCTGTCTGACTGACTGACTGTGTCTGTCTGACTGACTGTCTGTCTGACTGACTGACTGTCTGTCTGACTGACTGACTGTCTGACTGTGTCTGACTGACTGACTGTGTCTGACTGACTGACTGACTGTGTCTGTCTGACTGACTGACTCTGTCTGTCTGACTGACTGACTGACTGTGTCTGTCTGAATGACTGACTGTGTCTGTCTGACTGACTGTCTGTCTGACTGACTGAGTCTGTCTGACTGACTGACTGACTGACTGTCTGTCTGTCTGACTGACTGACTGACTGTCTGACTGACTGACTGTGTCTGTCTGACTGACTGTCTGTCTGACTGACTGTGTCTGTCTGACTGACTGACTGTCTGTCTGTCTGACTGACTGTGTCTGTCTGACTGACTGTGTCTGTCTGACTGACTGTCTGTCTGACTGACTGACTGTGTCTGTCTGACTGACTGTGTCTGACTGACTGACTGACTGTGTCTGTCTGACTGACTGTGTCTGACTGACTGACTGACTGACTGTGTCTGTCTGACTGACTGTGTCTGTCTGACTGACTGACTGTCTGACTGTGTCTGTCTGACTGTCTGACTGACTGACTGTGTCTGTCTGTCTGACTGACTGTGTCTGACTGACTGACTGACTGTGTCTGTCTGACTGACTGTGTCTGTCTGACTGACTGTCTGTCTGACTGACTGACTGACTGACTGTGTCTGACTGACTGTGTCTGACTGACTGACTGTCTGTCTGTCTGACTGACTGACTGTGTCTGTCTGTCTGACTGACTGACTGTGTCTGTCTGACTGACTGAATGACTGTGTCTGTCTGACTGACTGACTGTGTCTGTCTGACTGACTGACTGACTGTGTCTGTCTGACTGACTGTGTCTGTCTGACTGACTGACTGTGTCTGTCTGACTGACTGACTGATTGTGTCTGACTGACTGACTGTGTCTGACTGACTGACTGACTGTGTCTGACTGACTGACTGACTGTGTCTGTCTGTCTGACTGTCTGTCTGTCTGACTGTCTGCCTGTCTGACTGACTGACTGACTGTGTCTGTCTGACTGACTGTGTCTGTCTGACTGACTGACTGTCTGTGTCTGTCTGTCTGACTGACTGTCTGACTGACTGTGTCTGTCTGACTGACTGACTGAATGTGTCTGTCTGACTGACTGACTGTCTGTGTCTGTCTGACTGACTGAATGTGTCTGACTGACTGTGTCTGTCTGACTGACTGACTGTCTGTCTGTCTGTCTGACTGACTGTCTGTCTGATTGACTGACTGTGTCTGTCTGACTGACTGTGTCTGACTGACTGACTGACTGTGTCTGTCAGACACACACAGTCAGTCAGTCAGACAGACACTGTCAGTCAGTCAGACAGACACAGTCAGTCAGTCAGTCAGACAGACACACACAGTCAGTCAGTCAGTCTGACTGACTAACTGACTGTGTCTGTCTGACTGACTGTGTCTGTCTGACTGACTGACTGTCTGTCTGACTGACTGTCTGACTGTGTCTGACTGACTGACTGTGTCTGACTGACTGACTGACTGTGTCTGTCTGACTGACTGACTCTGTCTGTCTGACTGACTGACTGTGTCTGTCTGACTGACTGACTGACTGACTGTGTCTGTCTGACTGACTGTCTGTCTGACTGACTGAGTCTGTCTGACTGACTGATTGTCTGTCTGACTGACTGACTGTCTGACTGACTGACTGTGTCTGTCTGACTGACTGTGTCTGTCTGACTGACTGACTGACTGTGTCTGTCTGACTGACTGACTGACTGTGTCTGTCTGACTGACTGTGTCTGTCTGACTGACTGACTGACTGTGTCTGTCTGACTGACTGAGTCTGTCTGTCTGACTGACTGACTGTGTCTGACTGACTGACTGACTGTCTGTCTGTCTGACTGACTGACTGTGTCTGTCTGACTGACTGTGTCTGTCTGACTGACTGTCTGTCTGACTGACTGACTGTGTCTGTCTGACTGACTGTGTCTGACTGACTGACTGACTGTGTCTGTCTGACTGACTGTGTCTGACTGACTGACTGTCTGTCTGACTGACTGACTGTGTCTGTCTGACTGACTGTGTCTGACTGACTGACTGACTGTGTCTGTCTGACTGACTGTGTCTGACTGACTGACTGTCTGTCTGACTGACTGACTGACTGTGTCTGTCTGACTGACTGACTGACTGTGTGTGTCTGTCTGACTGACTGACTGTGTCTGTCTGACTGACTGACTGTGTCTGTCTGACTGACTGTGTCTGTCTGACTGACTGACTGTCTGTCTGACTGACTGACTGTCTGACTGACTGACTGACTGTGTCTGTCTGACTGACTGACTGTGTCTGTCTGACTGACTGACTGTGTCTGTCTGACTGACTGACTGTGTCTGTCTGACTGACTGACTGTGTCTGTCTGACTGACTGACTGACTGTCTGTCTGTCTGACTGACTGACTGTGTCTGTCTGACTGACTGATTGTCTGTCTGACTGACTGACTGTCTGTCTGACTGACTGACTGACTGTGTGTGTCTGTCTGACTGACTGACTGTGTCTGTCTGACTGTGTCTGTCTGACTGTCTGACTGACTGAAAGTGTCTGTCTGTCTGACTGACTGTGTCTGTCTGTCTGTCTGACTGACTGACTGTGTCTGTCTGACTGACTGTCTGTGTCTGACTGACTGACTGTTTGTGTCTGTCTGACTGACTGTCTGTGTCTGTCTGACTGACTGACTGACTGTGTCTGACTGACTGACTGTGTCTGACTGACTGTGTCTGTCTGACTGACTGTGTCTGTCTGACTGTCTGACTGACTGTGCCTGTCTGACTGACTGTCTGACTGTGTCTGTCTGTCTGACTGACTGTGTCTGTCTGACTGACTGTGTCTGTCTGACTGACTGACTGACTGTGTCTGACTGACTGTGTCTGACTGACTGTCTCTGACTTTGTCTGACTGACTGACTGTCTGTCTGACTGTGTCTGACTGACTGACTGTGTCTGACTGACTGACTGACTGTGTCTGTCTGTCTGACTGACTGTGTCTGTCTGACTGACTGACTGACTGACTGTGTCTGTCTGACTGACTGACTGACTGTGTCTGTCTGACTGACTGACTGACTTGTCTGTCTGACTGACTGACTGACTGTGTCTGACTGACTGTGTCTGTCTGTCTGACTGTCTGTCTGTCTGACTGACTGACTGTGTCTGTCTGACTGACTGACTGTGTCTGTCTGTCTGACTGACTGTCTGTCTGTCTGACTGACTGTGTCTGTCTGACTGACTGACTGTGTCTGTCTGACTGACTGTGTCTGTCTGACTGACTGTGTCTGTCTGTCTGTCTGACTGACTGACTGTGTCTGTCTGACTGACTGACTGTGTCTGTCTGTCTGTCTGACTGTCTGTATGTCTGTCTGACTGACTGTGTCTGTCTGACTGACTGACTGTGTCTGTCTGACTGACTGACTGACTGTGTCTGTCTGACTGACTGAGTCTGTCTGACTGACTGACTGTGTCTGTCTGACTGACTGACTGTGTCTGTCTGACTGTCTGACTGACTGACTGACTGTGTCTGTCTGACTGACTGACTGTGTCTGTCTGACTGACTGACTGTGTCTGTCTGACTGACTGTGTCTGTCTGACTGACTGACCGACTGTGTCTGTCTGACTGACTGACTGACTGTGTCTGTCTGACTGACTGACTGTGTCTGTCTGACTGACTGACTGTGTCTGTCTGACTGACTGTGTCTGTCTGACTGACTGACTGTGTCTGTCTGACTGACTGACTGACTGTGTCTGTCTGACTGTCTGACTGACTGACTGACTGTGTCTGTCTTTCTGACTGACTGTGTCTGACTGACTGTGTCTGTCTGACTGACTGACAGTCAGTCAGTCAGACAGACAGTCAGTCAGACAGACAGACTGTGTCTGTCTGACTGACTGACTGTGTCTGTCTGACTGACTGTGTCTGTGTGACTGACTGACTGACTGTGTCTGACTGACTGACTGTGTCTGACTGACTGACTGTCTGTCTGTCTGACTGACTGACTGTGTCTGTCTGACTGACTGACTGACTGTGTCTGTCTGACTGACTGACTGTGTCTGTCTGACTGACTGACTGTCAGTCAGACAGACACAGTCAGACAGACGCAGTCAGTCAGTCAGACAGACACAGTCAGTCAGACAGACACAGTCAGTCAGTCAGTCAGACACAGTCAGTCAGTCAGACAGACACAGTCAGTCAGTCAGACAGACACAGTCAGTCAGACAGACACACACAGTCAGTCAGTCAGTCAGTCTGACTGACAGTCAGTCAGACAGACACAGTCAGTCAGTCAGACACACACAGTCAGTCAGTCAGACAGACACAGTCAGTCAGACAGACACAGTCAGTCAGTCAGACAGACACAGTCAGTCAGACAGACACACACAGTCAGTCAGTCAGTCAGTCTGACTGACTGACTGTGTCTGTCTGACTGACTGACTGTGTCTGTCTGACTGACTGTCTGTCTGACTGACTGACTGTCTGTCTGACTGACTGACTGTCTGACTGTGTCTGACTGACTGACTGTGTCTGACTGACTGACTGACTGTGTCTGTCTGACTGACTGACTCTGTCTGTCTGACTGACTGACTGACTGTGTCTGTCTGAATGACTGACTGTGTCTGTCTGACTGACTGTCTGTCTGACTGACTGAGTCTGTCTGACTGACTGACTGACTGACTGTCTGTCTGTCTGACTGACTGACTGACTGTCTGACTGACTGACTGTGTCTGTCTGACTGACTGTCTGTCTGACTGACTGTGTCTGTCTGACTGACTGACTGTCTGTCTGTCTGACTGACTGTGTCTGTCTGACTGACTGTGTCTGTCTGACTGACTGTCTGTCTGACTGACTGACTGTGTCTGTCTGACTGACTGTGTCTGACTGACTGACTGACTGTGTCTGTCTGACTGACTGTGTCTGACTGACTGACTGACTGACTGTGTCTGTCTGACTGACTGTGTCTGTCTGACTGACTGACTGTCTGACTGTGTCTGTCTGACTGTCTGACTGACTGACTGTGTCTGTCTGTCTGACTGACTGTGTCTGACTGACTGACTGACTGTGTCTGTCTGACTGACTGTGTCTGTCTGACTGACTGTCTGTCTGACTGACTGACTGACTGACTGTGTCTGACTGACTGTGTCTGACTGACTGACTGTCTGTCTGTCTGACTGACTGACTGTGTCTGTCTGTCTGACTGACTGACTGTGTCTGTCTGACTGACTGACTGTCTGTGTCTGTCTGACTGACTGACTGTGTCTGTCTGACTGACTGAATGACTGTGTCTGTCTGACTGACTGACTGTGTCTGTCTGACTGACTGACTGACTGTGTCTGTCTGACTGACTGTGTCTGTCTGACTGACTGACTGTGTCTGTCTGACTGACTGACTGATTGTGTCTGACTGACTGACTGTGTCTGACTGACTGACTGACTGTGTCTGACTGACTGACTGTGTCTGTCTGTCTGACTGTCTGTCTGTCTGACTGTCTGCCTGTCTGACTGACTGACTGACTGTGTCTGTCTGACTGACTGTGTCTGTCTGACTGACTGACTGTCTGTGTCTGTCTGTCTGACTGACTGTCTGACTGACTGTGTCTGTCTGACTGACTGACTGAATGTGTCTGTCTGACTGACTGACTGTCTGTGTCTGTCTGACTGACTGAATGTGTCTGACTGACTGTGTCTGTCTGACTGACTGACTGTCTGTCTGTCTGTCTGACTGACTGTCTGTCTGATTGACTGACTGTGTCTGACTGACTGACTGACTGTGTCTGTCAGACACACACAGTCAGTCAGTCAGACAGACACTGTCAGTCAGTCAGACAGACACAGTCAGTCAGTCAGTCAGACAGACACACACAGTCAGTCAGTCAGTCTGACTGACTAACTGACTGTGTCTGTCTGACTGACTGTGTCTGTCTGACTGACTGACTGTCTGTCTGACTGACTGACTGTCTGACTGTGTCTGACTGACTGACTGTGTCTGACTGACTGACTGACTGTGTCTGTCTGACTGACTGACTCTGTCTGTCTGACTGACTGACTGTGTCTGTCTGACTGACTGACTGACTGACTGTGTCTGTCTGACTGACTGAGTCTGTCTGACTGACTGATTGTCTGTCTGACTGACTGACTGACTGTCTGACTGACTGACTGTGTCTGTCTGACTGACTGTGTCTGTCTGACTGACTGACTGACTGTGTCTGTCTGACTGACTGACTGACTGTGTCTGTCTGACTGACTGTGTCTGTCTGACTGACTGACTGACTGTGTCTGTCTGACTGACTGAGTCTGTCTGTCTGACTGACTGACTGTGTCTGACTGACTGACTGACTGTCTGTCTGTCTGACTGACTGACTGTGTCTGTCTGACTGACTGTGTCTGTCTGACTGACTGTCTGTCTGACTGACTGACTGTGTCTGTCTGACTGACTGTGTCTGACTGACTGACTGACTGTGTCTGTCTGACTGACTGTGTCTGACTGACTGACTGTCTGTCTGACTGACTGACTGACTGTGTCTGTCTGACTGACTGACTGACTGTGTGTGTCTGTCTGACTGACTGACTGTGTCTGTCTGACTGACTGACTGTGTCTGTCTGACTGACTGTGTCTGTCTGACTGACTGACTGTCTGTCTGACTGACTGACTGTCTGACTGACTGTGTCTGTCTGACTGACTGACTGTGTCTGTCTGACTGACTGACTGTGTCTGTCTGACTGACTGACTGACTGTCTGTCTGTCTGACTGACTGACTGTGTCTGTCTGACTGACTGTCTGTCTGACTGACTGACTGTCTGTCTGACTGACTGACTGACTGTGTGTGTCTGTCTGACTGACTGACTGTGTCTGTCTGACTGTGTCTGTCTGACTGTCTGACTGACTGAAAGTCTCTGTCTGTCTGACTGACTGACTGTGTCTGTCTGTCTGACTGACTGACTGTGTCTGTCTGACTGACTGTCTGTGTCTGACTGACTGACTGTTTGTGTCTGTCTGACTGACTGTCTGTGTCTGACTGACTGTGTCTGTCTGACTGACTGTGTCTGTCTGACTGTCTGACTGACTGACTGTGTCTGTCTGACTGACTGTCTGACTGTGTCTGTCTGTCTGACTGTGTCTGTCTGTCTGACTGACTGTGTCTGTCTGACTGACTGTGTCTGTCTGACTGACTGACTGTGTCTGTCTGACTGACTGACTGACTGACTGTGTCTGACTGACTGTGTCTGACTGACTGTGTCTGACTGACTGTCTCTGACTTTGTCTGACTGACTGACTGTGTCTGACTGACTGACTGTGTCTGACTGACTGACTGACTGTGTCTGTCTGTCTGACTGACTGTGTCTGTCTGACTGACTGACTGTGTCTGACTGACTGACTGACTGTGTCTGTCTGACTGACTGACTGACTGTGTCTGTCTGACTGACTGACTGACTTGTCTGTCTGACTGACTGACTGACTGTGTCTGACTGACTGTGTCTGTCTGTCTGACTGTCTGTCTGTCTGACTGACTGACTGTGTCTGTCTGACTGACTGACTGTGTCTGTCTGTCTGACTGACTGTCTGTCTGTCTGACTGACTGTGTCTGTCTGACTGACTGACTGTGTCTGTCTGACTGGCTGTGTCTGACTGACTGACTGACTGTGTCTGTCTGACTGACTGTGTCTGTCTGTCTGTCTGTCTGACTGACTGACTGTGTCTGTCTGACTGACTGACTGTGTCTGTCTGTCTGACTGACTGTATGTCTGTCTGACTGACTGTGTCTGTCTGACTGACTGACTGTGTCTGTCTGACTGACTGACTGACTGTGTCTGTCTGACTGACTGAGTCTGTCTGACTGACTGACTGTGTCTGTCTGACTGACTGACTGTGTCTGTCTGACTGACTGACTGTGTCTGTCTGACTGTCTGACTGACTGACTGACTGTGTCTGTCTGACTGACTGACTGTGTCTGTCTGTCTGACTGACGTCTGACTGTGTCTGTCTGACTGACTGACTGTGTCTGTCTGTCTGACTGACTGTGTCTGTCTGACTGACTGTGTCTGTCTGACTGACTGAATGTGTCTGTCTGACTGACTGACTGTGTCTGACTGACTGTGTCTGTCTGACTGACTGTGTCTGACTGACTGTCTGACTGACTGACTGACTGTGTCTGTCTGACTGACTGACTGTGTCTGTCTGTCTGACTGACGTCTGACTGTGTCTGTCTGTCTGACTGACTGTGTCTGTCTGACTGACTGTGTCTGTCTGACTGACTGACTGTGTCTGTCTGACTGACTGACTGACTGTGTCTGACTGACTGTGTCTGACTGACTGACTGTGTCTGTCTGACTGTCTGACTGACTGACTGACTGTGTCTGTCTGACTGACTGACTGTGTCTGTCTGTCTGACTGACGTCTGACTGTGTCTGTCTGACTGACTGACTGTGTCTGTCTGTCTGACTGACTGTGTCTGTCTGACTGACTGTGTCTGTCTGACTGACTGACTGTGTCTGTCTGACTGACTGACTGACTGTGTCTGACTGACTGTGTCTGTCTGACTGACTGTGTCTGACTGACTGTGTCTGACTGACTGACTGTCTCTGACTGTGTCTGACTGACTGACTGACTGTGTCTGACTGACTGACTGTGTCTGACTGACTGTGTCTGTCTGACTGTCTGACTGACTGTCTGACTGACTGACTGTGTCTGTCTGACTGACTGACTGTGTTTGACTGACTGACTGTGTCTGACTGACTGTGTCTGTCTGACTGTCTGACTGACTGTGTCTGTCTGACTGACTGACTGTGTCTGACTGACTGACTGTCTGTCTGACTGACTGACTGTGTCTGTCTGACTGTGTCTGTCTGACTGACTGACTGTGTCTGTCTGTCTGACTGACTGACTGACTGTGTCTGTCTGTCTGACTGACTGACTGACTGTGTCTGTCTGTCTGACTGACTGTGTCTGACTGACTGACTGTCTGTCTGACTGACTGTGTCTGACTGACTGACTGACTGTCTGTCTGTCTGACTGACTGACTGTGTATGACTGACTGACTGACTGTGTCTGACTGACTGACTGTGTCTGACTGACTGACTGTGTCTGTCTGTCTGACTGACTGTCTGACTGACTGACTGACTGTCTGACTGACTGACTGTGTCTGTCTGACTGACTGACTGTGTCTGTCTGACTGACTGACTGTGTCTGTCTGACTGACTGACTGTGTCTGTCTGACTGACTGACTGTATCTGTCTGACTGACTGACTGTGTCTGTCTGACTGACTGACTGTGTCTGTCTGTCTGACTGACTGTCTGTCTGTCTGACTGACTGTGTCTGACTGACTGATTGTGTCTGTCTGACTGACTGTGTCTGACTGACTGACTGACTGTGTCTGTCTGTCTGACTGACTGTGTCTGTCTGACTGACTGACTGACTGTGTATGTCTGTCTGACTGACTGTGTCTGACTGACTGACTGTCTCTGACTTTGTCTGACTGACTGACTGTCTGTCTGACTGTGTCTGACTGTGTCTGACTGACTGACTGTGTCTGACTGACTGTGTCTGACTGACTGACTGACTGACTGTGTCTGTCTGACTGACTGACTGTGTCTGTCTGACTGTGTCTGTCTGACTGACTGACTGTGTCTGTCTGACTGACTGACTGACTGTGTCTGACTGACTGACTGACTGTGTCTGTCTGACTGACTGACTGTGTCTGTCTGACTGTGTCTGTCTGACTGTGTCTGTATGACTGACTGTGTCTGACTGACTGACTGACTGTGTCTGTCTGACTGACTGTGTCTGACTGACTGACTGACTGACTGTGTCTGTCTGTCTGACTGACTGACTGACTGGCTGACTCTGTCTGACTGACTGACTGACTGACTGTGTCTGTCTGACTGACTGACTGTGTCTGTCTGACTGACTGACTGACTGACTGTGTCTGTCTGACTGACTGACTGTGTCTGTCTGACTGACTGTCTGACTGACTGAGTCTGTCTGTCTGTCTGACTGACTAATTGACTGTCTGACTGACTGACTGTGTCTGTCTGACTGACTGTCTGTCTGACTGACTGATTCTGTCTGACTGACTGACTGACTGTGTCTGTCTGACTGACTGACTGTCTGTCTGTCTGACTGACTGACTGACTGTGTCTGACTGACTGACTGACTGTGTCTGTCTGACTGACTGACTGTGTCTGTCTGACTGACTGTCTGTCTGACTGACTGACTGTGTCTGTCTGACTGACTGTGTCTGACTGACTGACTGACTGTGTCTGTCTGACTGACTGTGTCTGACTGACTGACTGACTGTGTCTGTCTGACTGACTGACTGTGTCTGTCTGACTGTGTCTGTCTGACTGTCTGACTGACTGACTGTGTCTGTCTGTCTGACTGACTGTATCCGTCTGTCTGACTGACTGACTGACTGTGTCTGTCTGACTGACTGTATGTGTCTGACTGACTGTCTGTGTCTGTCTGACTGACTGACTGACTGTGTCTGACTGACTGACTGTGTCTGACTGGCTGACTGTGTCTGACTGACTGTGTCTGTCTGACTGTCTGACTGACTGACTGACTGTGTCTGTCTGACTGACTGACTGTGTCTGTCTGACTGACTGTCTGACTGTGTCTGTCTGTCTGACTGACTGTGTCTGTCTGACTATCTGTGTCTGTCTGACTGACTGACTGTGTCTGTCTGACTGTGTCTGTCTGACTGACTGACTGTCTGTCTGACTGACTGACTGACTGACTGTGTCTGTCTGACTGACTGACTGTCTGTCTGACTGACTGACTGTGTCTGTCTGACTGTGTCTGTCTGACTGACTGTGTCTGACTGACTGTGTCTGACTGACTGACTGTCTCTGACTTTGTCTGACTGACTGACTGTCTGTCTGACTGTGTCTGACTGTGTCTGACTGACTGTGTCTGTCTGACTGACTGACTGTGTTTGTCTGTCTGACTGACTGTGTCTGTCTGACTGACTGACTGTGTCTGTCTGTCTGTCTGACTGACTGAGTCTGTCTGTCTGACTGACTGACTGTGTCTGTCTGACTGTCTGTCTGTCTGACTGACTGACTGTGTCTGTCTGACTGACTGACTGTGTCTGTCTGACTGACTGTCTGTCTGACTGACTGACTGTGTCTGACTGACTGACTGTGTCTGTCTGACTGACTGTGTCTGACTGACTGTGTCTGTCTGACTGACTGACTGTGTCTGTCTGACTGTGTCTGTCTGACTGTGTCTGTCTGACTGCCTGACTGACTGACTGACTGTGTCTGTCTGTCTGACTGACTGACTGTGTCTGTCTGACTGACTGACTGTGTTTGACTGACTGACTGTGTCTGACTGACTGTGTCTGTCTGACTGTCTGACTGACTGTGTCTGTCTGACTGACTGACTGTGTCTGACTGACTGACTGTCTGTCTGACTGACTGACTGTGTCTGTCTGACTGTGTCTGTCTGACTGACTGACTGTGTCTGTCTGTCTGACTGACTGACTGACTGTGTCTGTCTGTCTGACTGACTGACTGACTGTGTCTGTCTGTCTGACTGACTGTGTCTGACTGACTGACTGTCTGTCTGACTGACTGTGTCTGACTGACTGACTGACTGTCTGTCTGTCTGACTGACTGACTGTGTATGACTGACTGACTGACTGTGTCTGACTGACTGACTGTGTCTGACTGACTGACTGTGTCTGTCTGTCTGACTGACTGTCTGACTGACTGACTGACTGTCTGACTGACTGACTGTGTCTGTCTGACTGACTGACTGTGTCTGTCTGACTGACTGACTGTGTCTGTCTGACTGACTGACTGTGTCTGTCTGACTGACTGACTGTATCTGTCTGACTGACTGACTGTGTCTGTCTGACTGACTGACTGTGTCTGTCTGTCTGACTGACTGTCTGTCTGTCTGACTGACTGTGTCTGACTGACTGATTGTGTCTGTCTGACTGACTGTGTCTGACTGACTGACTGACTGTGTCTGTCTGTCTGACTGACTGTGTCTGTCTGACTGACTGACTGACTGTGTATGTCTGTCTGACTGACTGTGTCTGACTGACTGACTGTCTCTGACTTTGTCTGACTGACTGACTGTCTGTCTGACTGTGTCTGACTGTGTCTGACTGACTGACTGTGTCTGACTGACTGTGTCTGACTGACTGACTGACTGACTGTGTCTGTCTGACTGACTGACTGTGTCTGTCTGACTGTGTCTGTCTGACTGACTGACTGTGTCTGTCTGACTGACTGACTGACTGTGTCTGACTGACTGACTGACTGTGTCTGTCTGACTGACTGACTGTGTCTGTCTGACTGTGTCTGTCTGACTGTGTCTGTATGACTGACTGTGTCTGACTGACTGACTGACTGTGTCTGTCTGACTGACTGTGTCTGACTGACTGACTGACTGACTGTGTCTGTCTGTCTGACTGACTGACTGACTGGCTGACTCTGTCTGACTGACTGACTGACTGACTGTGTCTGTCTGACTGACTGACTGTGTCTGTCTGACTGACTGACTGACTGACTGTGTCTGTCTGACTGACTGACTGTGTCTGTCTGACTGACTGTCTGACTGACTGAGTCTGTCTGTCTGTCTGACTGACTAATTGACTGTCTGACTGACTGACTGTGTCTGTCTGACTGACTGTCTGTCTGACTGACTGATTCTGTCTGACTGACTGACTGACTGTGTCTGTCTGACTGACTGACTGTCTGTCTGTCTGACTGACTGACTGACTGTGTCTGACTGACTGACTGACTGTGTCTGTCTGACTGACTGACTGTGTCTGTCTGACTGACTGTCTGTCTGACTGACTGACTGTGTCTGTCTGACTGACTGTGTCTGACTGACTGACTGACTGTGTCTGTCTGACTGACTGTGTCTGACTGACTGACTGACTGTGTCTGTCTGACTGACTGACTGTGTCTGTCTGACTGTGTCTGTCTGACTGTCTGACTGACTGACTGTGTCTGTCTGTCTGACTGACTGTATCCGTCTGTCTGACTGACTGACTGACTGTGTCTGTCTGACTGACTGTATGTGTCTGACTGACTGTCTGTGTCTGTCTGACTGACTGACTGACTGTGTCTGACTGACTGACTGTGTCTGACTGGCTGACTGTGTCTGACTGACTGTGTCTGTCTGACTGTCTGACTGACTGACTGACTGTGTCTGTCTGACTGACTGACTGTGTCTGTCTGACTGACTGTCTGACTGTGTCTGTCTGTCTGACTGACTGTGTCTGTCTGACTATCTGTGTCTGTCTGACTGACTGACTGTGTCTGTCTGACTGTGTCTGTCTGACTGACTGACTGTCTGTCTGACTGACTGACTGACTGACTGTGTCTGTCTGACTGACTGACTGTCTGTCTGACTGACTGACTGTGTCTGTCTGACTGTGTCTGTCTGACTGACTGTGTCTGACTGACTGTGTCTGACTGACTGACTGTCTCTGACTTTGTCTGACTGACTGACTGTCTGTCTGACTGTGTCTGACTGTGTCTGACTGACTGTGTCTGTCTGACTGACTGACTGTGTTTGTCTGTCTGACTGACTGTGTCTGTCTGACTGACTGACTGTGTCTGTCTGTCTGTCTGACTGACTGAGTCTGTCTGTCTGACTGACTGACTGTGTCTGTCTGACTGTCTGTCTGTCTGACTGACTGACTGTGTCTGTCTGACTGACTGACTGTGTCTGTCTGACTGACTGTCTGTCTGACTGACTGACTGTGTCTGACTGACTGACTGTGTCTGTCTGACTGACTGTGTCTGACTGACTGTGTCTGTCTGACTGACTGACTGTGTCTGTCTGACTGTGTCTGTCTGACTGTGTCTGTCTGACTGCCTGACTGACTGACTGACTGTGTCTGTCTGTCTGACTGACTGACTGTGTCTGTCTGACTGACTGACTGTGTCTGTCTGTCTGACTGACTGTCTGACTGTGTCTGATTGACTGACTGACTGACTGTGTCTGACTGACTGACTGTGTCTGTCTGACTGACTGACTGTGTCTGTCTGACTGTGTCTGTCTGACTGTGTCTGTATGACTGACTGTGTCTGACTGACTGACTGACTGTGTCTGTCTGACTGACTGACTGTGTCTGTCTGACTGACTGTCTGACTGTGTCTGACTGACTGTGTCTGTCTGACTGACTGTGTCTGTCTGACTGACTGACTGTGTCTGTCTGACTGTGTCTGTCTGACTGACTGACTGTCTGTCTGACTGACTGACTGTGTCTGTCTGACTGACTGACTGTCTGTCTGTCTGTCTGACTGACTGACTGTGTCTGTCTGACTGTGTCTGTCTGACTGACTGTGTCTGACTGACTGTGTCTGACTGACTGACTGTCTCTGACTTTGTCTGACTGACTGACTGTCTGTCTGACAAAGTCTGACTGTGTCTGACTGACTGACTGTGTCTGACTGACTGACTGTGTCTGTCTGTCTGACTGACTGTGTCTGTCTGACTGACTGACTGTGTCTGTCGGTCTGACTGACTGTGTCTGTCTGACTGACTGTCTGACTGACTGTCTGACTGACTGTCTGACTGACTGACTGTGTCTGTCTGACTGACTGACTGACTGTGTCTGTCTGACTGACTGACTGACTGTGTCTGTCTGACTGACTGACTGTGTCTGTCTGTCTGACTGACTGTCTGACTGTGTCTGTCTGTCTGACTGACTGTGTCTGTCTGACTGACTGTGTCTGTCTGACTGACTGACTGTGTCTGTCTGACTGACTGTGTCTGACTGACTGTGTCTATCTGACTGACTGACTGTGTCTGTCTGACTGACTGTGTCTGTCTGACTGACTGACTGTGCCTGTCTGACTGACTGACTGTGTCTGACTGACTGACTGTCTGACTGACTGACTGACTGTCTGACTGACTGACTGACTGTGTCTGACTGACTGACTGACTGTGTCTGTCTGACTGACTGACTGTATCTGTCTGACTGACTGACTGTGTCTGTCTGACTGACTGACTGTGTCTGTCTGACTGACTGTGTCTGTCTGACTGACTGACTGTATGTCTGACTGACTGTGTCTGACTGACTGACTGTCTGTCTGACTGACTGACTGACTGTGTCTGTCTGACTGACTGACTGACTGTGTCTGACTGACTGACTGACTGTGTCTGACTGACTGTGTCTGACTGACTGACTGTGTCTGACTGACTGACTGTGTCTGTCTGACTGACTGACTGTGTCTGTCTGACTGACTGTGTCTGTCTGACTGACTGACTGTCTGTCTGACTGACTGTGTCTGTCTGACTGACTGACTGTGTCTGTCTGACTGACTGACTGACTGTGTCTGACTGACTGACTGTGTCTGACTGACTGACTGTGTCTGACTGACTGACTGTGTCTGTCTGTCTGACTGACTGTCTGACTGACTGACTGACTGACTGACTGTGTCTGACTGACTGACTGACTGTGTCTGTCTGTCTGTCTGACTGACTGTGTCTGTCTGACTGACTGTGTCTGTCTGACTGACTGACTGTGTCTGTCTGACTGACTGACTGTATCTGTCTGACTGACTGACTGTGTCTGTCTGACTGACTGACTGTGTCTGTCTGACTGACTGACTGTGTCTGTCTGTCTGACTGACTGTGTCTGTCTGACTGACTGACTGACTGTGTCTGTCTGACTGACTGACTGACTGTGTCTGTCTGACTGACTCTGTCTGACTGACTGACTGGCTGACTGACTCTGTCTGACTGACTGACTGACTGTGTCTGTCTGACTGACTGACTGACTGTGTCTGTCTGACTGACTGACTGACTGTGTCTGTCTAACTGACTGACTGTTTCTGTCTGACTGACTGACTGACTGTGTCTGACTGACTGACTGACTGTGTCTGACTGACTGACTGTGTCTGACTGACTGACTGTGCCTGTCTGACTGACTGTGTCTGTCTGACTGACTGACTGTGTCTGTCTGACTGACTGACTGTGTCTGTCTGACTGACTGACTGTCTGTCTGACTGACTGTGTCTGTCTGACTGACTGACTGTGTCTGACTGACTGACTGTGTCTGACTGACTGACTGTATCTGACTGACTGACTGTGTCTGACTGACTGACTGTGCCTGTCTGTCTGACTGACTGTCTGACTGACTGACTGACTGTGTCTGTCTGTCTGACTGACTGTGTCTGTCTGACTGACTGACTGTGTCTGTCTGACTGACTGACTGTGTCTGTCTGTCTGACTGACTGTGTCTGTCTGTCTGACTGACTGTCTGTCTGTCTGACTGACTGTGTCTGTCTGACTGACTAACTGACTGACTGTGTCTGACTGACTGTGTCTGTCTGTCTGACTGACTGTGTCTGTCTGACTGACTGACTGTGTCTGACTGACTGACTGTCTCTGACTTTGTCTGACTGTCTGTCTGACTGTGTCTGACTGACTGTGTCTGACTGACTGACTGACTGTGTCTGTCTGTCTGTCTGACTGACTATGTCTGACAGACTGACTGACTGTGTCTGTCTGACTGACTGACTGTGTCTGACTGACTGACTGTCTGTCTGACTGACTGACTGTGTCTGTCTGACTGTGTCTGTCTGACTGACTGACTGTGTCTGTCTGTCTGACTGACTGACTGACTGACTGTGTCTGTCTGTCTGACTGACTGACTGACTGTGTCTGTCTGTCTGACTGACTGACTGACTGTGTCTGTCTGTCTGACTGACTGTGTCTGACTGACTGACTGTCTGTCTGACTGACTGTGTCTGACTGACTGACTGACTGTCTGTCTGTCTGACTGACTGACTGTGTCTGTCTGACTGACTGACTGACTGTGTCTGACTGACTGACTGTGTATGACTGACTGACTGACTGTGTCTGACTGACTGACTGTGTCTGTCTGTCTGACTGACTGTCTGACTGACTGACTGACTGTCTGACTGACTGACTGTGTCTGTCTGACTGACTGACTGTGTCTGTCTGACTGACTGACTGTGTCTGTCTGACTGACTGACTGTATCTGTCTGACTGACTGACTGTGTCTGTCTGACTGACTGACTGTGTCTGTCTGTCTGACTGACTGTCTGTCTGTCTGACTGACTGTGTCTGACTGACTGATTGTGTCTGTCTGACTGACTGTGTCTGACTGACTGACTGACTGACTGTGTCTGTCTGTCTGACTGACTGTGTCTGTCTGACTGACTGACTGACTGTGTATGTCTGTCTGACTGACTGTGTCTGACTGACTGACTGTCTCTGACTTTGTCTGACTGACTGACTGTCTGTCTGACTGTGTCTGACTGTGTCTGACTGACTGACTGTGTCTGACTGACTGTGTCTGACTGACTGACTGACTGACTGTGTCTGTCTGACTGACTGACTGTGTCTGTCTGACTGTGTCTGTCTGACTGACTGACTGACTGTGTCTGTCTGACTGACTGACTGACTGTGTCTGACTGACTGACTGACTGTGTCTGACTGACTGACTGTGTCTGTCTGACTGACTGACTGTGTCTGTCTGACTGTGTCTGTCTGACTGTGTCTGTATGACTGACTGTGTCTGACTGACTGACTGACTGACTGACTGTGTCTGTCTGACTGACTGTGTCTGACTGACTGACTGACTGTGTCTGTCTGTCTGACTGACTGACTGGCTGACTCTGTCTGACTGACTGACTGACTGACTGTGTCTGTCTGACTGACTGACTGTGTCTGTCTGACTGACTGACTGACTGTGTCTGTCTGACTGACTGACTGTGTCTGTCTGACTGACTGTCTGACTGACTGAGTCTGTCTGTCTGTCTGACTGACTAACTGACTGTCTGACTGACTGTGTCTGTCTGACTGACTGTCTGTCTGACTGACTGATTCTGTCTGTCTGACTGACTGACTGTGTCTGTCTGACTGACTGACTGTCTGTCTGTCTGACTGACTGACTGTGTCTGACTGACTGACTGACTGTGTCTGTCTGACTGACTGTCTGTCTGACTGACTGACTGTGTCTGTCTGACTGACTGTGTCTGACTGACTGACTGACTGTGTCTGTCTGACTGACTGTGTCTGACTGACTGACTGACTGACTGTGTCTGTCTGACTGACTGACTGTGTCTGTCTGACTGTGTCTGTCTGACTGTCTGACTGACTGACTGTGTCTGTCTGTCTGACTGACTGTATCCATCTGTCTGACTGACTGACTGACTGTGTCTGTCTGACTGACTGTATGTGTCTGACTGACTGTCTGTGTCTGTCTGACTGACTGACTGACTGTGTCTGACTGACTGACTGTGTCTGACTGGCTGACTGTGTCTGACTGACTGTGTCTGTCTGACTGTCTGACTGACTGACTGACTGTGTCTGTCTGACTGACTGACTGACTGTGTCTGTCTGACTGACTGTCTGACTGTGTCTGTCTGTCTGACTGACTGTGTCTGTCTGACTGACTGACTGTGTCTGTCTGACTGTGTCTGTCTGACTGACTGACTGTCTGTCTGACTGACTGACTGACTGTGTCTGTCTGACTGAATGACTGTCTGTCTGTCTGTCTGACTGACTGACTGTGTCTGTCTGACTGTGTCTGTCTGACTGACTGTGTCTGACTGACTGTGTCTGACTGACTGACTGTCTCTGACTTTGTCTGACTGACTGACTGTCTGTCTGACTGTGTCTGACTGTGTCTGACTGACTGACTGTGTCTGTCTGACTGACTGACTGTGTCTGTCTGTCTGACTGACTGTGTCTGTCTGACTGACTGACTGTGTCTGTCTGTCTGACTGACTGAGTCTGTCTGTCTGACTGACTGTGTCTGTCTGACTGACTGTCTGTCTGTCTGACTGACTGACTGTGTCTGTCTGACTGACTGTCTGTCTGACTGACTGACTGTGTCTGTCTGACTGACTGTGTCTGACTGACTGACTGTGTCTGTCTGACTGACTGTGTCTGACTGACTGTGTCTGTCTGACTGACTGTGTCTGTCTGACTGTGTCTGTCTGACTGTGTCTGTCTGACTGCCTGACTGACTGACTGACTGTGTCTGTCTGTCTGACTGTCTGACTGACTGACTGTATGTCTGACTGACTGTGTCTGACTGACTGACTGTCTGTCTGACTGACTGACTGACTGTGTCTGTCTGACTGACTGACTGACTGTGTCTGACTGACTGACTGACTGTGTCTGACTGACTGACTGACTGTGTCTGACTGACTGACTGTGTCTGACTGACTGACTGTGTCTGTCTGACTGACTGACTGTGTCTGTCTGACTGACTGTGTCTGTCTGACTGACTGACTGTGTCTGTCTGACTGACTGACTGTGTCTGACTGACTGACTGTGTCTGACTGACTGACTGTGTCTGACTGACTGACTGTGTCTGTCTGTCTGACTGACTGTCTGACTGACTGACTGACTGTGTCTGTCTGTCTGACTGACTGTGTCTGACTGACTGACAGTCAGACAGACAGTCAGTCAGTCAGACACAGTCAGACAGACAGTCAGTCAGTCAGACAAAGTCAGAGACAGTGTCTGACTGTGTCTGACTGACTGACTGACTGTGTCTGTCTGACTGACTGACTGTCTGACTGTGTCTGTCTGACTGACTGACTGTGTCTGACTGACTGACTGACTGACTGTGTCTGACTGACTGACTGTATCTGACTGACTGACTGTGTCTGACTGACTGACTGTGCCTGTCTGTCTGACTGACTGTCTGACTGACTGACTGACTGTGTCTGTCTGTCTGACTGACTGTGTCTGACTGACTGACTGTCTCTGACTTTGTCTGACTGTCTGTCTGACTGTGTCTGACTGACTGACTGACTGTGTCTGTCTGTCTGACTGACTGTGTCTGTCTGACTGTGTCTGTCTGACTGACTGACTGTGTCTGTCTGTCTGACTGACTGTCTGTCTGTCTGACTGACTGACTGTGTCTGTCTGTCTGACTGACTGTGTCTGTCTGACTGACTGACTGTGTCTGTCTGACTGACTGACTGACTGTGTCTGTCTGACTGACTCTGTCTGACTGACTGACTGGCTGACTGACTCTGTCTGACTGACTGACTGACTGTGTCTGTCTGACTGACTGACTGACTGTGTCTGTCTGACTGACTGACTGACTGTGTCTGTCTAACTGACTGACTGTTTCTGTCTGACTGACTGACTGACTGTGTCTGACTGACTGACTGACTGTGTCTGACTGACTGACTGTGTCTGACTGACTGACTGTGCCTGTCTGACTGACTGTGTCTGTCTGACTGACTGACTGTGTCTGTCTGACTGACTGACTGTGTCTGTCTGACTGACTGACTGTCTGTCTGACTGACTGTGTCTGTCTGACTGACTGACTGTGTCTGACTGACTGACTGTGTCTGACTGACTGACTGTATCTGACTGACTGACTGTGTCTGACTGACTGACTGTGCCTGTCTGTCTGACTGACTGTCTGACTGACTGACTGACTGTGTCTGTCTGTCTGACTGACTGTGTCTGTCTGACTGACTGACTGTGTCTGTCTGACTGACTGACTGTGTCTGTCTGTCTGACTGACTGTGTCTGTCTGTCTGACTGACTGTCTGTCTGTCTGACTGACTGTGTCTGTCTGACTGACTAACTGACTGACTGTGTCTGACTGACTGACTGTGTCTGTCTGTCTGACTGACTGTGTCTGTCTGACTGACTGACTGTGTCTGACTGACTGACTGTCTCTGACTTTGTCTGACTGTCTGTCTGACTGTGTCTGACTGACTGTGTCTGACTGACTGACTGACTGTGTCTGTCTGTCTGACTGACTATGTCTGACAGACTGACTGACTGTGTCTGTCTGACTGACTGACTGTGTCTGACTGACAGACTGTCTGTCTGACTGACTGACTGTGTCTGTCTGACTGTGTCTGTCTGACTGACTGACTGTGTCTGTCTGTCTGACTGACTGACTGACTGTGTCTGTCTGTCTGACTGACTGACTGACTGACTGTGTCTGTCTGTCTGACTGACTATGTCTGACAGACTGACTGACTGTGTCTGTCTGACTGACTGACTGTGTCTGACTGACTGACTGTGTCTGTCTGACTGTGTCTGTCTGACTGACTGACTGTGTCTGTCTGTCTGACTGACTGACTGACTGTGTCTGTCTGTCTGACTGACTGACTGACTGTGTCTGTCTGTCTGACTGACTGTGTCTGACTGACTGACTGTCTGTCTGACTGACTGTGTCTGACTGACTGACTGACTGTCTGTCTGTCTGACTGACTGACTGTGTCTGTCTGACTGACTGACTGACTGTGTCTGACTGACTGACTGTGTATGACTGACTGACTGACTGTGTCTGACTGACTGACTGTGTCTGACTGACTGACTGTGTCTGTCTGTCTGACTGACTGTCTGACTGACTGACTGACTGTCTGACTGACTGACTGTGTCTGTCTGACTGACTGTGTCTGTCTGACTGACTGACTGTGTCTGTCTGACTGACTGACTGTGTCTGTCTGACTGACTGACTGTATCTGTCTGACTGACTGACTGTGTCTGTCTGACTGACTGACTGTGTCTGTCTGTCTGACTGACTGTCTGTCTGTCTGACTGACTGTGTCTGACTGACTGATTGTGTCTGTCTGACTGACTGTGTCTGACTAACTGACTGACTGTGTCTGTCTGTCTGACTGACTGTGTCTGTCTGACTGACTGACTGACTGTGTATGTCTGTCTGACTGACTGTGTCTGACTGACTGACTGTCTCTGACTTTGTCTGACTGACTGACTGTCTGTCTGACTGTGTCTGACTGTGTCTGACTGACTGACTGTGTCTGACTGACTGTGTCTGACTGACTGACTGTGTCTGTCTGACTGACTGACTGTGTCTGTCTGACTGTGTCTGTCTGACTGACTGACTGACTGTGTCTGTCTGACTGACTGACTGACTGTGTCTGACTGACTGACTGACTGTGTCTGACTGACTGACTGTGTCTGTCTGACTGACTGACTGTGTCTGTCTGACTGTGTCTGTCTGACTGTGTCTGTATGACTGACTGTGTCTGACTGACTGACTGACTGACTGTGTCTGTCTGACTGACTGTGTCTGACTGACTGACTGACTGTGTCTGTCTGTCTGACTGACTGACTGGCTGACTCTGTCTGACTGACTGACTGACTGACTGACTGTGTCTGTCTGACTGACTGACTGTGTCTGTCTGACTGACTGACTGACTGACTGTGTCTGTCTGACTGACTGACTGTGTCTGTCTGACTGACTGTCTGACTGACTGAGTCTGTCTGTCTGTCTGACTGACTAACTGACTGTCTGACTGACTGTGTCTGTCTGACTGACTGTCTGTCTGACTGACTGATTCTGTCTGTCTGACTGACTGACTGTGTCTGTCTGACTGACTGACTGTCTGTCTGTCTGACTGACTGACTGACTGTGTCTGACTGACTGACTGACTGTGTCTGTCTGACTGACTGTCTGTCTGACTGACTGACTGTGTCTGTCTGACTGACTGTGTCTGACTGACTGGCTGACTGTGTCTGTCTGACTGACT
Organism: Rana muscosa; assembly: GCA_029206835.1. Taxonomy (NCBI): domain Eukaryota; kingdom Metazoa; phylum Chordata; class Amphibia; order Anura; family Ranidae; genus Rana; species Rana muscosa. The sequence continues at coordinate 370,628,747 of CM055117.1, forward strand.
GTGTGTGACTGACTGACTGACTGACTGTGTCTGTCTGACTGACTGACTGTGTCTGTCTGACTGTGTCTGTCTGACTGTCTGACTGACTGACTGTGTCTGTCTGTCTGACTGACTGTATCCGTCTGTCTGACTGACTGACTGACTGTGTCTGTCTGACTGACTGTATGTGTCTGACTGACTGTCTGTGTCTGTCTGACTGACTGACTGACTGTGTCTGACTGACTGACTGTGTCTGACTGGCTGACTGTGTCTGACTGACTGTGTCTGTCTGACTGTCTGACTGACTGACTGACTGTGTCTGTCTGACTGACTGACTGACTGTGTCTGTCTGACTGACTGTCTGACTGTGTCTGTCTGTCTGACTGACTGTGTCTGTCTGACTGACTGACTGTGTCTGTCTGACTGTGTCTGTCTGACTGACTGACTGTCTGTCTGACTGACTGACTGACTGTGTCTGTCTGACTGAATGACTGTCTGTCTGTCTGTCTGACTGACTGACTGTGTCTGTCTGACTGTGTCTGTCTGACTGACTGTGTCTGACTGACTGTGTCTGACTGACTGACTGTCTCTGACTTTGTCTGACTGACTGACTGTCTGTCTGACTGTGTCTGACTGTGTCTGACTGACTGACTGTGTCTGTCTGACTGACTGACTGTGTCTGTCTGTCTGACTGACTGTGTCTGTCTGACTGACTGACTGTGTCTGTCTGTCTGACTGACTGAGTCTGTCTGTCTGACTGACTGACTGTGTCTGTCTGACTGACTGTCTGTCTGTCTGACTGACTGACTGTGTCTGTCTGACTGACTGACTGTGTCTGTCTGACTGACTGTCTGTCTGACTGACTGACTGTGTCTGTCTGACTGACTGTGTCTGACTGACTGACTGTGTCTGTCTGACTGACTGTGTCTGACTGACTGTGTCTGTCTGACTGACTGTGTCTGTCTGACTGTGTCTGTCTGACTGTGTCTGTCTGACTGCCTGACTGACTGACTGACTGTGTCTGTCTGTCTGACTGTCTGACTGACTGTGTCTGTCTGACTGACTGACTGTGTCTGTCTGTCTGACTGACTGTCTGACTGTGTCTGATTGACTGACTGACTGACTGTGTCTGACTGACTGACTGACTGTGTCTGTCTGACTGACTGACTGTGTCTGTCTGACTGTGTCTGTATGACTGACTGTGTCTGACTGACTGACTGACTGTGTCTGTCTGACTGACTGACTGTGTCTGTCTGACTGACTGTCTGACTGTGTCTGACTGACTGTGTCTGTCTGACTGACTGTGTCTGTCTGACTGACTGACTGTGTCTGTCTGACTGTGTCTGTCTGTCTGACTGACTGACTGTCTGACTGACTGACTGTGTCTGTCTGACTGACTGACTGTCTGTCTGTCTGACTGACTGACTGTGTCTGTCTGACTGTGTCTGTCTGACTGACTGTGTCTGACTGACTGTGTCTGACTGACTGACTGTCTCTGACTTTGTCTGACTGACTGACTGTGTCTGTCTGACTGTGTCTGACTGTGTCTGACTGACTGACTGTGTCTGACTGACTGACTGTGTCTGTCTGTCTGACTGACTGTGTCTGTCTGACTGACTGACTGTGTCTGTCTGTCTGACTGACTGTGTCTGTCTGACTGACTGTCTGACTGACTGTCTGACTGACTGACTGTGTCTGTCTGACTGACTGACTGACTGTGTCTGACTGACTGTGTCTGTCTGACTGACTGACTGACTGTGTCTGTCTGACTGACTGACTGTGTCTGTCTGTCTGACTGACTGTCTGACTGTGTCTGTCTGTCTGACTGACTGTGTCTGTCTGACTGACTGTGTCTGTCTGACTGACTGACTGTGTCTGTCTGACTGACTGTGTCTGACTGACTGTGTCTATCTGACTGACTGACTGTGTCTGTCTGACTGACTTGTCTGTCTGACTGACTGACTGTGCCTGTCTGACTGACTGACTGTGTCTGACTGACTGACTGACTGTCTGACTGACTGACTGACTGTATGACTGACTGACTGACTGTGTCTGACTGACTGACTGACTGTGTCTGTCTGACTGACTGACTGTATCTGTCTGACTGACTGACTGTGTCTGTCTGACTGACTGACTGTGTCTGTCTGACTGACTGTGTCTGTCTGACTGACTGACTGTATGTCTGACTGACTGTGTCTGACTGACTGACTGACTGTCTGTCTGACTGACTGACTGACTGTGTCTGTCTGACTGACTGACTGACTGACTGTGTCTGACTGACTGACTGACTGTGTCTGACTGACTGACTGACTGTGTCTGACTGACTGACTGTGTCTGACTGACTGACTGTGTCTGTCTGACTGACTGACTGTGTCTGTCTGACTGACTGTGTCTGTCTGACTGACTGACTGTCTGTCTGACTGACTGTGTCTGTCTGACTGACTGACTGTGTCTGTCTGACTGACTGACTGACTGTGTCTGACTGACTGACTGTGTCTGACTGACTGACTGTGTCTGACTGACTGACTGTGTCTGTCTGTCTGACTGACTGTCTGACTGACTGACTGTGTCTGTCTGACTGACTGTGTCTGACTGACTGACAGTCAGACAGACAGTCAGTCAGTCAGACACAGTCAGACAGACAGTCAGTCAGTCAGACAAAGTCAGAGACAGTGTCTGACTGTGTCTGACTGACTGACTGACTGTGTCTGTCTGACTGACTGACTGTCTGTCTGACTGTGTCTGTCTGACTGACTGACTGTGTCTGACTGACTGACTGACTGTGTCTGACTGACTGACTGTATCTGACTGACTGACTGTGTCTGACTGACTGACTGTGCCTGTCTGTCTGACTGACTGTCTGACTGACTGACTGACTGTGTCTGTCTGTCTGACTGACTGTGTCTGACTGACTGACTGTCTCTGACTTTGTCTGACTGTCTGTCTGACTGTGTCTGACTGTGTCTGACTGACTGACTGACTGTGTCTGTCTGTCTGACTGACTGTGTCTGTCTGACTGTGTCTGTCTGACTGACTGACTGTGTCTGTCTGTCTGACTGACTGTCTGTCTGTCTGACTGACTGACTGACTGTGTCTGTCTGTCTGACTGACTGTGTCTGTCTGACTGACTGACTGACTGACTGTGTCTGTCTGACTGACTGACTGACTGTGTCTGTCTGACTGACTCTGTCTGACTGACTGACTGGCTGACTGACTCTGTCTGACTGACTGACTGACTGACTGTGTCTGTCTGACTGACTGACTGACTGACTGACTGTGTCTGTCTGACTGACTGACTGACTGTGTCTGTCTAACTGACTGACTGTTTCTGTCTGACTGACTGACTGTGTCTGACTGACTGACTGACTGTGTCTGACTGACTGACTGTGCCTGTCTGACTGACTGTGTCTGTCTGACTGACTGACTGTGTCTGTCTGACTGACTGTGTCTGTCTGACTGACTGACTGTCTGTCTGACTGACTGTGTCTGTCTGACTGACTGACTGTGTCTGACTGACTGACTGTGGCTGACTGACTGACTGTATCTGACTGACTGACTGTGTCTGACTGACTGACTGTGCCTGTCTGTCTGACTGACTGTCTGACTGACTGACTGACTGTGTATGTCTGTCTGACTGACTGTGTCTGTCTGACTGACTGACTGTGTCTGTCTGACTGACTGACTGTGTCTGTCTGTCTGACTGACTGTGTCTGTCTGTCTGACTGACTGTCTGTCTGTCTGACTGACTGTGTCTGTCTGACTGACTGACTGACTGACTGTGTCTGACTGACTGACTGTGTCTGTCTGTCTGACTGACTGTGTCTGTCTGACTGACTGACTGTGTCTGACTGACTGACTGTCTCTGACTTTGTCTGACTGTCTGTCTGACTGTGTCTGACTGACTGTGTCTGACTGACTGACTGACTGTGTCTGTCTGTCTGACTGACTATGTCTGACAGACTGACTGACTGTGTCTGTCTGACTGACTGTGTCTGTCTGACTGACTGACTGACTGTGTCTGTCTGACTGACTGACTGACTGTGTCTGTCTGACTGACTGACTGTCTGTCTGACTGACTGTGTCTGTCTGACTGACTGACTGACTGTGTCTGTCTGACTGACTGACTGTGTCTGTCTGACTGACTGTCTGTGTCTGTCTGTCAGACACAGTCAGTCAGACACAGTCAGTCAGACAGACAGACACAGACAGTCAGTCAGTCAGACAGACACAGTCAGTCAGTCAGTCAGACAGACACAGTCAGTCAGACACAGTCAGTCAGTCTGACTGACTGTCTGACTGTGTCTGTCTGACTGACTGACTGTCTGTGTCTGTCTGACTGACTGACTGTGTCTGACTGACTGTGTCTGTCTGACTGACTGACAGTCAGTCAGTCAGACAGACAGTCAGTCAGACAGACAGACAGACAGACTGTGTCTGTCTGACTGACTGTGTCTGTCTGACTGACTGACTGTGTCTGTCTGACTGACTGACTGTGTCTGTCTGACTGACTGACTGTCTGTCTGACTGACTGACTGTGTCTGTCTGACTGACTGACTGTGTGTGTCTGTCTGACTGACTGACTGTGTGTGTCTGTCTGACTGACTGACTGTGTCTGTCTGACTGACTGACTGTGTCTGTCTGACTGACTGTGTCTGTCTGACTGACTGACTGTCTGTCTGACTGACTGACTGACTGTCTGACTGACTGACTGACTGACTGTGTCTGTCTGACTGACTGACTGTGTCTGTCTGACTGACTGACTGACTGTCTGTCTGTCTGACTGACTGACTGTGTCTGTCTGACTGACTGACTGTCTGTCTGACTGACTGACTGTCTGTCTGACTGACTGACTGTGTGTGTCTGTCTGACTGACTGACTGTGTCTGTCTGACTGACTGACTGTGTCTGTCTGACTGACTGTGTCTGTCTGACTGACTGACTGTCTGTCTGACTGACTGACTGTCTGACTGACTGACTGACTGTGTCTGTCTGACTGACTGACTGTGTGTGTCTGACTGACTGACTGTGTCTGTCTGACTGACTGACTGTGTCTGTCTGACTGACTGACTGTGTCTGTCTGACTGACTGACTGTGTCTGTCTGACTGACTGTGTCTGTCTGACTGACTGACTGACTGTGTCTGTCTGACTGACTGACTGTGTCTGTCTGACTGACTGACTGTGTCTGTCTGACTGACTGTGTCTGTCTGTCTGACTGACTGACTGTGTCTGTCTGACTGACTGACTGACTGTGTCTGTCTGACTGTCTGACTGACTGACTGTGTCTGTCTTTCTGACTGACTGTGTCTGACTGACTGTGTCTGTCTGACTGACTGACAGTCAGTCAGTCAGACAGTCAGTCAGTCAGACAGACAGACTGTGTCTGTCTGACTGACTGACTGTGTCTGTCTGACTGACTGTGTCTGTCTGACTGACTGTGTCTGTGTGACTGACTGACTGACTGACTGTGTCTGACTGACTGACTGTGTCTGACTGACTGACTGTCTGTCTGTCTGACTGACTGACTGTGTCTGTCTGACTGACTGACTGACTGTGTCTGTCTGACTGACTGACTGTGTCTGTCTGACTGACTGACTGACTGTCAGTCAGACAGACACAGTCAGACAGACGCAGTCAGTCAGTCAGACAGACACAGTCAGTCAGTCAGTCAGACACAGTCAGTCAGTCAGACAGACACAGTCAGTCAGTCAGACAGACACACACAGTCAGTCAGTCAGTCAGTCTGACTGACTGACTGTGTCTGTCTGACTGACTGACTGTGTCTGTCTGACTGACTGACTGACTGTGTGACTGACTGACTGACTGTGTCTGTCTGACTGACTGACTGACTGTGTCTGACTGACTGACTGACTGACTGTGTCTGACTGACTGTGTCTGTCTGTCTGTCTGACTGACTGTGTCTGTCTGACTGACTGACTGTCTGTGTCTGTCTGTCTGACTGACTGTCTGACTGACTGTGTCTGTCTGACTGACTGACTGACTGTGTCTGTCTGACTGACTGACTGTCTGTGTCTGTCTGACTGACTGACTGTGTCTGACTGACTGTGTCTGTCTGACTGACTGACTGTGTCTGTCTGACTGACTGACTGGGTCTGTCTGACTGTGTCTGACTGTGTCTGACTGACTGACTGTGTCTGACTGACTGTGTCTGACTGACTGACTGACTGACTGTGTCTGTCTGACTGACTGACTGTGTCTGTCTGACTGTGTCTGTCTGACTGACTGTGTCTGTCTGACTGACTGACTGACTGTGTCTGACTGACTGACTGTGTCTGACTGACTGACTGTGTCTGTCTGACTGACTGACTGTGTCTGTCTGACTGTGTCTGTCTGACTGTGTCTGTATGACTGACTGTGTCTGACTGACTGACTGACTGTGTCTGTCTGACTGACTGTGTCTGACTGACTGACTGACTGACTGTGTCTGTCTGTCTGACTGACTGACTGGCTGACTCTGTCTGACTGACTGACTGACTGACTGACTGTGTCTGTCTGACTGACTGACTGTGTCTGTCTGACTGACTGTGTCTGTCTGACTGACTGTGTCTGTCTGACTGACTGTCTGACTGACTGAGTCTGTCTGTCTGTCTGACTGACTAACTGACTGTCTGACTGACTGTGTCTGTCTGACTGACTGTCTGTCTGACTGACTGATTCTGTCTGTCTGACTGACTGACTGACTGTGTCTGTCTGACTGACTGACTGTCTGTCTGTCTGACTGACTGACTGACTGTGTCTGACTGACTGACTGACTGTGTCTGTCTGACTGACTGTCTGTCTGACTGACTGACTGTGTCTGTCTGACTGACTGTGTCTGACTGACTGACTGACTGTGTCTGTCTGACTGACTGTGTCTGACTGACTGACTGACTGACTGTGTCTGTCTGACTGACTGACTGTGTCTGTCTGACTGTGTCTGTCTGACTGTCTGACTGACTGACTGTGTCTGTCTGTCTGACTGACTGTATCCGTCTGTCTGACTGACTGACTGACTGTGTCTGTCTGACTGACTGTATGTGTCTGACTGACTGTCTGTGTCTGTCTGACTGACTGACTGACTGTGTCTGACTGACTGACTGTGTCTGACTGGCTGACTGTGTCTGACTGACTGTGTCTGTCTGACTGTCTGACTGACTGACTGACTGTGTCTGTCTGACTGACTGACTGACTGTGTCTGTCTGACTGACTGTCTGACTGTGTCTGTCTGTCTGACTGACTGTGTCTGTCTGACTCTCTGTGTCTGTCTGACTGACTGACTGTGTCTGTCTGACTGTGTCTGTCTGACTGACTGACTGTCTGTCTGACTGACTGACTGACTGTGTCTGTCTGACTGAATGACTGTCTGTCTGTCTGACTGACTGACTGTGTCTGTCTGACTGTGTCTGTCTGACTGACTGTGTCTGACTGACTGTGTCTGACTGACTGACTGTCTCTGACTTTGTCTGACTGACTGACTGTCTGTCTGACTGTGTCTGACTGTGTCTGACTGACTGACTGTGTCTGTCTGACTGACTGACTGTGTCTGTCTGTCTGACTGACTGTGTCTGTCTGACTGACTGACTGTGTCTGTCTGTCTGACTGACTGAGTCTGTCTGTCTGACTGACTGACTGTGTCTGTCTGACTGACTGTCTGTCTGTCTGACTGACTGACTGTGTCTGTCTGACTGACTGACTGTGTCTGTCTGACTGACTGTCTGTCTGACTGACTGACTGTGTCTGTCTGACTGACTGTGTCTGACTGACTGACTGTGTCTGTCTGACTGACTGTGTCTGACTGACTGTGTCTGTCTGACTGACTGTGTCTGTCTGACTGTGTCTGTCTGACTGTGTCTGTCTGACTGCCTGCCTGACTGACTGACTGTGTCTGTCTGTCTGACTGTCTGACTGACTGACTGTGTCTGTCTGACTGACTGACTGTGTCTGTCTGTCTGACTGACTGTCTGACTGTGTCTGATTGACTGACTGACTGACTGTGTCTGACTGACTGTGTCTGTCTGACTGACTGACTGTGTCTGTCTGACTGTGTCTGTCTGACTGTGTCTGTATGACTGACTGTGTCTGACTGACTGACTGACTGTGTCTGTCTGACTGACTGACTGACTGTGTCTGTCTGACTGACTGTCTGACTGTGTCTGACTGACTGTGTCTGTCTGACTGACTGTGTCTGTCTGACTGACTGACTGTGTCTGTCTGACTGTGTCTGTCTGACTGACTGACTGTCTGTCTGACTGACTGACTGTGTCTGTCTGACTGACTGACTGTCTGTCTGTCTGACTGACTGACTGACTGTGTCTGTCTGACTGTGTCTGTCTGACTGACTGTGTCTGACTGACTGTGTCTGACTGACTGACTGTCTCTGACTTTGTCTGACTGACTGACTGTCTGTCTGACTGTGTCTGACTGTGTCTGACTGACTGACTGTGTCTGACTGACTGACTGTGTCTGTCTGTCTGACTGACTGTGTCTGTCTGACTGACTGACTGTGTCTGTCTGTCTGACTGACTGTGTCTGTCTGACTGACTGTCTGACTGACTGTCTGACTGACTGTCTGACTGACTGACTGTGTCTGTCTGACTGACTGACTGACTGTGTCTGACTGACTGTGTCTGTCTGACTGACTGACTGACTGTGTCTGTCTGACTGACTGACTGTGTCTGTCTGACTGACTGTCTGACTGTGTCTGTCTGTCTGACTGACTGTGTCTGTCTGACTGACTGTGTCTGTCTGACTGACTGTGTCTGACTGACTGTGTCTATCTGACTGACTGACTGTGTCTGTCTGACTGACTGTGTCTGTCTGACTGACTGACTGTGCCTGTCTGACTGACTGACTGTGTCTGACTGACTGACTGACTGTCTGACTGACTGACTGACTGTATGACTGACTGACTGACTGTGTCTGACTGACTGACTGACTGTGTCTGTCTGACTGACTGACTGTATCTGTCTGACTGACTGACTGTGTCTGTCTGACTGACTGACTGTGTCTGTCTGACTGACTGTGTCTGTCTGACTGACTGACTGTATGTCTGACTGACTGTGTCTGACTGACTGACTGACTGTCTGTTTGACTGACTGACTGTGTCTGTCTGACTGACTGACTGACTGTGTCTGACTGACTGACTGTGTCTGACTGACTGACTGACTGTGTCTGACTGACTGACTGTGTCTGACTGACTGACTGTGTCTGTCTGACTGACTGACTGTGTCTGTCTGACTGACTGTGTCTGTCTGACTGACTGACTGTCTGTCTGACTGACTGTGTCTGTCTGACTGACTGACTGTGTCTGTCTGACTGACTGACTGTGTCTGACTGACTGACTGTGTCTGACTGACTGACTGTGTCTGACTGACTGACTGTGTCTGTCTGTCTGACTGACTGTCTGACTGACTGACTGTGTCTGTCTGTCTGACTGACTGTGTCTGACTGACTGACAGTCAGACAGACAGTCAGTCAGTCAGACACAGTCAGACAGACAGTCAGTCAGTCAGACAAAGTCAGAGACAGTGTCTGACTGTGTCTGACTGACTGACTGACTGTGTCTGTCTGACTGACTGACTGTCTGTCTGACTGTGTCTGTCTGACTGACTGACTGTGTCTGACTGACTGACTGACTGTGTCTGACTGACTTACTGTATCTGACTGACTGACTGTGTCTGACTGACTGACTGTGCCTGTCTGTCTGACTGACTGTCTGACTGACTGACTGACTGTGTCTGTCTGTCTGACTGACTGTGTCTGACTGACTGACTGTCTCTGACTTTGTCTGACTGTCTGTCTGACTGTGTCTGACTGTGTCTGACTGACTGACTGACTGTGTCTGTCTGTCTGACTGACTGTGTCTGTCTGACTGTGTCTGTCTGACTGACTGACTGTGTCTGTCTGTCTGACTGACTGTCTGTCTGTCTGACTGACTGTGTCTGTCTGTCTGACTGACTGTGTCTGTCTGACTGACTGACTGACTGTGTCTGTCTGACTGACTGACTGACTGTGTCTGTCTGACTGACTCTGTCTGACTGACTGACTGGCTGACTGACTCTGTCTGACTGACTGACTGACTGACTGTGTCTGTCTGACTGACTGACTGACTGTGTCTGTCTGACTGACTGACTGACTGTGTCTGTCTAACTGACTGACTGTTTCTGTCTGACTGACTGACTGACTGTGTCTGACTGACTGACTGACTGTGTCTGACTGACTGACTGTGTCTGACTGACTGACTGTGCCTGTCTGACTGACTGTGTCTGTCTGACTGACTGACTGTGTCTGTCTGACTGACTGTGTCTGTCTGACTGACTGACTGTCTGTCTGACTGACTGTGTCTGTCTGACTGACTGACTGTGTCTGACTGACTGACTGTGTCTGACTGACTGACTGTATCTGACTGACTGACTGTGTCTGACTGACTGACTGTGCCTGTCTGTCTGACTGACTGTCTGACTGACTGACTGACTGTGTCTGTCTGTCTGACTGACTGTGTCTGTCTGACTGACTGACTGTGTCTGTCTGTCTGACTGACTGTGTCTGTCTGTCTGACTGACTGTCTGTCTGTCTGACTGACTGTGTCTGTCTGACTGACTGACTGACTGACTGTGTCTGACTGACTGACTGTGTCTGTCTGTCTGACTGACTGTGTCTGTCTGACTGACTGACTGTGTCTGACTGACTGACTGTCTCTGACTTTGTCTGACTGTCTGTCTGACTGTGTCTGACTGACTGTGTCTGACTGACTGACTGACTGTGTCTGTCTGTCTGACTGACTATGTCTGACAGACTGACTGACTGTGTCTGTCTGACTGACTGACTGACTGTGTCTGTCTGACTGACTGACTGACTGTGTCTGTCTGACTGACTGACTGTCTGTCTGACTGACTGACTGTGTCTGTCTGACTGACTGACTGACTGTGTCTGTCTGACTGACTGACTGTGTCTGTCTGACTGACTGACTGTCTGTGTCTGTCTGTCAGACACAGTCAGTCAGACACAGTCAGTCAGACAGACAGACACAGACAGTCAGTCAGTCAGACAGACACAGTCAGTCAGTCAGTCAGACAGACACAGTCAGTCAGACACAGTCAGTCAGTCTGACTGACTGTCTGACTGTGTCTGTCTGACTGACTGACTGTCTGTGTCTGTCTGACTGACTGACTGTGTCTGACTGACTGTGTCTGTCTGACTGACTGACAGTCAGTCAGTCAGACAGACAGTCAGTCAGACAGACAGACAGACAGACAGACTGTGTCTGTCTGACTGACTGACTGTGTCTGTCTGACTGACTGTGTCTGTCTGACTGACTGACTGTGTCTGTCTGACTGACTGACTGTGTCTGTCTGACTGACTGACTGTCTGTCTGACTGACTGACTATGTCTGTCTGACTGACTGACTGACTGTGTGTGTCTGTCTGACTGACTGACTGTGTGTGTCTGTCTGACTGACTGACTGTGTCTGTCTGACTGACTGACTGTGTCTGTCTGACTGACTGTGTCTGTCTGACTGACTGACTGTCTGTCTGACTGACTGACTGACTGTCTGACTGACTGACTGACTGACTGTGTCTGTCTGACTGACTGACTGTGTCTGTCTGACTGACTGACTGACTGTCTGTCTGTCTGACTGACTGACTGTGTCTGTCTGACTGACTGACTGTCTGTCTGACTGACTGACTGTCTGTCTGACTGACTGACTGACTGTGTGTGTCTGTCTGACTGACTGACTGTGTCTGTCTGACTGACTGTGTCTGTCTGACTGACTGACTGTCTGTCTGACTGACTGACTGTCTGACTGACTGACTGACTGTGTCTGTCTGACTGACTGACTGTGTGTGTCTGACTGACTGACTGTGTCTGTCTGACTGACTGACTGACTGTGTCTGTCTGACTGACTGACTGTGTCTGTCTGACTGACTGACTGTGTCTGTCTGACTGACTGTGTCTGTCTGACTGACTGACTGACTGTGTCTGTCTGACTGACTGACTGTGTCTGTCTGACTGACTGACTGTGTCTGTCTGACTGACTGACTGTGTCTGTCTGACTGACTGTGTCTGTCTGTCTGACTGACTGACTGTGTCTGTCTGACTGACTGACTGACTGTGTCTGTCTGACTGTCTGACTGACTGACTGACTGTGTCTGTCTTTCTGACTGACTGTGTCTGACTGACTGTGTCTGTCTGACTGACTGACAGTCAGTCAGTCAGACAGACAGTCAGTCAGTCAGACAGACAGACTGTGTCTGTCTGACTGACTGACTGTGTCTGTCTGACTGACTGTGTCTGTCTGACTGACTGTGTCTGTGTGACTGACTGACTGACTGACTGTGTCTGACTGACTGACTGTGTCTGACTGACTGACTGTCTGTCTGTCTGACTGACTGACTGTGTCTGTCTGACTGACTGACTGACTGTGTCTGTCTGACTGACTGACTGTGTCTGTCTGACTGACTGACTGTGTCTGTCTGACTGACTGACTGACTGTCAGTCAGACAGACACAGTCAGACAGATGCAGTCAGTCAGTCAGACAGACACAGTCAGTCAGTCAGTCAGACACAGTCAGTCAGTCAGACAGACACAGTCAGTCAGTCAGACAGACACAGTCAGTCAGTCAGACAGACACACACAGTCAGTCAGTCAGTCAGTCTGACTGACTGACTGTGTCTGTCTGACTGACTGACTGTGTCTGTCTGACTGACTGACTGACTGTGTGACTGACTGACTGACTGTGTCTGTCTGACTGACTGACTGTGTCTGACTGACTGTGTCTGTCTGTCTGTCTGACTGACTGTGTCTGTCTGACTGACTGTGTCTGTCTGACTGACTGACTGTCTGTGTCTGTCTGTCTGACTGACTGTCTGACTGACTGTGTCTGTCTGACTGACTGACTGACTGTGTCTGTCTGACTGACTGACTGTCTGTGTCTGTCTGACTGACTGACTGTGTCTGACTGACTGTGTCTGTCTGACTGACTGTCTGTCTGACTGACTGTCTGTCTGACTGACTGACTGACTGTGTCTGTCTGACTGACTGTGTCTGTCTGACTGACTGTGTCTGTCTGACTGACTGACTGTGTCTGTCTGACTGACTGACTGTCTGTCTGACTGACTGACTGACTGTGTCTGTCAGACACACAGTCAGTCAGTCAGTCAGACAGACACAGTCAGTCAGACAGACACAGTCAGTCAGTCAGACAGACACAGTCAGTCAGTCAGACAGACACACACAGTCAGTCAGTCAGTCAGTCTGACTGACTGACTGTGTCTGTCTGACTGACTGACTGTGTCTGTCTGACTGACTGTGTCTGACTGACTGACTGTATCTGACTGACTGACTGTGTCTGTCTGACTGACTGACTGACTGTGTCTGTCTGACTGACTGACTGTGTCTGTCTGACTGACTCTGTCTGACTGACTGACTGGCTGACTGACTCTGTCTGACTGACTGACTGACTGTGTCTGTCTGACTGACTGACTGACTGTGTCTGTCTGACTGACTGACTGTGTCTGTCTAACTGACTGACTGTTTCTGTCTGACTGACTGACTGTGTCTGACTGACTGACTGACTGTGTCTGACTGACTGACTGTATCTGACCGACTGACTGACTGTGCCTGTCTGTCTGACTGACTGTCTGACTGACTGACTGACTGTGTCTGTCTGTCTGACTGACTGTGTCTGTCTGACTGACTGACTGTGTCTGTCTGACTGACTGACTGTGTCTGTCTGACTGACTGACTGTGTCTGACTGACTGACTGTGTCTGTCTGTCTGACTGACTGTGTCTGTCTGACTGACTGACTGTGTCTGACTGACTGTGTCTGACTGACTGACTGACTGACTGTGTCTGGCTGACTGACTGTGTCTGTCTGACTGACTGTGTCTGTCTGACTGACTGACTGACTGTGTCTGTCTGACTGACTGACTGACTGTGTCTGTCTGACTGACTGACTGTCTGACTGACTGACTGTGTCTGTCTGACTGACTGACTGTGTCTGTCTGACTGACTGACTGTGTCTGTCTGACTGACTGACTGACTGTGTCTGTCTGACTGACTGACTGTGTCTGACTGACTGTGTCTGTCTGACTGACTGACAGTCAGTCAGTCGGACAGACAGTCAGTCAGACAGACAGACAGACAGACTGTGTCTGTCTGACTGACTGACTGTGTCTGTCTGACTGACTGTGTCTGTCTGACTGACTGTGTCTGTCTGACTGACTGACTGTGTCTGTCTGACTGACTGACTGTCTGTCTGACTGACTGACTGACTGTGTCTGTCTGACTGACTGTGTCTGTCTGACTGACTGACTGTGTCTGTCTGACTGACTGTGTCTGTCTGACTGACTGACTGTCTGTCTGACTGACTGACTGTCTGACTGACTGACTGACTGTGTCTGTCTGACTGACTGACTGTGTCTGTCTGACTGACTGACTGACTGTGTCTGTCTGACTGACTGACTGACTGACTGTCTGTCTGACTGACTGACTGTGTCTGTCTGACTGACTGACTGTCTGTCTGACTGACTGACTGTCTGTCTGACTGACTGACTGTGTGTGTCTGTCTGACTGACTGACTGTGTCTGTCTGACTGACTGACTGTGTCTGTCTGACTGACTGTCTGTCTGACTGACTGACTGTCTGACTGACTGACTGACTGTGTCTGTCTGACTGACTGACTGTGTCTGTCTGACTGACTGACTGTGTCTGTCTGACTGACTGACTGACTGTGTCTGTCTGACTGACTGACTGTGTCTGTCTGACTGACTGACTGTGTCTGTCTGACTGACTGACTTGTCTGTCTGACTGACTGTGTCTGTCTGACTGACTGACTGACTGTGTCTGTCTGACTGACTGACTGACTGTGTCTGTCTGACTGACTGTGTCTGTCTGACTGACTGACTGTGTCTGTCTGACTGACTGACTGACTGACTGTGTCTGTCTGACTGTCTGACTGACTGACTGACTGTGTCTGTCTTTCTGACTGACTGTGTCTGACTGACTGTGTCTGTCTGACTGACTGACAGTCAGTCAGTCAGACAGACAGTCAGTCAGACAGACAGACTGTGTCTGTCTGACTGACTGACTGTGTCTGTCTGACTGACTGTGTCTGTCTGACTGACTGACTGTGTCTGTGTGACTGACTGACTGACTGTGTCTGACTGACTGACTGTGTCTGACTGACTGACTGTCTGTCTGACTGACTGACTGTGTCTGTCTGACTGACTGACTGACTGTGTCTGTCTGACTGACTGACTGTCTCTGTCTGACTGACTGACTGTCAGTCAGACAGACACAGTCAGACAGACGCAGTCAGTCAGTCAGACATACACAGTCAGTCAGACAGACACAGTCAGTCAGTCAGTCAGACACAGTCAGTCAGTCAGACAGACACAGTCAGTCAGTCAGACAGACACAGTCAGTCAGTCAGACAGACACACACAGTCAGTCAGTCTGACTGACTGTGTCTGTCTGACTGACTGACTGTGTCTGTCTGACTGACTGACTGACTGTGTGACTGACTGACTGACTGTGTCTGACTGACTGACTGACTGTGTCTGACTGACTGACTGACTGTGTCTGTCTGTCTGACTGACTGTGTCTGTCTGACTGACTGTGTCTGTCTGACTGACTGACTGTCTGTGTCTGTCTGTCTGACTGACTGTCTGACTGACTGTGTCTGTCTGACTGACTGACTGTGTCTGTCTGACTGACTGACTGTCTGTGTCTGTCTGACTGACTGACTGTGTCTGACTGACTGTGTCTGTCTGACTGACTGACTGTCTGTCTGTCTGTCTGACTGACTGTCTGTCTGACTGACTGACTGACTGTGTCTGTCTGACTGACTGTGTCTGTCTGACTGACTGACTGTGTCTGTCTGACTGACTGACTGTGTCTGTCTGACTGACTGACTGTGTCTGTCTGACTGACTGACTGTCTGTCTGACTGACTGACTGACTGTGTCTGTCAGACACACACAGTCAGTCAGTCAGACAGACACAGTCAGTCAGACAGACACAGTCAGTCAGTCAGACAGACACAGTCAGTCAGTCAGACAGACACACACAGTCAGTCAGTCAGTCAGTCTGACTGACTGACTGTGTCTGTCTGACTGACTGACTGTGTCTGTCTGACTGACTGTCTGTCTGACTGACTGACTGTCTGTCTGACTGACTGACTGTCTGTCTGACTGACTGACTGCCTGACTGTGTCTGACTGACTGACTGTGTCTGACTGACTGACTGACTGACTGTGTCTGTCTGACTGACTGACTCTGTCTGTCTGACTGACTGACTGACTGTGTCTGTCTGAATGACTGACTGTGTCTGTCTGACTGACTGTCTGTCTGACTGACTGAGTCTGTCTGACTGACTGTCTGTCTGACTGACTGACTGACTGTCTGACTGACTGACTGTGTCTGTCTGACTGACTGTCTGTCTGACTGACTGACTGTGTCTGTCTGACTGACTGACTGTGTCTGTCTGACTGACTGTGTCTGTCTGACTGACTGTCTGTCTGACTGACTGACTGTGTCTGTCTGACTGACTGTGTCTGACTGACTGACTGACTGTGTCTGTCTGACTGACTGTGTCTGACTGACTGACTGACTGTGTCTGTCTGACTGACTGTGTCTGTCTGACTGTGTCTGTCTGACTGTGTCTGTCTGACTGTCTGACTGACTGACTGTGTCTGTCTGTCTGACTGACTGTGTCTGTCTGACTGACTGACTGTCTGTCTGACTGACTGACTGTCTGACTGACTGTGTCTGTCTGACTGACTGTGTCTGTCTGACTGACTGACTGTGTCTGTCTGACTGACTGACTGACTGTGTCTGTCTGACTGACTGACTGTGTCTGTCTGACTGACTGACTGTGTCTGTCTGACTGACTGACTTGTCTGTCTGACTGACTGTGTCTGTCTGACTGACTGACTGACTGTGTCTGTCTGACTGACTGACTGACTGTGTCTGTCTGACTGACTGACTGTGTCTGTCTGACTGACTGACTGTGTCTGTCTGACTGACTGTGTCTGTCTGACTGACTGACTGTGTCTGTCTGACTGACTGACTGACTGTGTCTGTCTGACTGTCTGACTGACTGACTGACTGTGTCTGTCTTTCTGACTGACTGTGTCTGACTGACTGTGTCTGTCTGACTGACTGACAGTCAGTCAGTCAGACAGACAGTCAGTCAGACAGACAGACTGTGTCTGTCTGACTGACTGACTGTGTCTGTCTGACTGACTGTGTCTGTCTGACTGACTGACTGTGTCTGTGTGACTGACTGACTGTGTCTGACTGACTGACTGTGTCTGACTGACTGACTGTCTGTCTGTCTGACTGACTGACTGTGTCTGTCTGACTGACTGACTGACTGTGTCTGTCTGACTGACTGACTGTGTCTGTCTGACTGACTGTCAGTCAGACAGACACAGTCAGACAGACGCAGTCAGTCAGTCAGACATACACAGTCAGTCAGACAGACACAGTCAGTCAGTCAGTCAGACACAGTCAGTCAGTCAGACAGACACAGTCAGTCAGTCAGACAGACACAGTCAGTCAGTCAGACAGACACACACAGTCAGTCAGTCAGTCAGTCTGACTGACTGACTGTGTCTGTCTGACTGACTGACTGTGTCTGTCTGACTGACTGTCTGTCTGACTGACTGACTGTCTGTCTGACTGACTGACTGTCTGTCTGACTGACTGACTGCCTGACTGTGTCTGACTGACTGACTGTGTCTGACTGACTGTGTCTGTCTGACTGACTGACTGTGTCTGTCTGTCTGACTGACTGTCTGTCTGTCTGACTGTGTCTGTCTGACTGACTGACTGTGTCTGTCTGTCTGACTGACTGTCTGTCTGTCTGACTGACTGACTGTGTCTGTCTGTCTGACTGACTGTGTCTGTCTGACTGACTGACTGACTGTGTCTGTCTGACTGACTGACTGACTGTGTCTGTCTGACTGACTCTGTCTGACTGACTGACTGGCTGACTGACTCTGTCTGACTGACTGACTGACTGACTGACTGTGTCTGTCTGACTGACTGACTGACTGACTGACTGACTGTGTCTGTCTGACTGACTGACTGACTGTGTCTGTCTAACTGACTGACTGTTTCTGTCTGACTGACTGACTGTGTCTGACTGACTGGCTGACTGTGTCTGACTGACTGACTGTGTCTGACTGACTGACTGTGCCTGTCTGACTGACTGTGTCTGTCTGACTGACTGACTGTGTCTGTCTGACTGACTGACTGTGTCTATCTGACTGACTGACTGTCTGTCTGACTGACTGTGTCTGTCTGACTGACTGACAGTGTCTGACTGACTGACTGTGTCTGACTGACTGACTGTATCTGACTGACTGACTGTGTCTGACTGACTGACTGTGCCTGTCTGTCTGACTGACTGTCTGACTGACTGACTGACTGTGTCTGTCTGTCTGACTGACTGTGTCTGTCTGACTGACTGACTGTGTCTGTCTGACTGACTGACTGTGTCTGTCTGTCTGACTGACTGTGTCTGTCTGTCTGACTGACTGTCTGTCTGTCTGACTGACTGTGTCTGTCTGACTGACTAACTGACTGACTGTGTCTGACTGACTGACTGTGTCTGTCTGTCTGACTGACTGTGTCTGTCTGACTGACTGACTGTGTCTGACTGACTGACTGTCTCTGACTTTGTCTGACTGTCTGTCTGACTGTGTCTGACTGACTGTGTCTGACTGACTGACTGACTGTGTCTGTCTGTCTGACTGACTATGTCTGACAGACTGACTGACTGTGTCTGTCTGACTGACTGACTGTGTCTGACTGACTGACTGTCTGTCTGACTGACTGACTGTGTCTGTCTGACTGTGTCTGTCTGACTGACTGACTGTGTCTGTCTGTCTGACTGACTGACTGACTGTGTCTGTCTGTCTGACTGACTGACTGACTGTGTCTGTCTGTCTGACTGACTGTGTCTGACTGACTGACTGTCTGTCTGACTGACTGTGTCTGACTGACTGACTGACTGTCTGTCTGTCTGACTGACTGACTGTGTCTGTCTGACTGACTGACTGACTGTGTCTGACTGACTGACTGTGTATGACTGACTGACTGACTGTGTCTGACTGACTGACTGTGTCTGACTGACTGACTGTGTCTGTCTGTCTGACTGACTGTCTGACTGACTGACTGACTGTCTGACTGACTGACTGTGTCTGTCTGACTGACTGACTGTGTCTGTCTGACTGACTGACTGTGTCTGTCTGACTGACTGACTGTGTCTGTCTGACTGACTGTATCTGTCTGACTGACTGACTGTGTCTGTCAGACTGACTGACTGTGTCTGTCTGACTGACTGACTGTCTGTCTGTCTGACTGACTGTGTCTGACTGACTGATTGTGTCTGTCTGACTGACTGTGTCTGACTGACTGACTGACTGTGTCTGTCTGTCTGACTGACTGTGTCTGTCTGACTGACTGACTGACTGTGTATGTCTGTCTGACTGACTGTGTCTGACTGACTGACTGTCTCTGACTTTGTCTGACTGACTGACTGTCTGTCTGACTGTGTCTGACTGTGTCTGACTGACTGACTGTGTCTGACTGACTGTGTCTGACTGACTGACTGACTGTGTCTGTCTGACTGACTGACTGTGTCTGTCTGACTGTGTCTGTCTGACTGACTGACTGACTGTGTCTGTCTGACTGACTGACTGTGTCTGACTGACTGACTGACTGTGTCTGACTGACTGACTGTGTCTGTCTGACTGACTGACTGTGTCTGTCTGACTGTGTCTGTCTGACTGTGTCTGTATGACTGACTGTGTCTGACTGACTGACTGACTGACTGACTGTGTCTGTCTGACTGACTGTGTCTGACTGACTGACTGACTGACTGTGTCTGTCTGTCTGACTGACTGACTGGCTGACTCTGTCTGACTGACTGACTGACTGACTGTGTCTGTCTGACTGACTGTGTCTGTCTGACTGACTGACTGACTGACTGTGTCTGTCTGACTGACTGACTGTGTCTGTCTGACTGACTGTCTGACTGACTGAGTCTGTCTGTCTGTCTGACTGACTAACTGACTGTCTGACTGACTGTGTCTGTCTGACTGACTGTCTGTCTGACTGACTGATTCTGTCTGTCTGACTGACTGACTGACTGTGTCTGTCTGACTGACTGACTGTCTGTCTGTCTGACTGACTGACTGTGTCTGACTGACTGACTGACTGTGTCTGTCTGACTGACTGTCTGTCTGACTGACTGACTGTGTCTGTCTGACTGACTGTGTCTGACTGACTGACTGACTGTGTCTGTCTGACTGACTGTGTCTGACTGACTGACTGACTGACTGTGTCTGTCTGACTGACTGACTGTGTCTGTCTGACTGTGTCTGTCTGACTGTCTGACTGACTGACTGTGTCTGTCTGTCTGACTGACTGTATCCGTCTGTCTGACTGACTGACTGACTGTGTCTGTCTGACTGACTGTATGTGTCTGACTGACTGTCTGTGTCTGTCTGACTGACTGACTGACTGTGTCTGACTGACTGACTGTGTCTGACTGGCTGACTGTGTCTGACTGACTGTGTCTGTCTGACTGTCTGACTGACTGACTGACTGTGTCTGTCTGACTGACTGACTGACTGTGTCTGTCTGACTGACTGTCTGACTGTGTCTGTCTGTCTGACTGACTGTGTCTGTCTGACTATCTGTGTCTGTCTGACTGACTGACTGTGTCTGTCTGACTGTGTCTGTCTGACTGACTGACTGTCTGTCTGACTGACTGACTGACTGTGTCTGTCTGACTGAATGACTGTCTGTCTGTCTGTCTGACTGACTGACTGTGTCTGTCTGACTGTGTCTGTCTGACTGACTGTGTCTGACTGACTGTGTCTGACTGACTGACTGTCTCTGACTTTGTCTGACTGACTGACTGTCTGTCTGACTGTGTCTGACTGTGTCTGACTGACTGACTGTGTCTGTATGACTGACTGACTGTGTCTGTCTGTCTGACTGACTGTGTCTGTCTGACTGACTGACTGTGTCTGTCTGTCTGACTGACTGAGTCTGTCTGTCTGACTGACTGACTGTGTCTGTCTGACTGACTGTCTGTCTGTCTGACTGACTGACTGTGTCTGTCTGACTGACTGACTGTGTCTGTCTGACTGACTGTCTGTCTGACTGACTGACTGTGTCTGTCTGACTGACTGTGTCTGACTGACTGACTGTGTCTGTCTGACTGACTGTGTCTGACTGACTGTGTCTGTCTGACTGACTGTGTCTGTCTGACTGTGTCTGTCTGACTGTGTCTGTCTGACTGCCTGACTGACTGACTGTGTCTGTCTGTCTGACTGTCTGACTGACTGACTGTGTCTGTCTGACTGACTGACTGTGTCTGTCTGTCTGACTGACTGTCTGACTGTGTCTGATTGACTGACTGACTGACTGTGTCTGACTGACTGACTGACTGACTGTGTCTGTCTGACTGACTGACTGTGTCTGTCTGACTGTGTCTGTATGACTGACTGTGTCTGACTGACTGACTGACTGTGTCTGTCTGACTGACTGACTGTGTCTGTCTGACTGACTGTCTGACTGTGTCTGACTGACTGTGTCTGTCTGACTGACTGTGTCTGTCTGACTGACTGACTGTGTCTGTCTGACTGTGTCTGTCTGACTGACTGACTGTCTGTCTGACTGACTGACTGTCTGTCTGTCTGTCTGACTGACTGTGTCTGTCTGACTGTGTCTGTCTGACTGACTGTGTCTGACTGACTGTGTCTGACTGACTGACTGTCTCTGACTTTGTCTGACTGACTGACTGTCTGTCTGACTGTGTCTGACTGTGTCTGACTGACTGACTGTGTCTGACTGACTGACTGTGTCTGTCTGTCTGACTGACTGTGTCTGTCTGACTGACTGACTGTGTCTGTCTGTCTGACTGACTGTGTCTGTCTGACTGACTGTCTGACTGACTGTCTGACTGACTGTCTGACTGACTGACTGTGTCTGTCTGACTGACTGACTGTGTCTGACTGACTGTGTCTGTCTGACTGACTGACTGACTGTGTCTGTCTGACTGACTGACTGTGTCTGTCTGTCTGACTGACTGTCTGACTGTGTCTGTCTGTCTGACTGACTGTGTCTGTCTGACTGACTGTGTCTGTCTGACTGACTGACTGTGTCTGTCTGACTGACTGTGTCTGACTGACTGTGTCTATCTGACTGACTGACTGTGTCTGTCTGACTGACTGTGTCTGTCTGACTGACTGACTGTGCCTGTCTGACTGACTGACTGTGTCTGACTGACTGACTGTCTGACTGTCTGACTGACTGTATGACTGACTGACTGACTGACTGTGTCTGACTGACTGACTGTATCTGTCTGACTGACTGTGTCTGTCTGACTGACTGACTGTGTCTGTCTGACTGACTGTGTCTGTCTGACTGACTGACTGTATGTCTGACTGACTGTGTCTGACTGACTGACTGACTGTCTGTCTGACTGACTGACTGACTGTGTCTGTCTGACTGACTGACTGTGTCTGACTGACTGACTGACTGTGTCTGACTGACTGACTGACTGTGTCTGACTGACTGACTGTGTCTGACTGACTGACTGTGTCTGTCTGACTGACTGACTGTGTCTGTCTGACTGACTGTGTCTGTCTGACTGACTGACTGTCTGTCTGACTGACTGTGTCTGTCTGACTGACTGACTGTGTCTGTCTGACTGACTGACTGACTGTGTCTGACTGACTGACTGTGTCTGACTGACTGACTGTGTCTGACTGACTGACTGTGTCTGTCTGTCTGACTGACTGTCTGACTGACTGACTGACTGTGTCTGTCTGTCTGACTGACTGTGTCTGACTGACTGACAGTCAGACAGACAGTCAGTCAGTCAGACACAGTCAGACAGACAGTCAGTCAGTCAGACAAAGTCAGAGACAGTGTCTGACTGTGTCTGACTGACTGACTGACTGTGTCTGTCTGACTGACTGACTGTCTGTCTGACTGTGTCTGTCTGACTGACTGACTGTGTCTGACTGACTGACTGACTGTGTCTGACTGACTGACTGTATCTGACTGACTGACTGTGTCTGACTGACTGACTGTGCCTGTCTGTCTGACTGACTGTCTGACTGACTGACTGACTGTGTCTGTCTGTCTGACTGACTGTGTCTGACTGACTGACTGTCTCTGACTTTGTCTGACTGTCTGTCTGACTGTGTCTGACTGTGTCTGACTGACTGACTGACTGTGTCTGTCTGTCTGACTGACTGTGTCTGTCTGACTGACTGACTGTGTCTGTCTGACTGACTGACTGTCTGTCTGACTGACTGACTGTGTCTGTCTGACTGACTGACTGTGTGTGTCTGTCTGACTGACTGTGTCTGTCTGACTGACTGACTGTGTCTGTCTGTCTGACTGACTGTGTCTGACTGACTGACAGTCAGACAGACAGTCAGTCAGTCAGACACAGTCAGACAGACAGTCAGTCAGTCAGACAAAGTCAGAGACAGTGTCTGACTGTGTCTGACTGACTGACTGACTGTGTCTGTCTGACTGACTGACTGTCTGTCTGACTGTGTCTGTCTGACTGACTGACTGTGTCTGACTGACTGACTGACTGTGTCTGACTGACTGACTGTATCTGACTGACTGACTGTGTCTGACTGACTGACTGTGCCTGTCTGTCTGACTGACTGTCTGACTGACTGACTGTGTCTGTCTGTCTGACTGACTGTGTCTGACTGACTGACTGTCTCTGACTTTGTCTGACTGTCTGTCTGACTGTGTCTGACTGTGTCTGACTGACTGACTGACTGTGTCTGTCTGTCTGACTGACTGTGTCTGTCTGACTGTGTCTGTCTGACTGACTGACTGTGTCTGTCTGTCTGACTGACTGTCTGTCTGTCTGACTGACTGACTGTGTCTGTCTGTCTGACTGACTGTGTCTGTCTGACTGACTGACTGACTGACTGTGTCTGTCTGACTGACTGACTGTGTCTGTCTGACTGACTCTGTCTGACTGACTGACTGGCTGACTGACTCTGTCTGACTGACTGACTGACTGACTGTGTCTGTCTGACTGACTGACTGACTGACTGTGTCTGTCTGACTGACTGACTGACTGTGTCTGTCTAACTGACTGACTGTTTCTGTCTGACTGACTGACTGACTGTGTCTGACTGACTGACTGACTGTGTCTGACTGACTGACTGTGTCTGACTGACTGACTGTGCCTGTCTGACTGACTGTGTCTGTCTGACTGACTGACTGTGTCTGTCTGACTGACTGTGTCTGTCTGACTGACTGACTGTCTGTCTGACTGACTGTGTCTGTCTGACTGACTGACTGTGTCTGACTGACTGACTGTGTCTGACTGACTGACTGTATCTGACTGACTGACTGTGTCTGACTGACTGACTGTGCCTGTCTGTCTGACTGACTGTCTGACTGTGTCTGTCTGTCTGACTGACTGTGTCTGTCTGACTGACTGACTGACTGTGTCTGACTGACTGACTGACTGTGTCTGACTGACTGACTGACTGTGTCTGACTGACTGACTGACTGTGTCTGTCTGTCTGACTGACTGTGTCTGTCTGACTGACTGTGTCTGTCTGACTGACTGACTGTCTGTGTCTGTCTGTCTGACTGACTGTCTGTGTCTGTCTGACTGACTGACTGTGTCTGTCTGACTGACTGACTGTCTGTGTCTGTCTGACTGACTGACTGTGTCTGACTGACTGTGTCTGTCTGACTGACTGACTGTCTGTCTGTCTGTCTGTCTGACTGACTGTCTGTCTGACTGACTGACTGACTGTGTCTGTCTGACTGACTGACTGTGTCTGTCTGACTGACTGTGTCTGTCTGACTGACTGACTGTGTCTGTCTGACTGACTGACTGTGTCTGTCTGACTGACTGACTGTCTGTCTGACTGACTGACTGACTGTGTCTGTCAGACACACACAGTCAGTCAGTCAGACAGACACAGTCAGTCAGACAGACACAGTCAGTCAGTCAGACAGACACAGTCAGTCAGTCAGACAGACACACACAGTCAGTCAGTCAGTCAGTCTGACTGACTGACTGTGTCTGTCTGACTGACTGACTGTGTCTGTCTGACTGACTGTCTGTCTGACTGACTGACTGTCTGTCTGACTGACTGACTGTCTGTCTGACTGACTGACTGCCTGACTGTGTCTGACTGACTGACTGTGTCTGACTGACTGACTGACTGACTGTGTCTGTCTGACTGACTGACTCTGTCTGTCTGACTGACTGACTGACTGTGTCTGTCTGAATGACTGACTGTGTCTGTCTGACTGACTGTCTGTCTGACTGACTGAGTCTGTCTGACTGACTGTCTGTCTGACTGACTGACTGACTGTCTGACTGACTGACTGTGTCTGTCTGACTGACTGTCTGTCTGACTGACTGACTGTGTCTGTCTGACTGACTGACTGTGTCTGTCTGACTGACTGCGTCTGTCTGACTGACTGTCTGTCTGACTGACTGACTGTGTCTGTCTGACTGACTGTGTCTGACTGACTGACTGACTGTGTCTGTCTGACTGACTGTGTCTGACTGACTGACTGACTGACTGTGTCTGTCTGACTGACTGTGTCTGTCTGACTGTGTCTGTCTGACTGTGTCTGTCTGACTGTCTGACTGACTGACTGTGTCTGTCTGTCTGACTGACTGTGTCTGTCTGACTGACTGACTGTCTGTCTGACTGACTGACTGTCTGACTGACTGACTGACTGTGTCTGTCTGACTGACTGACTGTGTCTGTCTGACTGACTGACTGTGTCTGTCTGACTGACTGACTGACTGTGTCTGTCTGACTGACTGACTGTGTCTGTCTGACTGACTGACTGTGTCTGTCTGACTGACTGTGTCTGTCTGACTGTCTGACTGACTGTGTCTGTCTGACTGACTGACTGACTGTGTCTGTCTGACTGACTGACTGTGTCTGTCTGACTGACTGACTGTGTCTGTCTGACTGACTGTGTCTGTCTGACTGACTGACTGTGTCTGTCTGACTGACTGACTGACTGACTGTGTCTGTCTGACTGTCTGACTGACTGACTGACTGTGTCTGTCTTTCTGACTGACTGTGTCTGACTGACTGTGTCTGTCTGACTGACTGACAGTCAGTCAGTCAGACAGACAGTCAGTCAGACAGACAGACTGTGTCTGTCTGACTGACTGACTGTGTCTGTCTGACTGACTGTGTCTGTCTGACTGACTGACTGTGTCTGTGTGACTGACTGACTGACTGACTGACTGTGTCTGACTGACTGACTGTGTCTGACTGACTGACTGTCTGTCTGTCTGACTGACTGACTGTGTCTGTCTGACTGACTGACTGACTGTGTCTGTCTGACTGACTGACTGTGTCTGTCTGACTGACTGACTGTCAGTCAGACAGACACAGTCAGACAGACGCAGTCAGTCAGTCAGACATACACAGTCAGTCAGACAGACACAGTCAGTCAGACACAGTCAGTCAGTCAGACAGACACAGTCAGTCAGTCAGACAGACACAGTCAGTCAGTCAGACAGACACACACAGTCAGTCAGTCAGTCAGTCTGACTGACTGACTGTGTCTGTCTGACTGACTGACTGTGTCTGTCTGACTGACTGTCTGTCTGACTGACTGACTGTCTGTCTGACTGACTGACTGTCTGTCTGACTGACTGACTGCCTGACTGTGTCTGACTGACTGACTGTGTCTGACTGACTGTGTCTGTCTGACTGACTGACTGTGTCTGTCTGTCTGACTGACTGTCTGTCTGTCTGACTGTGTCTGTCTGACTGTGTCTGTCTGACTGACTGACTGTGTCTGTCTGTCTGACTGACTGTCTGTCTGTCTGACTGACTGACTGTGTCTGTCTGTCTGACTGACTGTGTCTGTCTGACTGACTGACTGACTGTGTCTGTCTGACTGACTGACTGACTGTGTCTGTCTGACTGACTCTGTCTGACTGACTGACTGGCTGACTGACTCTGTCTGACTGACTGACTGACTGACTGACTGTGTCTGTCTGACTGACTGACTGACTGACTGACTGTGTCTGTCTGACTGACTGACTGACTGTGTCTGTCTAACTGACTGACTGTTTCTGTCTGACTGACTGACTGTGTCTGACTGACTGGCTGACTGTGTCTGACTGACTGACTGTGTCTGACTGACTGACTGTGCCTGTCTGACTGACTGTGTCTGTCTGACTGACTGACTGTGTCTGTCTGACTGACTGACTGTGTCTGTCTGACTGACTGACTGTCTGTCTGACTGACTGTGTCTGTCTGACTGACTGACAGTGTCTGACTGACTGACTGTGTCTGACTGACTGACTGTATCTGACTGACTGACTGTGTCTGACTGACTGACTGTGCCTGTCTGTCTGACTGACTGTCTGACTGACTGACTGACTGTGTCTGTCTGTCTGACTGACTGACTGACTGTGTCTGTCTGACTGACTGACTGTGTCTGTCTGTCTGACTGACTGTGTCTGTCTGTCTGACTGACTGTCTGTCTGTCTGACTGACTGTGTCTGTCTGACTGACTAACTGACTGACTGTGTCTGACTGACTGACTGTGTCTGTCTGTCTGACTGACTGTGTCTGTCTGACTGACTGTGTCTGACTGACTGACTGTCTCTGACTTTGTCTGACTGTCTGTCTGACTGTGTCTGACTGACTGTGTCTGACTGACTGACTGACTGTGTCTGTCTGTCTGACTGACTATGTCTGACAGACTGACTGACTGTGTCTGTCTGACTGACTGACTGTGTCTGACTGACTGACTGTCTGTCTGACTGACTGACTGTGTCTGTCTGACTGTGTCTGTCTGACTGACTGACTGTGTCTGTCTGTCTGACTGACTGACTGACTGTGTCTGTCTGTCTGACTGACTGACTGACTGTGTCTGTCTGTCTGACTGACTGTGTCTGACTGACTGACTGTCTGTCTGACTGACTGTGTCTGACTGACTGACTGACTGTCTGTCTGTCTGACTGACTGACTGTGTCTGTCTGACTGACTGACTGACTGTGTCTGACTGACTGACTGTGTATGACTGACTGACTGACTGTGTCTGACTGACTGACTGTGTCTGACTGACTGACTGTGTCTGTCTGTCTGACTGACTGTCTGACTGACTGACTGACTGTCTGACTGACTGACTGTGTCTGTCTGACTGACTGACTGTGTCTGTCTGACTGACTGACTGTGTCTGTCTGACTGACTGACTGTGTCTGTCTGACTGACTGTATCTGTCTGACTGACTGACTGTGTCTGTCAGACTGACTGACTGTGTCTGTCTGACTGACTGACTGTCTGTCTGTCTGACTGACTGTGTCTGACTGACTGATTGTGTCTGTCTGACTGACTGTGTCTGACTGACTGACTGACTGTGTCTGTCTGTCTGACTGACTGTGTCTGTCTGACTGACTGACTGACTGTGTATGTCTGTCTGACTGACTGTGTCTGACTGACTGACTGTCTCTGACTTTGTCTGACTGACTGACTGTCTGTCTGACTGTGTCTGACTGTGTCTGACTGACTGACTGTGTCTGACTGACTGTGTCTGACTGACTGACTGACTGTGTCTGTCTGACTGACTGACTGTGTCTGTCTGACTGTGTCTGTCTGACTGACTGACTGACTGTGTCTGTCTGACTGACTGACTGTGTCTGACTGACTGACTGTGTCTGACTGACTGACTGTGTCTGTCTGACTGACTGACTGTGTCTGTCTGACTGTGTCTGTCTGACTGTGTCTGTATGACTGACTGTGTCTGACTGACTGACTGACTGACTGTGTCTGTCTGACTGACTGTGTCTGACTGACTGACTGACTGACTGTGTCTGTCTGTCTGACTGACTGACTGGCTGACTCTGTCTGACTGACTGACTGACTGACTGACTGTGTCTGTCTGACTGACTGTGTCTGTCTGACTGACTGACTGACTGACTGTGTCTGTCTGACTGACTGACTGTGTCTGTCTGACTGACTGTCTGACTGACTGAGTCTGTCTGTCTGTCTGACTGACTAACTGACTGTCTGACTGACTGTGTCTGTCTGACTGACTGTCTGTCTGACTGACTGATTCTGTCTGTCTGACTGACTGACTGACTGTGTCTGTCTGACTGACTGACTGTCTGTCTGTCTGACTGACTGACTGACTGTGTCTGACTGACTGACTGACTGTGTCTGTCTGACTGACTGTCTGTCTGACTGACTGACTGTGTCTGTCTGACTGACTGTGTCTGACTGACTGACTGACTGTGTCTGTCTGACTGACTGTGTCTGACTGACTGACTGACTGACTGTGTCTGTCTGACTGACTGACTGTGTCTGTCTGACTGTGTCTGTCTGACTGTCTGACTGACTGACTGTGTCTGTCTGTCTGACTGACTGTATCCGTCTGTCTGACTGACTGACTGACTGTGTCTGTCTGACTGACTGTATGTGTCTGACTGACTGTCTGTGTCTGTCTGACTGACTGACTGACTGTGTCTGACTGACTGACTGTGTCTGACTGGCTGACTGTGTCTGACTGACTGTGTCTGTCTGACTGTCTGACTGACTGACTGTGTCTGTCTGACTGACTGACTGACTGTGTCTGTCTGACTGACTGTCTGACTGTGTCTGTCTGTCTGACTGACTGTGTCTGTCTGACTATCTGTGTCTGTCTGACTGACTGACTGTGTCTGTCTGACTGTGTCTGTCTGACTGACTGACTGTCTGTCTGACTGACTGACTGACTGTGTCTGTCTGACTGAATGACTGTCTGTCTGTCTGTCTGACTGACTGACTGTGTCTGTCTGACTGTGTCTGTCTGACTGACTGTGTCTGACTGACTGTGTCTGACTGACTGACTGTCTCTGACTTTGTCTGACTGACTGACTGTCTGTCTGACTGTGTCTGACTGTGTCTGACTGACTGACTGTGTCTGTCTGACTGACTGACTGTGTCTGTCTGTCTGACTGACTGTGTCTGTCTGACTGACTGACTGTGTCTGTCTGTCTGACTGACTGAGTCTGTCTGTCTGACTGACTGACTGTGTCTGTCTGACTGACTGTCTGTCTGTCTGACTGACTGACTGTGTCTGTCTGACTGACTGTGTCTGTCTGACTGACTGTCTGTCTGACTGACTGACTGTGTCTGTCTGACTGACTGTGTCTGACTGACTGACTGTGTCTGTCTGACTGACTGTGTCTGACTGACTGTGTCTGTCTGACTGACTGTGTCTGTCTGACTGTGTCTGTCTGACTGTGTCTGTCTGACTGCCTGACTGACTGACTGTGTCTGTCTGTCTGACTGTCTGACTGACTGACTGTGTCTGTCTGACTGACTGACTGTGTCTGTCTGTCTGACTGACTGTCTGACTGTGTCTGATTGACTGACTGACTGACTGTGTCTGACTGACTGACTGACTGACTGTGTCTGTCTGACTGACTGACTGTGTCTGTCTGACTGTGTCTGTATGACTGACTGTGTCTGACTGACTGACTGACTGTGTCTGTCTGACTGACTGTGTCTGTCTGACTGACTGTCTGACTGTGTCTGACTGACTGTGTCTGTCTGACTGACTGTGTCTGTCTGACTGACTGACTGTCTGTCTGACTGACTGACTGTCTGTCTGTCTGACTGACTGACTGTGTCTGTCTGACTGTGTCTGTCTGACTGACTGTGTCTGACTGACTGTGTCTGACTGACTGACTGTCTCTGACTTTGTCTGACTGACTGACTGTCTGTCTGACTGTGTCTGACTGTGTCTGACTGACTGACTGTGTCTGACTGACTGTGTCTGTCTGTCTGACTGACTGTGTCTGTCTGACTGACTGACTGTGTCTGTCTGTCTGACTGACTGTGTCTGTCTGACTGACTGTCTGACTGACTGTCTGACTGACTGTCTGACTGACTGACTGTGTCTGTCTGACTGACTGACTGACTGTGTCTGACTGACTGTGTCTGTCTGACTGACTGACTGTGTCTGTCTGACTGACTGACTGTGTCTGTCTGTCTGACTGACTGTCTGACTGTGTCTGTCTGTCTGACTGACTGTGTCTGTCTGACTGACTGTGTCTGTCTGACTGACTGACTATGTCTGTCTTACTGACTGTGTCTGACTGACTGTGTCTATCTGACTGACTGACTGTGTCTGTCTGACTGACTGTGTCTGTCTGACTGACTGACTGTGCCTGTCTGACTGACTGACTGTGTCTGACTGACTGACTGTCTGACTGTCTGACTGACTGTATGACTGACTGACTGACTGACTGTGTCTGACTGACTGACTGTATCTGTCTGACTGACTGACTGTGTCTGTCTGACTGACTGACTGTGTCTGTCTGACTGACTGTGTCTGTCTGACTGACTGACTGTATGTCTGACTGACTGTGTCTGACTGACTGACTGTCTGTCTGACTGACTGACTGTGTCTGTCTGACTGACTGACTGTGTCTGACTGACTGACTGACTGTGTCTGACTGACTGACTGACTGTGTCTGACTGACTGACTGTGTCTGACTGACTGACTGTGTCTGTCTGACTGACTGACTGTGTCTGTCTGACTGACTGTGTCTGTCTGACTGACTGACTGTCTGTCTGACTGACTGTGTCTGTCTGACTGACTGACTGTGTCTGTCTGACTGACTGACTGACTGTGTCTGACTGACTGACTGTGTCTGACTGACTGACTGTGTCTGACTGACTGACTGTGTCTGTCTGTCTGACTGACTGTCTGACTGACTGACTGACTGTGTCTGTCTGTCTGACTGACTGTGTCTGACTGACTGACAGTCAGACAGACAGTCAGTCAGTCAGACACAGTCAGACAGACAGTCAGTCAGTCAGACAAAGTCAGAGACAGTGTCTGACTGTGTCTGACTGACTGACTGACTGTGTCTGTCTGACTGACTGACTGTCTGTCTGACTGTGTCTGTCTGACTGACTGACTGTGTCTGACTGACTGACTGACTGTGTCTGACTGACTGACTGTATCTGACTGACTGACTGTGTCTGACTGACTGACTGTGCCTGTCTGTCTGACTGACTGTCTGACTGACTGACTGACTGTGTCTGTCTGTCTGACTGACTGTGTCTGACTGACTGACTGTCTCTGACTTTGTCTGACTGTCTGTCTGACTGTGTCTGACTGTGTCTGACTGACTGACTGCGTCTGTCTGTCTGACTGACTGTGTCTGTCTGACTGTGTCTGTCTGACTGACTGTGTCTGTCTGACTGACTGACTGTCTGTCTGACTGACTGACTGTGTCTGTCTGACTGACTGACTGACTGTGTGTGTCTGTCTGACTGACTGACTGTGTCTGTCTGACTGACTGACTGTGTCTGTCTGTCTGTCTGACTGACTGTGTCTGACTGACTGACAGTCAGACAGACAGTCAGTCAGTCAGACACAGTCAGACAGACAGTCAGTCAGTCAGACAAAGTCAGAGACAGTGTCTGACTGTGTCTGTCTGACTGACTGACTGTCTGTCTGACTGTGTCTGTCTGACTGACTGACTGTGTCTGACTGACTGACTGACTGTGTCTGACTGACTGACTGTATCTGACTGACTGACTGTGTCTGACTGACTGACTGTGCCTGTCTGTCTGACTGACTGTCTGACTGACTGACTGACTGTGTCTGTCTGTCTGACTGACTGTGTCTGACTGACTGACTGTCTCTGACTTTGTCTGACTGTCTGTCTGACTGTGTCTGACTGTGTCTGACTGACTGACTGACTGTGTCTGTCTGTCTGACTGACTGTGTCTGTCTGACTGTGTCTGTCTGACTGACTGACTGTGTCTGTCTGTCTGACTGACTGTCTGTCTGTCTGACTGACTGACTGACTGTGTCTGTCTGTCTGACTGACTGTGTCTGTCTGACTGACTGACTGACTGACTGTGTCTGTCTGACTGACTGACTGACTGTGTCTGTCTGACTGACTCTGTCTGACTGACTGACTGGCTGACTGACTCTGTCTGACTGACTGACTGACTGACTGTGTCTGTCTGACTGACTGACTGACTGACTGTGTCTGTCTGACTGACTGACTGACTGTGTCTGTCTAACTGACTGACTGTTTCTGTCTGACTGACTGACTGACTGTGTCTGACTGACTGACTGTGTCTGACTGACTGACTGTGTCTGACTGACTGACTGTGCCTGTCTGACTGACTGTGTCTGTCTGACTGACTGACTGTGTCTGTCTGACTGACTGTGTCTGTCTGACTGACTGACTGTCTGTCTGACTGACTGTGTCTGTCTGACTGACTGACTGTGTCTGACTGACTGACTGTGTCTGACTGACTGTATCTGACTGACTGACTGTGTCTGACTGACTGACTGTGCCTGTCTGTCTGACTGACTGTCTGACTGACTGACTGACTGTGTCTGTCTGTCTGACTGACTGTGTCTGTCTGACTGACTGACTGTGTCTGTCTGACTGACTGACTGTGTCTGTCTGTCTGACTGACTGTGTCTGTCTGTCTGACTGTCTGTCTGTCTGACTGACTGTGTCTGTCTGACTGACTGACTGACTGACTGTGTCTGACTGACTGACTGTGTCTGTCTGTCTGACTGACTGTGTCTGTCTGACTGACTGACTGTGTCTGACTGACTGACTGTCTCTGACTTTGTCTGACTGTCTGTCTGACTGTGTCTGACTGACTGTGTCTGACTGACTGACTGACTGTGTCTGTCTGTCTGACTGACTATGTCTGACAGACTGACTGACTGTGTCTGTCTGACTGACTGACTGACTGTGTCTGTCTGACTGACTGACTGACTGTGTCTGTCTGACTGACTGACTGTCTGTCTGACTGACTGACTGTGTCTGTCTGACTGACTGACTGACTGTGTCTGTCTGACTGACTGACTGTGTCTGTCTGACTGACTGACTGTCTGTGTCTGTCTGTCAGACACAGTCAGTCAGACACAGTCAGTCAGACAGACAGACACAGACAGTCAGTCAGTCAGACAGACACAGTCAGTCAGTCAGTCAGACAGACACAGTCAGTCAGACACAGTCAGTCAGTCTGACTGACTGTCTGACTGTGTCTGTCTGACTGACTGACTGTCTGTGTCTGTCTGACTGACTGACTGTGTCTGACTGACTGTGTCTGTCTGACTGACTGACAGTCTGTCAGTCAGACAGACAGTCAGTCAGACAGACAGACAGACAGACAGACTGTGTCTGTCTGACTGACTGACTGTGTCTGTCTGACTGACTGTGTCTGTCTGACTGACTGACTGTGTCTGTCTGACTGACTGACTGTGTCTGTCTGACTGACTGACTGTCTGTCTGACTATGTCTGTCTGACTGACTGACTGACTGTGTGTGTCTGTCTGACTGACTGACTGTGTGTGTCTGTCTGACTGACTGACTGTGTCTGTCTGACTGACTGACTGTGTCTGTCTGACTGACTGTGTCTGTCTGACTGACTGACTGTCTGTCTGACTGACTGACTGACTGTCTGACTGACTGACTGACTGTGTCTGTCTGACTGACTGACTGTGTCTGTCTGACTGACTGACTGACTGTCTGTCTGTCTGACTGACTGACTGTGTCTGTCTGACTGACTGACTGTCTGACTGACTGACTGACTGTGTGTATCTGTCTGACTGACTGACTGTGTCTGTCTGACTGACTGACTGTGTCTGTCTGACTGACTGTGTCTGTCTGACTGACTGACTGTCTGTCTGACTGACTGACTGTCTGACTGACTGACTGACTGTGTCTGTCTGACTGACTGACTGTGTGTGTCTGACTGACTGACTGTCTGACTGACTGACTGACTGTGTCTGTCTGACTGACTGACTGTGTCTGTCTGACTGACTGACTGTGTCTGTCTGACTGACTGTGTCTGTCTGACTGACTGACTGACTGTGTCTGTCTGACTGACTGACTGTGTCTGTCTGACTGACTGACTGTGTCTGTCTGACTGACTGACTGTGTCTGTCTGACTGACTGTGTCTGTCTGTCTGACTGACTGACTGTGTCTGTCTGACTGACTGACTGTGTCTGTCTGACTGACTGACTGTCAGTCAGACAGACACAGTCAGACAGACGCAGTCAGTCAGTCAGACAGACACAGTCAGTCAGTCAGTCAGACACAGTCAGTCAGTCAGACAGACACAGTCAGTCAGTCAGACAGACACAGTCAGTCAGTCAGTCAGACACATTCAGTCAGTCAGACAGACACAGTCAGTCAGTCAGACAGACACAGTCAGTCAGTCAGACAGACACACACAGTCAGTCAGTCAGTCAGTCTGACTGACTGACTGTGTCTGTCTGACTGACTGACTGTGTCTGTCTGACTGACTGACTGTGTGACTGACTGACTGTGTCTGTCTGACTGTGTCTGACTGACTGACTGTGTCTGACTGACTGTGTCTGTCTGTCTGACTGACTGTGTCTGTCTGACTGACTGTGTCTGTCTGACTGACTGACTGTCTGTGTCTGTCTGTCTGACTGACTGTCTGACTGACTGTGTCTGTCTGACTGACTGACTGACTGTGTCTGTCTGACTGACTGACTGTCTGTGTCTGTCTGACTGACTGACTGTGTCTGACTGACTGTGTCTGTCTGACTGACTGTCTGTCTGTCTGACTGACTGTCTGTCTGACTGACTGACTGACTGTGTCTGTCTGACTGACTGTGTCTGTCTGACTGACTGTGTCTGTCTGACTGACTGTGTCTGTCTGACTGACTGACTGTGTCTGTCTGACTGACTGACTGTCTGTCTGACTGACTGACTGACTGTGTCTGTCAGACACACACAGTCAGTCAGTCAGTCAGACAGACACAGTCAGTCAGACAGACACAGTCAGTCAGTCAGACAGACACAGTCAGTCAGTCAGACAGACACACACAGTCAGTCAGTCAGTCAGTCTGACTGACTGACTGTGTCTGTCTGACTGACTGACTGTGTCTGTCTGACTGACTGTGTCTGACTGACTGACTGTATCTGACTGACTGACTGTGTCTGTCTGACTGACTGACTGACTGACTGTGTCTGTCTGACTGACTGACTGTGTCTGTCTGACTGACTCTGTCTGACTGACTGACTGGCTGACTGACTCTGTCTGACTGACTGACTGACTGTGTCTGTCTGACTGACTGACTGACTGTGTCTGTCTGACTGACTGACTGACTGTGTCTGTCTAACTGACTGACTGTTTCTGTCTGACTGACTGACTGTGTCTGACTGACTGACTGACTGTGTCTGACTGACTGACTGTGTCTGACTGACTGACTGTGCCTGTCTGACTGACTGTGTCTGTCTGACTGACTGACTGTGTCTGTCTGACTGACTGACTGTGTCTGTCTGACTGACTGACTGTCTGTCTGACTGACTGTGTCTGTCTGACTGACTGACTGTGTCTGACTGACTGACTGACTGTGTCTGACTGACTGACTGTATCTGACTGACTGACTGACTGTGCCTGTCTGTCTGACCGACTGTCTGACTGACTGACTGACTGTGTCTGTCTGTCTGACTGACTGTGTCTGTCTGACTGACTGACTGTGTCTGTCTGACTGACTGACTGTGTCTGTCTGACTGACTGACTGTGTCTGACTGACTGACTGTGTCTGTCTGTCTGACTGACTGTGTCTGTCTGACTGACTGTGTCTGACTGACTGTGTCTGACTGACTGACTGACTGTGTCTGTCTGTCTGACTGACTGTGTCTGGCTGACTGACTGTGTCTGTCTGACTGACTGTGTCTGTCTGACTGACTGACTGACTGTGTCTGTCTGACTGACTGACTGACTGTGTCTGACTGACTGACTGACTGTCTGTCTGACTGACTGACTGTGTCTGTCTGACTGACTGACTGTGTCTGTCTGACTGACTGACTGACTGTGTCTGTCTGACTGACTGACTGTGTCTGACTGACTGTGTCTGTCTGACTGACTGACAGTCAGTCAGTCGGACAGACAGTCAGTCAGACAGACAGACAGACAGACTGTGTCTGTCTGACTGACTGACTGTGTCTGTCTGACTGACTGTGTCTGTCTGACTGACTGTGTCTGTCTGACTGACTGACTGTGTCTGTCTGACTGACTGACTGTCTGTCTGACTGACTGACTGACTGACTGTGTCTGTCTGACTGACTGACTGACTGTGTGTGTCTGTCTGACTGACTGACTGTGTCTGTCTGACTGACTGACTGTGTCTGTCTGACTGACTGTGTCTGTCTGACTGACTGACTGTCTGTCTGACTGACTGACTGTCTGACTGACTGACTGACTGTGTCTGTCTGACTGACTGACTGTGTCTGTCTGACTGACTGACTGTGTCTGTCTGACTGACTGACTGTGTCTGTCTGACTGACTGACTGACTGTCTGTCTGTCTGACTGACTGACTGTGTCTGTCTGACTGACTGACTGTCTGTCTGACTGACTGACTGTGTGTGTCTGTCTGACTGACTGACTGTGTCTGTCTGACTGACTGACTGTGTCTGTCTGACTGACTGACTGTCTGTCTGACTGACTGACTGTCTGACTGACTGACTGACTGTGTCTGTCTGACTGACTGACTGTGTCTGTCTGACTGACTGACTGTGTCTGTCTGACTGACTGACTGACTGTGTCTGTCTGACTGACTGACTGTGTCTGTCTGACTGACTGACTGTGTCTGTCTGACTGACTGACTTGTCTGTCTGACTGACTGTGTCTGTCTGACTGACTGACTGACTGTGTCTGTCTGACTGACTGACTGTGTCTGTCTGACTGACTGACTGTGTCTGTCTGACTGACTGTGTCTGTCTGACTGACTGTGTCTGTCTGACTGACTGACTGTGTCTGTCTGACTGACTGACTGACTGACTGTGTCTGTCTGACTGTCTGACTGACTGACTGACTGACTGTGTCTGTCTTTCTGACTGACTGTGTCTGACTGACTGTGTCTGTCTGACTGACTGACAGTCAGTCAGTCAGACAGACAGTCAGTCAGACAGACAGACTGTGTCTGTCTGACTGACTGACTGTGTCTGTCTGACTGACTGTGTCTGTCTGGCTGACTGACTGTGTCTGTGTGACTGACTGTGTCTGACTGACTGACTGTGTCTGACTGACTGACTGTCTGTCTGTCTGACTGACTGACTGTGTCTGTCTGACTGACTGACTGACTGTGTCTGTCTGACTGACTGACTGTGTCTGTCTGACTGACTGACTGTCAGTCAGACAGACACAGTCAGACAGACGCAGTCAGTCAGTCAGACATACACAGTCAGTCAGACAGACACAGTCAGTCAGTCAGACACAGTCAGTCAGTCAGACAGACACAGTCAGTCAGTCAGACAGACACAGTCAGTCAGTCAGACAGACACACACAGTCAGTCAGTCTGACTGACTGTGTCTGTCTGACTGACTGACTGTGTCTGTCTGACTGACTGACTGACTGTGTGACTGACTGACTGACTGTGTCTGTCTGACTGACTGACTGACTGTGTCTGACTGACTGACTGACTGACTGTGTCTGACTGACTGACTGACTGTGTCTGACTGACTGACTGACTGTGTCTGTCTGTCTGACTGACTGTGTCTGTCTGACTGACTGTGTCTGTCTGACTGACTGACTGTCTGTGTCTGTCTGTCTGACTGACTGTCTGACTGACTGTGTCTGTCTGACTGACTGACTGTGTCTGTCTGACTGACTGACTGTCTGTGTCTGTCTGACTGACTGACTGTGTCTGACTGACTGTGTCTGTCTGACTGACTGTCTGTCTGTCTGTCTGACTGACTGTCTGTCTGACTGTGTCTGTCTGACTGACTGTGTCTGTCTGACTGACTGACTGTGTCTGTCTGACTGACTGTGTCTGTCTGACTGACTGACTGTGTCTGTCTGACTGACTGACTGTGTCTGTCTGACTGACTGACTGACTGTCTGTCTGACTGACTGACTGACTGTGTCTGTCAGACACACACAGTCAGTCAGTCAGACAGACACAGTCAGTCAGACAGACACAGTCAGTCAGTCAGACAGACACAGTCAGTCAGTCAGTCAGACAGACACACACAGTCAGTCAGTCAGTCAGTCTGAGTGACTGACTGTGTCTGTCTGACTGACTGACTGTGTCTGTCTGACTGACTGTCTGTCTGACTGACTGACTGTCTGTCTGACTGACTGACTGTCTGTCTGACTGACTGACTGCCTGACTGTGTCTGACTGACTGACTGTGTCTGACTGACTGACTGACTGACTGTGTCTGTCTGACTGACTGACTCTGTCTGTCTGACTGACTGACTGACTGTGTCTGTCTGAATGACTGACTGTGTCTGTCTGACTGACTGTCTGTCTGACTGACTGAGTCTGTCTGACTGACTGACTGACTGTCTGTCTGTCTGACTGACTGACTGACTGTCTGACTGACTGACTGTGTCTGTCTGACTGACTGTCTGTCTGACTGACTGACTGTGTCTGTCTGACTGACTGACTGTGTCTGTCTGACTGACTGTGTCTGTCTGACTGACTGTCTGTCTGACTGACTGACTGTGTCTGTCTGACTGACTGTGTCTGACTGACTGACTGACTGTGTCTGTCTGACTGACTGTGTCTGACTGACTGACTGACTGTGTCTGTCTGACTGACTGTGTCTGTCTGACTGTGTCTGTCTGACTGTGTCTGTCTGACTGTCTGACTGACTGACTGTGTCTGTCTGTCT
Organism: Rana muscosa; assembly: GCA_029206835.1. Lineage (NCBI taxonomy): Eukaryota > Metazoa > Chordata > Amphibia > Anura > Ranidae > Rana > Rana muscosa. The sequence goes on from CM055117.1 coordinate 370,668,425, forward strand.
GACTGACTGTGTCTGTCTGACTGACTGACTGTCTGTCTGACTGACTGACTGTCTGACTGACTGACTGACTGTGTCTGTCTGACTGACTGACTGTGTCTGTCTGACTGACTGACTGTGTCTGTCTGACTGACTGACTGACTGTGTCTGTCTGACTGACTGACTGTGTCTGTCTGACTGACTGACTGTGTCTGTCTGACTGACTGACTTGTCTGTCTGACTGACTGTGTCTGTCTGACTGACTGACTGACTGTGTCTGTCTGACTGACTGACTGACTGTGTCTGTCTGACTGACTGACTGTGTCTGTCTGACTGACTGACTGTGTCTGTCTGACTGACTGTGTCTGTCTGACTGACTGACTGTGTCTGTCTGACTGACTGACTGACTGACTGTGTCTGTCTTTCTGACTGACTGTGTCTGACTGACTGTGTCTGTCTGACTGACTGACAGTCAGTCAGTCAGACAGACAGTCAGTCAGACAGACAGACTGTGTCTGTCTGACTGACTGACTGTGTCTGTCTGACTGACTGTGTCTGTCTGACTGACTGACTGTGTCTGTGTGACTGACTGACTGACTGACTGACTGTGTCTGACTGACTGACTGTGTCTGACTGACTGACTGTCTGTCTGTCTGACTGACTGACTGTGTCTGTCTGACTGACTGACTGACTGTGTCTGTCTGACTGACTGACTGTGTCTGTCTGACTGACTGACTGTCAGTCAGACAGACACAGTCAGACAGACGCAGTCAGTCAGTCAGACATACACAGTCAGTCAGACAGACACAGTCAGTCAGTCAGTCAGACACAGTCAGTCAGTCAGACAGACACAGTCAGTCAGTCAGACAGACACAGTCAGTCAGTCAGACAGACACACACAGTCAGTCAGTCTGACTGACTGTGTCTGTCTGACTGACTGACTGTGTCTGTCTGACTGACTGACTGACTGTGTGACTGACTGACTGACTGTGTCTGTCTGACTGACTGACTGACTGTGTCTGACTGACTGACTGACTGACTGTGTCTGACTGACTGACTGTGTCTGACTGACTGACTGACTGTGTCTGTCTGTCTGACTGACTGTGTCTGTCTGACTGACTGTGTCTGTCTGACTGACTGACTGTCTGTGTCTGTCTGTCTGACTGACTGTCTGACTGACTGTGTCTGTCTGACTGACTGACTGTGTCTGTCTGACTGACTGACTGTCTGTGTCTGTCTGACTGACTGACTGTGTCTGACTGACTGTGTCTGTCTGACTGACTGACTGTCTGTCTGTCTGTCTGACTGACTGTCTGTCTGACTGACTGACTGTGTCTGTCTGACTGACTGTGTCTGTCTGACTGACTGACTGTGTCTGTCTGACTGACTGTCTGTCTGACTGACTGACTGTCTGTCTGACTGACTGACTGTCTGTCTGACTGACTGACTGCCTGACTGTGTCTGACTGACTGACTGTGTCTGACTGACTGTGTCTGTCTGACTGACTGACTGTGTCTGTCTGTCTGACTGACTGTCTGTCTGTCTGACTGTGTCTGTCTGACTGTGTCTGTCTGACTGACTGACTGTGTCTGTCTGTCTGACTGACTGTCTGTCTGTCTGACTGACTGACTGTGTCTGTCTGTCTGACTGACTGTGTCTGTCTGACTGACTGACTGACTGTGTCTGTCTGACTGACTGACTGTGTCTGTCTGACTGACTCTGTCTGACTGACTGACTGGCTGACTGACTCTGTCTGACTGACTGACTGACTGACTGACTGTGTCTGTCTGACTGACTGACTGACTGACTGACTGTGTCTGTCTGACTGACTGACTGACTGTGTCTGTCTAACTGACTGACTGTTTCTGTCTGACTGACTGACTGACTGTGTCTGACTGACTGACTGTGTCTGACTGACTGACTGTGTCTGACTGACTGACTGTGCCTGTCTGACTGACTGTGTCTGTCTGACTGACTGTGTCTGTCTGACTGACTGACTGTGTCTGTCTGACTGACTGACTGTCTGTCTGACTGACTGTGTCTGTCTGACTGACTGACAGTGTCTGACTGACTGACTGTGTCTGACTGACTGACTGTATCTGACTGACTGACTGTGTCTGACTGACTGACTGTGCCTGTCTGTCTGACTGACTGTCTGACTGACTGACTGACTGTGTCTGTCTGTCTGACTGACTGTGTCTGTCTGACTGACTGACTGTGTCTGTCTGACTGACTGACTGTGTCTGTCTGTCTGACTGACTGTGTCTGTCTGTCTGACTGACTGTCTGTCTGTCTGACTGACTGTGTCTGTCTGACTGACTAACTGACTGACTGTGTCTGACTGACTGACTGTGTCTGTCTGTCTGACTGACTGTGTCTGTCTGACTGACTGACTGTGTCTGACTGACTCTCTCTGACTTTGTCTGACTGTCTGTCTGACTGTGTCTGACTGACTGTGTCTGACTGACTGACTGTGTCTGTCTGTCTGACTGACTATGTCTGACAGACTGACTGACTGTGTCTGTCTGACTGACTGACTGTGTCTGACTGACTGACTGTCTGTCTGACTGACTGACTGTGTCTGTCTGACTGTGTCTGTCTGACTGACTGACTGTGTCTGTCTGTCTGACTGACTGACTGACTGTGTCTGTCTGTCTGACTGACTGTGTCTGTCTGTCTGACTGACTGTGTCTGACTGACTGACTGTGTCTGTCTGACTGACTGACTGTGTCTGTCTGACTGACTGTGCCTGTCTGACTGACTGTCTGTCTGACTGACTGACTGTGTCTGTCTGACTGACTGTGTCTGACTGACTGACTGACTGTGTCTGTCTGACTGACTGTGTCTGACTGACTGACTGACTGTGTCTGTCTGACTGACTGTGTCTGTCTGACTGTGTCTGTCTGACTGTGTCTGTCTGACTGTCTGACTGACTGACTGTGTCTGTCTGTCTGACTGACTGTGTCTGTCTGACTGACTGACTGTCTGTCTGACTGACTGACTGTCTGACTGACTGACTGACTGTGTCTGTCTGACTGACTGACTGTGTCTGTCTGACTGACTGACTGTGTCTGTCTGACTGACTGACTGACTGTGTCTGTCTGACTGACTGACTGTGTCTGTCTGACTGACTGACTGTGTCTGTCTGACTGACTGACTTGTCTGTCTGACTGACTGTGTCTGTCTGACTGACTGACTGACTGTGTCTGTCTGACTGACTGACTGACTGTGTCTGTCTGACTGACTGACTGTGTCTGTCTGACTGACTGACTGTGTCTGTCTGACTGACTGTGTCTGTCTGACTGACTGACTGTGTCTGTCTGACTGACTGACTGACTGTGTCTGTCTTTCTGACTGACTGTGTCTGACTGACTGTGTCTGTCTGACTGACTGACAGTCAGTCAGTCAGACAGACAGTCAGTCAGACAGACAGACTGTGTCTGTCTGACTGACTGACTGTGTCTGTCTGACTGACTGTGTCTGTCTGACTGACTGACTGTGTCTGTGTGACTGACTGACTGACTGACTGACTGTGTCTGACTGACTGACTGTGTCTGACTGACTGACTGTCTGTCTGTCTGACTGACTGACTGTGTCTGTCTGACTGACTGACTGACTGTGTCTGTCTGACTGACTGACTGTGTCTGTCTGACTGACTGACTGTCAGTCAGACAGACACAGTCAGACAGACGCAGTCAGTCAGTCAGACATACACAGTCAGTCAGACAGACACAGTCAGTCAGTCAGTCAGACACAGTCAGTCAGTCAGACAGACACAGTCAGTCAGTCAGACAGACACAGTCAGTCAGTCAGACAGACACACACAGTCAGTCAGTCTGACTGACTGTGTCTGTCTGACTGACTGACTGTGTCTGTCTGACTGACTGACTGACTGTGTGACTGACTGACTGACTGTGTCTGTCTGACTGACTGACTGACTGTGTCTGACTGACTGACTGACTGACTGTGTCTGACTGACTGACTGACTGTGTCTGACTGACTGACTGACTGTGTCTGTCTGTCTGACTGACTGTGTCTGTCTGACTGACTGTGTCTGTCTGACTGACTGACTGTCTGTGTCTGTCTGTCTGACTGACTGTCTGACTGACTGTGTCTGTCTGACTGACTGACTGTGTCTGTCTGACTGACTGACTGTCTGTGTCTGTCTGACTGACTGACTGTGTCTGACTGACTGTGTCTGTCTGACTGACTGACTGTCTGTCTGTCTGTCTGACTGACTGTCTGTCTGACTGACTGACTGTGTCTGTCTGACTGACTGTGTCTGTCTGACTGACTGACTGTGTCTGTCTGACTGACTGTCTGTCTGACTGACTGACTGTCTGTCTGACTGACTGACTGTCTGTCTGACTGACTGACTGCCTGACTGTGTCTGACTGACTGACTGTGTCTGACTGACTGTGTCTGTCTGACTGACTGACTGTGTCTGTCTGTCTGACTGACTGTCTGTCTGTCTGACTGTGTCTGTCTGACTGTGTCTGTCTGACTGACTGACTGTGTCTGTCTGTCTGACTGACTGTCTGTCTGTCTGACTGACTGACTGTGTCTGTCTGTCTGACTGACTGTGTCTGTCTGACTGACTGACTGACTGTGTCTGTCTGACTGACTGACTGTGTCTGTCTGACTGACTCTGTCTGACTGACTGACTGGCTGACTGACTCTGTCTGACTGACTGACTGACTGACTGACTGTGTCTGTCTGACTGACTGACTGACTGACTGACTGACTGACTGTGTCTGTCTGACTGACTGACTGACTGTGTCTGTCTAACTGACTGACTGTTTCTGTCTGACTGACTGACTGACTGTGTCTGACTGACTGACTGTGTCTGACTGACTGACTGTGTCTGACTGACTGACTGTGCCTGTCTGACTGACTGTGTCTGTCTGACTGACTGTGTCTGTCTGACTGACTGACTGTGTCTGTCTGACTGACTGACTGTCTGTCTGACTGACTGTGTCTGTCTGACTGACTGACAGTGTCTGACTGACTGACTGTGTCTGACTGACTGACTGTATCTGACTGACTGACTGTGTCTGACTGACTGACTGTGCCTGTCTGTCTGACTGACTGTCTGACTGACTGACTGACTGTGTCTGTCTGTCTGACTGACTGTGTCTGTCTGACTGACTGACTGTGTCTGTCTGACTGACTGACTGTGTCTGTCTGTCTGACTGACTGTGTCTGTCTGTCTGACTGACTGTCTGTCTGTCTGACTGACTGTGTCTGTCTGACTGACTAACTGACTGACTGTGTCTGACTGACTGACTGTGTCTGTCTGTCTGACTGACTGTGTCTGTCTGACTGACTGACTGTGTCTGACTGACTCTCTCTGACTTTGTCTGACTGTCTGTCTGACTGTGTCTGACTGACTGTGTCTGACTGACTGACTGACTGTGTCTGTCTGTCTGACTGACTATGTCTGACAGACTGACTGACTGTGTCTGTCTGACTGACTGACTGTGTCTGACTGACTGACTGTCTGTCTGACTGACTGACTGTGTCTGTCTGACTGTGTCTGTCTGACTGACTGACTGTGTCTGTCTGTCTGACTGACTGACTGACTGTGTCTGTCTGTCTGACTGACTGACTGACTGTGTCTGTCTGTCTGACTGACTGTGTCTGACTGACTGACTGTCTGTCTGACTGACTGTGTCTGACTGACTGACTGTCTGTCTGTCTGACTGACTGACTGTGTCTGTCTGACTGACTGACTGACTGTGTCTGACTGACTGACTGTGTATGACTGACTGACTGACTGTGTCTGACTGACTGACTGTGTCTGACTGACTGACTGTGTCTGTCTGTCTGACTGACTGTCTGACTGACTGACTGACTGACTGTGTCTGTCTGACTGACTGACTGTGTCTGTCTGACTGACTGACTGTGTCTGTCTGACTGACTGACTGTGTCTGTCTGACTGACTGACTGTATCTGTCTGACTGACTGACTGTGTCTGTCAGACTGACTGACTGTGTCTGTCTGTCTGACTGACTGTCTGTCTGTCTGACTGACTGTGTCTGACTGACTGATTGTGTCTGTCTGACTGACTGTGTCTGACTGACTGACTGTGTCTGTCTGTCTGACTGACTGTGTCTGTCTGACTGACTGACTGACTGTGTATGTCTGTCTGACTGACTGTGTCTGACTGACTGACTGTCTCTGACTTTGTCTGACTGACTGACTGTCTGACTGTGTCTGACTGTGTCTGACTGACTGACTGTGTCTGACTGACTGTGTCTGACTGACTGACTGACTGTGTCTGTCTGACTGACTGACTGTGTCTGTCTGACTGTGTCTGTCTGACTGACTGACTGACTGTGTCTGTCTGACTGACTGACTGACTGTGTCTGACTGACTGACTGACTGTGTCTGACTGACTGACTGTGTCTGTCTGACTGACTGACTGTGTCTGTCTGACTGTGTCTGTCTGACTGTGTCTGTATGACTGACTGTGTCTGACTGACTGACTGACTGACTGTGTCTGTCTGACTGACTGTGTCTGACTGACTGACTGACTGACTGTGTCTGTCTGTCTGACTGACTGACTGGCTGACTCTGTCTGACTGACTGACTGACTGACTGTGTCTGTCTGACTGACTGACTGTGTCTGTCTGACTGACTGACTGACTGACTGTGTCTGTCTGACTGACTGACTGTGTCTGTCTGACTGACTGTCTGACTGACTGAGTCTGTCTGTCTGACTGACTAACTGACTGTCTGACTGACTGTGTCTGTCTGACTGACTGTCTGTCTGACTGACTGATTCTGTCTGTCTGACTGACTGACTGTGTCTGTCTGACTGACTGACTGTCTGTCTGTCTGACTGACTGACTGACTGTGTCTGACTGACTGACTGACTGTGTCTGTCTGACTGACTGTCTGTCTGACTGACTGACTGTGTCTGTCTGACTGACTGTGTCTGACTGACTGACTGACTGTGTCTGTCTGACTGACTGTGTCTGACTGACTGACTGACTGACTGTGTCTGTCTGACTGACTGTGTCTGTCTGACTGTGTCTGTCTGACTGTCTGACTGACTGACTGTGTCTGTCTGTCTGACTGACTGTATCCGTCTGTCTGACTGACTGACTGTGTCTGTCTGACTGACTGTATGTGTCTGACTGACTGTCTGTGTCTGTCTGACTGACTGACTGTGTCTGACTGACTGACTGTGTCTGACTGGCTGACTGTGTCTGACTGACTGTGTCTGTCTGACTGTCTGACTGACTGACTGACTGTGTCTGTCTGACTGACTGACTGACTGTGTCTGTCTGACTAACTGTCTGACTGTGTCTGTCTGTCTGACTGACTGTGTCTGTCTGACTATCTGTGTCTGTCTGACTGACTGACTGTGTCTGTCTGACTGTGTCTGTCTGACTGACTGACTGTCTGTCTGACTGACTGACTGACTGTGTCTGTCTGACTGAATGACTGTCTGTCTGTCTGTCTGACTGACTGACTGTGTCTGTCTGACTGTGTCTGTCTGACTGACTGTGTCTGACTGACTGTGTCTGACTGACTGTCTCTGACTTTGTCTGACTGACTGACTGTCTGTCTGACTGTGTCTGACTGTGTCTGACTGACTGACTGTGTCTGTCTGACTGACTGACTGTGTCTGTCTGTCTGACTGACTGTGTCTGTCTGTCTGACTGACTGTGTCTGTCTGTCTGACTGACTGAGTCTGTCTGTCTGACTGACTGACTGTGTCTGTCTGACTGACTGTCTGTCTGTCTGACTGACTGACTGTGTCTGTCTGACTGACTGTCTGTCTGACTGACTGACTGTGTCTGTCTGACTGACTGTGTCTGACTGACTGACTGTGTCTGTCTGACTGACTGTGTCTGACTGACTGTGTCTGTCTGACTGACTGTGTCTGTCTGACTGTGTCTGTCTGACTGTGTCTGTCTGACTGCCTGACTGACTGACTGTGTCTGTCTGTCTGACTGTCTGACTGACTGACTGTGTCTGTCTGACTGACTGACTGTGTCTGTCTGTCTGACTGACTGTCTGACTGTGTCTGATTGACTGACTGACTGACTGTGTCTGACTGACTGACTGACTGACTGTGTCTGTCTGACTGACTGACTGTGTCTGTCTGACTGTGTCTGTATGACTGACTGTGTCTGACTGACTGACTGACTGTGTCTGTCTGACTGACTGACTGTGTCTGTCTGACTGACTGTCTGTGTCTGACTGACTGTGTCTGTCTGACTGACTGTGTCTGTCTGACTGACTGACTGTGTCTGTCTGACTGTGTCTGTCTGACTGACTGACTGTCTGTCTGACTGACTGACTGTGTCTGTCTGACTGACTGACTGTCTGTCTGTCTGTCTGACTGACTGACTGTGTCTGTCTGACTGTGTCTGTCTGACTGACTGTGTCTGACTGACTGTGTCTGACTGACTGACTGTCTCTGACTTTGTCTGACTGACTGACTGTCTGTCTGACTGTGTCTGACTGTGTCTGACTGACTGACTGTGTCTGACTGACTGACTGTGTCTGTCTGTCTGACTGACTGTGTCTGTCTGACTGACTGACTGTGTCTGTCTGTCTGACTGACTGTGTCTGTCTGACTGACTGTCTGACTGACTGTCTGACTGACTGTCTGACTGACTGACTGTGTCTGTCTGACTGACTGACTGTGTCTGACTGACTGTGTCTGTCTGACTGACTGACTGACTGTGTCTGTCTGACTGACTGACTGTGTCTGTCTGTCTGACTGACTGTCTGACTGTGTCTGTCTGTCTGACTGACTGTGTCTGTCTGACTGACTGTGTCTGTCTGACTGACTGACTGTGTCTGTCTGACTGACTGTGTCTGACTGACTGTGTCTATCTGACTGACTGACTGTGTCTGTCTGACTGACTGTGTCTGTCTGACTGACTGTGCCTGTCTGACTGACTGACTGTGTCTGACTGACTGACTGACTGTCTGACTGACTGACTGACTGTATGACTGACTGACTGACTGTGTCTGACTGACTGACTGTATCTGTCTGACTGACTGACTGTGTCTGTCTGACTGACTGTGTCTGTCTGACTGACTGTGTCTGTCTGACTGACTGACTGTATGTCTGACTGACTGTGTCTGACTGACTGACTGACTGTCTGTCTGACTGACTGACTGACTGTGTCTGTCTGACTGACTGACTGACTGACTGTGTCTGACTGACTGACTGTGTCTGACTGACTGACTGACTGTGTCTGACTGACTGACTGTGTCTGACTGACTGACTGTGTCTGTCTGACTGACTGACTGTGTCTGTCTGACTGACTGTGTCTGTCTGACTGACTGACTGTCTGTCTGACTGACTGTGTCTGTCTGACTGACTGACTGTGTCTGTCTGACTGACTGACTGACTGTGTCTGACTGACTGACTGTGTCTGACTGACTGACTGTGTCTGACTGACTGACTGTGTCTGTCTGTCTGACTGACTGTGTCTGTCTGTCTGACTGACTGTGTCTGACTGACTGACAATCAGACAGACAGTCAGTCAGACACAGTCAGACAGACAGTCAGTCAGTCAGACAAAGTCAGAGACAGTGTCTGACTGTGTCTGACTGACTGACTGACTGTGTCTGTCTGACTGACTGACTGACTGTCTGTCTGACTGTGTCTGTCTGACTGACTGACTGTGTCTGACTGACTGACTGTGTCTGACTGACTGACTGTATCTGACTGACTGACTGTGTCTGACTGACTGACTGTGCCTGTCTGTCTGACTGACTGTCTGACTGACTGACTGACTGTGTCTGTCTGTCTGACTGACTGTGTCTGACTGACTGACTGTCTCTGACTTTGTCTGACTGTCTGTCTGACTGTGTCTGACTGTGTCTGACTGACTGACTGACTGTGTCTGTCTGTCTGACTGACTGTGTCTGTCTGACTGTGTCTGTCTGACTGACTGTGTCTGTCTGACTGACTGACTGTCTGTCTGACTGACTGACTGACTGTGTCTGTCTGACTGACTGACTGACTGTGTGTGTCTGTCTGACTGACTGACTGTGTCTGTCTGACTGACTGACTGTGTCTGTCTGACTGACTGTGTCTGTCTGACTGACTGACTGTCTGTCTGACTGACTGACTGTCTGACTGACTGACTGACTGTGTCTGTCTGACTGACTGACTGTGTCTGTCTGACTGACTGACTGACTGTGTCTGTCTGACTAACTGACTGTGTCTGTCTGACTGACTGACTGACTGTCTGTCTGTCTGACTGACTGTGTCTGTCTGACTGACTGACTGTCTGTCTGACTGACTGACTGTCTGTCTGACTGACTGACTGTGTGTGTCTGTCTGACTGACTGACTGTGTCTGTCTGACTGACTGACTGACTGTGTCTGTCTGACTGACTGACTGTCTGTCTGACTGACTGACTGTCTGACTGACTGACTGACTGTGTCTGTCTGACTGACTGACTGTGTCTGTCTGACTGACTGACTGTGTCTGTCTGACTGACTGACTGACTGTGTCTGTCTGACTGACTGACTGTGTCTGTCTGACTGACTGACTGTGTCTGTCTGACTGACTGACTTGTCTGTCTGACTGACTGTGTCTGTCTGACTGACTGACTGACTGTGTCTGTCTGACTGACTGACTGTGTCTGTCTGACTGACTGACTGTGTCTGTCTGACTGACTGTGTCTGTCTGACTGACTGACTGTGTCTGTCTGACTGACTGACTGACTGACTGTGTCTGTCTGACTGTCTGACTGACTGACTGTGTCTGTCTTTCTGACTGACTGTGTCTGACTGACTGTGTCTGTCTGACTGACTGACAGTCAGTCAGTCAGACAGACAGTCAGTCAGACAGACAGACTGTGTCTGTCTGACTGACTGACTGTGTCTGTCTGACTGACTGTGTCTGTCTGACTGACTGACTGTGTCTGTGTGACTGACTGACTGACTGACTGACTGTGTCTGACTGACTGACTGTGTCTGACTGACTGTCTGTCTGTCTGACTGACTGACTGTGTCTGTCTGACTGACTGACTGACTGTGTCTGTCTGACTGACTGACTGTGTCTGTCTGACTGACTGACTGTCAGTCAGACAGACACAGTCAGACAGACGCAGTCAGTCAGTCAGACATACACAGTCAGTCAGACAGACACAGTCAGTCAGTCAGTCAGACACAGTCAGTCAGTCAGACAGACACAGTCAGTCAGTCAGACAGACACAGTCAGTCAGTCAGACAGACACACACAGTCAGTCAGTCTGACTGACTGTGTCTGTCTGACTGACTGACTGTGTCTGTCTGACTGACTGACTGACTGTGTGACTGACTGACTGTGTCTGTCTGACTGACTGACTGACTGTGTCTGACTGACTGACTGACTGACTGTGTCTGACTGACTGACTGACTGTGTCTGACTGACTGACTGTGTCTGTCTGTCTGACTGACTGTGTCTGTCTGACTGACTGTGTCTGTCTGACTGACTGACTGTCTGTGTCTGTCTGTCTGACTGACTGACTGTGTCTGTCTGACTGACTGACTGTGTCTGTCTGACTGACTGACTGTCTGTGTCTGTCTGACTGACTGACTGTGTCTGACTGACTGTGTCTGTCTGACTGACTGACTGTCTGTCTGTCTGTCTGACTGACTGTCTGTCTGACTGACTGACTGACTGTGTCTGTCTGACTGACTGTGTCTGTCTGACTGACTGACTGTGTCTGTCTGACTGACTGTGTCTGTCTGACTGACTGACTGTGTCTGTCTGACTGACTGACTGTCTGTCTGACTGACTGACTGACTGTGTCTGTCAGACACACACAGTCAGTCAGTCAGACAGACACAGTCAGTCAGACAGACACAGTCAGTCAGTCAGACAGACACAGTCAGTCAGTCAGACAGACACACACAGTCAGTCAGTCAGTCAGTCTGACTGACTGACTGTGTCTGTCTGACTGACTGACTGTGTCTGTCTGACTGACTGTCTGTCTGACTGACTGACTGTCTGTCTGACTGACTGACTGTCTGTCTGACTGACTGACTGCCTGACTGTGTCTGACTGACTGACTGTGTCTGACTGACTGACTGACTGACTGTGTCTGTCTGACTGACTGACTCTGTCTGTCTGACTGACTGACTGACTGTGTCTGTCTGAATGACTGACTGTGTCTGTCTGACTGACTGTCTGTCTGACTGACTGAGTCTGTCTGACTGACTGACTGTCTGTCTGTCTGACTGACTGACTGACTGTCTGACTGACTGACTGTGTCTGTCTGACTGACTGTCTGTCTGACTGACTGACTGTGTCTGTCTGACTGACTGACTGTGTCTGTCTGACTGACTGTGTCTGTCTGACTGACTGTCTGTCTGACTGACTGACTGTGTCTGTCTGACTGACTGTGTCTGACTGACTGACTGTGTCTGTCTGACTGACTGTGTCTGACTGACTGACTGACTGTGTCTGTCTGACTGACTGTGTCTGTCTGACTGTGTCTGTCTGACTGTGTCTGTCTGACTGTCTGACTGACTGACTGTGTCTGTCTGTCTGACTGACTGTGTCTGTCTGACTGACTGACTGTCTGTCTGACTGACTGACTGTCTGACTGACTGACTGTGTCTGTCTGACTGACTGACTGTGTCTGTCTGACTGACTGACTGTGTCTGTCTGACTGACTGACTGACTGTGTCTGTCTGAGTGACTGACTGTGTCTGTCTGACTGACTGACTGTGTCTGTCTGACTGACTGACTTGTCTGTCTGACTGACTGTGTCTGTCTGACTGACTGACTGACTGTGTCTGTCTGACTGACTGACTGTGTCTGTCTGACTGACTGACTGTGTCTGTCTGACTGACTGACTGTGTCTGTCTGACTGACTGTGTCTGTCTGACTGACTGACTGTGTCTGTCTGACTGACTGACTGACTGTGTCTGTCTGACTGTCTGACTGACTGACTGACTGTGTCTGTCTTTCTGACTGACTGTGTCTGACTGACTGTGTCTGTCTGACTGACTGACAGTCAGTCAGTCAGACAGACAGTCAGTCAGACAGACAGACTGTGTCTGTCTGACTGACTGACTGTGTCTGTCTGACTGACTGTGTCTGTCTGACTGACTGACTGTGTCTGTGTGACTGACTGACTGACTGACTGACTGTGTCTGACTGACTGACTGTGTCTGACTGACTGACTGTCTGTCTGTCTGACTGACTGACTGTGTCTGTCTGACTGACTGACTGACTGTGTCTGTCTGACTGACTGACTGTGTCTGTCTGACTGACTGACTGTCAGTCAGACAGACACAGTCAGACAGACGCAGTCAGTCAGTCAGACATACACAGTCAGTCAGACAGACACAGTCAGTCAGTCAGTCAGACACAGTCAGTCAGTCAGACAGACACAGTCAGTCAGTCAGACAGACACACACAGTCAGTCAGTCTGACTGACTGTGTCTGTCTGACTGACTGTGTCTGTCTGACTGACTGACTGTGTGACTGACTGACTGACTGTGTCTGTCTGACTGACTGACTGACTGTGTCTGACTGACTGACTGACTGTGTCTGACTGACTGACTGACTGTGTCTGACTGACTGACTGACTGTGTCTGTCTGTCTGACTGACTGTGTCTGTCTGACTGACTGTGTCTGTCTGACTGACTGACTGCCTGTGTCTGTCTGTCTGACTGACTGTCTGACTGACTGTGTCTGTCTGACTGACTGACTGTGTCTGTCTGACTGACTGACTGTCTGTGTCTGTCTGACTGACTGACTGTGTCTGACTGACTGTGTCTGTCTGACTGACTGACTGTCTGTCTGTCTGTCTGACTGACTGTCTGTCTGACTGACTGACTGTGTCTGTCTGACTGACTGTGTCTGTCTGACTGACTGACTGTGTCTGTCTGACTGACTGTGTCTGTCTGACTGACTGACTGTGTCTGTCTGACTGACTGACTGTGTCTGTCTGACTGACTGACTGTCTGTCTGACTGACTGACTGACTGTGTCTGTCAGACACACACAGTCAGTCAGTCAGACAGACACAGTCAGTCAGACAGACACAGTCAGTCAGTCAGACAGACACAGTCAGTCAGTCAGACAGACACACACAGTCAGTCAGTCAGTCAGTCTGACTGACTGACTGTGTCTGTCTGACTGACTGACTGTGTCTGTCTGACTGACTGTCTGTCTGACTGACTGACTGTCTGTCTGACTGACTGACTGTCTGTCTGACTGACTGACTGCCTGACTGTGTCTGACTGACTGACTGTGTCTGACTGACTGTGTCTGTCTGACTGACTGACTGTGTCTGTCTGTCTGACTGACTGTCTGTCTGTCTGACTGACTGTGTCTGTCTGACTGTGTCTGTCTGACTGACTGACTGTGTCTGTCTGTCTGACTGACTGTCTGTCTGTCTGACTGACTGACTGTGTCTGTCTGTCTGACTGACTGTGTCTGTCTGACTGACTGACTGACTGTGTCTGTCTGACTGACTGACTGACTGTGTCTGTCTGACTGACTCTGTCTGACTGACTGACTGGCTGACTGACTCTGTCTGACTGACTGACTGACTGACTGTGTCTGTCTGACTGACTGACTGACTGACTGACTGACTGTGTCTGTCTGACTGACTGACTGACTGTGTCTGTCTAACTGACTGACTGTTTCTGTCTGACTGACTGACTGTGTCTGACTGACTGACTGACTGTGTCTGACTGACTGACTGTGTCTGACTGACTGACTGTGCCTGTCTGACTGACTGTGTCTGTCTGACTGACTGACTGTGTCTGTCTGACTGACTGACTGTCTGTCTGACTGACTGTGTCTGTCTGACTGACTGACTGTGTCTGACTGACTGACTGTGTCTGACTGACTGACTGTGTCTGACTGACTGACTGTATCTGACTGACTGACTGTGTCTGACTGACTGACTGTGCCTGTCTGTCTGACTGACTGTCTGACTGACTGACTGACTGTGTCTGTCTGTCTGACTGACTGTGTCTGTCTGACTGACTGACTGTGTCTGACTGACTGACTGACTGTGTCTGTCTGACTGACTGACTGTGTCTGTCTGACTGACTGACTGACTGTCAGTCAGACAGACACAGTCAGACAGACACAGTCAGACAGACGCAGTCAGTCAGTCAGTCAGACAGACACAGTCAGTCAGACAGACACAGTCAGTCAGTCAGTCAGACACAGTCAGTCAGTCAGACAGACACAGTCAGTCAGTCAGACAGACACAGTCAGTCAGTCAGACAGACACACACAGTCAGTCAGTCAGTCAGTCAGTCTGACTGACTGACTGACTGTGTCTGTCTGACTGACTGTGTCTGTCTGACTGACTGACTGTCTGTCTGACTGACTGACTGTCTGACTGTGTCTGACTGACTGTGTCTGACTGACTGACTGACTGTGTCTGTCTGACTGACTGACTCTGTCTGTCTGACTGACTGACTGTGTCTGTCTGACTGACTGACTGACTGTGTCTGTCTGACTGACTGACTGTGTCTGTCTGACTGACTGTCTGTCTGACTGACTGAGTCTGTCTGACTGACTGACTGACTGTCTGTCTGTCTGACTGACTGACTGACTGTCTGACTGACTGACTGTGTCTGTCTGACTGACTGTCTGTCTGACTGACTGAGTCTGTCTGACTGACTGAATCTGTCTGTCTGACTGACTGACTGTGTCTGACTGACTGACTGACTGACTGTCTGTCTGACTGACTGACTGTGTCTGTCTGACTGACTGTGTCTGACTGACTGACTGACTGTGTCTGTCTGACTGACTGACTGTGTCTGTCTGACTGTGTCTGTCTGACTGTCTGACTGACTGACTGACTGTGTCTGTCTGTCTGACTGACTGACTGTGTCTGTCTGTCTGACTGACTGACTGACTGACTGTGTCTGTCTGACTGACTGTCTGTGTCTGACTGACTGACTGTTTGTGTCTGTCTGACTGACTGTCTGTGTCTGTCTGACTGACTGACTGACTGACTGTGTCTGACTGACTGACTGTGTCTGACTGACTGTGTCTGTCTGACTGACTGTGTCTGTCTGACTGTCTGACTGACTGACTGTGTCTGTCTGACTGACTGTCTGACTGTGTCTGTCTGTCTGACTGTGTCTGTCTGTCTGACTGACTGACTGTGTCTGTCTGACTGACTGTGTCTGTCTGACTGACTGACTGACTGTGTCTGTCTGACTGACTGACTGACTGTGTCTGACTGACTGTGTCTGACTGACTGTGTCTGACTGACTGACTGTCTCTGACTTTGTCTGACTGACTGACTGTCTGTCTGTCTGACTGTGTCTGACTGACTGTGTCTGACTGACTGACTGACTGTGTCTGTCTGTCTGACTGACTGTGTCTGTCTGACTGACTGTGTCTGACTGACTGACTGACTGTGTCTGTCTGACTGACTGACTGTGTATGACTGACTGACTGTCTATGACTTTGTCTGACTGACTGACTGACTGACTGTCTGTCTGACTGTGTCTGACTGACTGACTGTGTCTGACTGACTTTCTGACTGACTGTCTGACTGACTGACTGTGTCTGTCTGACTGACTGACTGTGTCTGACTGACTGTGTCTGTCTGACTGACTGTGTCTGACTGACTGACTGTGTCTGTCTGACTGACTGACTGTGTCTGACTGACTGACTGTGTCTGACTGACTGACTGTCTGTCTGACTGACTGACTGTCTGACTGACTGTGTCTGTCTGACTGACTGTGTCTGTCTGACTGACTGTATCTGTCTGACTGACTGACTGTGTCTGTCTGACTGACTGACTGTGTCTGTCTGACTGACTGTGTCTGTCTGACTGACTGACTGTCTGTCTGACTGACTGTGTCTGACTGACTGACTGTATGTCTGTCTGACTGACTGACTGACTGTCTGTCTGACTGACTGACTGTGTCTGTCTGACTGACTGACTGTGTCTGACTGACTGTGTCTGTCTGACTGACTGACTGACTGACTGACTGTGTCTGACTGACTGACTGTGTCTGACTGACTGACAGTGTCTGACTCACTGACTGTGTCTGTCTGTCTGACTGACTGTCTGTCTGTCTGACTGACTGACTGTGTCTGTCTGACTGACTGACTGTGTCTGTCTGACTGACTGTGTCTGACTGACTGACTGTGTCTGTCTGACTGACTGTGTCTGTCTGACTGACTGTGTCTGTCTGACTGACTGTGTCTGTCTGACTGACTGACTGTGTCTGTCTGACTGACTGACTGTCTGTCTGACTGACTGACTGACTGTGTCTGTCTGACTGACTGACTGACTGTGTGTGTCTGTCTGACTGACTGACTGTGTCTGTCTGACTGACTGACTGTGTCTGTCTGACTGACTGTCTGTGTCTGTCTGTCTGACTGACTGACTGTGTCTGTCTGACTGACTGACTGACTGTCTGTCTGTCTGACTGACTGACTGTGTCTGTCTGACTGACTGACTGACTGTCTGTCTGACTGACTGACTGTCTGTCTGACTGACTGACTGACTGTGTGTGTCTGTCTGACTGACTGTGTCTGTCTGACTGACTGACTGTGTCTGTCTGACTGACTGTCTGTCTGACTGACTGTCTGACTGACTGACTGACTGTGTCTGTCTGACTGACTGTGTCTGTCTGACTGACTGACTGACTGTGTCTGTCTGACTGACTGACTGTGTCTGTCTGACTGACTGACTGTGTCTGTCTGACTGACTGTGTCTGTCTGACTGACTGACTGACTGTGTCTGTCTGACTGACTGACTGTGTCTGTCTGACTGACTGACTGTGTCTGTCTGACTGACTGACTGTGTCTGTCTGACTGACTGTGTCTGTCTGACTGACTGACTGACTGTGTCTGTCTGACTGACTGACTGACTGTGTCTGTCTGACTGTCTGACTGACTGACTGACTGTGTCTGTCTTTCTGACTGACTGTGTCTGACTGACTGTGTCTGTCTGACTGACTGACAGTCAGTCAGTCAGACAGACAGTCAGTCAGACAGACAGACTGTGTCTGTCTGACTGACTGACTGTGTCTGTCTGACTGACTGTGTCTGTCTGACTGACTGTGTCTGTGTGACTGACTGACTGACTGACTGTGTCTGACTGACTGACTGTGTCTGACTGACTGACTGTCTGTCTGACTGACTGACTGTGTCTGTCTGACTGACTGACTGACTGTGTCTGTCTGACTGACTGACTGTGTCTGTCTGACTGACTGACTGACTGTCAGTCAGACAGACACAGTCAGACAGACGCAGTCAGTCAGTCAGACAGACACAGTCAGTCAGACAGACACAGTCAGTCAGTCAGACACAGTCAGTCAGTCAGACAGACACAGTCAGTCAGACAGACACAGTCAGTCAGTCAGACAGACACACACAGTCAGTCAGTCAGTCAGTCTGACTGACTGACTGTGTCTGTCTGACTGACTGACTGTGTCTGTCTGACTGACTGACTGACTGTGTGACTGACTGACTGACTGTGTCTGTCTGACTGACTGACTGACTGTGTCTGACTGACTGACTGACTGACTGTGTCTGACTGACTGACTGACTGTGTCTGTCTGTCTGTCTGACTGACTGTGTCTGTCTGACTGACTGTGTCTGTCTGACTGACTGACTGTCTGTGTCTGTCTGTCTGACTGACTGTCTGACTGACTGTGTCTGTCTGACTGACTGACTGACTGTGTCTGTCTGACTGACTGACTGACTGTCTGTGTCTGTCTGACTGACTGACTGTGTCTGACTGACTGTGTCTGTCTGACTGACTGTCTGTCTGTCTGACTGACTGTCTGTCTGACTGACTGACTGTGTCTGTCTGACTGACTGTGTCTGTCTGACTGACTGACTGTGTCTGTCTGACTGACTGTGTCTGTCTGACTGACTGACTGTGTCTGTCTGACTGACTGACTGTCTGTCTGACTGACTGACTGACTGACTGTGTCTGTCAGACACACACAGTCAGTCAGTCAGACAGACACAGTCAGTCAGACAGACACAGTCAGTCAGTCAGACAGACACAGTCAGTCAGTCAGACAGACACACACAGTCAGTCAGTCAGTCAGTCTGACTGACTGACTGTGTCTGTCTGACTGACTGACTGTGTCTGTCTGACTGACTGTGTCTGTCTGACTGACTGTCTGTCTGACTGACTGTCTGACTGTGTCTGACTGACTGACTGTGTCTGACTGACTGACTGTGTCTGTCTGACTGACTGACTCTGTCTGTCTGACTGACTGACTGTGTCTGTCTGATTGACTGACTGACTGTGTCTGTCTGAATGACTGACTGTGTCTGTCTGACTGACTGTCTGTCTGACTGACTGAGTCTGTCTGACTGACTGACTGACTGTCTGTCTGTCTGACTGACTGACTGACTGTCTGACTGACTGTGTCTGTCTGACTGACTGTCTGTCTGACTGACTGACTGTGTCTGTCTGACTGACTGACTGTCTGTCTGTCTGACTGACTGACTGTGTCTGTCTGACTGACTGTGTCTGTCTGACTGACTGTGTCTGTCTGACTGACTGTCTGTCTGACTGACTGACTGTGTCTGTCTGACTGACTGTGTCTGACTGACTGACTGTGTTTGTCTGACTGACTGTGTCTGACTGACTGACTGACTGACTGTGTCTGTCTGACTGTGTCTGTCTGACTGTGTCTGTCTGACTGTCTGACTGACTGACTGTGTCTGTCTGTCTGACTGACTGTGTCTGTCTGACTGACTGACTGCGTCTGTCTGACTGACTGTCTGTCTGACTGACTGACTGACTGACTGTGTCTGACTGACTGTGTCTGACTGACTGACTGTCTGTCTGACTGACTGACTGACTGTGTCTGTCTGACTGACTGACTGACTGACTGTGTCTGACTGACTGACTGACTGTGTCTGACTGACTGACTGACTGTGTCTGACTGACTGACTGTGTCTGACTGACTGACTGTGTCTGTCTGACTGACTGACTGTGTCTGTCTGACTGACTGTGTCTGTCTGACTGACTGACTGTCTGTCTGACTGACTGTGTCTGTCTGACTGACTGACTGTGTCTGTCTGACTGACTGACTGACTGTGTCTGACTGACTGACTGTGTCTGACTGACTGACTGTGTCTGACTGACTGACTGTGTCTGTCTGTCTGACTGACTGTCTGACTGACTGACTGACTGTGTCTGTCTGTCTGACTGACTGTGTCTGACTGACTGACAGTCAGACAGACAGTCAGTCAGTCAGACACAGTCAGACAGACAGTCAGTCAGTCAGACAAAGTCAGAGACAGTGTCTGACTGTGTCTGACTGACTGACTGACTGTGTCTGTCTGACTGACTGTCTGTCTGACTGTGTCTGTCTGACTGACTGACTGTGTCTGACTGACTGACTGTGTCTGACTGACTGACTGTATCTGACTGACTGACTGTGTCTGACTGACTGACTGTGCCTGTCTGTCTGACTGACTGTGTCTGACTGACTGACTGTCTCTGACTTTGTCTGACTGTCTGTCTGACTGTGTCTGACTGTGTCTGACTGACTGACTGACTATGTCTGACTGACTGACTGACTGTGTCTGTCTGTCTGACTGACTGACTGTGTCTGTCTGACTGACTGACTGTGTCTGTCTGTCTGACTGACTGTCTGTCTGTCTGACTGACTGACTGACTGTGTCTGTCTGTCTGACTGACTGTGTCTGTCTGACTGACTGACTGACTGTGTCTGTCTGACTGACTGACTGACTGTGTCTGTCTGACTGACTCTGTCTGACTGACTGACTGACTCTGTCTGAGTGACTGACTGACTGACTGTGTCTGTCTGACTGACTGACTGACTGTGTCTGTCTGACTGACTGACTGACTGTGTCTGTCTAACTGACTGACTGTTTCTGTCTGACTGACTGACTGACTGTGTCTGACTGACTGACTGACTGTGTCTGACTGACTGACTGTGCCTGTCTGACTGACTGTGTCTGTCTGACTGACTGACTGTGTCTGTCTGACTGACTGACTGTCTGTCTGACTGACTGTGTCTGTCTGACTGACTGTGTCTGACTGACTGACTGACTGTGTCTGACTGACTGACTGTATCTGACTGACTGACTGTGTCTGACTGACTGACTGTGCCTGTCTGTCTGACTGACTGTCTGTCTGTCTGACTGACTGTCTGTCTGTCTGACTGACTGACTGTGTCTGTCTGACTGACTGACTGACTGTGTCTGACTGACTGACTGTGTCTGTCTGTCTGACTGACTGTGTCTGTCTGACTGACTGACTGTGTCTGACTGTCTGACTGACTGTGTCTGACTGACTGACTGTCTCTGACTTTGTCTGACTGTCTGTCTGACTGTGTCTGACTGTGTCTGACTGACTGACTGACTGACTGTGTCTGACTGACTGACTGTGTCTGTCTGTCTGACTGACTGTGTCTGTCTGACTGACTGACTGTGTCTGTCTGTCTGACTGACTGTCTGTCTGTCTGACTGACTGACTGTGTCTGTCTGACTGACTGACTGTGTCTGTCTGACTGACTGACTGACTGACTGTGTCTGTCTGACTGACTGACTGTGTCTGTCTGACTGACTCTGTCTGACTGACTGACTGGCTGACTGACTCTGTCTGACTGACTGACTGACTGACTGTGTCTGTCTGACTGACTGACTGACTGTGTCTGTCTGACTGACTGACTGACTGTGTCTGTCTAACTGACTGACTGTTTCTGTCTGACTGACTGACTGACTGTGTCTGACTGACTGACTGTGTCTGACTGACTGACTGTGTCTGACTGACTGACTGTGCCTGTCTGACTGACTGTGTCTGTCTGACTGACTGACTGTGTCTGTCTGACTGACTGACTGTCTGTCTGACTGACTGTGTCTGTCTGACTGACTGACTGTGTCTGACTGACTGTGTCTGACTGACTGACTGTATCTGACTGACTTACTGTGTCTGACTGACTGTGCCTGTCTGTCTGACTGACTGTCTGTCTGTCTGACTGACTGTCTGTCTGTCTGACTGACTGACTGTGTCTGTCTGACTGACTGACTGACTGTGTCTGACTGACTGACTGTGTCTGTCTGTCTGACTGACTGTGTCTGTCTGATTGACTGACTGTGTCTGACTGACT
This sequence comes from Rana muscosa, assembly GCA_029206835.1. Lineage (NCBI taxonomy): Eukaryota > Metazoa > Chordata > Amphibia > Anura > Ranidae > Rana > Rana muscosa. Next base: position 370,690,477 of record CM055117.1, read on the forward strand.
GTCTCTGACTTTGTCTGACTGTCTGTCTGACTGTGTCTGACTGACTGTGTCTGACTGACTGACTGTGTCTGTCTGTCTGACTGACTGTGTCTGACTGACTGACTGACTGTGTCTGTCTGACTGACTGTGTCTGTCTGACTGACTGACTGACTGTGTCTGTCTGACTGACTGACTGACTGTGTCTGTCTGACTGACTGTCTGTCTGACTGACTGACTGTGTCTGTCTGACTGACTGACTGACTGTGTCTGTCTGACTGACTGTGTCTGTCTGACTGACTGACTGTCTGTGTCTGTCTGTCAGACACAGTCAGTCAGACACAGTCAGTCAGACAGACAGACACAGACAGTCAGTCAGTCAGACAGACACAGTCAGTCAGTCAGTCAGACAGACACAGTCAGTCAGACACAGTCAGTCAGTCTGACTGACTGACTGTGTCTGTCTGACTGACTGACTGTCTGTGTCTGTCTGACTGACTGACTGTGTCTGACTGACTGTGTCTGTCTGACTGACTGACAGTCAGTCAGACAGACAGACAGACAGACTGTGTCTGTCTGACTGACTGACTGTGTCTGTCTGACTGACTGTGTCTGTCTGACTGACTGACTGTGTCTGTCTGACTGACTGACTGTGTCTGTCTGACTGACTGACTGTCTGTCTGACTGACTGACTGACTGTGTCTGTCTGACTGACTGACTGACTGTGTGTGTCTGTCTGACTGACTGACTGTGTCTGTCTGACTGACTGACTGTGTCTGTCTGACTGACTGTGTCTGTCTGACTGACTGACTGTCTGTCTGACTGACTGACTGTCTGACTGACTGACTGACTGTGTCTGTCTGACTGACTGACTGTGTCTGTCTGACTGACTGACTGACTGTGTCTGTCTGACTGACTGACTGTGTCTGTCTGACTGACTGACTGACTGTCTGTCTGACTGACTGACTGTGTCTGTCTGACTGACTGACTGTCTGTCTGACTGACTGACTGACTGTGTGTGTCTGTCTGACTGACTGACTGTGTCTGTCTGACTGACTGACTGTGTCTGTCTGACTGACTGTGTCTGTCTGACTGACTGACTGTCTGTCTGACTGACTGTCTGACTGACTGACTGACTGTGTCTGTCTGACTGACTGACTGTGTCTGTCTGACTGACTGACTGTGTCTGTCTGACTGACTGACTGACTGTGTCTGTCTGACTGACTGTGTCTGTCTGACTGACTGACTGTGTCTGTCTGACTGACTGACTGTGTCTGTCTGACTGACTGACTGACTGTGTCTGTCTGACTGACTGACTGTGTCTGTCTGACTGACTGACTGTGTCTGTCTGACTGACTGTGTCTGTCTGACTGACTGACTGACTGACTGTGTCTGTCTGACTGACTGACTGACTGACTGTGTCTGTCTGACTGTCTGACTGACTGACTGACTGTGTCTGTCTTTCTGACTGACTGTGTCTGACTGACTGTGTCTGTCTGACTGACTGACAGTCAGTCAGTCAGACAGACAGTCAGTCAGACAGACAGACTGTGTCTGTCTGACTGACTGTGTCTGTGTGACTGACTGACTGTGTCTGACTGACTGACTGTGTCTGACTGACTGACTGTCTGTCTGTCTGACTGACTGACTGTGTCTGTCTGACTGACTGACTGTGTCTGTCTGACTGACTGACTGTGTCTGTCTGACTGACTGACTGACTGTCAGACAGACACAGTCAGACAGACGCAGTCAGTCAGTCAGACAGACACAGTCAGTCAGTCAGTCAGACACAGTCAGTCAGTCAGACAGACACAGTCAGTCAGTCAGACAGACACAGTCAGTCAGTCAGACAGACACACACAGTCAGTCAGTCAGTCAGTCAGTCTGACTGACTGACTGACTGTGTCTGTCTGACTGACTGTGTCTGTCTGACTGACTGACTGTCTGTCTGACTGACTGACTGTCTGACTGTGTCTGACTGACTGACTGTGTCTGACTGACTGACTGACTGTGTCTGTCTGACTGACTGACTCTGTCTGTCTGACTGACTGACTGTGTCTGTCTGACTGACTGACTGACTGTGTCTGTCTGACTGACTGACTGTGTCTGTCTGACTGACTGTCTGTCTGACTGACTGAGTCTGTCTGACTGACTGACTGTCTGACTGACTGAGTCTGTCTGACTGACTGACTGTCTGTCTGTCTGACTGACTGACTGACTGTCTGACTGACTGACTGTGTCTGTCTGACTGACTGTCTGTCTGACTGACTGACTGTGTCTGTCTGACTGACTGACTGTGTCTGTCTGACTGACTGTGTCTGTCTGACTGACTGTCTGTCTGACTGACTGACTGTGTCTGTCTGACTGACTGTGTCTGACTGACTGACTGTGTCTGTCTGACTGACTGTGTCTGACTGACTGACTGACTGTGTCTGTCTGACTGACTGTGTCTGTCTGACTGTGTCTGTCTGACTGTGTCTGTCTGACTGTCTGACTGACTGACTGTGTCTGTCTGTCTGACTGACTGTGTCTGTCTGACTGACTGACTGTCTGTCTGACTGACTGACTGTCTGACTGACTGACTGTGTCTGTCTGACTGACTGACTGTGTCTGTCTGACTGACTGACTGTGTCTGTCTGACTGACTGACTGACTGTGTCTGTCTGAGTGACTGACTGTGTCTGTCTGACTGACTGACTGTGTCTGTCTGACTGACTGACTTGTCTGTCTGACTGACTGTGTCTGTCTGACTGACTGACTGACTGTGTCTGTCTGACTGACTGACTGTGTCTGTCTGACTGACTGACTGTGTCTGTCTGACTGACTGACTGTGTCTGTCTGACTGACTGTGTCTGTCTGACTGACTGACTGTGTCTGTCTGACTGACTGACTGACTGTGTCTGTCTGACTGTCTGACTGACTGACTGACTGTGTCTGTCTTTCTGACTGACTGTGTCTGACTGACTGTGTCTGTCTGACTGACTGACAGTCAGTCAGTCAGACAGACAGTCAGTCAGACAGACAGACTGTGTCTGTCTGACTGACTGACTGTGTCTGTCTGACTGACTGTGTCTGTCTGACTGACTGACTGTGTCTGTGTGACTGACTGACTGACTGACTGACTGTGTCTGACTGACTGACTGTGTCTGACTGACTGACTGTCTGTCTGTCTGACTGACTGACTGTGTCTGTCTGACTGACTGACTGACTGTGTCTGTCTGACTGACTGACTGTGTCTGTCTGACTGACTGACTGTCAGTCAGACAGACACAGTCAGACAGACGCAGTCAGTCAGTCAGACATACACAGTCAGTCAGACAGACACAGTCAGTCAGTCAGTCAGACACAGTCAGTCAGTCAGACAGACACAGTCAGTCAGTCAGACAGACACAGTCAGTCAGTCAGACAGACACACACAGTCAGTCAGTCTGACTGACTGTGTCTGTCTGACTGACTGACTGTGTCTGTCTGACTGACTGACTGTGTGACTGACTGACTGACTGTGTCTGTCTGACTGACTGACTGACTGTGTCTGACTGACTGACTGACTGTGTCTGACTGACTGACTGACTGTGTCTGACTGACTGACTGACTGTGTCTGTCTGTCTGACTGACTGTGTCTGTCTGACTGACTGTGTCTGTCTGACTGACTGACTGCCTGTGTCTGTCTGTCTGACTGACTGTCTGACTGACTGTGTCTGTCTGACTGACTGACTGTGTCTGTCTGACTGACTGACTGTCTGTGTCTGTCTGACTGACTGACTGTGTCTGACTGACTGTGTCTGTCTGACTGACTGACTGTCTGTCTGTCTGTCTGACTGACTGTCTGTCTGACTGACTGACTGTGTCTGTCTGACTGACTGTGTCTGTCTGACTGACTGACTGTGTCTGTCTGACTGACTGTGTCTGTCTGACTGACTGACTGTGTCTGTCTGACTGACTGACTGTGTCTGTCTGACTGACTGACTGTCTGTCTGACTGACTGACTGACTGTGTCTGTCAGACACACACAGTCAGTCAGTCAGACAGACACAGTCAGTCAGACAGACACAGTCAGTCAGTCAGACAGACACAGTCAGTCAGTCAGACAGACACACACAGTCAGTCAGTCAGTCAGTCTGACTGACTGACTGTGTCTGTCTGACTGACTGACTGTGTCTGTCTGACTGACTGTCTGTCTGACTGACTGACTGTCTGTCTGACTGACTGACTGTCTGTCTGACTGACTGACTGCCTGACTGTGTCTGACTGACTGACTGTGTCTGACTGACTGTGTCTGTCTGACTGACTGACTGTGTCTGTCTGTCTGACTGACTGTCTGTCTGTCTGACTGACTGTGTCTGTCTGACTGTGTCTGTCTGACTGACTGACTGTGTCTGTCTGTCTGACTGACTGTCTGTCTGTCTGACTGACTGACTGTGTCTGTCTGTCTGACTGACTGTGTCTGTCTGACTGACTGACTGACTGTGTCTGTCTGACTGACTGACTGACTGTGTCTGTCTGACTGACTCTGTCTGACTGACTGACTGGCTGACTGACTCTGTCTGACTGACTGACTGACTGACTGTGTCTGTCTGACTGACTGACTGACTGACTGACTGACTGTGTCTGTCTGACTGACTGACTGACTGTGTCTGTCTAACTGACTGACTGTTTCTGTCTGACTGACTGACTGACTGTGTCTGACTGACTGACTGACTGTGTCTGACTGACTGACTGTGTCTGACTGACTGACTGTGCCTGTCTGACTGACTGTGTCTGTCTGACTGACTGACTGTGTCTGTCTGACTGACTGACTGTCTGTCTGACTGACTGTGTCTGTCTGACTGACTGACTGTGTCTGACTGACTGACTGTGTCTGACTGACTGACTGTGTCTGACTGACTGACTGTATCTGACTGACTGACTGTGTCTGACTGACTGACTGTGCCTGTCTGTCTGACTGACTGTCTGACTGACTGACTGACTGTGTCTGTCTGTCTGACTGACTGTGTCTGTCTGACTGACTGACTGTGTCTGACTGACTGACTGACTGTGTCTGTCTGACTGACTGACTGTGTCTGTCTGACTGACTGACTGACTGTCAGTCAGACAGACACAGTCAGACAGACACAGTCAGACAGACGCAGTCAGTCAGTCAGACAGACACAGTCAGTCAGACAGACACAGTCAGTCAGTCAGTCAGACACAGTCAGTCAGTCAGACAGACACAGTCAGTCAGTCAGACAGACACAGTCAGTCAGTCAGACAGACACACACAGTCAGTCAGTCAGTCAGTCAGTCTGACTGACTGACTGACTGTGTCTGTCTGACTGACTGTGTCTGTCTGACTGACTGACTGTCTGTCTGACTGACTGACTGTCTGACTGTGTCTGACTGACTGTGTCTGACTGACTGACTGACTGTGTCTGTCTGACTGACTGACTCTGTCTGTCTGACTGACTGACTGTGTCTGTCTGACTGACTGACTGACTGTGTCTGTCTGACTGACTGACTGTGTCTGTCTGACTGACTGTCTGTCTGACTGACTGAGTCTGTCTGACTGACTGACTGACTGTCTGTCTGTCTGACTGACTGACTGACTGTCTGACTGACTGACTGTGTCTGTCTGACTGACTGTCTGTCTGACTGACTGAGTCTGTCTGACTGACTGAATCTGTCTGTCTGACTGACTGACTGTGTCTGACTGACTGACTGACTGTCTGTCTGACTGACTGACTGTGTCTGTCTGACTGACTGTGTCTGACTGACTGACTGACTGTGTCTGTCTGACTGACTGACTGTGTCTGTCTGACTGTGTCTGTCTGACTGTCTGACTGACTGACTGACTGTGTCTGTCTGTCTGACTGACTGACTGTGTCTGTCTGTCTGACTGACTGACTGACTGTGTCTGTCTGACTGACTGTCTGTGTCTGACTGACTGACTGTTTGTGTCTGTCTGACTGACTGTCTGTGTCTGTCTGACTGACTGACTGACTGACTGTGTCTGACTGACTGACTGTGTCTGACTGACTGTGTCTGTCTGACTGACTGTGTCTGTCTGACTGTCTGACTGACTGACTGTGTCTGTCTGACTGACTGTCTGACTGTGTCTGTCTGTCTGACTGTGTCTGTCTGTCTGACTGACTGACTGTGTCTGTCTGACTGACTGTGTCTGTCTGACTGACTGACTGACTGACTGTGTCTGTCTGACTGACTGACTGACTGTGTCTGACTGACTGTGTCTGACTGACTGTGTCTGACTGACTGACTGTCTCTGACTTTGTCTGACTGACTGACTGTCTGTCTGTCTGACTGTGTCTGACTGACTGTGTCTGACTGACTGACTGACTGTGTCTGTCTGTCTGACTGACTGTGTCTGTCTGACTGACTGACTGTGTCTGACTGACTGACTGACTGTGTCTGTCTGACTGACTGACTGTGTATGACTGACTGACTGTCTATGACTTTGTCTGACTGACTGACTGACTGACTGTCTGTCTGACTGTGTCTGACTGACTGACTGTGTCTGACTGACTTTCTGACTGACTGTCTGACTGACTGACTGTGTCTGTCTGACTGACTGACTGTGTCTGACTGACTGTGTCTGTCTGACTGACTGTGTCTGACTGACTGACTGTGTCTGTCTGACTGACTGACTGTGTCTGACTGACTGACTGTGTCTGACTGACTGACTGTCTGTCTGACTGACTGACTGTCTGACTGACTGTGTCTGTCTGACTGACTGTGTCTGTCTGACTGACTGTATCTGTCTGACTGACTGACTGTGTCTGTCTGACTGACTGACTGTGTCTGTCTGACTGACTGTGTCTGTCTGACTGACTGACTGTCTGTCTGACTGACTGACTGTATGTCTGTCTGACTGACTGACTGACTGTCTGTCTGACTGACTGACTGTGTCTGTCTGACTGACTGACTGTGTCTGACTGACTGTGTCTGTCTGACTGACTGACTGACTGACTGACTGTGTCTGACTGACTGACTGTGTCTGACTGACTGACAGTGTCTGACTCACTGACTGTGTCTGTCTGTCTGACTGACTGTCTGTCTGTCTGACTGACTGACTGTGTCTGTCTGACTGACTGACTGTGTCTGTCTGACTGACTGACTGTGTCTGTCTGACTGACTGTGTCTGACTGACTGACTGTGTCTGTCTGACTGACTGTGTCTGTCTGACTGACTGTGTCTGTCTGACTGACTGTGTCTGTCTGACTGACTGACTGTGTCTGTCTGACTGACTGACTGTCTGTCTGACTGACTGACTGACTGTGTCTGTCTGACTGACTGACTGACTGTGTGTGTCTGTCTGACTGACTGACTGTGTCTGTCTGACTGACTGACTGTGTCTGTCTGACTGACTGTCTGTGTCTGTCTGTCTGACTGACTGACTGTGTCTGTCTGACTGACTGACTGACTGTCTGTCTGTCTGACTGACTGACTGTGTCTGTCTGACTGACTGACTGACTGTCTGTCTGACTGACTGACTGTCTGTCTGACTGACTGACTGACTGTGTGTGTCTGTCTGACTGACTGTGTCTGTCTGACTGACTGACTGTGTCTGTCTGACTGACTGTCTGTCTGACTGACTGTCTGACTGACTGACTGTGTCTGTCTGACTGACTGTGTCTGTCTGACTGACTGACTGACTGTGTCTGTCTGACTGACTGACTGTGTCTGTCTGACTGACTGACTGTGTCTGTCTGACTGACTGACTGACTGTGTCTGTCTGACTGACTGACTGTGTCTGTCTGACTGACTGACTGTGTCTGTCTGACTGACTGACTGTGTCTGTCTGACTGACTGTGTCTGTCTGACTGACTGACTGACTGTGTCTGTCTGACTGACTGACTGACTGACTGTGTCTGTCTGACTGTCTGACTGACTGACTGACTGTGTCTGTCTTTCTGACTGACTGTGTCTGACTGACTGTGTCTGTCTGACTGACTGACAGTCAGTCAGTCAGACAGACAGTCAGTCAGACAGACAGACTGTGTCTGTCTGACTGACTGACTGTGTCTGTCTGACTGACTGTGTCTGTCTGACTGACTGTGTCTGTGTGACTGACTGACTGACTGACTGTGTCTGACTGACTGACTGTGTCTGACTGACTGACTGTCTGTCTGACTGACTGACTGTGTCTGTCTGACTGACTGACTGACTGTGTCTGTCTGACTGACTGACTGTGTCTGTCTGACTGACTGACTGACTGTCAGTCAGACAGACACAGTCAGACAGACGCAGTCAGTCAGTCAGACAGACACAGTCAGTCAGACAGACGCAGTCAGTCAGTCAGTCAGACACAGTCAGTCAGTCAGACAGACACAGTCAGTCAGTCAGACAGACACAGTCAGTCAGTCAGACAGACACACACAGTCAGTCAGTCAGTCAGTCTGACTGACTGACTGTGTCTGTCTGACTGACTGACTGTGTCTGTCTGACTGACTGACTGACTGTGTGACTGACTGACTGACTGTGTCTGTCTGACTGACTGACTGACTGTGTCTGACTGACTGACTGACTGACTGTGTCTGACTGACTGACTGACTGTGTCTGTCTGTCTGTCTGACTGACTGTGTCTGTCTGACTGACTGTGTCTGTCTGACTGACTGACTGTCTGTGTCTGTCTGTCTGTCTGACTGTCTGACTGACTGTGTCTGTCTGACTGACTGACTGACTGTGTCTGTCTGACTGACTGACTGACTGTCTGTGTCTGTCTGACTGACTGACTGTGTCTGACTGACTGTGTCTGTCTGACTGACTGTCTGTCTGTCTGACTGACTGACTGACTGTGTCTGTCTGACTGACTGTGTCTGTCTGACTGACTGACTGTGTCTGTCTGACTGACTGTGTCTGTCTGACTGACTGACTGTGTCTGTCTGACTGACTGACTGTCTGTCTGACTGACTGACTGACTGACTGTGTCTGTCAGACACACACAGTCAGTCAGTCAGACAGACACAGTCAGTCAGACAGACACAGTCAGTCAGTCAGACAGACACAGTCAGTCAGTCAGACAGACACACACAGTCAGTCAGTCAGTCAGTCTGACTGACTGACTGTGTCTGTCTGACTGACTGACTGTGTCTGTCTGACTGACTGTGTCTGTCTGACTGACTGTCTGTCTGACTGACTGTCTGACTGTGTCTGACTGACTGACTGTGTCTGACTGACTGACTGTGTCTGTCTGACTGACTGACTCTGTCTGTCTGACTGACTGACTGTGTCTGTCTGATTGACTGACTGACTGTGTCTGTCTGAATGACTGACTGTGTCTGTCTGACTGACTGTCTGTCTGACTGACTGAGTCTGTCTGACTGACTGACTGACTGTCTGTCTGTCTGACTGACTGACTGACTGTCTGACTGACTGTGTCTGTCTGACTGACTGTCTGTCTGACTGACTGACTGTGTCTGTCTGACTGACTGACTGTCTGTCTGTCTGACTGACTGTCTGTCTGTCTGACTGACTGACTGACTGTGTCTGTCTGACTGACTGTGTCTGTCTGACTGACTGTGTCTGTCTGACTGACTGTCTGTCTGACTGACTGACTGTGTCTGTCTGACTGACTGTGTCTGACTGACTGACTGACTGTGTTTGTCTGACTGACTGTGTCTGACTGACTGACTGACTGACTGTGTCTGTCTGACTGTGTCTGTCTGACTGTGTCTGTCTGACTGTCTGACTGACTGACTGTGTCTGTCTGTCTGACTGACTGTGTCTGTCTGACTGACTGACTGCGTCTGTCTGACTGACTGTCTGTCTGACTGACTGACTGACTGACTGTGTCTGACTGACTGTGTCTGACTGACTGACTGACTGTCTGTCTGACTGACTGACTGACTGTGTCTGTCTGACTGACTGACTGACTGACTGTGTCTGACTGACTGACTGACTGTGTCTGACTGACTGACTGACTGTGTCTGACTGACTGACTGTGTCTGACTGACTGACTGTGTCTGTCTGACTGACTGACTGTGTCTGTCTGACTGACTGTGTCTGTCTGACTGACTGACTGTCTGTCTGACTGACTGTGTCTGTCTGACTGACTGACTGTGTCTGTCTGACTGACTGACTGACTGTGTCTGACTGACTGACTGTGTCTGACTGACTGACTGTGTCTGACTGACTGACTGTGTCTGTCTGTCTGACTGACTGTCTGACTGACTGACTGACTGTGTCTGTCTGTCTGACTGACTGTGTCTGACTGACTGACAGTCAGACAGACAGTCAGTCAGTCAGACACAGTCAGACAGACAGTCAGTCAGTCAGACAAAGTCAGAGACAGTGTCTGACTGTGTCTGACTGACTGACTGACTGTGTCTGTCTGACTGACTGACTGTCTGTCTGACTGTGTCTGTCTGACTGACTGACTGTGTCTGACTGACTGACTGTGTCTGACTGACTGACTGTATCTGACTGACTGACTGTGTCTGACTGACTGACTGTGCCTGTCTGTCTGACTGACTGTGTCTGACTGACTGACTGTCTCTGACTTTGTCTGACTGTCTGTCTGACTGTGTCTGACTGTGTCTGACTGACTGACTGTGTCTGACTGACTGACTGACTGTGTCTGTCTGTCTGACTGACTGACTGTGTCTGTCTGACTGACTGACTGTGTCTGTCTGTCTGACTGACTGTCTGTCTGTCTGACTGACTGACTGACTGTGTCTGTCTGTCTGACTGACTGTGTCTGTCTGACTGACTGACTGACTGTGTCTGTCTGACTGACTGACTGTGTCTGTCTGACTGACTCTGTCTGACTGACTGACTGACTCTGTCTGAGTGACTGACTGACTGACTGTGTCTGTCTGACTGACTGACTGACTGTGTCTGTCTGACTGACTGACTGACTGTGTCTGTCTAACTGACTGACTGTTTCTGTCTGACTGACTGACTGACTGTGTCTGACTGACTGACTGTGTCTGACTGACTGACTGTGCCTGTCTGACTGACTGTGTCTGTCTGACTGACTGACTGTGTCTGTCTGACTGACTGACTGTCTGTCTGACTGACTGTGTCTGTCTGACTGACTGTGTCTGACTGACTGACTGACTGTGTCTGACTGACTGACTGTATCTGACTGACTGACTGTGTCTGACTGACTGACTGTGCCTGTCTGTCTGACTGACTGTCTGTCTGTCTGACTGACTGTCTGTCTGTCTGACTGACTGACTGTGTCTGTCTGACTGACTGACTGACTGTGTCTGACTGACTGACTGTGTCTGTCTGTCTGACTGACTGTGTCTGTCTGACTGACTGACTGTGTCTGACTGTCTGACTGACTGTGTCTGACTGACTGACTGTCTCTGACTTTGTCTGACTGTCTGTCTGACTGTGTCTGACTGTGTCTGACTGACTGACTGACTGTGTCTGACTGACTGACTGTGTCTGTCTGTCTGACTGACTGTGTCTGTCTGACTGACTGACTGTGTCTGTCTGTCTGACTGACTGTCTGTCTGTCTGACTGACTGACTGTGTCTGTCTGACTGACTGACTGTGTCTGTCTGACTGACTGACTGACTGACTGTGTCTGTCTGACTGACTGACTGTGTCTGTCTGACTGACTCTGTCTGACTGACTGACTGGCTGACTGACTCTGTCTGACTGACTGACTGACTGACTGTGTCTGTCTGACTGACTGACTGACTGTGTCTGTCTGACTGACTGACTGACTGTGTCTGTCTAACTGACTGACTGTTTCTGTCTGACTGACTGACTGACTGTGTCTGACTGACTGACTGACTGTGTCTGACTGACTGACTGTGTCTGACTGACTGACTGTGCCTGTCTGACTGACTGTGTCTGTCTGACTGACTGACTGTGTCTGTCTGACTGACTGACTGTCTGTCTGACTGACTGTGTCTGTCTGACTGACTGACTGTGTCTGACTGACTGTGTCTGACTGACTGACTGTATCTGACTGACTTACTGTGTCTGACTGACTGTGCCTGTCTGTCTGACTGACTGTCTGTCTGTCTGACTGACTGTCTGTCTGACTGACTGACTGTGTCTGTCTGACTGACTGACTGACTGTGTCTGACTGACTGACTGTGTCTGTCTGACTGACTGTGTCTGTCTGATTGACTGACTGTGTCTGACTGACTGTCTCTGACTTTGTCTGACTGTCTGTCTGACTGTGTCTGACTGACTGTGTCTGACTGACTGACTGTGTCTGTCTGTCTGACTGACTGTGTCTGACTGACTGACTGACTGTGTCTGTCTGACTGACTGTGTCTGTCTGACTGACTGACTGACTGTGTCTGTCTGACTGACTGACTGACTGTGTCTGTCTGACTGACTGTCTGTCTGACTGACTGACTGTGTCTGTCTGACTGACTGACTGACTGTGTCTGTCTGACTGACTGTGTCTGTCTGACTGACTGACTGTCTGTGTCTGTCTGTCAGACACAGTCAGTCAGACACAGTCAGTCAGACAGACAGACACAGACAGTCAGTCAGTCAGACAGACACAGTCAGTCAGTCAGTCAGACAGACACAGTCAGTCAGACACAGTCAGTCAGTCTGACTGACTGACTGTGTCTGTCTGACTGACTGACTGTCTGTGTCTGTCTGACTGACTGACTGTGTCTGACTGACTGTGTCTGTCTGACTGACTGACAGTCAGTCAGACAGACAGACAGACAGACTGTGTCTGTCTGACTGACTGACTGACTGTGTCTGTCTGACTGACTGTGTCTGTCTGACTGACTGACTGTGTCTGTCTGACTGACTGACTGTGTCTGTCTGACTGACTGACTGTCTGTCTGACTGACTGACTGACTGTGTCTGTCTGACTGACTGACTGACTGTGTGTGTCTGTCTGACTGACTGACTGTGTCTGTCTGACTGACTGACTGTGTCTGTCTGACTGACTGTGTCTGTCTGACTGACTGACTGTCTGTCTGACTGACTGACTGTCTGACTGACTGACTGACTGTGTCTGTCTGACTGACTGACTGTGTCTGTCTGACTGACTGACTGACTGTGTCTGTCTGACTGACTGACTGTGTCTGTCTGACTGACTGACTGACTGTCTGTCTGTCTGACTGACTGACTGTGTCTGTCTGACTGACTGACTGTCTGTCTGACTGACTGACTGTCTGTCTGACTGACTGACTGACTGTGTGTGTCTGTCTGACTGACTGACTGTGTCTGTCTGACTGACTGACTGTGTCTGTCTGACTGACTGTGTCTGTCTGACTGACTGACTGTCTGTCTGACTGACTGACTGTCTGACTGACTGACTGACTGTGTCTGTCTGACTGACTGACTGTGTCTGTCTGACTGACTGACTGTGTCTGTCTGACTGACTGACTGACTGTGTCTGTCTGACTGACTGTGTCTGTCTGACTGACTGACTGTGTCTGTCTGACTGACTGACTGTGTCTGTCTGACTGACTGTGTCTGTCTGACTGACTGACTGACTGTGTCTGTCTGACTGACTGACTGTGTCTGTCTGACTGACTGACTGTGTCTGTCTGACTGACTGTGTCTGTCTGACTGACTGACTGACTGACTGTGTCTGTCTGACTGACTGACTGACTGACTGTGTCTGTCTGACTGTCTGACTGACTGACTGACTGTGTCTGTCTTTCTGACTGACTGTGTCTGACTGACTGTGTCTGTCTGACTGACTGACAGTCAGTCAGTCAGACAGACAGTCAGTCAGACAGACAGACTGTGTCTGTCTGACTGACTGACTGTGTCTGTCTGACTGACTGTGTCTGTGTGACTGACTGACTGTGTCTGACTGACTGACTGTGTCTGACTGACTGACTGTCTGTCTGTCTGACTGACTGACTGTGTCTGTCTGACTGACTGACTGTGTCTGTCTGACTGACTGACTGTGTCTGTCTGACTGACTGACTGACTGTCAGACAGACACAGTCAGACAGACGCAGTCAGTCAGTCAGACAGACACAGTCAGTCAGTCAGTCAGACACAGTCAGTCAGTCAGACAGACACAGTCAGTCAGTCAGACAGACACAGTCAGTCAGTCAGACAGACACACACAGTCAGTCAGTCAGTCAGTCAGTCTGACTGACTGACTGACTGTGTCTGTCTGACTGACTGTGTCTGTCTGACTGACTGACTGTCTGTCTGACTGACTGACTGTCTGACTGTGTCTGACTGACTGACTGTGTCTGACTGACTGACTGACTGACTGTGTCTGTCTGACTGACTGACTCTGTCTGTCTGACTGACTGACTGTGTCTGTCTGACTGACTGACTGACTGTGTCTGTCTGACTGACTGACTGTGTCTGTCTGACTGACTGTCTGCCTGACTGACTGAGTCTGTCTGACTGACTGACTGTCTGTCTGTCTGACTGACTGACTGACTGACTGTCTGACTGACTGACTGTGTCTGTCTGACTGACTGTCTGTCTGACTGACTGAGTCTGTCTGACTGACTGAATCTGTCTGTCTGACTGACTGACTGTGTCTGACTGACTGACTGACTGTCTGTCTGACTGACTGACTGTGTTTGTCTGACTGACTGTGTCTGACTGACTGACTGACTGTGTCTGTCTGACTGACTGACTGTGTCTGTCTGACTGTGTCTGTCTGACTGTCTGACTGACTGACTGTGTCTGTCTGTCTGACTGACTGACTGTGTCTGTCTGACTGACTGACTGACTGTGTCTGTCTGACTGACTGTCTGTGTCTGACTGACTGACTGTTTGTGTCTGTCTGACTGACTGTCTGTGTCTGTCTGACTGACTGACTGACTGACTGTGTCTGACTGACTGACTGTGTCTGACTGACTGTGTCTGTCTGACTGACTGTGTCTGTCTGACTGTCTGACTGACTGACTGTGTCTGTCTGACTGACTGTGTCTGTCTGTCTGACTGTGTCTGTCTGTCTGACTGACTGACTGTGTCTGTCTGACTGACTGTGTCTGTCTGACTGACTGTGTCTGTCTGACTGACTGACTGACTGTGTCTGACTGACTGTCTCTGACTTTGTCTGACTGACTGACTGACTGTCTGTCTGACTGTGTCTGACTGACTGACTGTGTCTGACTGACTGACTGTGTCTGTCTGTCTGACTGACTGTGTCTGTCTGACTGACTGACTGTGTCTGACTGACTGACTGACTGTGTCTGTCTGACTGACTGACTGTGTCTGACTGACTGACTGTCTCTGACTTTGTCTGACTGACTGACTGACTGTCTGTCTGACTGTGTCTGACTGACTGACTGTGTCTGACTGACTTTCTGACTGACTGACTGTGTCTGTCTGACTGACTGACTGTGTCTGACTGACTGTGTCTGTCTGACTGACTGTGTCTGACTGACTGACTGTGTCTGTCTGACTGACTGACTGTGTCTGACTGACTGACTGTCTGTCTGACTGACTGACTGTCTGACTGACTGTGTCTGTCTGACTGACTGTGTGTCTGACTGACTGTATCTGTCTGACTGGCTGACTGTGTCTGTCTGACTGACTGACTGTGTCTGTCTGACTGACTGTGTCTGTCTGACTGACTGACTGTCTGTCTGACTGACTGTGTCTGACTGACTGACTGTATGTCTGTCTGACTGACTGACTGTCTGTCTGACTGACTGACTGTGTCTGTCTGACTGACTGACTGTGTCTGACTGACTGTGTCTGTCTGACTGACTGACTGACTGACTGTGTCTGACTGACTGACTGTGTCTGACTGACTGACAGTGTCTGACTCACTGACTGTGTCTGTCTGTCTGACTGACTGTGTCTGTCTGACTGACTGACTGTGTCTGTCTGACTGACTGTGTCTGACTGACTGACTGTGTCTGTCTGACTGACTGTGTCTGTCTGACTGACTGTGTCTGTCTGACTGACTGTGTCTGTCTGACTGACTGACTGTGTCTGTCTGACTGACTGACTGTCTGTCTGACTGACTGACTGACTGTGTCTGTCTGACTGACTGACTGACTGTGTGTGTCTGTCTGACTGACTGACTGTGTCTGTCTGACTGACTGACTGTGTCTGTCTGACTGACTGACTGTCTGTCTGACTGACTGACTGTCTGTCTGACTGACTGACTGTGTCTGTCTGACTGACTGTCTGTCTGACTGACTGACTGTGTCTGTCTGACTGACTGTGTCTGTCTGACTGACTGTGTCTGTCTGACTGACTGACTGACTGTGTCTGTCTGACTGACTGTGTCTATCTGACTGACTGACTGTGTCTGTCTGACTGACTGACTGACTGTGTCTGACTGACTGTGTCTGACTGACTGACTGTCTGTCTGTCTGACTGACTGACTGTGTCTGTCTGTCTGACTGACTGACTGTGTCTGTCTGACTGACTGACTGTGTCTGTCTGACTGACTGACTCTGTCTGACTGACTGACTGTGTCTGTCTGACTGACTGACTGACTGTGTCTGTCTGACTGACTGACTGTGTCTGTCTGACTGACTGACTGACTGTGTCTGTCTGACTGACTGACTGTGTCTGTCTGACTGATTGACTGTGTCTGTCTGACTGACTGACTGTGTCTGTCTGACTGACTGACTGTGTCTGTCTGACTGACTGACTGATTGTGTCTGACTGACTGACTGTGTCTGACTGACTGACTGTGTCTGACTGACTGACTGTGTCTGTCTGTCTGACTGTCTGTCTGTCTGACTGTCTGCCTGTCTGACTGATTGACTGACTGTGTCTGTCTGACTGACTGTGTCTGTCTGACTGACTGACTGTCTGTGTCTGTCTGTCTGACTGACTGTCTGACTGACTGTGTCTTTCTGACTGACTGACTGAATGTGTCTGTCTGACTGTCTGTGTCTGTCTGACTGACTGAATGTGTCTGACTGACTGTGTCTGTCTGACTGACTGACTGTCTGTCTGTCTGTCTGACTGACTGTCTGTCTGATTGACTGACTGACTGTGTCTGTCTGACTGACTGTGTCTGACTGACTGACTGACTGTGTCTGTCAGACACACACAGTCAGTCAGTCAGTCAGACAGACACAGTCAGTCAGTCAGACAGACACAGTCAGTCAGTCAGTCAGTCAGACAGACACACACAGTCAGTCAGTCAGTCAGTCTGACTGACTGACTGACTGTGTCTGTCTGACTGACTGTGTCTGTCTGACTGACTGACTGTCTGTCTGACTGACTGACTGTCTGACTGTGTCTGACTGACTGACTGTGTCTGACTGACTGACTGACTGACTGTGTCTGTCTGACTGACTGACTCTGTCTGTCTGACTGACTGACTGTGTCTGTCTGACTGTCTGACTGACTGACTGTGTCTGTCTGACTGACTGTGTCTGTCTGACTGACTGACTGTGTCTGTCTGACTGACTGACTGTGTCTGTCTGACTGACTGTGTCTGTCTGACTGACTGACTGACTGTGTCTGTCTGACTGAGTCTGTCTGTCTGACTGACTGACTGTGTCTGACTGACTGACTGACTGTCTGTCTGTCTGACTGACTGACTGTGTCTGTCTGACTGACTGTGTCTGACTGACTGACTGTGTCTGTCTGACTGACTGTGTCTGACTGACTGACTGTCTGTCTGACTGACTGACTGACTGTGTCTGTCTGAATGACTGACTGACTGTGTGTGTCTGTCTGACTGACTGTGTCTGTCTGACTGACTGACTGTGTCTGTCTGACTGACTGTGTCTGTCTGACTGACTGACTGTCTGTCTGACTGACTGACTGACTGTGTCTGTCTGACTGACTGTGTCTGTCTGACTGACTGACTGTGTCTGTCTGACTGACTGACTGTGTCTGTCTGACTGACTGACTGTGTCTGTCTGACTGACTGACTGACTGTCTGTCTGTCTGACTGACTGACTGTGTCTGTCTGACTGACTGTCTGTCTGACTGACTGACTGTCTGTCTGACTGACTGACTGACTGTGTGTGTCTGTCTGACTGACTGACTGTGTCTGTCTGACTGTGTCTGTCTGACTGTCTGACTGACTGAAAGTGTCTGTCTGTCTGACTGACTGACTGTGTCTGTCTGTCTGACTGACTGACTGTGTCTGTCTGACTGACTGTCTGTGTCTGACTGACTGACTGTTTGTGTCTGTCTGACTGACTGTCTGTGTCTGTCTGACTGACTGACTGACTGTGTCTGACTGACTGACTGTGTCTGACTGACTGTGTCTGTCTGACTGACTGTGTCTGTCTGACTGTCTGACTGACTGACTGTGTCTGTCTGACTGACTGTCTGACTGTGTCTGTCTGTCTGACTGTGTCTGTCTGTCTGACTGACTGTGTCTGTCTGACTGACTGTGTCTGTCTGACTGACTGTGTCTGTCTGACTGACTGACTGACTGTGTCTGACTGACTGTGTCTGACTGACTGTGTCTGACTGACTGTCTCTGACTTTGTCTGACTGACTGACTGACTGTCTGTCTGACTGTGTCTGACTGACTGACTGTGTCTGACTGACTGACTGACTGTGTCTGTCTGTCTGACTGACTGTGTCTGTCTGACTGACTGACTGTGTCTGACTGACTGACTGACTGTGTCTGTCTGACTGACTGACTGACTGTGTCTGTCTGTCTGACTGACTGACTTGTCTGTCTGACTGACTGACTGACTGTGTCTGACTGACTGTGTCTGTCTGTCTGACTGTCTGTCTGTCTGTCTGACTGACTGTGTCTGTCTGACTGACTGACTGTGTCTGTCTGACTGACTGTGTCTGACTGACTGACTGTGTCTGTCTGACTGACTGTGTCTGTCTGTCTGTCTGACTGACTGACTGTGTCTGTCTGACTGACTGACTGTGTCTGTCTGTCTGTCTGACTGACTGTCTGTATGTCTGTCTGACTGACTGTGTCTGTCTGACTGACTGACTGTGTCTGTCTGACTGACTGACTGACTGTGTCTGTCTGACTGACTGAGTCTGTCTGACTGACTGACTGTGTCTGTCTGACTGACTGACTGTGTCTGTCTGACTGACTGACTGTGTCTGTCTGACTGTCTGACTGACTGACTGACTGTGTCTGTCTGACTGACTGACTGTGTCTGTCTGTCTGACTGACGTCTGACTGTGTCTGTCTGACTGACTGTGTCTGTCTGTCTGACTGACTGTGTCTGTCTGACTGACTGTGTCTGTCTGACTGACTGACTGTGTCTGTCTGACTGACTGTGTCTGACTGACTGTGTCTGTCTGACTGACTGTGTCTGTCTGACTGACTGTGTCTGACTGACTGACTGTCTCTGACTTTGTCTGACTGACTGACTGACTGTGTCTGACTGACTGACTGTGTCTGACTGACTGACTGTGTCTGACTGACTGTGTCTGTCTGACTGTCTGACTGACTGTCTGACTGACTGACTGTGTCTGTCTGACTGACTGACTGTGTTTGACTGACTGACTGTGTCTGACTGACTGTGTCTGTCTGACTGTCTGACTGACTGTGTCTGTCTGACTGACTGACTGTGTCTGACTGACTGACTGACTGCCTGTCTGACTGACTGTGTCTGTCTGACTGACTGTGTCTGTCTGACTGACTGGCTGTGTCTGTCTGTCTGACTGACTGACTGACTGTGTCTGTCTGACTGACTGACTGTGTCTGTCTGTCTGACTGACTGACTGACTGTGTCTGTCTGTCTGACTGACTGTGTCTGACTGACTGACTGTCTGTCTGACTGACTGTGTCTGACTGACTGACTGTCTGTCTGTCTGACTGACTGTGTCTGTCTGACTGACTGACTGACTGTGTCTGACTGACTGACTGTGTATGACTGACTGACTGACTGTGTCTGACTGACTGACTGTGTCTGACTGACTGACTGTGTCTGTCTGTCTGACTGACTGACTGACTGTCTGACTGACTGACTGTGTCTGTCTGACTGACTGACTGTGTCTGTCTGACTGACTGACTGTGTCTGTCTGACTGACTGACTGTATCTGTCTGACTGACTGGCTGTGTCTGTCTGACTGACTGACTGACTGTGTCTGTCTGTCTGACTGACTGTCTGTCTGTCTGACTGACTGTGTCTGACTGACTGATTGTGTCTGTCTGACTGACTGTGTCTGACTGACTGACTGACTGTGTCTGTCTGTCTGACTGACTGTGTCTGTCTGACTGACTGACTGACTGTGTATGTCTGTCTGACTGTGTCTGACTGACTGACTGTCTCTGACTTTGTCTGACTGACTGACTGTCTGTCTGACTGTGTCTGACTGTGTCTGACTGACTGTGTCTGACTGACTGTGTCTGACTGACTGACTGACTGTGTCTGACTGACTGACTGTGTCTGACTGACTGACTGTGCCTGTCTGACTGACTGTGTCTGTCTGACTGACTGACTGTGTCTGTCTGACTGACTGACTGTCTGTCTGACTGACTGTGTCTGTCTGACTGACTGACTGTGTCTGACTGACTGACTGTGTCTGACTGACTGACTGTGTCTGACTGACTGACTGTATCTGACTGACTGACTGTGTCTGACTGACTGACTGTGCCTGTCTGTCTGACTGACTGTCTGACTGACTGACTGACTGTGTCTGTCTGTCTGACTGACTGTGTCTGTCTGACTGACTGACTGTGTCTGACTGACTGACTGACTGTGTCTGTCTGACTGACTGACTGTGTCTGTCTGACTGACTGACTGACTGTCAGTCAGACAGACACAGTCAGACAGACACAGTCAGACAGACGCAGTCAGTCAGTCAGACAGACACAGTCAGTCAGACAGACACAGTCAGTCAGTCAGTCAGACACAGTCAGTCAGTCAGACAGACACAGTCAGTCAGTCAGACAGACACAGTCAGTCAGTCAGACAGACACACACAGTCAGTCAGTCAGTCAGTCAGTCTGACTGACTGACTGACTGTGTCTGTCTGACTGACTGTGTCTGTCTGACTGACTGACTGTCTGTCTGACTGACTGACTGTCTGACTGTGTCTGACTGACTGTGTCTGACTGACTGACTGACTGTGTCTGTCTGACTGACTGACTCTGTCTGTCTGACTGACTGACTGTGTCTGTCTGACTGACTGACTGACTGTGTCTGTCTGACTGACTGACTGTGTCTGTCTGACTGTCTGTCTGACTGACTGAGTCTGTCTGACTGACTGACTGACTGTCTGTCTGTCTGACTGACTGACTGACTGTCTGACTGACTGACTGTGTCTGTCTGACTGACTGTCTGTCTGACTGACTGAGTCTGTCTGACTGACTGAATCTGTCTGTCTGACTGACTGACTGTGTCTGACTGACTGACTGTCTGTCTGACTGACTGACTGTGTCTGTCTGACTGACTGTGTCTGACTGACTGACTGACTGTGTCTGTCTGACTGACTGACTGTGTCTGTCTGACTGTGTCTGTCTGACTGTCTGACTGACTGACTGACTGTGTCTGTCTGTCTGACTGACTGACTGTGTCTGTCTGTCTGACTGACTGACTGACTGACTGTGTCTGTCTGACTGACTGTCTGTGTCTGACTGACTGACTGTTTGTGTCTGTCTGACTGACTGTCTGTGTCTGTCTGACTGACTGACTGACTGACTGTGTCTGACTGACTGACTGTGTCTGACTGACTGTGTCTGTCTGACTGACTGTGTCTGTCTGACTGTCTGACTGACTGACTGTGTCTGTCTGACTGACTGTCTGACTGTGTCTGTCTGTCTGACTGTGTCTGTCTGTCTGACTGACTGACTGTGTCTGTCTGACTGACTGTGTCTGTCTGACTGACTGACTGACTGACTGTGTCTGTCTGACTGACTGACTGACTGTGTCTGACTGACTGTGTCTGACTGACTGTGTCTGACTGACTGACTGTCTCTGACTTTGTCTGACTGACTGACTGTCTGTCTGTCTGACTGTGTCTGACTGACTGTGTCTGACTGACTGACTGACTGTGTCTGTCTGTCTGACTGACTGTGTCTGTCTGACTGACTGACTGTGTCTGACTGACTGACTGACTGTGTCTGTCTGACTGACTGACTGTGTATGACTGACTGACTGTCTATGACTTTGTCTGACTGACTGACTGACTGACTGTCTGTCTGACTGTGTCTGACTGACTGACTGTGTCTGACTGACTTTCTGACTGACTGTCTGACTGACTGACTGTGTCTGTCTGACTGACTGACTGTGTCTGACTGACTGTGTCTGTCTGACTGACTGTGTCTGACTGACTGACTGTGTCTGTCTGACTGACTGACTGTGTCTGACTGACTGACTGTGTCTGACTGACTGACTGTCTGTCTGACTGACTGACTGTCTGACTGACTGTGTCTGTCTGACTGACTGTGTCTGTCTGACTGACTGTATCTGTCTGACTGACTGACTGTGTCTGTCTGACTGACTGACTGTGTCTGTCTGACTGACTGTGTCTGTCTGACTGACTGACTGTCTGTCTGACTGACTGTGTCTGACTGACTGACTGTATGTCTGTCTGACTGACTGACTGTCTGTCTGACTGACTGACTGTGTCTGTCTGACTGACTGACTGTGTCTGACTGACTGTGTCTGTCTGACTGACTGACTGACTGACTGACTGTGTCTGACTGACTGACTGTGTCTGACTGACTGACAGTGTCTGACTCACTGACTGTGTCTGTCTGTCTGACTGACTGTCTGTCTGTCTGACTGACTGACTGTGTCTGTCTGACTGACTGACTGTGTCTGTCTGACTGACTGACTGTGTCTGTCTGACTGACTGTGTCTGACTGACTGACTGTGTCTGTCTGACTGACTGTGTCTGTCTGACTGACTGTGTCTGTCTGACTGACTGTGTCTGTCTGACTGACTGACTGTGTCTGTCTGACTGACTGACTGTCTGTCTGACTGACTGACTGACTGTGTCTGTCTGACTGACTGACTGACTGTGTGTGTCTGTCTGACTGACTGACTGTGTCTGTCTGACTGACTGACTGTGTCTGTCTGACTGACTGTCTGTGTCTGTCTGTCTGACTGACTGACTGTGTCTGTCTGACTGACTGACTGACTGTCTGTCTGTCTGACTGACTGACTGTGTCTGTCTGACTGACTGACTGACTGTCTGTCTGACTGACTGACTGTCTGTCTGACTGACTGACTGACTGTGTGTGTCTGTCTGACTGACTGTGTCTGTCTGACTGACTGACTGTGTCTGTCTGACTGACTGTCTGTCTGACTGACTGTCTGACTGACTGACTGTGTCTGTCTGACTGACTGTGTCTGTCTGACTGACTGACTGTGTCTGTCTGACTGACTGACTGTGTCTGTCTGACTGACTGACTGTGTCTGTCTGACTGACTGTGTCTGTCTGACTGACTGACTGACTGTGTCTGTCTGACTGACTGACTGTGTCTGTCTGACTGACTGACTGTGTCTGTCTGACTGACTGTGTCTGTCTGACTGACTGACTGACTGTGTCTGTCTGACTGACTGACTGACTGACTGTGTCTGTCTGACTGTCTGACTGACTGACTGACTGTGTCTGTCTTTCTGACTGACTGTGTCTGACTGACTGTGTCTGTCTGACTGACTGACAGTCAGTCAGTCAGACAGACAGTCAGTCAGACAGACAGACTGTGTCTGTCTGACTGACTGACTGTGTCTGTCTGACTGACTGTGTCTGTGTGACTGACTGACTGACTGACTGTGTCTGACTGACTGACTGTGTCTGACTGACTGACTGTCTGTCTGACTGACTGACTGTGTCTGTCTGACTGACTGACTGACTGTGTCTGTCTGACTGACTGACTGTGTCTGTCTGACTGACTGACTGTCAGTCAGACAGACACAGTCAGACAGACGCAGTCAGTCAGTCAGACAGACACAGTCAGTCAGACAGACGCAGTCAGTCAGTCAGTCAGACACAGTCAGTCAGTCAGACAGACACAGTCAGTCAGTCAGACAGACACAGTCAGTCAGTCAGACAGACACACACAGTCAGTCAGTCAGTCAGTCTGACTGACTGACTGTGTCTGTCTGACTGACTGACTGTGTCTGTCTGACTGACTGACTGTCTGTGTCTGTCTGTCTGACTGACTGTCTGACTGACTGTGTCTGTCTGACTGACTGACTGACTGTGTCTGTCTGACTGACTGACTGACTGTCTGTGTCTGTCTGACTGACTGACTGTGTCTGACTGACTGTGTCTGTCTGACTGACTGTCTGTCTGTCTGACTGACTGTCTGTCTGACTGACTGACTGTGTCTGTCTGACTGACTGTGTCTGTCTGACTGACTGACTGTGTCTGTCTGACTGACTGTGTCTGTCTGACTGACTGACTGTGTCTGTCTGACTGACTGACTGTCTGTCTGACTGACTGACTGACTGACTGTGTCTGTCAGACACACACAGTCAGTCAGTCAGACAGACACAGTCAGTCAGACAGACACAGTCAGTCAGTCAGACAGACACAGTCAGTCAGTCAGTCAGACACACACAGTCAGTCAGTCAGTCAGTCTGACTGACTGACTGTGTCTGTCTGACTGACTGACTGTGTCTGTCTGACTGACTGTGTCTGTCTGACTGACTGTCTGTCTGACTGACTGTCTGACTGTGTCTGACTGACTGACTGTGTCTGACTGACTGACTGTGTCTGTCTGACTGACTGACTCTGTCTGTCTGACTGACTGACTGTGTCTGTCTGATTGACTGACTGACTGTGTCTGTCTGAATGACTGACTGTGTCTGTCTGACTGACTGTCTGTCTGACTGACTGAGTCTGTCTGACTGACTGACTGACTGTCTGTCTGTCTGACTGACTGACTGACTGTCTGACTGACTGTGTCTGTCTGACTGACTGTCTGTCTGACTGACTGACTGTGTCTGTCTGACTGACTGACTGTCTGTCTGTCTGACTGACTGACTGTGTCTGTCTGACTGACTGTGTCTGTCTGACTGACTGTCTGTCTGACTGACTGACTGTGTCTGTCTGACTGACTGTGTCTGACTGACTGACTGACTGTGTTTGTCTGACTGACTGTGTCTGACTGACTGACTGACTGACTGTGTCTGTCTGACTGTGTCTGTCTGACTGTGTCTGTCTGACTGTCTGACTGACTGACTGTGTCTGTCTGTCTGACTGACTGTGTCTGTCTGACTGACTGACTGCGTCTGTCTGACTGACTGTCTGTCTGACTGACTGACTGACTGACTGTGTCTGACTGACTGTGTCTGACTGACTGACTGACTGTCTGTCTGACTGACTGACTGTGTCTGTCTGACTGACTGACTGACTGACTGTGTCTGACTGACTGACTGACTGTGTCTGACTGACTGACTGACTGTGTCTGACTGACTGACTGTGTCTGACTGACTGACTGTGTCTGTCTGACTGACTGACTGTGTCTGTCTGACTGACTGTGTCTGTCTGACTGACTGTCTGTCTGACTGACTGTGTCTGTCTGACTGACTGACTGTGTCTGTCTGACTGACTGACTGACTGTGTCTGACTGACTGACTGTGTCTGACTGACTGACTGTGTCTGACTGACTGACTGTGTCTGTCTGTCTGACTGACTGTCTGACTGACTGACTGACTGTGTCTGTCTGTCTGACTGACTGTGTCTGACTGACTGACAGTCAGACAGACAGTCAGTCAGTCAGACACAGTCAGACAGACAGTCAGTCAGTCAGACAAAGTCAGAGACAGTGTCTGACTGTGTCTGACTGACTGACTGACTGTGTCTGTCTGACTGACTGACTGTCTGTCTGACTGTGTCTGTCTGACTGACTGACTGTGTCTGACTGACTGACTGTGTCTGACTGACTGACTGTATCTGACTGACTGACTGTGTCTGACTGACTGACTGTGCCTGTCTGTCTGACTGACTGTGTCTGACTGACTGACTGTCTCTGACTTTGTCTGACTGTCTGTCTGACTGTGTCTGACTGTGTCTGACTGACTGACTGACTGTGTCTGACTGACTGACTGTGTCTGTCTGTCTGACTGACTGACTGTGTCTGTCTGACTGACTGACTGTGTCTGTCTGTCTGACTGACTGTCTGTCTGTCTGACTGACTGACTGACTGACTGTGTCTGTCTGTCTGACTGACTGTGTCTGTCTGACTGACTGACTGACTGTGTCTGTCTGACTGACTGACTGACTGTGTCTGTCTGACTGACTCTGTCTGACTGACTGACTGACTCTGTCTGAGTGACTGACTGACTGTGTCTGTCTGACTGACTGACTGACTGTGTCTGTCTGACTGACTGACTGACTGTGTCTGTCTAACTGACTGACTGTTTCTGTCTGACTGACTGACTGACTGTGTCTGACTGACTGACTGACTGTGTCTGACTGACTGACTGTGCCTGTCTGACTGACTGTGTCTGTCTGACTGACTGACTATGTCTGTCTGACTGACTGACTGTCTGTCTGACTGACTGTGTCTGTCTGACTGACTGTGTCTGACTGACTGACTGACTGTGTCTGACTGACTGACTGTATCTGACTGACTGACTGTGTCTGACTGACTGACTGTGCCTGTCTGTCTGACTGACTGTCTGTCTGTCTGACTGACTGTCTGTCTGTCTGACTGACTGACTGTGTCTGTCTGACTGACTGACTGACTGTGTCTGACTGACTGACTGTGTCTGTCTGTCTGACTGACTGTGTCTGTCTGACTGACTGACTGTGTCTGACTGTCTGACTGACTGTGTCTGACTGACTGACTGTCTCTGACTTTGTCTGACTGTCTGTCTGACTGTGTCTGACTGTGTCTGACTGACTGACTGACTGTGTCTGACTGACTGACTGTGTCTGTCTGTCTGACTGACTGTGTCTGTCTGACTGACTGACTGTGTCTGTCTGTCTGACTGACTGTCTGTCTGTCTGACTGACTGACTGTGTCTGTCTGACTGACTGACTGTGTCTGTCTGACTGACTGACTGACTGACTGTGTCTGTCTGACTGACTGACTGTGTCTGTCTGACTGACTCTGTCTGACTGACTGACTGGCTGACTGACTCTGTCTGACTGACTGACTGACTGACTGTGTCTGTCTGACTGACTGACTGACTGTGTCT
The DNA here is from genome assembly GCA_029206835.1 of Rana muscosa. NCBI lineage: Eukaryota > Metazoa > Chordata > Amphibia > Anura > Ranidae > Rana > Rana muscosa. Next base: position 370,717,376 of record CM055117.1, read on the forward strand.
GTCTGACTGACTGACTGACTGTGTCTGTCTAACTGACTGACTGTTTCTGTCTGACTGACTGACTGACTGTGTCTGACTGACTGACTGACTGTGTCTGACTGACTGACTGTGTCTGACTGACTGACTGTGCCTGTCTGACTGACTGTGTCTGTCTGACTGACTGACTGTGTCTGTCTGACTGACTGACTGTCTGTCTGACTGACTGTGTCTGTCTGACTGACTGACTGTGTCTGACTGACTGTGTCTGACTGACTGACTGTATCTGACTGACTTACTGTGTCTGACTGACTGTGCCTGTCTGTCTGACTGACTGTCTGTCTGTCTGACTGACTGTCTGTCTGTCTGACTGACTGACTGTGTCTGTCTGACTGACTGACTGACTGTGTCTGACTGACTGACTGTGTCTGTCTGACTGACTGTGTCTGTCTGATTGACTGACTGTGTCTGACTGACTGTCTCTGACTTTGTCTGACTGTCTGTCTGACTGTGTCTGACTGACTGTGTCTGACTGACTGACTGTGTCTGTCTGTCTGACTGACTGTGTCTGACTGACTGACTGACTGTGTCTGTCTGACTGACTGTGTCTGTCTGACTGACTGACTGACTGTGTCTGTCTGACTGACTGACTGACTGTGTCTGTCTGACTGACTGTCTGTCTGACTGACTGACTGTGTCTGTCTGACTGACTGACTGACTGTGTCTGTCTGACTGACTGTGTCTGTCTGACTGACTGACTGTCTGTGTCTGTCTGTCAGACACAGTCAGTCAGACACAGTCAGTCAGACAGACAGACACAGACAGTCAGTCAGTCAGACAGACACAGTCAGTCAGTCAGTCAGACAGACACAGTCAGTCAGACACAGTCAGTCAGTCTGACTGACTGACTGTGTCTGTCTGACTGACTGACTGTCTGTGTCTGTCTGACTGACTGACTGTGTCTGACTGACTGTGTCTGTCTGACTGACTGACAGTCAGTCAGACAGACAGACAGACAGACTGTGTCTGTCTGACTGACTGACTGACTGTGTCTGTCTGACTGACTGTGTCTGTCTGACTGACTGACTGTGTCTGTCTGACTGACTGACTGTGTCTGTCTGACTGACTGACTGTCTGTCTGACTGACTGACTGACTGTGTCTGTCTGACTGACTGACTGACTGTGTGTGTCTGTCTGACTGACTGACTGTGTCTGTCTGACTGACTGACTGTGTCTGTCTGACTGACTGTGTCTGTCTGACTGACTGACTGTCTGTCTGACTGACTGACTGTCTGACTGACTGACTGACTGTGTCTGTCTGACTGACTGACTGTGTCTGTCTGACTGACTGACTGACTGTGTCTGTCTGACTGACTGACTGTGTCTGTCTGACTGACTGACTGACTGTCTGTCTGTCTGACTGACTGACTGTGTCTGTCTGACTGACTGACTGTCTGTCTGACTGACTGACTGTCTGTCTGACTGACTGACTGACTGTGTGTGTCTGTCTGACTGACTGACTGTGTCTGTCTGACTGACTGACTGTGTCTGTCTGACTGACTGTGTCTGTCTGACTGACTGACTGTCTGTCTGACTGACTGACTGTCTGACTGACTGACTGACTGTGTCTGTCTGACTGACTGACTGTGTCTGTCTGACTGACTGACTGTGTCTGTCTGACTGACTGACTGACTGTGTCTGTCTGACTGACTGTGTCTGTCTGACTGACTGACTGTGTCTGTCTGACTGACTGACTGTGTCTGTCTGACTGACTGTGTCTGTCTGACTGACTGACTGACTGTGTCTGTCTGACTGACTGACTGTGTCTGTCTGACTGACTGACTGTGTCTGTCTGACTGACTGTGTCTGTCTGACTGACTGACTGACTGACTGTGTCTGTCTGACTGACTGACTGACTGACTGTGTCTGTCTGACTGTCTGACTGACTGACTGACTGTGTCTGTCTTTCTGACTGACTGTGTCTGACTGACTGTGTCTGTCTGACTGACTGACAGTCAGTCAGTCAGACAGACAGTCAGTCAGACAGACAGACTGTGTCTGTCTGACTGACTGACTGTGTCTGTCTGACTGACTGTGTCTGTGTGACTGACTGACTGTGTCTGACTGACTGACTGTGTCTGACTGACTGACTGTCTGTCTGTCTGACTGACTGACTGTGTCTGTCTGACTGACTGACTGTGTCTGTCTGACTGACTGACTGACTGTCAGACAGACACAGTCAGACAGACGCAGTCAGTCAGTCAGACAGACACAGTCAGTCAGTCAGTCAGACACAGTCAGTCAGTCAGACAGACACAGTCAGTCAGTCAGACAGACACAGTCAGTCAGTCAGACAGACACACACAGTCAGTCAGTCAGTCAGTCAGTCTGACTGACTGACTGACTGTGTCTGTCTGACTGACTGTGTCTGTCTGACTGACTGACTGTCTGTCTGACTGACTGACTGTCTGACTGTGTCTGACTGACTGACTGTGTCTGACTGACTGACTGACTGACTGTGTCTGTCTGACTGACTGACTCTGTCTGTCTGACTGACTGACTGTGTCTGTCTGACTGACTGACTGACTGTGTCTGTCTGACTGACTGACTGTGTCTGTCTGACTGACTGTCTGCCTGACTGACTGAGTCTGTCTGACTGACTGACTGTCTGTCTGTCTGACTGACTGACTGACTGACTGTCTGACTGACTGACTGTGTCTGTCTGACTGACTGTCTGTCTGACTGACTGAGTCTGTCTGACTGACTGAATCTGTCTGTCTGACTGACTGACTGTGTCTGACTGACTGACTGACTGTCTGTCTGACTGACTGACTGTGTTTGTCTGACTGACTGTGTCTGACTGACTGACTGACTGTGTCTGTCTGACTGACTGACTGTGTCTGTCTGACTGTGTCTGTCTGACTGTCTGACTGACTGACTGTGTCTGTCTGTCTGACTGACTGACTGTGTCTGTCTGACTGACTGACTGACTGTGTCTGTCTGACTGACTGTCTGTGTCTGACTGACTGACTGTTTGTGTCTGTCTGACTGACTGTCTGTGTCTGTCTGACTGACTGACTGACTGACTGTGTCTGACTGACTGACTGTGTCTGACTGACTGTGTCTGTCTGACTGACTGTGTCTGTCTGACTGTCTGACTGACTGTGTCTGTCTGACTGTGTCTGTCTGTCTGACTGTGTCTGTCTGTCTGACTGACTGACTGTGTCTGTCTGACTGACTGTGTCTGTCTGACTGACTGTGTCTGTCTGACTGACTGACTGACTGTGTCTGACTGACTGTCTCTGACTTTGTCTGACTGACTGACTGACTGTCTGTCTGACTGTGTCTGACTGACTGACTGTGTCTGACTGACTGACTGTGTCTGTCTGTCTGACTGACTGTGTCTGTCTGACTGACTGACTGTGTCTGACTGACTGACTGACTGTGTCTGTCTGACTGACTGACTGTGTCTGACTGACTGACTGTCTCTGACTTTGTCTGACTGACTGACTGACTGTCTGTCTGACTGTGTCTGACTGACTGACTGTGTCTGACTGACTTTCTGACTGACTGACTGTGTCTGTCTGACTGACTGACTGTGTCTGACTGACTGTGTCTGTCTGACTGACTGTGTCTGACTGACTGACTGTGTCTGTCTGACTGACTGACTGTGTCTGACTGACTGACTGTCTGTCTGACTGACTGACTGTCTGACTGACTGTGTCTGTCTGACTGACTGTGTGTCTGACTGACTGTATCTGTCTGACTGGCTGACTGTGTCTGTCTGACTGACTGACTGTGTCTGTCTGACTGACTGTGTCTGTCTGACTGACTGACTGTCTGTCTGACTGACTGTGTCTGACTGACTGACTGTATGTCTGTCTGACTGACTGACTGTCTGTCTGACTGACTGACTGTGTCTGTCTGACTGACTGACTGTGTCTGACTGACTGTGTCTGTCTGACTGACTGACTGACTGACTGTGTCTGACTGACTGACTGTGTCTGACTGACTGACAGTGTCTGACTCACTGACTGTGTCTGTCTGTCTGACTGACTGTGTCTGTCTGACTGACTGACTGTGTCTGTCTGACTGACTGTGTCTGACTGACTGACTGTGTCTGTCTGACTGACTGTGTCTGTCTGACTGACTGTGTCTGTCTGACTGACTGTGTCTGTCTGACTGACTGACTGTGTCTGTCTGACTGACTGACTGTCTGTCTGACTGACTGACTGACTGTGTCTGTCTGACTGACTGACTGACTGTGTGTGTCTGTCTGACTGACTGACTGTGTCTGTCTGACTGACTGACTGTGTCTGTCTGACTGACTGACTGTCTGTCTGACTGACTGACTGTCTGTCTGACTGACTGACTGTGTCTGTCTGACTGACTGACTGTCTGTCTGACTGACTGACTGTGTCTGTCTGACTGACTGTGTCTGTCTGACTGACTGTGTCTGTCTGACTGACTGACTGACTGTGTCTGTCTGACTGACTGTGTCTATCTGACTGACTGACTGTGTCTGTCTGACTGACTGACTGACTGTGTCTGACTGACTGTGTCTGACTGACTGACTGTCTGTCTGTCTGACTGACTGACTGTGTCTGTCTGTCTGACTGACTGACTGTGTCTGTCTGACTGACTGTGTCTGTCTGACTGACTGACTGTGTCTGTCTGACTGACTGACTCTGTCTGACTGACTGACTGTGTCTGTCTGACTGACTGACTGACTGTGTCTGTCTGACTGACTGACTGTGTCTGTCTGACTGACTGACTGACTGTGTCTGTCTGACTGACTGACTGTGTCTGTCTGACTGACTGACTGTGTCTGTCTGACTGACTGACTGTGTCTGTCTGACTGACTGACTGTGTCTGTCTGACTGACTGACTGATTGTGTCTGACTGACTGACTGTGTCTGACTGACTGACTGACTGTGTCTGACTGACTGACTGTGTCTGTCTGTCTGACTGTCTGTCTGTCTGACTGTCTGCCTGTCTGACTGATTGACTGACTGTGTCTGTCTGACTGACTGTGTCTGTCTGACTGACTGACTGTCTGTGTCTGTCTGTCTGACTGACTGTCTGACTGACTGTGTCTTTCTGACTGACTGACTGAATGTGTCTGTCTGACTGTCTGTGTCTGTCTGTCTGACTGACTGAATGTGTCTGACTGACTGTGTCTGTCTGACTGACTGACTGTCTGTCTGTCTGTCTGACTGACTGTCTGTCTGATTGACTGACTGACTGTGTCTGTCTGACTGACTGTGTCTGACTGACTGACTGACTGTGTCTGTCAGACACACACAGTCAGTCAGTCAGTCAGACAGACACAGTCAGTCAGTCAGACAGACACAGTCAGTCAGTCAGTCAGTCAGACAGACACACACAGTCAGTCAGTCAGTCAGTCTGACTGACTGACTGACTGTGTCTGTCTGACTGACTGTGTCTGTCTGACTGACTGACTGTCTGTCTGACTGACTGACTGTCTGACTGTGTCTGACTGACTGACTGTGTCTGACTGACTGACTGACTGACTGTGTCTGTCTGACTGACTGACTCTGTCTGTCTGACTGACTGACTGTGTCTGTCTGACTGTCTGACTGACTGACTGTGTCTGTCTGACTGACTGTGTCTGTCTGACTGACTGACTGTGTCTGTCTGACTGACTGACTGACTGTGTCTGTCTGACTGACTGTGTCTGTCTGACTGACTGACTGACTGTGTCTGTCTGACTGAGTCTGTCTGTCTGACTGACTGACTGTGTCTGACTGACTGACTGACTGTCTGTCTGTCTGACTGACTGACTGTGTCTGTCTGACTGACTGTGTCTGACTGACTGACTGTGTCTGTCTGACTGACTGTGTCTGACTGACTGACTGTCTGTCTGACTGACTGACTGACTGTGTCTGTCTGAATGACTGACTGACTGTGTGTGTCTGTCTGACTGACTGTGTCTGTCTGACTGACTGACTGTGTCTGTCTGACTGACTGTGTCTGTCTGACTGACTGACTGTCTGTCTGACTGACTGACTGACTGTGTCTGTCTGACTGACTGACTGTGTCTGTCTGACTGACTGACTGTGTCTGTCTGACTGACTGACTGTGTCTGTCTGACTGACTGACTGTGTCTGTCTGACTGACTGACTGACTGTCTGTCTGTCTGACTGACTGACTGTGTCTGTCTGACTGACTGTCTGTCTGACTGACTGACTGTCTGTCTGACTGACTGACTGACTGTGTGTGTCTGTCTGACTGACTGACTGTGTCTGTCTGACTGTGTCTGTCTGACTGTCTGACTGACTGAAAGTGTCTGTCTGTCTGACTGACTGACTGTGTCTGTCTGTCTGACTGACTGACTGTGTCTGTCTGACTGACTGTCTGTGTCTGACTGACTGACTGTGTCTGTCTGACTGACTGTGTCTGTCTGACTGACTGTGTCTGTCTGACTGACTGTGTCTGTCTGACTGACTGACTGTGTCTGTCTGACTGACTGACTGTCTGTCTGACTGACTGACTGACTGTGTCTGTCTGACTGACTGACTGACTGTGTGTGTCTGTCTGACTGACTGACTGTGTCTGTCTGACTGACTGACTGTGTCTGTCTGACTGACTGACTGTCTGTCTGACTGACTGTCTGTCTGACTGACTGACTGTGTCTGTCTGACTGACTGACTGTCTGTCTGACTGACTGACTGTGTCTGTCTGACTGACTGTGTCTGTCTGACTGACTGTGTCTGTCTGACTGACTGACTGACTGTGTCTGTCTGACTGACTGTGTCTATCTGACTGACTGACTGTGTCTGTCTGACTGACTGACTGACTGTGTCTGACTGACTGTGTCTGACTGACTGACTGTCTGTCTGTCTGACTGACTGACTGTGTCTGTCTGTCTGACTGACTGACTGTGTCTGTCTGACTGACTGACTGTGTCTGTCTGACTGACTGACTGTGTCTGTCTGACTGACTGACTCTGTCTGACTGACTGACTGTGTCTGTCTGACTGACTGACTGACTGTGTCTGTCTGACTGACTGACTGTGTCTGTCTGACTGACTGACTGACTGTGTCTGTCTGACTGACTGACTGTGTCTGTCTGACTGACTGACTGTGTCTGTCTGACTGACTGACTGTGTCTGTCTGACTGACTGACTGTGTCTGTCTGACTGACTGACTGATTGTGTCTGACTGACTGACTGTGTCTGACTGACTGACTGACTGTGTCTGACTGACTGACTGTGTCTGTCTGTCTGACTGTCTGTCTGTCTGACTGTCTGCCTGTCTGACTGATTGACTGACTGTGTCTGTCTGACTGACTGTGTCTGTCTGACTGACTGACTGTCTGTGTCTGTCTGTCTGACTGACTGTCTGACTGACTGTGTCTTTCTGACTGACTGACTGAATGTGTCTGTCTGACTGTCTGTGTCTGTCTGTCTGACTGACTGAATGTGTCTGACTGACTGTGTCTGTCTGACTGACTGACTGTCTGTCTGTCTGTCTGACTGACTGTCTGTCTGATTGACTGACTGACTGTGTCTGTCTGACTGACTGTGTCTGACTGACTGACTGACTGTGTCTGTCAGACACACACAGTCAGTCAGTCAGTCAGACAGACACAGTCAGTCAGTCAGACAGACACAGTCAGTCAGTCAGTCAGTCAGACAGACACACACAGTCAGTCAGTCAGTCAGTCTGACTGACTGACTGACTGTGTCTGTCTGACTGACTGTGTCTGTCTGACTGACTGACTGTCTGTCTGACTGACTGACTGTCTGACTGTGTCTGACTGACTGACTGTGTCTGACTGACTGACTGACTGACTGTGTCTGTCTGACTGACTGACTCTGTCTGTCTGACTGACTGACTGTGTCTGTCTGACTGTCTGACTGACTGACTGTGTCTGTCTGACTGACTGTGTCTGTCTGACTGACTGACTGTGTCTGTCTGACTGACTGACTGACTGTGTCTGTCTGACTGACTGTGTCTGTCTGACTGACTGACTGACTGTGTCTGTCTGACTGAGTCTGTCTGTCTGACTGACTGACTGTGTCTGACTGACTGACTGACTGTCTGTCTGTCTGACTGACTGACTGTGTCTGTCTGACTGACTGTGTCTGACTGACTGACTGTGTCTGTCTGACTGACTGTGTCTGACTGACTGACTGTCTGTCTGACTGACTGACTGACTGTGTCTGTCTGAATGACTGACTGACTGTGTGTGTCTGTCTGACTGACTGTGTCTGTCTGACTGACTGACTGTGTCTGTCTGACTGACTGTGTCTGTCTGACTGACTGACTGTCTGTCTGACTGACTGACTGACTGTGTCTGTCTGACTGACTGACTGTGTCTGTCTGACTGACTGACTGTGTCTGTCTGACTGACTGACTGTGTCTGTCTGACTGACTGACTGTGTCTGTCTGACTGACTGACTGACTGTCTGTCTGTCTGACTGACTGACTGTGTCTGTCTGACTGACTGTCTGTCTGACTGACTGACTGTCTGTCTGACTGACTGACTGACTGTGTGTGTCTGTCTGACTGACTGACTGTGTCTGTCTGACTGTGTCTGTCTGACTGTCTGACTGACTGAAAGTGTCTGTCTGTCTGACTGACTGACTGTGTCTGTCTGTCTGACTGACTGACTGTGTCTGTCTGACTGACTGTCTGTGTCTGACTGACTGACTGTTTGTGTCTGTCTGACTGACTGTCTGTGTCTGTCTGACTGACTGACTGACTGTGTCTGACTGACTGACTGTGTCTGACTGACTGTGTCTGTCTGACTGACTGTGTCTGTCTGACTGTCTGACTGACTGACTGTGTCTGTCTGACTGACTGTCTGACTGTGTCTGTCTGTCTGACTGTGTCTGTCTGTCTGACTGACTGTGTCTGTCTGACTGACTGTGTCTGTCTGACTGACTGTGTCTGTCTGACTGACTGACTGACTGTGTCTGACTGACTGTGTCTGACTGACTGTGTCTGACTGACTGTCTCTGACTTTGTCTGACTGACTGACTGACTGTCTGTCTGACTGTGTCTGACTGACTGACTGTGTCTGACTGACTGACTGACTGTGTCTGTCTGTCTGACTGACTGTGTCTGTCTGACTGACTGACTGTGTCTGACTGACTGACTGTGTCTGTCTGACTGACTGACTGACTGTGTCTGTCTGTCTGACTGACTGACTTGTCTGTCTGACTGACTGACTGACTGTGTCTGACTGACTGTGTCTGTCTGTCTGACTGTCTGTCTGTCTGTCTGACTGACTGTGTCTGTCTGACTGACTGACTGTGTCTGTCTGACTGACTGTGTCTGACTGACTGACTGTGTCTGTCTGACTGACTGTGTCTGTCTGTCTGTCTGACTGACTGACTGTGTCTGTCTGACTGACTGACTGTGTCTGTCTGTCTGTCTGACTGACTGTCTGTATGTCTGTCTGACTGACTGTGTCTGTCTGACTGACTGACTGTGTCTGTCTGACTGACTGACTGACTGTGTCTGTCTGACTGACTGAGTCTGTCTGACTGACTGACTGTGTCTGTCTGACTGACTGACTGTGTCTGTCTGACTGACTGACTGTGTCTGTCTGACTGTCTGACTGACTGACTGACTGTGTCTGTCTGACTGACTGACTGTGTCTGTCTGTCTGACTGACGTCTGACTGTGTCTGTCTGACTGACTGTGTCTGTCTGTCTGACTGACTGTGTCTGTCTGACTGACTGTGTCTGTCTGACTGACTGACTGTGTCTGTCTGACTGACTGTGTCTGACTGACTGTGTCTGTCTGACTGACTGTGTCTGTCTGACTGACTGTGTCTGACTGACTGACTGTCTCTGACTTTGTCTGACTGACTGACTGACTGTGTCTGACTGACTGACTGTGTCTGACTGACTGACTGTGTCTGACTGACTGTGTCTGTCTGACTGTCTGACTGACTGTCTGACTGACTGACTGTGTCTGTCTGACTGACTGACTGTGTTTGACTGACTGACTGTGTCTGACTGACTGTGTCTGTCTGACTGTCTGACTGACTGTGTCTGTCTGACTGACTGACTGTGTCTGACTGACTGACTGACTGCCTGTCTGACTGACTGTGTCTGTCTGACTGACTGTGTCTGTCTGACTGACTGGCTGTGTCTGTCTGTCTGACTGACTGACTGACTGTGTCTGTCTGACTGACTGACTGTGTCTGTCTGTCTGACTGACTGACTGACTGTGTCTGTCTGTCTGACTGACTGTGTCTGACTGACTGACTGTCTGTCTGACTGACTGTGTCTGACTGACTGACTGACTGTCTGTCTGTCTGACTGACTGTGTCTGTCTGACTGACTGACTGACTGTGTCTGACTGACTGACTGTGTATGACTGACTGACTGACTGTGTCTGACTGACTGACTGTGTCTGACTGACTGACTGTGTCTGTCTGTCTGACTGACTGACTGACTGACTGTCTGACTGACTGACTGTGTCTGTCTGACTGACTGACTGTGTCTGTCTGACTGACTGACTGTGTCTGTCTGACTGACTGACTGTATCTGTCTGACTGACTGGCTGTGTCTGTCTGACTGACTGACTGACTGTGTCTGTCTGTCTGACTGACTGTCTGTCTGTCTGACTGACTGTGTCTGACTGACTGATTGTGTCTGTCTGACTGACTGTGTCTGACTGACTGACTGACTGTGTCTGTCTGTCTGACTGACTGTGTCTGTCTGACTGACTGACTGACTGTGTATGTCTGTCTGACTGTGTCTGACTGACTGACTGTCTCTGACTTTGTCTGACTGACTGACTGTCTGTCTGACTGTGTCTGACTGTGTCTGACTGACTGTGTCTGACTGACTGTGTCTGACTGACTGACTGACTGACTGTGTCTGTCTGACTGACTGACTGTGTCTGTCTGACTGTGTCTGTCTGACTGACTGACTGTGTCTGTCTGACTGACTGACTGTGTCTGACTGACTGACTGACTGACTGTGTCTGTCTGACTGACTGACTGTGTCTGTCTGACTGTGTCTGTCTGACTGTGTCTGTATGACTGACTGTGTCTGACTGACTGACTGACTGTGTCTGTCTGACTGACTGTGTCTGACTGACTGACTGACTGTGTCTGTCTGTCTGACTGACTGACTGGCTGACTCTGTCTGACTGACTGACTGACTGACTGACTGTGTCTGTCTGACTGACTGACTGTGTCTGTCTGACTGACTGACTGACTGACTGACTGTGTCTGTCTGACTGACTGACTGTCTGACTGACTGAGTCTGTCTGTCTGACTGACTGACTGACTGTCTGTCTGTCTGACTGACTGACTGTCTGACTGACTGACTGTGTCTGTCTGACTGACTGTCTGTCTGACTGACTGATTCTGTCTGTCTGACTGACTGACTGTGTCTGTCTGACTGACTGACTGTCTGTCTGTCTGACTGACTGACTGACTGTGTCTGACTGACTGACTGTGTCTGTCTGACTGACTGACTGTGTCTGTCTGACTGACTGTCTGTCTGACTGACTGTGTCTGTCTGACTGACTGTGTCTGACTGACTGACTGACTGTGTCTGTCTGACTGACTGTGTCTGACTGACTGACTGACTGACTGTGTCTGTCTGACTGACTGACTGTGTCTGTCTGACTGTGTCTGTCTGACTGTCTGACTGACTGACTGACTGTGTCTGTCTGTCTGACTGACTGTATCCGTCTGTCTGACTGACTGACTGACTGTGTCTGTCTGACTGACTGTCTGTGTCTGTCTGACTGACTGTCTGTGTCTGTCTGACTGACTGACTGTGTCTGACTGACTGACTGTGTCTGACTGGCTGACTGTGTCTGACTGACTGTGTCTGTCTGACTGTCTGACTGACTGTGTCTGTCTGACTGACTGACTGACTGTGTCTGTCTGACTGACTGTCTGACTGTGTCTGTCTGTCTGACTGACTGTGTCTGTCTGACTGACTGTGTCTGTCTGACTGACTGACTGTGTCTGTCTGACTGTGTCTGTCTGACTGACTGACTGTGTCTGTCTGACTGACTGACTGTGTCTGTCTGACTGACTGTCTGTCTGTCTGTCTGACTGACTGACTGTGTCTGTCTGACTGTGTCTGTCTGACTGACTGTGTCTGACTGACTGTGTCTGACTGACTGACTGTCTCTGACTTTGTCTGACTGACTGTCTGTCTGACTGTGTCTGACTGTGTCTGACTGACTGACTGTGTCTGTCTGACTGACTGACTGTGTCTGTCTGTCTGACTGACTGTGTCTGTCTGACTGACTGACTGTGTCTGTCTGTCTGACTGACTGAGTCTGTCTGTCTGACTGACTGACTGACTGTGTCTGTCTGACTGACTGACTGTGTCTGTCTGACTGACTGACTGTCTGTCTGTCTGACTGACTGACTGACTGTGTCTGTCTGACTGACTGACTGTGTCTGTCTGACTGACTGTCTGTCTGACTGACTGACTGTGTCTGTCTGACTGACTGTGTCTGACTGACTGACTGACTGTGTCTGTCTGACTGACTGTGTCTGACTGACTGTGTCTGTCTGACTGACTGTGTCTGTCTGACTGTGTCTGTCTGACTGTGTCTGTCTGACTGTCTGACTGACTGACTGACTGTGTCTGTCTGTCTGACTGTCTGACTGACTGACTGTGTCTGTCTGACTGACTGACTGTGTCTGTCTGTCTGACTGACTGACTGTGTCTGACTGACTGACTGACTGACTGTGTCTGACTGACTGACTGTGTCTGTCTGACTGACTGTGTCTGTCTGACTGTGTCTGTCTGACTGTGTCTGTATGACTGACTGTGTCTGACTGACTGACTGACTGACTGACTGTGTCTGTCTGACTGACTGACTGTGTCTGTCTGACTGACTGTCTGACTGTGTCTGACTGACTGTGTCTGTCTGACTGACTGTGTCTGTCTGACTGACTGTGTCTGTCTGACTGTGTCTGTCTGACTGACTGACTGACTGTCTGTCTGACTGACTGACTGTGTCTGTCTGACTGACTTACTGTGTCTGTCTGACTGACTGTGTCTGCCTGTCTGACTGACTGTGTCTGTCTGACTGACTGTCTGACTGACTGTCTGACTGACTGTCTGACTGACTGACTGTGTCTGTCTGACTGACTGACTGACTGTGTCTGACTGACTGTGTCTGTCTGACTGTCTGACTGACTGACTGACTGTGTCTGTCTGACTGACTGACTGTGTCTGTCTGTCTGACTGACTGTCTGACTGTGTCTGTCTGTCTGACTGACTGTGTCTGTCTGACTGACTGACTGATTGTGTCTGACTGACTGACTGTGTCTGACTGACTGACTGACTGTGTCTGACTGACTGACTGACTGTGTCTGTCTGTCTGACTGTCTGTCTGTCTGACTGTCTGCCTGTCTGACTGACTGACTGACTGTGTCTGTCTGACTGACTGTGTCTGTCTGACTGACTGACTGTCTGTGTCTGTCTGTCTGACTGACTGACTGTGTCTGTCTGTCTGACTGACTGACTGTGTCTGTCTGACTGACTGACTGACTGTGTCTGTCTGACTGACTGACTGTGTCTGTCTGACTGACTGACTCTGTCTGACTGACTGTGTCTGTCTGACTGACTGACTGTGTCTGTCTGACTGACTGACTGTGTCTGTCTGACTGACTGACTGACTGTGTCTGTCTGACTGACTGACTGTGTCTGTCTGACTGACTGACTGACTGTGTCTGTCTGACTGACTGACTGTGTCTGTCTGACTGACTGACTGTGTCTGTCTGACTGACTGACTGATTGTGTCTGACTGACTGACTGTGTCTGACTGACTGACTGACTGTGTCTGACTGACTGACTGACTGTGTCTGTCTGTCTGACTGTCTGTCTGTCTGACTGTATGCCTGTCTGACTGACTGACTGACTGTGTCTGTCTGACTGACTGTGTCTGTCTGACTGACTGACTGTCTGTGTCTGTCTGTCTGACTGACTGTCTGACTGACTGTGTCTGTCTGACTGACTGACTGAATGTGTCTGTCTGACTGACTGTCTGTGTCTGTCTGACTGACTGAATGTGTCTGACTGACTGTGTCTGTCTGACTGACTGACTGTCTGTCTGTCTGTCTGACTGACTGTCTGTCTGATTGACTGACTGACTGTGTCTGTCTGACTGACTGTGTCTGACTGACTGACTGACTGTGTCTGTCAGACACACACAGTCAGTCAGTCAGACAGACACAGTCAGTCAGTCAGACAGACACAGTCAGTCAGTCAGTCAGTCAGACAGACACACACAGTCAGTCAGTCAGTCAGTCTGACTGACTGACTGACTGTGTCTGTCTGACTGACTGTGTCTGTCTGACTGACTGACTGTCTGTCTGACTGTCTGACTGTGTCTGACTGACTGACTGTGTCTGACTGACTGACTGACTGACTGACTGTGTCTGACTGACTGACTGTGTCTGTCTGACTGACTGACTGACTGTGTCTGTCTGACTGACTGTCTGTCTGACTGACTGAGTCTGTCTGACTGACTGACTGTCTGTCTGACTGTCTGTCTGACTGACTGACTGTGTCTGTCTGACTGACTGTGTCTGTCTGACTGACTGACTGACTGTGTCTGTCTGACTGACTGACTGACTGTGTCTGTCTGACTGACTGTGTCTGTCTGACTGACTGACTGACTGTGTCTGTCTGACTGAGTCTGTCTGTCTGACTGACTGACTGTGTCTGTCTGTCTGACTGACTGACTGTGTCTGTCTGACTGACTGTGTCTGTCTGACTGACTGACTGTGTCTGTCTGACTGTGTCTGTCTGACTGACTGACTGTCTGTCTGACTGACTGACTGTGTCTGTCTGACTGACTGACTGTCTGTCTGTCTGTCTGACTGACTGACTGTGTCTGTCTGACTGTGTCTGTCTGACTGACTGTGTCTGACTGACTGTGTCTGACTGACTGTCTCTGACTTTGTCTGACTGACTGACTGACTGTCTGTCTGTGTCTGACTGTGTCTGACTGACTGACTGTGTCTGACTGACTGACTGTGTCTGTCTGTCTGACTGACTGTGTCTGTCTGACTGACTGACTGTGTCTGTCTGTCTGACTGACTGTGTCTGTCTGACTGACTGTCTGACTGACTGTCTGACTGACTGTCTGACTGACTGACTGTGTCTGTCTGACTGACTGACTGTGTCTGACTGACTGACTGACTGTGTCTGTCTGACTGACTGACTGTGTCTGTCTGTCTGACTGACTGTCTGACTGTGTCTGTCTGTCTGACTGACTGTGTCTGTCTGACTGACTGTGTCTGTCTGACTGACTGACTGTGTCTGTCTGACTGACTGACTGTGTCTATCTGACTGACTGACTGTGTCTGTCTGACTGACTGTGTCTGTCTGACTGACTGACTGTGTCTGTCTGACTGACTGACTGTGTCTGACTGACTGACTGACTGTCTGACTGACTGACTGTCTGACTGACTGACTGACTGTGTCTGTCTGACTGACTGACTGTATCTGTCTGACTGACTGACTGTGTCTGTCTGACTGACTGACTGTGTCTGTCTGACTGACTGTGTCTGTCTGACTGACTGACTGTATGTCTGACTGACTGTGTCTGACTGACTGACTGACTGTCTGTCTGACTGACTGTGTCTGTCTGACTGACTGACTGACTGACTGTGTCTGACTGACTGACTGACTGTGTCTGACTGACTGACTGACTGTGTCTGACTGACTGACTGTGTCTGACTGACTGACTGTGTCTGTCTGACTGACTGACTGTGTCTGTCTGACTGACTGTGTCTGTCTGACTGACTGACTGTCTGTCTGACTGACTGTGTCTGTCTGACTGACTGACTGTGTCTGTCTGACTGACTGACTGTGTCTGACTGACTGACTGTGTCTGACTGACTGACTGTGTCTGACTGACTGACTGTGTCTGTCTGTCTGACTGACTGTCTGACTGACTGACTGACTGACTGTGTCTGTCTGTCTGACTGACTGTGTCTGACTGACTGACAGTCAGACAGACAGTCAGTCAGTCAGACACAGTCAGACAGACAGTCAGTCAGTCAGACAAAGTCAGAGACAGTGTCTGACTGTGTCTGACTGACTGACTGACTGACTGACTGTGTCTGTCTGACTGTGTCTGTCTGACTGACTGTGTCTGACTGACTGACTGACTGTGTCTGACTGACTGACTGTATCTGACTGACTGACTGTGTCTGACTGACTGACTGTGCCTGTCTGTCTGACTGACTGTCTGACTGACTGACTGACTGTGTCTGTCTGTCTGACTGTGTCTGACTGACTGACTGTCTCTGACTTTGTCTGACTGTCTGTCTGACTGTGTCTGACTGTGTCTGACTGACTGACTGTGTCTGACTGACTGACTGTGTCTGTCTGTCTGACTGACTGTGTCTGTCTGACTGACTGACTGTGTCTGTCTGACTGACTGACTGTGTCTGTCTGTCTGACTGACTGTCTGTCTGACTGACTGACTGACTGTGTCTGTCTGTCTGACTGACTGTGTCTGTCTGACTGACTGACTGACTGACTGTGTCTGTCTGACTGACTGACTGACTGTGTCTGTCTGACTGACTCTGTCTGACTGACTGACTGGCTGACTGACTCTGTCTGACTGACTGACTGACTGTGTCTGTCTGACTGACTGACTGACTGTGTCTGTCTGACTGACTGACTGTGTCTGTCTAACTGACTGACTGTTTCTGTCTGACTGACTGACTGACTGTGTCTGACTGACTGACTGACTATGTCTGACTGACTGACTGTGCCTGTCTGACTGACTGTGTCTGACTGACTGACTGTGTCTGTCTGACTGACTGACTGTCTGTCTGACTGACTGTGTCTGTCTGACTGACTGACTGTGTCTGACTGACTGACTGACTGTGTCTGACTGACTGACTGTATCTGACTGACTGACTGTGTCTGACTGACTGACTGTGCCTGTCTGTCTGACTGACTGTCTGACTGACTGACTGACTGTGTCTGTCTGTCTGACTGACTGTGTCTGTCTGACTGACTGACTGTGTCTGTCTGACTGACTGACTGTGTCTGTCTGTCTGACTGACTGTGTCTGTCTGTCTGACTGACTGTCTGTCTGTCTGACTGACTGTGTCTGTCTGAGTGACTGACTGACTGACTGTGTCTGACTGACTGACTGTGTCTGTCTGTCTGACTGACTGTCTCTGTCTGACTGACTGACTATGTCTGACTGACTGACTGTGCCTGTCTGACTGACTGTGTCTGTCTGACTGACTGACTGTGTCTGTCTGACTGACTGTGTCTGACTGACTGACTGACTGTGTCTGTCTGTCTGACTGACTGTGTCTGACTGACTGACTGACTGTGTCTGTCTGACTGACTGTGTCTGTCTGACTGACTGACTGACTGTGTCTGTCTGACTGACTGACTGACTGTGTCTGTCTGACTGACTGACTGTCTGTGTCTGTCTGTCTGACTGACTGTGTCTGACTGACTGTGTCTGACAGACAGACACAGACAGTCAGTCAGTCAGACAGACACAGTCAGTCAGTCAGACAGACACAGTCAGTCAGTCAGTCAGACAGACACAGTCAGTCAGTCAGACAGACAGTCAGTCAGTCAGACAGACACAGTCAGTCAGTCAGTCAGACATACACCGTCAGTCAGTCAGTCAGACAGACACCGTCAGTCAGTCAGTCAGACAGACAGTCAGTCAGACACAGTCAGTCAGACAGACAGACACAGTCAGTCAGTCAGTCAGACACAGTCAGTCAGACACAGTCAGACAGGCAGTCAGACAAAGTCAGAGACAGTCAGTCAGTCAGACACAGTCAGTCAGTCAGACAGACAGACACAGTCAGTCAGACAGACAGACACAGTCAGTCAGACACAGTCAGTCAGTCAGTCAGACAGACACAGTCAGTCAGTCAGACAGACAGACAGTCAGACAGACAGACACAGTCAGTCAGTCAGACAGACACAGTCAGTCAGTCAGACAGACACAGTCAGTCAGACAGACAGACACAGTCAGTCAGTCAGTCAGACAGTCAGTCAGACAGACAGACACAGTCAGTCAGTCAGATACAGTCAGTCAGTCAGACACAGTCAGTTAGTCAGTCAGACACAGTCAGTCAGTCAGACAGACACAGTCAGTCAGACAGACAGTCAGTCAGTCAGACAGACACAATCAGTCAGTCAGACAGACACAGTCAGTCAGTCAGACAGACACAGTCAGTCAGACAGGCACAGTCAGTCAGTCAGACACAGTCAGTCAGTCAGACAGACACAGTCTGTCTGTCTGTCTGACTGACTGTCTGTCTGACTGACTGTGTCTGTCTGACTGACTGACTGTGTCTGTCTGACTGACTGACTGTGTCTGTCTGACTGACTGTCTGTCTGACTGACTGACTGACTGTGTCTGTCTGACTGACTGACTGACTGACTGTGTGTGTCTGTCTGACTGACTGACTGTGTCTGACTGACTGACTGACTGTGTCTGTCTGACTGACTGACTGTGTCTGTCTGACTGACTGACTGACTGTGTCTGTCTGACTGACTGACTGTGTCTGTCTGACTGACTGACTGTGTCTGTCTGACTGACTGACTGATTGTGTCTGACTGACTGACTGTGTCTGACTGACTGACTGACTGTGTCTGACTGACTGACTGACTGTGTCTGTCTGTCTGACTGTCTGTCTGTCTGACTGTCTGCCTGTCTGACTGACTGACTGACTGTGTCTGTCTGACTGACTGTGTCTGTCTGACTGACTGACTGTCTGTGTCTGTCTGTCTGACTGACTGTCTGACTGACTGTGTCTGTCTGACTGACTGACTGAATGTGTCTGTCTGACTGACTGACTGTCTGTGTCTGTCTGACTGACTGAATGTGTCTGACTGACTGTGTCTGTCTGACTGACTGACTGTCTGTCTGTCTGACTGACTGTCTGTCTGATTGACTGACTGACTGTGTCTGACTGACTGACTGACTGTGTCTGTCAGACACACACAGTCAGTCAGTCAGTCAGACAGACACAGTCAGTCAGTCAGACAGACACAGTCAGTCAGTCAGTCAGACAGACACACACAGTCAGTCAGTCAGTCAGTCTGACTGACTGACTGTGTCTGTCTGACTGACTGTGTCTGTCTGACTGACTGACTGTCTGTCTGACTGACTGACTGTCTGACTGTGTCTGACTGACTGACTGTGTCTGACTGACTGACTGACTGTGTCTGTCTGACTGACTGACTCTGTCTGTCTGACTGACTGACTGTGTCTGTCTGACTGACTGACTGACTGTGTCTGTCTGACTGACTGTCTGTCTGACTGACTGAGTCTGTCTGACTGACTGATTGTCTGTCTGACTGACTGACTGACTGTCTGACTGACTGTGTCTGTCTGACTGACTGTGTCTGTCTGACTGACTGACTGACTGTGTCTGTCTGACTGACTGACTGACTGTGTCTGTCTGACTGACTGTGTCTGTCTGACTGTGTCTGTCTGACTGACTGAGTCTGTCTGTCTGACTGACTGTGTCTGACTGACTGACTGACTGTCTGTCTGTCTGACTGACTGACTGTGTCTGTCTGACTGACTGTGTCTGTCTGACTGACTGTCTGTCTGACTGACTGACTGTGTCTGTCTGACTGACTGTGTCTGACTGACTGTGTCTGTCTGACTGACTGTGTCTGACTGACTGACTGTCTGTCTGACTGACTGACTGACTGTGTCTGTCTGACTGACTGACTGACTGTGTGTGTCTGTCTGACTGACTGACTGTGTCAGTCTGACTGACTGACTGTGTCTGTCTGACTGACTGACTGTCTGTCTGACTGACTGACTGTCTGACTGACTGACTGACTGTGTCTGTCTGACTGACTGTGTCTGTCTGTCTGACTGACTGACTGTGTCTGTCTGACTGACTGACTGTCTGTCTGTCTGACTGACTGACTGTGTCTGTCTGACTGACTGACTGTCTGTCTGACTGACTGTCTGTCTGACTGACTGACTGTGTGTGTCTGTCTGACTGACTGACTGTGTCTGTCTGACTGTGTCTGTCTGACTGTCTAACTGACTGAAAGTGTCTGTCTGTCTGACTGACTGACTGACTGTGTCTGTCTGACTGACTGTCTGTGTCTGACTGACTGTTTGTGTCTGTCTGACTGACTGTCTGTGTCTGTCTGACTGACTGACTGACTGTGTCTGACTGACTGACTGTGTCTGACTGACTGTGTCTGTCTGACTGACTGTGTCTGTCTGACTGTCTGACTGACTGACTGTGTCTGTCTGACTGACTGTCTGACTGTGTCTGTATGTCTGACTGTGTCTGTCTGTCTGACTGACTGTGTCTGTCTGACTGACTGTGTCTGTCTGACTGACTGTGTCTGTCTGACTGACTGACTGTGTCTGTCTAACTGACTGACTGACTGTGTCTGACTGACTGTGTCTGACTGACTGTGTCTGACTGACTGTCTCTGACTTTGTCTGACTGACTGACTGACTGTCTGTCTGACTGTGTCTGACTGACTGACTGTGTCTGACTGACTGACTGACTGTGTTTGTCTGTCTGACTGACTGTGTCTGTCTGACTGACTGACTGTGTCTGACTGACTGACTGACTGTGTCTGTCTGACTGACTGACTGACTGTGTCTGTCTGACTGACTGACTGACTTGTCTGTCTGACTGACTGACTGACTGTGTCTGACTGACTGTGTCTGTCTGTCTGACTGTCTGTCTGTCTGACTGACTGACTGTGTCTGTCTGACTGACTGACTGTGTCTGTCTGTCTGACTGACTGTCTGTCTGTCTGACTGACTGTGTCTGTCTGACTGACTGACTGTGTCTGTCTGACTGACTGTGTCTGACTGACTGACTGACTGACTGTGTCTGTCTGACTGACTGTGTCTGTCTGTATGTCTGTCTGACTGACTGTGGCTGTCTGACTGACTGTGTCTGTCTGTCTGTCTGACTGACTGTCTGTATGTCTGTCTGACTGACTGTGTCTGTCTGACTGACTGACTGTGTCTGTCTGACTGACTGACTGTGTCTGTCTGACTGACTGAGTCTGTCTGACTGACTGACTGTGTCTGTCTGACTGACTGACTGTGTCTGTCTGACTGACTGTGTCTGTCTGACTGTCTGACTGACTGACTGACTGTGTCTGTCTGACTGACTGACTGTGTCTGTCTGTCTGACTGACGTCTGACTGTGTCTGTCTGACTGACTGACTGTGTCTGTCTGTCTGACTGACTGTGTCTGTCTGACTGACTGTGTCTGTCTGACTGACTGACTGTGTCTGTCTGACTGACTGACTGTGTCTGTCTGACTGACTGACTGACTGTGTCTGACTGACTGACTGTGTCTGACTGACTGTGTCTGACTGACTGACTGTCTCTGACTTTGTCTGACTGACTGACTGTGTCTGACTGACTGACTGACTGTGTCTGACTGACTGACTGTGTCTGACTGACTGTGTCTGTCTGACTGTCTGACTGTCTGACTGACTGACTGTGTCTGTCTGACTGACTGACTGTGTTTGACTGACTGACTGTGTCTGACTGACTGTGTCTGTCTGACTGTCTGACTGACTGTGTCTGTCTGACTGACTGACTGTGTCTGACTGACTGTCTGTCTGACTGACTGACTGTGTCTGTCTGACTGACTGACTGTGTCTGTCTGACTGACTGACTGTGTCTGTCTGTCTGACTGACTGACTGACTGTGTCTGTCTGACTGACTGACTGTGTCTGTCTGTCTGACTGACTGACTGACTGTGTCTGTCTGTCTGACTGACTGTGTCTGACTGACTGACTGTCTGTCTGACTGACTGTGTCTGACTGACTGACTGACTGTCTGTCTGTCTGTCTGACTGACTGTGTCTGTCTGACTGACTGACTGACTGTGTCTGACTGACTGACTGTGTATGACTGACTGACTGACTGTGTCTGACTGACTGTGTCTGACTGACTGTCTCTGACTTTGTCTGACTGACTGACTGACTGTCTGTCTGACTGTGTCTGACTGACTGACTGTGTCTGACTGACTGACTGACTGTGTCTGTCTGTCTGACTGACTGTGTCTGTCTGACTGACTGACTGTGTCTGACTGACTGACTGACTGTGTCTGTCTGACTGACTGACTGACTGTGTCTGTCTGTCTGACTGACTGACTTGTCTGTCTGACTGACTGACTGACTGTGTCTGACTGACTGTGTCTGTCTGTCTGACTGTCTGTCTGTCTGTCTGACTGACTGTGTCTGTCTGACTGACTGACTGTGTCTGTCTGACTGACTGTGTCTGACTGACTGACTGTGTCTGTCTGACTGACTGTGTCTGTCTGTCTGTCTGACTGACTGACTGTGTCTGTCTGACTGACTGACTGTGTCTGTCTGTCTGTCTGACTGACTGTCTGTATGTCTGTCTGACTGACTGTGTCTGTCTGACTGACTGACTGTGTCTGTCTGACTGACTGACTGACTGTGTCTGTCTGACTGACTGAGTCTGTCTGACTGACTGACTGTGTCTGTCTGACTGACTGACTGTGTCTGTCTGACTGACTGACTGTGTCTGTCTGACTGTCTGACTGACTGACTGACTGTGTCTGTCTGACTGACTGACTGTGTCTGTCTGTCTGACTGACGTCTGACTGTGTCTGTCTGACTGACTGTGTCTGTCTGTCTGACTGACTGTGTCTGTCTGACTGACTGTGTCTGTCTGACTGACTGACTGTGTCTGTCTGACTGACTGTGTCTGACTGACTGTGTCTGTCTGACTGACTGTGTCTGTCTGACTGACTGTGTCTGACTGACTGACTGTCTCTGACTTTGTCTGACTGACTGACTGACTGTGTCTGACTGACTGACTGTGTCTGACTGACTGACTGTGTCTGACTGACTGTGTCTGTCTGACTGTCTGACTGACTGTCTGACTGACTGACTGTGTCTGTCTGACTGACTGACTGTGTTTGACTGACTGACTGTGTCTGACTGACTGTGTCTGTCTGACTGTCTGACTGACTGTGTCTGTCTGACTGACTGACTGTGTCTGACTGACTGACTGACTGCCTGTCTGACTGACTGTGTCTGTCTGACTGACTGTGTCTGTCTGACTGACTGGCTGTGTCTGTCTGTCTGACTGACTGACTGACTGTGTCTGTCTGACTGACTGACTGTGTCTGTCTGTCTGACTGACTGACTGACTGTGTCTGTCTGTCTGACTGACTGTGTCTGACTGACTGACTGTCTGTCTGACTGACTGTGTCTGACTGACTGACTGACTGTCTGTCTGTCTGACTGACTGTGTCTGTCTGACTGACTGACTGACTGTGTCTGACTGACTGACTGTGTATGACTGACTGACTGACTGTGTCTGACTGACTGACTGTGTCTGACTGACTGACTGTGTCTGTCTGTCTGACTGACTGACTGACTGACTGTCTGACTGACTGACTGTGTCTGTCTGACTGACTGACTGTGTCTGTCTGACTGACTGACTGTGTCTGTCTGACTGACTGACTGTATCTGTCTGACTGACTGGCTGTGTCTGTCTGACTGACTGACTGACTGTGTCTGTCTGTCTGACTGACTGTCTGTCTGTCTGACTGACTGTGTCTGACTGACTGATTGTGTCTGTCTGACTGACTGTGTCTGACTGACTGACTGACTGTGTCTGTCTGTCTGACTGACTGTGTCTGTCTGACTGACTGACTGACTGTGTATGTCTGTCTGACTGTGTCTGACTGACTGACTGTCTCTGACTTTGTCTGACTGACTGACTGTCTGTCTGACTGTGTCTGACTGTGTCTGACTGACTGTGTCTGACTGACTGTGTCTGACTGACTGACTGACTGACTGTGTCTGTCTGACTGACTGACTGTGTCTGTCTGACTGTGTCTGTCTGACTGACTGACTGTGTCTGTCTGACTGACTGACTGTGTCTGACTGACTGACTGACTGACTGTGTCTGTCTGACTGACTGACTGTGTCTGTCTGACTGTGTCTGTCTGACTGTGTCTGTATGACTGACTGTGTCTGACTGACTGACTGACTGTGTCTGTCTGACTGACTGTGTCTGACTGACTGACTGACTGTGTCTGTCTGTCTGACTGACTGACTGGCTGACTCTGTCTGACTGACTGACTGACTGACTGTGTCTGTCTGACTGACTGACTGACTGACTGACTGTGTCTGTCTGACTGACTGACTGTCTGACTGACTGAGTCTGTCTGTCTGACTGACTGACTGACTGTCTGTCTGTCTGACTGACTGACTGTCTGACTGACTGACTGTGTCTGTCTGACTGACTGTCTGTCTGACTGACTGATTCTGTCTGTCTGACTGACTGACTGTGTCTGTCTGACTGACTGACTGTCTGTCTGTCTGACTGACTGACTGACTGTGTCTGACTGACTGACTGTGTCTGTCTGACTGACTGACTGTGTCTGTCTGACTGACTGTCTGTCTGACTGACTGTGTCTGTCTGACTGACTGTGTCTGACTGACTGACTGACTGTGTCTGTCTGACTGACTGTGTCTGACTGACTGACTGACTGTGTCTGTCTGACTGACTGACTGTGTCTGTCTGACTGTGTCTGTCTGACTGACTGACTGTGTCTGACTGACTGTGTCTGTCTGACTGTCTGACTGACTGACTGACTGTGTCTGTCTGTCTGACTGACTGTATCCGTCTGTCTGACTGACTGACTGACTGTGTCTGTCTGACTGACTGTCTGTGTCTGTCTGACTGACTGTCTGTGTCTGTCTGACTGACTGACTGTGTCTGACTGACTGACTGTGTCTGACTGGCTGACTGTGTCTGACTGACTGTGTCTGTCTGACTGTCTGACTGACTGTGTCTGTCTGACTGACTGACTGACTGTGTCTGTCTGACTGACTGTCTGACTGTGTCTGTCTGTCTGACTGACTGTGTCTGTCTGACTGACTGTGTCTGTCTGACTGACTGACTGTGTCTGTCTGACTGTGTCTGTCTGACTGACTGACTGTGTCTGTCTGACTGACTGACTGTGTCTGTCTGACTGACTGACTGTCTGTCTGTCTGTCTGACTGACTGACTGTGTCTGTCTGACTGTGTCTGTCTGACTGACTGTGTCTGACTGACTGTGTCTGACTGACTGACTGTCTCTGACTTTGTCTGACTGACTGTCTGTCTGACTGTGTCTGACTGTGTCTGACTGACTGACTGTGTCTGTCTGACTGACTGACTGTGTCTGTCTGTCTGACTGACTGTGTCTGTCTGACTGACTGACTGTGTCTGTCTGTCTGACTGACTGAGTCTGTCTGTCTGACTGACTGACTGACTGTGTCTGTCTGACTGACTGACTGTGTCTGTCTGACTGACTGACTGTCTGTCTGTCTGACTGACTGACTGACTGTGTCTGTCTGACTGACTGACTGTGTCTGTCTGACTGACTGTCTGTCTGACTGACTGACTGTGTCTGTCTGACTGACTGTGTCTGACTGACTGACTGACTGTGTCTGTCTGACTGACTGTGTCTGACTGACTGTGTCTGTCTGACTGACTGTGTCTGTCTGACTGTGTCTGTCTGACTGTGTCTGTCTGACTGTCTGACTGACTGACTGACTGTGTCTGTCTGTCTGACTGTCTGACTGACTGACTGTGTCTGTCTGACTGACTGACTGTGTCTGTCTGTCTGACTGACTGACTGTGTCTGACTGACTGACTGACTGACTGTGTCTGACTGACTGACTGTGTCTGTCTGACTGACTGTGTCTGTCTGACTGTGTCTGTCTGACTGTGTCTGTATGACTGACTGTGTCTGACTGACTGACTGACTGACTGACTGTGTCTGTCTGACTGACTGACTGTGTCTGTCTGACTGACTGTCTGACTGTGTCTGACTGACTGTGTCTGTCTGACTGACTGTGTCTGTCTGACTGACTGTGTCTGTCTGACTGTGTCTGTCTGACTGACTGACTGACTGTCTGTCTGACTGACTGACTGTGTCTGTCTGACTGACTTACTGTGTCTGTCTGACTGACTGTGTCTGCCTGTCTGACTGACTGTGTCTGTCTGACTGACTGTCTGACTGACTGTCTGACTGACTGTCTGACTGACTGACTGTGTCTGTCTGACTGACTGACTGACTGTGTCTGACTGACTGTGTCTGTCTGACTGTCTGACTGACTGACTGACTGTGTCTGTCTGACTGACTGACTGTGTCTGTCTGTCTGACTGACTGTCTGACTGTGTCTGTCTGTCTGACTGACTGTGTCTGTCTGACTGACTGACTGATTGTGTCTGACTGACTGACTGTGTCTGACTGACTGACTGACTGTGTCTGACTGACTGACTGACTGTGTCTGTCTGTCTGACTGTCTGTCTGTCTGACTGTCTGCCTGTCTGACTGACTGACTGACTGTGTCTGTCTGACTGACTGTGTCTGTCTGACTGACTGACTGTCTGTGTCTGTCTGTCTGACTGACTGACTGTGTCTGTCTGTCTGACTGACTGACTGTGTCTGTCTGACTGACTGACTGACTGTGTCTGTCTGACTGACTGACTGTGTCTGTCTGACTGACTGACTCTGTCTGACTGACTGTGTCTGTCTGACTGACTGACTGACTGTGTCTGTCTGACTGACTGACTGTGTCTGTCTGACTGACTGACTGTGTCTGTCTGACTGACTGACTGTGTCTGTCTGACTGACTGACTGACTGTGTCTGTCTGACTGACTGACTGTGTCTGTCTGACTGACTGACTGTGTCTGTCTGACTGACTGACTGATTGTGTCTGACTGACTGACTGTGTCTGACTGACTGACTGACTGTGTCTGACTGACTGACTGACTGTGTCTGTCTGTCTGACTGTCTGTCTGTCTGACTGTATGCCTGTCTGACTGACTGACTGACTGTGTCTGTCTGACTGACTGTGTCTGTCTGACTGACTGACTGTCTGTGTCTGTCTGTCTGACTGACTGTCTGACTGACTGTGTCTGTCTGACTGACTGACTGAATGTGTCTGTCTGACTGACTGTCTGTGTCTGTCTGACTGACTGAATGTGTCTGACTGACTGTGTCTGTCTGACTGACTGACTGTCTGTCTGTCTGTCTGACTGACTGTCTGTCTGATTGACTGACTGACTGTGTCTGTCTGACAGACTGTGTCTGACTGACTGACTGACTGTGTCTGTCAGACACACACAGTCAGTCAGTCAGACAGACACAGTCAGTCAGTCAGACAGACACAGTCAGTCAGTCAGTCAGTCAGTCAGACAGACACACACAGTCAGTCAGTCAGTCAGTCTGACTGACTGACTGACTGTGTCTGTCTGACTGACTGTGTCTGTCTGACTGACTGACTGTCTGTCTGACTGTCTGACTGTGTCTGACTGACTGACTGTGTCTGACTGACTGACTGACTGACTGACTGTGTCTGACTGACTGACTGTGTCTGTCTGACTGACTGACTGACTGTGTCTGTCTGACTGACTGTCTGTCTGACTGACTGAGTCTGTCTGACTGACTGACTGTCTGTCTGACTGTCTGTCTGACTGACTGACTGTGTCTGTCTGACTGACTGTGTCTGTCTGACTGACTGACTGACTGTGTCTGTCTGACTGACTGACTGACTGTGTCTGTCTGACTGACTGTGTCTGTCTGACTGACTGACTGACTGTGTCTGTCTGACTGAGTCTGTCTGTCTGACTGACTGACTGTGTCTGTCTGTCTGACTGACTGACTGTGTCTGTCTGACTGACTGTCTGACTGTGTCTGACTGACTGTGTCTGTCTGACTGACTGTGTCTGTCTGACTGACTGACTGTGTCTGTCTGACTGTGTCTGTCTGACTGACTGACTGTCTGTCTGACTGACTGACTGACTGTCTGTCTGTCTGACTGACTGACTGTGTCTGTCTGACTGTGTCTGTCTGACTGACTGTGTCTGACTGACTGTGTCTGACTGACTGTCTCTGACTTTGTCTGACTGACTGACTGACTGTCTGTCTGTGTCTGACTGTGTCTGACTGACTGACTGTGTCTGACTGACTGACTGTGTCTGTCTGTCTGACTGACTGTGTCTGTCTGACTGACTGACTGTGTCTGTCTGTCTGACTGACTGTGTCTGTCTGACTGACTGTCTGACTGACTGTCTGACTGACTGTCTGACTGACTGACTGTGTCTGTCTGACTGACTGTGTCTGACTGACTGACTGACTGTGTCTGTCTGACTGACTGACTGTGTCTGTCTGTCTGACTGACTGTCTGACTGTGTCTGTCTGTCTGACTGACTGTGTCTGTCTGACTGACTGTGTCTGTCTGACTGACTGACTGTGTCTGTCTGACTGACTGACTGTGTCTATCTGACTGACTGACTGTGTCTGTCTGACTGACTGTGTCTGTCTGACTGACTGACTGTGTCTGTCTGACTGACTGACTGTGTCTGACTGACTGACTGACTGTCTGACTGACTGACTGTCTGACTGACTGACTGACTGTGTCTGTCTGACTGACTGACTGTATCTGTCTGACTGACTGACTGTGTCTGTCTGACTGACTGACTGTGTCTGTCTGACTGACTGTGTCTGTCTGACTGACTGACTGTATGTCTGACTGACTGTGTCTGACTGACTGACTGACTGTCTGTCTGACTGACTGTGTCTGTCTGACTGACTGACTGACTGACTGTGTCTGACTGACTGACTGACTGTGTCTGACTGACTGACTGTGTCTGACTGACTGACTGTGTCTGACTGACTGACTGTGTCTGTCTGACTGACTGACTGTGTCTGTCTGACTGACTGTGTCTGTCTGACTGACTGACTGTCTGTCTGACTGACTGTGTCTGTCTGACTGACTGACTGTGTCTGTCTGACTGACTGACTGTGTCTGACTGACTGACTGTGTCTGACTGACTGACTGTGTCTGACTGACTGACTGTGTCTGTCTGTCTGACTGACTGTCTGACTGACTGACTGACTGTGTCTGTCTGTCTGACTGACTGTGTCTGACTGACTGACAGTCAGACAGACAGTCAGTCAGTCAGACACAGTCAGACAGACAGTCAGTCAGTCAGACAAAGTCAGAGACAGTGTCTGACTGTGTCTGACTGACTGACTGACTGACTGTGTCTGTCTGACTGTGTCTGTCTGACTGACTGTGTCTGACTGACTGACTGACTGTGTCTGACTGACTGACTGTATCTGACTGACTGACTGTGTCTGACTGACTGACTGTGCCTGTCTGTCTGACTGACTGTCTGACTGACTGACTGACTGTGTCTGTCTGTCTGACTGTGTCTGACTGACTGACTGTCTCTGACTTTGTCTGACTGTCTGTCTGACTGTGTCTGACTGTGTCTGACTGACTGACTGTGTCTGACTGACTGACTGTGTCTGTCTGTCTGACTGACTGTGTCTGTCTGACTGACTGACTGTGTCTGTCTGACTGACTGACTGTGTCTGTCTGTCTGACTGACTGTCTGTCTGACTGACTGACTGACTGTGTCTGTCTGTCTGACTGACTGTGTCTGTCTGACTGACTGACTGACTGACTGTGTCTGTCTGACTGACTGACTGACTGTGTCTGTCTGACTGACTCTGTCTGACTGACTGACTGGCTGACTGACTCTGTCTGACTGACTGACTGACTGTGTCTGTCTGACTGACTGACTGACTGTGTCTGTCTGACTGACTGACTGTGTCTGTCTAACTGACTGACTGTTTCTGTCTGACTGACTGACTGACTGTGTCTGACTGACTGACTATGTCTGACTGACTGACTGTGCCTGTCTGACTGACTGTGTCTGTCTGACTGACTGACTGTGTCTGTCTGACTGACTGACTGTCTGTCTGACTGACTGTGTCTGTCTGACTGACTGACTGTGTCTGACTGACTGACTGACTGTGTCTGACTGACTGACTGTATCTGACTGACTGACTGTGTCTGACTGACTGACTGTGCCTGTCTGTCTGACTGACTGTCTGACTGACTGACTGACTGTGTCTGTCTGTCTGACTGACTGTGTCTGTCTGACTGACTGACTGTGTCTGTCTGACTGACTGACTGTGTCTGTCTGTCTGACTGACTGTGTCTGTCTGTCTGACTGACTGTCTGTCTGTCTGACTGACTGTGTCTGTCTGAGTGACTGACTGACTGACTGTGTCTGACTGACTGACTGTGTCTGTCTGTCTGACTGACTGTCTCTGTCTGACTGACTGACTATGTCTGACTGACTGACTGTGCCTGTCTGACTGACTGTGTCTGTCTGACTGACTGACTGTGTCTGTCTGACTGACTGTGTCTGACTGACTGACTGACTGTGTCTGTCTGTCTGACTGACTGTGTCTGACTGACTGACTGACTGTGTCTGTCTGACTGACTGTGTCTGTCTGACTGACTGACTGACTGTGTCTGTCTGACTGACTGACTGTGTCTGTCTGACTGACTGACTGTCTGTGTCTGTCTGTCTGACTGACTGTGTCTGACTGACTGTGTCTGACAGACAGACACAGACAGTCAGTCAGTCAGACAGACACAGTCAGTCAGTCAGACAGACACAGTCAGTCAGTCAGACAGACACAGTCAGTCAGTCAGACAGACAGTCAGTCAGTCAGACAGACACAGTCAGTCAGTCAGTCAGACATACACCGTCAGTCAGTCAGTCAGACAGACACCGTCAGTCAGTCAGTCAGACAGACAGTCAGTCAGACACAGTCAGTCAGACAGACAGACACAGTCAGTCAGTCAGTCAGACACAGTCAGTCAGACACAGTCAGACAGGCAGTCAGACAAAGTCAGAGACAGTCAGTCAGTCAGACACAGTCAGTCAGTCAGACAGACAGACACAGTCAGTCAGACAGACAGACACAGTCAGTCAGACACAGTCAGTCAGTCAGTCAGACAGACACAGTCAGTCAGTCAGACAGACAGACAGTCAGACAGACAGACACAGTCAGTCAGTCAGACAGACACAGTCAGTCAGTCAGACAGACACAGTCAGTCAGACAGACAGACACAGTCAGTCAGTCAGTCAGACAGTCAGTCAGACAGACAGACACAGTCAGTCAGTCAGATACAGTCAGTCAGTCAGACACAGTCAGTTAGTCAGTCAGACACAGTCAGTCAGTCAGACAGACACAGTCAGTCAGACAGACAGTCAGTCAGTCAGACAGACACAATCAGTCAGTCAGACAGACACAGTCAGTCAGTCAGACAGACACAGTCAGTCAGACAGGCACAGTCAGTCAGTCAGACACAGTCAGTCAGTCAGACAGACACAGTCTGTCTGTCTGTCTGACTGACTGTCTGTCTGACTGACTGTGTCTGTCTGACTGACTGACTGTGTCTGTCTGACTGACTGACTGTGTCTGTCTGACTGACTGACTGTCTGTCTGACTGACTGACTGACTGTGTCTGTCTGACTGACTGACTGACTGACTGTGTGTGTCTGTCTGACTGACTGACTGTGTCTGACTGACTGACTGACTGTGTCTGTCTGACTGACTGACTGTGTCTGTCTGACTGACTGACTGACTGTGTCTGTCTGACTGACTGACTGTGTCTGTCTGACTGACTGACTGTGTCTGTCTGACTGACTGACTGATTGTGTCTGACTGACTGACTGTGTCTGACTGACTGACTGACTGTGTCTGACTGACTGACTGACTGTGTCTGTCTGTCTGACTGTCTGTCTGTCTGACTGTCTGCCTGTCTGACTGACTGACTGACTGTGTCTGTCTGACTGACTGTGTCTGTCTGACTGACTGACTGTCTGTGTCTGTCTGTCTGACTGACTGTCTGACTGACTGTGTCTGTCTGACTGACTGACTGAATGTGTCTGTCTGACTGACTGACTGTCTGTGTCTGTCTGACTGACTGAATGTGTCTGACTGACTGTGTCTGTCTGACTGACTGACTGTCTGTCTGTCTGTCTGACTGACTGTCTGTCTGATTGACTGACTGACTGTGTCTGTCTGACTGACTGTGTCTGACTGACTGACTGACTGTGTCTGTCAGACACACACAGTCAGTCAGTCAGTCAGACAGACACAGTCAGTCAGTCAGACAGACACAGTCAGTCAGTCAGTCAGACAGACACACACAGTCAGTCAGTCAGTCAGTCTGACTGACTGACTGTGTCTGTCTGACTGACTGTGTCTGTCTGACTGACTGACTGTCTGTCTGACTGACTGACTGTCTGACTGTGTCTGACTGACTGACTGTGTCTGACTGACTGACTGACTGTGTCTGTCTGACTGACTGACTCTGTCTGTCTGACTGACTGACTGTGTCTGTCTGACTGACTGACTGACTGTGTCTGTCTGACTGACTGTCTGTCTGACTGACTGAGTCTGTCTGACTGACTGATTGTCTGTCTGACTGACTGACTGACTGTCTGACTGACTGACTGTGTCTGTCTGACTGACTGTGTCTGTCTGACTGACTGACTGACTGTGTCTGTCTGACTGACTGACTGACTGTGTCTGTCTGACTGACTGTGTCTGTCTGACTGTGTCTGTCTGACTGACTGAGTCTGTCTGTCTGACTGACTGACTGTGTCTGACTGACTGACTGACTGTCTGTCTGTCTGACTGACTGACTGTGTCTGTCTGACTGACTGTGTCTGTCTGACTGACTGTCTGTCTGACTGACTGACTGTGTCTGTCTGACTGACTGTGTCTGACTGACTGTGTCTGTCTGACTGACTGACTGTCTGTCTGACTGACTGACTGACTGTGTCTGTCTGACTGACTGACTGACTGTGTGTGTCTGTCTGACTGACTGACTGTGTCTGTCTGACTGACTGACTGTGTCTGTCTGACTGACTGTGTCTGTCTGACTGACTGACTGTCTGTCTGACTGACTGACTGTCTGACTGACTGACTGTGTCTGTCTGACTGACTGTGTCTGTCTGTCTGACTGACTGACTGTGTCTGTCTGACTGACTGACTGTCTGTCTGTCTGACTGACTGACTGTGTCTGTCTGACTGACTGACTGTCTGTCTGACTGACTGTCTGTCTGACTGACTGACTGTGTGTGTCTGTCTGACTGACTGACTGTGTCTGTCTGACTGTGTCTGTCTGACTGTCTAACTGACTGAAAGTGTCTGTCTGTCTGACTGACTGACTGACTGTGTCTGTCTGACTGACTGTCTGTGTCTGACTGACTGTTTGTGTCTGTCTGACTGACTGTCTGTGTCTGTCTGACTGACTGACTGACTGTGTCTGACTGACTGACTGTGTCTGACTGACTGTGTCTGTCTGACTGACTGTGTCTGTCTGACTGTCTGACTGACTGACTGTGTCTGTCTGA
The DNA here is from genome assembly GCA_029206835.1 of Rana muscosa. Taxonomy (NCBI): domain Eukaryota; kingdom Metazoa; phylum Chordata; class Amphibia; order Anura; family Ranidae; genus Rana; species Rana muscosa. The sequence goes on from CM055117.1 coordinate 370,750,606, forward strand.
CTGACTGTCTGACTGTGTCTGTATGTCTGACTGTGTCTGTCTGTCTGACTGACTGTGTCTGTCTGACTGACTGTGTCTGTCTGACTGACTGTGTCTGTCTGACTGACTGACTGTGTCTGTCTAACTGACTGACTGACTGTGTCTGACTGACTGTGTCTGACTGACTGTGTCTGACTGACTGTCTCTGACTTTGTCTGACTGACTGACTGACTGTCTGTCTGACTGTGTCTGACTGACTGACTGTGTCTGACTGACTGACTGACTGTGTTTGTCTGTCTGACTGACTGTGTCTGTCTGACTGACTGACTGTGTCTGACTGACTGACTGACTGTGTCTGTCTGACTGACTGACTGACTGTGTCTGTCTGACTGACTGACTGACTTGTCTGTCTGACTGACTGACTGACTGTGTCTGACTGACTGTGTCTGTCTGTCTGACTGTCTGTCTGTCTGACTGACTGACTGTGTCTGTCTGACTGACTGACTGTGTCTGTCTGTCTGACTGACTGTCTGTCTGTCTGTCTGACTGTGTCTGTCTGACTGACTGACTGTGTCTGTCTGACTGACTGTGTCTGACTGACTGACTGACTGACTGTGTCTGTCTGACTGACTGTGTCTGTCTGTATGTCTGTCTGACTGACTGTGTCTGTCTGACTGACTGTGTCTGTCTGTCTGTCTGACTGACTGTCTGTATGTCTGTCTGACTGACTGTGTCTGTCTGACTGACTGACTGTGTCTGTCTGACTGACTGACTGTGTCTGTCTGACTGACTGAGTCTGTCTGACTGACTGACTGTGTCTGTCTGACTGACTGACTGTGTCTGTCTGACTGACTGTGTCTGTCTGACTGTCTGACTGACTGACTGACTGTGTCTGTCTGACTGACTGACTGTGTCTGTCTGTCTGACTGACGTCTGACTGTGTCTGTCTGACTGACTGACTGTGTCTGTCTGTCTGACTGACTGTGTCTGTCTGACTGACTGTGTCTGTCTGACTGACTGACTGTGTCTGTCTGACTGACTGACTGTGTCTGTCTGACTGACTGACTGACTGTGTCTGACTGACTGACTGTGTCTGACTGACTGTGTCTGACTGACTGACTGTCTCTGACTTTGTCTGACTGACTGACTGTGTCTGACTGACTGACTGACTGTGTCTGACTGACTGACTGTGTCTGACTGACTGTGTCTGTCTGACTGTCTGACTGTCTGACTGACTGACTGTGTCTGTCTGACTGACTGACTGTGTTTGACTGACTGACTGTGTCTGACTGACTGTGTCTGTCTGACTGTCTGACTGACTGTGTCTGTCTGACTGACTGACTGTGTCTGACTGACTGTCTGTCTGACTGACTGACTGTGTCTGTCTGACTGACTGACTGTGTCTGTCTGACTGACTGACTGTGTCTGTCTGTCTGACTGACTGACTGACTGTGTCTGTCTGACTGACTGACTGTGTCTGTCTGTCTGACTGACTGACTGACTGTGTCTGTCTGTCTGACTGACTGTGTCTGACTGACTGACTGTCTGTCTGACTGACTGTGTCTGACTGACTGACTGACTGTCTGTCTGTCTGACTGACTGTGTCTGTCTGACTGACTGACTGACTGTGTCTGACTGACTGACTGTGTATGACTGACTGACTGACTGTGTCTGACTGACTGACTGTGTCTGACTGACTGACTGTGTCTGTATGTCTGACTGACTGTCTGACTGACTGACTGACTGTCTGACTGACTGACTGTGTCTGTCTGACTGACTGACTGTGTCTGTCTGACTGACTGACTGTGTCTGTCTGACTGACTGACTGTATCTGTCTGACTGACTGACTGTGTCTGTCTGACTGACTGACTGTGTCTGACTGACTGACTGACTGTGTCTGACTGACTGACTGACTGTGTCTGTCTGACTGACTGACTGTGTCTGTCTGACTGTGTCTGTCTGACTGTGTCTGTATGACTGACTGTGTCTGACTGACTGACTGTGTCTGTCTGACTGACTGTGTCTGACTGACTGACTGACTGTGTCTGTCTGTCTGACTGACTGACTGGCTGACTCTGTCTGACTGACTGACTGTGTCTGTCTGACTGACTGACTGTGTCTGTCTGACTGACTGTGTCTGTCTGACTGACTGACTGTGTCTGTCTGACTGACTGAGTCTGTCTGTCTGACTGACTGACTGACTGTCTGTCTGTCTGACTGACTGACTGTCTGACTGACTGACTGTGTCTGTCTGACTGACTGTCTGTCTGACTGACTGATTCTGTCTGTCTGACTGACTGACTGACTGTGTCTGTCTGACTGACTGTCTGTCTGTCTGACTGACTGACTGACTGTGTCTGACTGACTGACTGACTGTGTCTGTCTGACTGACTGACTGTGTCTGTCTGACTGACTGTCTGTCTGACTGACTGACTGTGTCTGTCTGACTGACTGTGTCTGACTGACTGACTGACTGTGTCTGTCTGACTGACTGTGTCTGACTGACTGACTGTGTCTGTCTGACTGACTGACTGTGTCTGTCTGACTGTGTCTGTCTGACTGTCTGACTGACTGACTGACTGTGTCTGTCTGTCTGACTGACTGTATCCGTCTGTCTGACTGACTGACTGACTGTCTGTGTCTGTCTGACTGACTGTCTGTGTCTGTCTGACTGACTGACTGACTGTGTCTGACTGACTGACTGTGTCTGACTGGCTGACTGTGTCTGACTGACTGTGTCTGTCTGACTGTCTGACTGACTGACTGTGTCTGTCTGACTGACTGACTGTGTCTGTCTGACTGACTGTCTGACTGTGTCTGTCTGTCTGACTGACTGTGTCTGTCTGACTGACTGTGTCTGTCTGACTGACTGACTGTGTCTGTCTGACTGTGTCTGTCTGACTGACTGACTGTCTGTCTGACTGACTGACTGTGTCTGTCTGACTGACTGACTGTCTGTCTGTCTGACTGACTGACTGTGTCTGTCTGACTGTGTCTGTCTGACTGACTGTGTCTGACTGACTGTGTCTGACTGACTGACTGTCTCTGACTTTGTCTGACTGACTGTCTGTCTGACTGTGTCTGACTGTGTCTGACTGACTGACTGTGTCTGTCTGACTGACTGACTGTGTCTGTCTGTCTGACTGACTGTGTCTGTCTGACTGACTGACTGTGTCTGTCTGTCTGACTGACTGAGTCTGTCTGTCTGACTGACTGACTGACTGTGTCTGTCTGACTGACTGACTGTCTGTCTGTCTGACTGACTGACTGACTGTGTCTGTCTGACTGACTGACTGTGTCTGTCTGACTGACTGTCTGTCTGACTGACTGACTGTGTCTGTCTGACTGACTGTGTCTGACTGACTGACTGACTGTGTCTGTCTGACTGACTGTGTCTGACTGACTGTGTCTGTCTGACTGACTGACTGTGTCTGTCTGACTGTGTCTGTCTGACTGTGTCTGTCTGACTGTCTGACTGACTGACTGACTGTGTCTGTCTGTCTGACTGTCTGACTGACTGACTGTGTCTGTCTGTCTGACTGACTGTGTCTGACTGACTGACTGACTGACTGTGTCTGACTGACTGACTGATTGACTGTGTCTGTCTGACTGACTGACTGTGTCTGTCTGACTGTGTCTGTCTGACTGTGTCTGTATGACTGACTGTGTCTGACTGACTGACTGACTGACTGTGTCTGTCTGACTGACTGACTGTGTCTGTCTGACTGACTGTCTGACTGTGTCTGACTGACTGACTGTGTCTGTCTGACTGACTGTCTGACTGTGTCTGACTGACTGTGTCTGTCTGACTGACTGACTGTGTCTGTCTGACTGTGTCTGTCTGACTGTGTCTGTATGACTGACTGTGTCTGACTGACTGACTGACTGACTGTGTCTGTCTGACTGACTGACTGTGTCTGTCTGACTGACTGTCTGACTGTGTCTGACTGACTGACTGTGTCTGTCTGACTGACTGTCTGACTGTGTCTGACTGACTGTGTCTGTCTGACTGACTGACTGACTGTGTCTGACTGACTGACTGACTGACTGTGTCTGTCTGACTGACTGTGTCTGACTGACTGTGTCTGTCTGACTGACTGACTGACTGACTGACTGACTGTGTCTGTCTGTCTGACTGTCTGACTGACTGACTGTGTCTGTCTGTCTGACTGACTGACTGTGTCTGACTGACTGACTGACTGACTGTGTCTGACTGACTGACTGATTGACTGTGTCTGTCTGACTGACTGACTGTGTCTGTCTGACTGTGTCTGTATGACTGACTGTGTCTGACTGACTGACTGACTGACTGACTGTGTCTGTCTGACTGACTGACTGTGTCTGTCTGACTGACTGTCTGACTGTGTCTGACTGACTGTGTCTGTCTGACTGACTGTGTCTGTCTGACTGACTGACTGTGTCTGTCTGACTGTGTCTGTCTGACTGACTGACTGTCTGTCTGACTGACTGACTGTGTCTGTCTGACTGACTGACTGTCTGTCTGACTGACTGACTGTGTCTGTCTGACTGTGTCTGTCTGACTGACTGTGTCTGACTGACTGTGTCTGACTGACTGACTGTCTCTGACTTTGTCTGACTGACTGACTGACTGTCTGTCTGACTGTGTCTGACTGTGTCTGACTGACTGGCTGTGTCTGACTGACTGACTGACTGTGTCTGTCTGTCTGACTGACTGTGTCTGTCTGGCTGACTGACTGTGTCTGTCTGACTGACTGTGTCTGTCTGACTGACTGTCTGACTGACTGTCTGACTGACTGTCTGACTGACTGTGTCTGTCTGACTGACTGACTGACTGTGTCTGACTGACTGTGTCTGTCTGACTGTCTGACTGACTGTGTCTGTCTGACTGACTGACTGTGTCTGTCTGTCTGACTGACTGTCTGACTGTGTCTGTCTGTCTGACTGACTGTGTCTGTCTGTCTGACTGACTGTGTCTGTCTGACTGACTGTGTCTGTCTGACTGACTGACTGTGTCTGTCTGTCTGACTGACTGAGTCTGTCTGTCTGACTGACTGACTGACTGTGTCTGTCTGACTGACTGACTGACTGTGTCTGTCTGACTGACTGACTGTGTCTGTCTGACTGACTGTCTGTCTGACTGACTGACTGTGTCTGTCTGACTGACTGTGTCTGACTGACTGACTGACTGTGTCTGTCTGACTGACTGTGTCTGACTGACTGTGTCTGTCTGACTGACTGACTGTGTCTGTCTGACTGTGTCTGTCTGACTGTGTCTGTCTGACTGTCTGACTGACTGACTGACTGTGTCTGTCTGTCTGTCTGTCTGACTGACTGACTGTGTCTGTCTGTCTGACTGACTGACTGTGTCTGACTGACTGACTGACTGACTGTGTCTGACTGACTGACTGATTGACTGTGTCTGTCTGACTGACTGACTGTGTCTGTCTGACTGTGTCTGTCTGACTGTGTCTGTATGACTGACTGTGTCTGACTGACTGACTGACTGACTGTGTCTGTCTGACTGACTGACTGTGTCTGTCTGACTGACTGTCTGACTGTGTCTGACTGACTGTGTCTGTCTGACTGACTGTGTCTGTCTGACTGACTGACTGTGTCTGTCTGACTGTGTCTGTCTGACTGACTGACTGTGTCTGTCTGACTGACTGTCTGTCTGTCTGTCTGACTGACTGACTGTGTCTGTCTGACTGTGTCTGTCTGACTGACTGTGTCTGACTGACTGTGTCTGACTGACTGTGTCTGACTGACTGACTGTCTCTGACTTTGTCTGACTGACTGACTGACTGTCTGTCTGACTGTGTCTGACTGTGTCTGACTGACTGACTGTGTCTGACTGACTGACTGACTGTGTCTGTCTGTCTGACTGACTGTGTCTGTCTGACTGACTGACTGTGTCTGTCTGTCTGACTGACTGTGTCTGTCTGACTGACTGTCTGACTGACTGTCTGACTGACTGTCTGACTGACTGACTGTGTCTGTCTGACTGACTGACTGACTGTGTCTGACTGACTGTGTCTGTCTGACTGTCTGACTGACTGACTGACTGTGTCTGTCTGACTGACTGACTGTGTCTGTCTGTCTGACTGACTGTCTGACTGTGTCTGTCTGTCTGACTGACTGTGTCTGTCTGACTGACTGTGTCTGTCTGACTGACTGACTGTGTCTGTCTGACTGACTGACTGACTGTGTCTATCTGACTGACTGACTGTGTCTGTCTGACTGACTGTGTCTGTCTGACTGACTGACTGTGTCTGTCTGACTGACTGACTGTGTCTGACTGACTGACTGACTGTCTGACTGACTGACTGTCTGACTGACTGACTGACTGTGTCTGTCTGACTGACTGACTGTATCTGTCTGACTGACTGACTGTGTCTGTCTGACTGACTGACTGTGTCTGTCTGACTGACTGTGTCTGTCTGACTGACTGACTGTATGTCTGACTGACTGTGTCTGACTGACTGTGTCTGTCTGACTGACTGACTGACTGACTGTGTCTGACTGACTGACTGACTGTGTCTGACTGACTGACTGACTGTGTCTGACTGACTGACTGTGTCTGACTGACTGACTGTGTCTGTCTGACTGACTGACTGTGTCTGTCTGACTGACTGTGTCTGTCTGACTGACTGACTGTCTGTCTGACTGACTGTGTCTGTCTGACTGACTGACTGTGTCTGACTGACTGACTGTGTCTGACTGACTGACTGTGTCTGTCTGTCTGTCTGACTGACTGTCTGACTGACTGACTGACTGTGTCTGTCTGTCTGACTGACTGTGTCTGACTGACTGACAGTCAGACAGACAGTCAGTCAGTCAGACACAGTCAGACAGACAGTCAGTCAGTCAGACAAAGTCAGAGACAGTGTCTGACTGTGTCTGACTGACTGACTGACTGTGTCTGTCTGACTGACTGTGTCTGACTGACTGACTGACTGTGTCTGACTGACTGACTGTATCTGACTGACTGACTGTGTCTGACTGACTGACTGTGCCTGTCTGTCTGACTGACTGTCTGACTGACTGACTGACTGTGTCTGTCTGTCTGACTGACTGTGTCTGACTGACTGACTGTCTCTGACTTTGTCTGACTGTCTGTCTGACTGTGTCTGACTGTGTCTGACTGACTGACTGTGTCTGACTGACTGACTGTGTCTGTCTGTCTGACTGACTGTGTCTGTCTGACTGACTGACTGTGTCTGTCTGACTGACTGACTGTGTCTGTCTGTCTGACTGACTGACTGTGTCTGTCTGTCTGACTGACTGTGTCTGTCTGACTGACTGACTGACTGACTGTGTCTGTCTGACTGACTGACTGACTGTGTCTGTCTGACTGACTCTGTCTGACTGACTGACTGGCTGACTGACTCTGTCTGACTGACTGACTGACTGACTGTGTCTGTCTGACTGACTGACTGACTGTGTCTGTCTGACTGACTGACTGTGTCTGTCTAACTGACTGACTGTTTCTGTCTGACTGACTGACTGACTGTGTCTGACTGACTGACTGACTGTGTCTGACTGACTGACTATGTCTGACTGACTGACTGTGCCTGTCTGACTGACTGTGTCTGTCTGACTGACTGACTGTGTCTGTCTGACTGACTGACTGTCTGTCTGACTGACTGTGTCTGTCTGACTGACTGTGTCTGACTGACTGACTGACTGTGTCTGACTGACTGACTGTATCTGACTGACTGACTGTGTCTGACTGACTGACTGTGCCTGTCTGTCTGACTGACTGTCTGACTGACTGACTGACTGTGTCTGTCTGTCTGACTGACTGTGTCTGTCTGACTTACTGACTGTGTCTGTCTGACTGACTGACTGTGTCTGTCTGTCTGACTGACTGTGTCTGTCTGTCTGACTGACTGTCTGTCTGTCTGACTGACTGTGTCTGTCTGACTGACTGACTGTGTCTGACTGACTGTGTCTGTCTGTCTGACTGACTGTCTCTGTCTGACTGACTGACTGTGTCTGACTGACTGACTGTCTCTGACTTTGTCTGACTGTCTGTCTGACTGTGTCTGACTGACTGTGTCTGACTGACTGACTGACTGTGTCTGTCTGTCTGACTGACTGTGTCTGACTGACTGACTGACTGTGTCTGTCTGACTGACTATGTCTGTCTGACTGACTGACTGACTGTGTCTGTCTGACTGACTGACTGACTGTGTCTGTCTGACTGACTGACTGTCTGTGTCTGTCTGTCTGACTGACTGTGTCTGACTGACTGTGTCTGACAGACAGACACAGACAGTCAGTCAGTCAGACAGACACAGTCAGTCAGTCAGACAGACACAGTCAGTCAGTCAGTCAGACAGACACAGTCAGTCAGTCAGACAGACAGTCAGTCAGTCAGACAGACACAGTCAGTCAGTCAGTCAGACAGACACCGTCAGTCAGTCAGTCAGACAGACACCGTCAGTCAGTCAGTCAGACAGACAGTCAGTCAGACACAGTCAGTCAGACAGACAGACACAGTCAGTCAGACACAGTCAGTCAGACACAGTCAGACAGACAGTCAGACAAAGTCAGAGACAGTCAGTCAGTCAGACACAGTCAGTCAGTCAGACAGACACAGTCAGTCAGACAGACAGACACAGTCAGTCAGACACAGTCAGTCAGTCAGTCAGACAGACACAGTCAGTCAGTCAGACAGACAGACAGTCAGACAGACAGACACAGTCAGTCAGACAGACACAGTCAGTCAGTCAGACAGACACAGTCAGTCAGACAGACAGACACAGTCAGTCAGTCAGTCAGGCAGTCAGTCAGACAGACAGACACAGTCAGTCAGTCAGATACAGTCAGTCAGTCAGACACAGTCAGTCAGTCAGACACAGTCAGTCAGTCAGACAGACACAGTCAGTCAGACAGACAGTCAGTCAGTCAGACAGACACAATCAGTCAGTCAGACAGACACAGTCAGTCAGACAGACACAGTCAGTCAGACAGGCACAGTCAGTCAGTCAGACACAGTCAGTCAGTCAGACAGACACAGTCTGTCTGTCTGTCTGTCTGACTGACTGTCTGTCTGACTGACTGTGTCTGTCTGACTGACTGACTGTGTCTGTCTGACTGACTGACTGTGTCTGTCTGACTGACTGACTGACTGACTGTGTCTGACTGACTGACTGTGTCTGACTGACTGTGTCTGTCTGACTGACTGTGTCTGTCTGACTGTCTGACTGACTGACTGTGTCTGTCTGACTGACTGTCTGACTGTGTCTGTCTGTCTGACTGTGTCTGTCTGTCTGACTGACTGTGTCTGTCTGACTGACTGTGTCTGTCTGACTGACTGACTGTGTCTGTCTGACTGACTGACTGACTGTGTCTGACTGACTGTGTCTGACTGACTGTGTCTGACTGACTGTCTCTGACTTTGTCTGACTGTGTCTGACTGACTGTGTCTGACTGACTGTGTCTGACTGACTGTCTCTGACTTTGTCTGACTGACTGACTGACTGTCTGTCTGACTGTGTCTGACTGACTGACTGTGTCTGACTGACTGACTGACTGACTGTGTCTGTCTGTCTGACTGACTGTGTCTGTCTGACTGACTGACTGTGTCTGACTGACTGACTGACTGTGTCTGTCTGACTGACTGTGTCTGTCTGACTGACTGACTGACTTGTCTGTCTGACTGACTGACTGACTGTGTCTGACTGACTGTGTCTATCTGTCTGACTGTCTGTCTGTCTGACTGACTGACTGTGTCTGTCTGACTGACTGACTGTGTCTGTCTGTCTGACTGACTGTCTGTCTGTCTGACTGACTGTGTCTGTCTGACTGACTGTGTCTGACTGACTGACTGACTGTGTCTGTCTGACTGACTGTGTCTGTCTGTATGTCTGTCTGACTGACTGACTGTGTCTGTCTGACTGACTGTGTCTGTCTGTCTGTCTGACTGTGTCTGTCTGACTGACTGACTGTGTCTGTCTGACTGACTGACTGTGTCTGTCTGTCTGACTGACTGACTGTGTCTGTCTGACTGACTGACTGTGTCTGTCTGTCTGACTGACTGACTGACTGTGTCTGTCTGTCTGACTGACTGTGTCTGACTGACTGACTGTCTGTCTGACTGACTGTGTCTGACTGACTGACTGTCTGTCTGTCTGACTGACTGACTGTGTCTGTCTGACTGACTGACTGACTGTGTCTGACTGACTGTGTATGACTGACTGACTGACTGTGTCTGACTGACTGACTGTGTCTGACTGACTGACTGTGTCTGTCTGTCTGACTGACTGTCTGACTGACTGACTGACTGTCTGACTGACTGACTGTGTCTGTCTGACTGACTGACTGTGTCTGTCTGACTGACTGTGTCTGTCTGACTGACTGTGTCTGTCTGACTGACTGACTGTATCTGTCTGACTGACTGACTGTGTCTGTCTGACTGACTGACTGACTGTGTCTGTCTGTCTGACTGACTGTCTGTCTGTCTGACTGACTGTGTCTGACTGACTGATTGTGTCTTTCTGACTGACTGTGTCTGACTGACTGACTGACTGTGTCTGTCTGTCTGACTGACTGTGTCTGTCTGACTGACTGACTGACTGTGTATGTCTGTCTGACTGACTGTGTCTGACTGACTGACTGTCTCTGACTTTGTCTGACTGACTGTCTGTCTGACTGTGTCTGACTGTGTCTGACTGACTGACTGTGTCTGACTGACTGTGTCTGACTGACTGACTGACTGACTGTGTCTGTCTGACTGACTGATTGTGTCTGTCTGACTGTGTCTGTCTGACTGACTGACTGACTGACTGACTGTGTCTGACTGACTGACTGACTGTGTCTGTCTGACTGACTGACTGTGTCTGTCTGACTGTGTCTGTCTGACTGTGTCTGTATGACTGACTGTGTCTGACTGACTGACTGACTGTGTCTGTCTGTCTGACTGACTGGCTGACTCTGTCTGACTGACTGACTGACTGACTGTGTCTGTCTGACTGACTGACTGTGTCTGTCTGACTGACTGACTGACTGACTGTGTCTGTCTGACTGACTGACTGTGTCTGTCTGACTGACTGTCTGACTGACTGAGTCTGTCTGACTGACTGACTGACTGTCTGTCTGTCTGACTGACTGACTGACTGTCTGACTGACTGACTGTGTCTGTCTGACTGACTGATTCTGTCTGTCTGACTGACTGACTGACTGTGTCTGTCTGACTGACTGACTGTCTGTCTGACTGACTGACTGACTGTGTCTGACTGACTGACTGTGTCTGTCTGACTGACTGACTGTGTCTGTCTGACTGACTGTCTGTCTGACTGACTGACTGTGTCTGTCTGACTGACTGTGTCTGACTGACTGACTGACTGTGTCTGTCTGACTGACTGTGTCTGACTGACTGTGTCTGTCTGACTGACTGACTGTGTATGTCTGTCTGACTGACTGACTGACTGTGTCTGTCTGTCTGACTGACTGTATCCATCTGTCTGACTGACTGACTGACTGTGTTTGTCTGACTGACTGTATGTGTCTGACTGACTGTCTGTGTCTGTCTGACTGACTGACTGACTGTGTCTGACTGACTGACTGTGTCTGACTGGCTGACTGTGTCTGACTGACTGTGTCTGTCTGACTGACTGACTGTGTCTGTCTGACTGACTGACTGACTGTGTCTGTCTGACTGACTGTCTGACTGTGTCTGTCTGTCTGACTGACTGTGTCTGTCTGACTATCTGTGTCTGTCTGACTGACTGACTGTGTCTGTCTGACTGTGTCTGTCTGACTGACTGACTGTCTGTCTGACTGACTGACTGACTGTGTCTGTCTGACTGGCTGACTGTCTGTCTGTCTGTCTGACTGACTGACTGTGTCTGTCTGACTATCTGTGTCTGTCTGACTGACTGACTGTGTCTGTCTGACTGTGTCTGTCTGACTGACTGACTGACTGACTGTCTGACTGTGTCTGTCTGACTGACTGACTGTGTCTGTCTGACTATCTGTGTCTGTCTGACTGACTGACTGTGTCTGTCTGACTGTGTCTGTCTGACTGACTGACTGTCTGTCTGACTGACTGACTGACTGTGTCTGTCTGACTGGCTGACTGTCTGTCTGTCTGTCTGACTGACTGACTGTGTCTGTCTGACTGTGTCTGTCTGACTGACTGTGTCTGACTGACTGTGTCTGACTGACTGACTGTCTCTGACTTTGTCTGGCTGACTGACTGTCTGTCTGACTGTGTCTGACTGTGTCTGACTGACTGACTGTGTCTGTCTGACTTACTGACTGTGTCTGTCTGTCTGACTGACTGTGTCTGTCTGACTGACTGACTGTGTCTGTCTGTCTGACTGACTGAGTCTGTCTGTCTGACTGACTGACTGACTGTGTCTGTCTGACTGACTGACTGTCTGTCTGTCTGACTGACTGACTGTGTCTGTCTGTCTGACTGACTGTGTCTGTCTGACTGACTGTCTGTCTGACTGACTGACTGTGTCTGTCTGACTGACTGTGTCTGACTGACTGACTGACTGTGTCTGTCTGACTGACTGTGTCTGACTGACTGACTGTGTCTGTCTGACTGTGTCTGTCTGACTGTGTCTGTCTGACTGTCTGACTGACTGACTGTGTCTGTCTGGCTGACTGTCTGACTGACTGACTGTGTCTGTCTGACTGACTGACTGTGTCTGTCTGTCTGACTGACTGTCTGACTGTGTCTGACTGACTGACTGACTGTGTCTGACTGACTGACTGTCTGACTGTGTCTGTCTGACTGACTGACTGTGTCTGTCTGACTGTGTCTGTCTGACTGTGTCTGTATGACTGACTGTGTCTGACTGACTGACTGACTGTGTCTGTCTGACTGACTGACTGTGTCTGTCTGACTGACTGTCTGACTGTGTCTGACTGACTGTGTCTGTCTGACTGACTGTGTCTGTCTGACTGACTGACTGTGTCTGTCTGACTGACTGTGTCTGTCTGACTGACTGACTGTCTGTCTGTCTGTCTGACTGACTGTGTCTGTCTGACTGACTGTGTCTGACTGACTGTGTCTGACTGACTGACTGTCTCTGACTTTGTCTGACTGACTGACTGTCTGACTGTGTCTGACTGTGTCTGACTGACTGTGTCTGACTGACTGACTGACTGTGTCTGTCTGTCTGACTGACTGTGTCTGTCTGACTGACTGACTGTGTCTGTCTGTCTGACTGACTGTGTCTGTCTGACTGACTGTCTGACTGACTGTCTGACTGACTGTCTGACTGACTGACTGTGTCTGTCTGACTGACTGACTGACTGTGTCTGTCTGACTGACTGACTGTGTCTGTCTGACTGACTGTGTCTGTCTGTCTGACTGACTGTCTGACTGTGTCTGTCTGACTGACTGTGTCTGTCTGACTGACTGTGTCTGTCTGACTGACTGACTGTGTCTGTCTGACTGACTGACTGACTGTGTCTGACTGACTGTGTCTATCTGACTGACTGTGTCTGTCTGACTGACTGTGTCTGTCTGACTGACTGACTGTGTCTGTCTGACTGACTGACTGTGTCTGACTGACTGACTGACTGTCTGACTGACTGACTGACTGTCTGACTGACTGACTGACTGTGTCTGACTGACTGACTGACTGTGTCTGTCTGACTGACTGACTGTATCTGTCTGACTGACTGACTGTGTCTGTCTGACTGACTGACTGTGTCTGTCTGACTGACTGTGTCTGTCTGACTGACTGACTGTGTCTGACTGACTGACTGACTGTCTGTCTGACTGACTGACTGACTGTGTCTGTCTGACTGACTGACTGACTGACTGTGTCTGACTGACTGACTGACTGTGTCTGACTGACTGACTGTGTCTGACTGACTGACTGTGTCTGACTGACTGACTGTGTCTGTCTGACTGACTGTGTCTGTCTGACTGACTGTGTCTGTCTGACTGACTGACTGTCTGTCTGACTGACTGTGTCTGTCTGACTGACTGACTGTGTCTGTCTGACTGACTGACTGACTGTGTCTGACTGACTGACTGTGTCTGACTGACTGACTGTGTCTGTCTGTCTGACTGACTGTCTGACTGACTGTGTCTGTCTGTCTGACTGACTGTGTCTGACTGACTGACAGTCAGACAGACAGTCAGTCAGTCAGACACAGTCAGACAGACAGTCAGTCAGTCAGACAAAGTCAGAGACAGTGTCTGACTGTGTCTGACTGACTGACTGACTGTGTCTGTCTGACTGACTGACTGTCTGTCTGACTGTGTCTGTCTGACTGACTGACTGTGTCTGACTGACTGACTGTGTCTGACTGACTGTATCTGACTGACTGACTGTGTCTGACTGACTGACTGTGCCTGTCTGTCTGACTGACTGTCTGACTGACTGACTGTGTCTGTCTGTCTGACTGACTGTGTCTGACTGACTGTCTCTGACTTTGTCTGACTGTCTGTCTGACTGTGTCTGACTGTGTCTGACTGACTGTGTCTGACTGACTGACTGACTGTGTCTGTCTGTCTGACTGACTGTCTGTCTGTCTGACTGACTGTGTCTGTCTGTCTGACTGACTGTGTCTGACTGACTGTCTCTGACTTTGTCTGACTGTCTGTCTGACTGTGTCTGACTGTGTCTGACTGACTGACTGACTGTGTCTGTCTGACTGACTGACTGTGTCTGTCTGACTGACTGACTGTGTCTGTCTGACTGACTGACTGTGTCTGTCTGACTGACTGACTGTCTGTCTGTCTGACTGACTGTGTCTGTCTGACTGACTGACTGTCTGTCTGACTGACTGTCTGTCTGACTGACTGACTGACTGTGTGTGTCTGTCTGACTGACTGACTGTGTCTGTCTGACTGTGTCTGTCTGACTGTCTGACTGACTGAAAGTGTCTGTCTGTCTGACTGACTGACTGTGTCTGTCTGTCTGACTGACTGACTGACTGTGTCTGTCTGACTGACTGTCTGTGTCTGACTGACTGACTGTTTGTGTCTGTCTGACTGACTGTCTGTGTCTGTCTGACTGACTGACTGACTGTGTCTGACTGACTGACTGTGTCTGACTGACTGTGTCTGTCTGACTGACTGTGTCTGTCTGACTGTCTGACTGACTGACTGTGTCTGTCTGACTGACTGTCTGACTGTGTCTGTATGTCTGACTGTGTCTGTCTGTCTGACTGACTGTGTCTGTCTGACTGACTGTGTCTGTCTGACTGACTGACTGTGTCTGTCTAACTGACTGACTGACTGTGTCTGACTGACTGTGTCTGACTGACTGTGTCTGACTGACTGTCTCTGACTTTGTCTGACTGACTGACTGACTGTCTGTCTGACTGTGTCTGACTGACTGACTGTGTCTGACTGACTGACTGACTGTGTTTGTCTGTCTGACTGACTGTGTCTGTCTGACTGACTGACTGTGTCTGACTGACTGACTGACTGTGTCTGTCTGACTGACTGACTGACTGTGTCTGTCTGACTGACTGACTGACTTGTCTGTCTGACTGACTGACTGACTGTGTCTGACTGACTGTGTCTGTCTGTCTGACTGTCTGTCTGTCTGACTGACTGACTGTGTCTGTCTGACTGACTGACTGTGTCTGTCTGTCTGACTGACTGTCTGTCTGTCTGACTGACTGTGTCTGTCTGACTGACTGACTGTGTCTGTCTGACTGTGTCTGACTGACTGACTGACTGACTGTGTCTGTCTGACTGACTGTGTCTGTCTGTATGTCTGTCTGACTGACTGACTGTGTCTGTCTGACTGACTGTGTCTGTCTGTCTGTCTGACTGACTGTCTGTATGTCTGTCTGACTGACTGTGTCTGTCTGACTGACTGACTGTGTCTGTCTGACTGACTGACTGACTGTGTCTGTCTGACTGACTGAGTCTGTCTGACTGACTGACTGTGTCTGTCTGACTGACTGACTGTGTCTGTCTGACTGACTGACTGTGTCTGTCTGACTGTCTGACTGACTGACTGACTGTGTCTGTCTGACTGACTGACTGTGTCTGTCTGTCTGACTGACGTCTGACTGTGTCTGTCTGACTGACTGACTGTGTCTGTCTGTCTGACTGACTGTGTCTGTCTGACTGACTGTGTCTGTCTGACTGACTGTGTCTGTCTGACTGACTGACTGTGTCTGTCTGACTGACTGACTGACTGTGTCTGACTGACTGTGTCTGTCTGACTGACTGTGTCTGACTGACTGTGTCTGACTGACTGACTGTCTCTGACTTTGTCTGACTGACTGACTGTGTCTGACTGACTGACTGACTGTGTCTGACTGACTGACTGTGTCTGACTGACTGTGTCTGTCTGACTGTCTGACTGTCTGACTGACTGACTGTGTCTGTCTGACTGACTGACTGTGTTTGACTGACTGACTGTGTCTGACTGACTGTGTCTGTCTGACTGTCTGACTGACTGTGTCTGTCTGACTGACTGACTGTGTCTGACTGACTGACTGACTGTCTGTCTGACTGACTGACTGTGTCTGTCTGACTGACTGACTGTGTCTGTCTGACTGACTGACTGTGTCTGTCTGTCTGACTGACTGACTGACTGTGTCTGTCTGACTGACTGACTGTGTCTGTCTGTCTGACTGACTGACTGACTGTGTCTGTCTGTCTGACTGACTGTGTCTGACTGACTGACTGTCTGTCTGACTGACTGTGTCTGACTGACTGACTGACTGTCTGTCTGTCTGACTGACTGACTGTGTCTGTCTGACTGACTGACTGACTGTGTCTGACTGACTGACTGTGTATGACTGACTGACTGACTGTGTCTGACTGACTGACTGTGTCTGACTGACTGACTGTGTCTGTATGTCTGACTGACTGTCTGACTGACTGACTGTCTGACTGACTGACTGTGTCTGTCTGACTGACTGACTGTGTCTGTCTGACTGACTGACTGTGTCTGTCTGACTGACTGACTGTGTCTGTCTGACTGACTGACTGTATCTGTCTGACTGACTGACTGTGTCTGTCTGACTGACTGACTGTGTCTGACTGACTGACTGACTGTGTCTGACTGACTGACTGTGTCTGTCTGACTGACTGACTGTGTCTGTCTGACTGTGTCTGTCTGACTGTGTCTGTATGACTGACTGTGTCTGACTGACTGACTGACTGACTGTGTCTGTCTGACTGACTGTGTCTGACTGACTGACTGACTGTGTCTGTCTGTCTGACTGACTGACTGGCTGACTCTGTCTGACTGACTGACTGTGTCTGTCTGACTGACTGACTGTGTCTGTCTGACTGACTGACTGACTGTGTCTGTCTGACTGACTGACTGTGTCTGTCTGACTGACTGTCTGACTGACTGAGTCTGTCTGTCTGACTGACTGACTGTCTGTCTGTCTGACTGACTGACTGACTGTCTGACTGACTGACTGTGTCTGTCTGACTGACTGTCTGTCTGACTGACTGATTCTGTCTGTCTGACTGACTGACTGACTGTGTCTGTCTGACTGACTGACTGTCTGTCTGTCTGACTGACTGACTGTGTCTGACTGACTGACTGACTGTGTCTGTCTGACTGACTGACTGTGTCTGTCTGACTGACTGTCTGTCTGACTGACTGACTGTGTCTGTCTGACTGACTGTGTCTGACTGACTGACTGACTGTGTCTGTCTGACTGACTGTGTCTGACTGACTGACTGTGTCTGTCTGACTGACTGACTGTGTCTGTCTGACTGTGTCTGTCTGACTGTCTGACTGACTGACTGACTGTGTCTGTCTGTCTGACTGACTGTATCCGTCTGTCTGACTGACTGTGTCTGTCTGACTGACTGTCTGTGTCTGTCTGACTGACTGTCTGTGTCTGTCTGACTGACTGACTGACTGTGTCTGACTGACTGACTGTGTCTGACTGGCTGACTGTGTCTGACTGACTGTGTCTGTCTGACTGTCTGACTGACTGACTGACTGTGTCTGTCTGACTGACTGACTGACTGTGTCTGTCTGACTGACTGTCTGACTGTGTCTGTCTGTCTGACTGACTGTGTCTGTCTGACTGACTGTGTCTGTCTGACTGACTGACTGTGTCTGTCTGACTGTGTCTGTCTGACTGACTGACTGTGTCTGTCTGACTGACTGACTGTCTGTCTGTCTGTCTGACTGACTGACTGTGTCTGTCTGACTGTGTCTGTCTGACTGACTGTGTCTGACTGACTGTGTCTGACTGACTGACTGTCTCTGACTTTGTCTGACTGACTGTCTGTCTGACTGTGTCTGACTGTGTCTGACTGACTGACTGTGTCTGTCTGACTGACTGTGTCTGTCTGTCTGACTGACTGTGTCTGTCTGACTGACTGACTGTGTCTGTCTGTCTGACTGACTGAGTCTGTCTGTCTGACTGACTGACTGACTGTGTCTGTCTGACTGACTGTCTGTCTGTCTGACTGACTGACTGACTGTGTCTGTCTGACTGACTGACTGTGTCTGTCTGACTGACTGTCTGTCTGACTGACTGTGTCTGTCTGACTGACTGTGTCTGACTGACTGACTGACTGTGTCTGTCTGACTGACTGTGTCTGACTGACTGTGTCTGTCTGACTGACTGACTGTGTCTGTCTGACTGTGTCTGTCTGACTGTGTCTGTCTGACTGTCTGACTGACTGACTGACTGTGTCTGTCTGTCTGACTGTCTGACTGACTGTGTCTGTCTGACTGACTGACTGTCTGTCTGTCTGACTGACTGACTGACTGACTGTGTCTGTCTGACTGACTGTGTCTGTCTGTATGTCTGTCTGACTGACTGACTGTGTCTGTCTGACTGACTGTGTCTGTCTGTCTGTCTGACTGACTGTCTGTATGTCTGTCTGACTGACTGTGTCTGTCTGACTGACTGACTGTGTCTGTCTGACTGACTGACTGACTGACTGTGTCTGTCTGACTGACTGAGTCTGTCTGACTGACTGACTGTGTCTGTCTGACTGACTGACTGTGTCTGTCTGACTGACTGACTGTGTCTGTCTGACTGTCTGACTGACTGACTGACTGTGTCTGTCTGACTGACTGTGTCTGTCTGTCTGACTGACGTCTGACTGTGTCTGTCTGACTGACTGACTGTGTCTGTCTGTCTGACTGACTGTGTCTGTCTGACTGACTGTGTCTGTCTGACTGACTGACTGTGTCTGTCTGACTGACTGACTGTGTCTGTCTGACTGACTGTGTCTGACTGACTGTGTCTGACTGACTGACTGTCTCTGACTTTGTCTGACTGACTGACTGTGTCTGACTGACTGTGTCTGACTGACTGACTGTGTCTGACTGACTGTGTCTGTCTGACTGACTGTCTGACTGACTGACTGTGTCTGTCTGACTGACTGACTGTGTTTGACTGACTGACTGTGTCTGACTGACTGTGTCTGTCTGACTGTCTGACTGACTGTGTCTGTCTGACTGACTGACTGTGTCTGACTGACTGACTGTCTGTCTGACTGACTGACTGTGTCTGTCTGACTGACTGACTGTGTCTGTCTGACTGACTGACTGTGTCTGTCTGTCTGACTGACTGACTGTGTCTGTCTGACTGACTGACTGTGTCTGTCTGTCTGACTGACTGACTGACTGTGTCTGTCTGTCTGACTGACTGTGTCTGACTGACTGACTGTCTGTCTGACTGACTGTGTCTGACTGACTGACTGTCTGTCTGTCTGACTGACTGACTGTGTCTGTCTGACTGACTGACTGACTGTGTCTGACTGACTGACTGTGTATGACTGACTGACTGACTGTGTCTGACTGACTGACTGTGTCTGACTGACTGACTGTGTCTGTCTGTCTGTCTGACTGACTGTCTGACTGACTGACTGTCTGACTGACTGACTGTGTCTGTCTGACTGACTGACTGTGTCTGTCTGACTGACTGACTGTGTCTGTCTGACTGACTGTGTCTGTCTGACTGACTGACTGTATCTGTCTGACTGACTGACTGTGTCTGTCTGACTGACTGACTGACTGTGTCTGTCTGTCTGACTGACTGTCTGTCTGTCTGACTGACTGTGTCTGACTGACTGATTGTGTCTGTCTGACTGACTGTGTCTGACTGACTGACTGACTGTGTCTGTCTGTCTGACTGACTGTGTCTGTCTGACTGACTGACTGACTGTGTATGTCTGTCTGACTGACTGTGTCTGACTGACTGACTGTCTCTGACTTTGTCTGACTGACTGTCTGTCTGACTGTGTCTGACTGTGTCTGACTGACTGACTGTGTCTGACTGACTGTGTCTGACTGACTGACTGACTGACTGTGTCTGTCTGACTGACTGATTGTGTCTGTCTGACTGTGTCTGTCTGACTGACTGACTGACTGACTGACTGTGTCTGACTGACTGACTGACTGTGTCTGTCTGACTGACTGACTGTGTCTGTCTGACTGTGTCTGTCTGACTGTGTCTGTATGACTGACTGTGTCTGACTGACTGACTGACTGACTGACTGACTGTGTCTGTCTGACTGACTGTGTCTGACTGACTGACTGACTGTGTCTGTCTGTCTGACTGACTGGCTGACTCTGTCTGACTGACTGACTGACTGACTGTGTCTGTCTGACTGACTGACTGTGTCTGTCTGACTGACTGACTGACTGTGTCTGTCTGACTGACTGTGTCTGACTGACTGTGTCTGTCTGACTGACTGACTGTGTCTGTCTGTCTGACTGTCTGACTGACTGTGTCTGTCTGACTGACTGACTGTCTGTCTGTCTGACTGACTGTGTCTGTCTGACTGACTGACTGTGTCTGTCTGACTGACTGTGTCTGACTGACTGACTGACTGTGTCTGTCTGACTGACTGTGTCTGTCTGTATGTCTGTCTGACTGACTGACTGTGTCTGTCTGACTGACTGTGTCTGTCTGTCTGTCTGACTGACTGTCTGTATGTCTGTCTGACTGACTGTGTCTGTCTGACTGACTGACTGTGTCTGTCTGACTGACTGACTGACTGTGTCTGTCTGACTGACTGAGTCTGTCTGACTGACTGACTGTGTCTGTCTGACTGACTGACTGTGTCTGTCTGACTGACTGACTGTGTCTGTCTGACTGTCTGACTGACTGACTGACTGTGTCTGTCTGACTGACTGTGTCTGTCTGTCTGACTGACGTCTGACTGTGTCTGTCTGACTGACTGACTGTGTCTGTCTGTCTGACTGACTGTGTCTGTCTGACTGACTGTGTCTGTCTGACTGACTGACTGTGTCTGTCTGACTGACTGACTGTGTCTGTCTGACTGACTGTGTCTGACTGACTGTGTCTGACTGACTGACTGTCTCTGACTTTGTCTGACTGACTGACTGTGTCTGACTGACTGACTGACTGTGTCTGACTGACTGACTGTGTCTGACTGACTGTGTCTGTCTGACTGACTGTCTGACTGACTGACTGTGTCTGTCTGACTGACTGACTGTGTTTGACTGACTGACTGTGTCTGACTGACTGTGTCTGTCTGACTGTCTGACTGACTGTGTCTGTCTGACTGACTGACTGTGTCTGACTGACTGACTGTCTGTCTGACTGACTGACTGTGTCTGTCTGACTGACTGACTGTGTCTGTCTGACTGACTGACTGTGTCTGTCTGTCTGACTGACTGACTGACTGTGTCTGTCTGACTGACTGACTGTGTCTGTCTGTCTGACTGACTGACTGACTGTGTCTGTCTGTCTGACTGACTGTGTCTGACTGACTGACTGTCTGTCTGACTGACTGTGTCTGACTGACTGACTGTCTGTCTGTCTGACTGACTGACTGTGTCTGTCTGACTGACTGACTGACTGTGTCTGACTGACTGACTGTGTATGACTGACTGACTGACTGTGTCTGACTGACTGACTGTGTCTGACTGACTGACTGTGTCTGTCTGTCTGACTGACTGTCTGACTGACTGACTGACTGTCTGACTGACTGACTGTGTCTGTCTGACTGACTGACTGTGTCTGTCTGACTGACTGACTGTGTCTGTCTGACTGACTGTGTCTGTCTGACTGACTGACTGTATCTGTCTGACTGACTGACTGTGTCTGTCTGACTGACTGACTGACTGTGTCTGTCTGTCTGACTGACTGTCTGTCTGTCTGACTGACTGTGTCTGACTGACTGATTGTGTCTGTCTGACTGACTGTGTCTGACTGACTGACTGACTGTGTCTGTCTGTCTGACTGACTGTGTCTGTCTGACTGACTGACTGACTGTGTATGTCTGTCTGACTGACTGTGTCTGACTGACTGACTGTCTCTGACTTTGTCTGACTGACTGTCTGTCTGACTGTGTCTGACTGTGTCTGACTGACTGACTGTGTCTGACTGACTGTGTCTGACTGACTGACTGACTGACTGATTGTGTCTGTCTGACTGTGTCTGTCTGACTGACTGACTGACTGACTGTGTCTGACTGACTGACTGACTGTGTCTGTCTGACTGACTGACTGTGTCTGTCTGACTGTGTCTGTCTGACTGTGTCTGTATGACTGACTGTGTCTGACTGACTGACTGACTGACTGTGTCTGTCTGACTGACTGTGTCTGACTGACTGACTGACTGTGTCTGTCTGTCTGACTGACTGGCTGACTCTGTCTGACTGACTGACTGACTGACTGTGTCTGTCTGACTGACTGACTGTGTCTGTCTGACTGACTGACTGACTGACTGTGTCTGTCTGACTGACTGACTGTGTCTGTCTGACTGACTGTCTGACTGACTGAGTCTGTCTGTCTGACTGACTGACTGACTGTCTGTCTGTCTGACTGACTGACTGACTGTCTGACTGACTGACTGTGTCTGTCTGACTGACTGATTCTGTCTGTCTGACTGACTGACTGTGTCTGTCTGACTGACTGACTGTCTGTCTGACTGACTGACTGACTGTGTCTGACTGACTGACTGTGTCTGTCTGACTGACTGGCTGTGTCTGTCTGACTGACTGTCTGTCTGACTGACTGACTGTGTCTGTCTGACTGACTGTGTCTGACTGACTGACTGACTGTGTCTGTCTGACTGACTGTGTCTGACTGACTGTGTCTGTCTGACTGACTGACTGTGTCTGTCTGTCTGACTGACTGACTGACTGTGTCTGTCTGTCTGACTGACTGTATCCATCTGTCTGACTGACTGACTGACTGTGTCTGTCTGACTGACTGTATGTGTCTGACTGACTGTCTGTGTCTGTCTGACTGACTGACTGACTGTGTCTGACTGACTGACTGTGTCTGACTGGCTGACTGTGTCTGACTGACTGTGTCTGTCTGACTGACTGTGTCTGTCTGACTGACTGACTGACTGACTGTGTCTGTCTGACTGACTGTCTGACTGACTGTGTCTGTCTGACTATCTGTGTCTGTCTGACTGACTGACTGTGTCTGTCTGACTGTGTCTGTCTGACTGACTGACTGTCTGTCTGACTGACTGACTGTGTCTGTCTGACTGGCTGACTGTCTGTCTGTCTGTCTGACTGACTGACTGTGTCTGTCTGACTGTGTCTGTCTGACTGACTGTGTCTGACTGACTGTGTCTGACTGACTGACTGTCTCTGACTTTGTCTGGCTGACTGACTGTCTGTCTGACTGTGTCTGACTGTGTCTGACTGACTGACTGTGTCTGTCTGACTGACTGACTGTGTCTGTCTGTCTGACTGACTGTGTCTGTCTGACTGACTGACTGTGTCTGTCTGTCTGACTGACTGAGTCTGTCTGTCTGACTGACTGACTGTGTCTGTCTGACTGACTGACTGTCTGTCTGTCTGACTGACTGACTGTGTCTGTCTGTCTGACTGACTGTGTCTGTCTGACTGACTGTCTGTCTGACTGACTGACTGTGTCTGTCTGACTGACTGTGTCTGACTGACTGACTGACTGTGTCTGTCTGACTGACTGTGTCTGACTGACTGTGTCTGTCTGACTGTGTCTGTCTGACTGTGTCTGTCTGACTGTCTGACTGACTGACTGTGTCTGTCTGGCTGACTGTCTGACTGACTGACTGTGTCTGTCTGACTGACTGACTGTGTCTGTCTGTCTGACTGACTGTCTGACTGTGTCTGACTGACTGACTGACTGACTGTGTCTGACTGACTGACTGTCTGACTGTGTCTGTCTGACTGACTGACTGTGTCTGTCTGACTGTGTCTGTCTGACTGTGTCTGTATGACTGACTGTGTCTGACTGACTGACTGACTGTGTCTGTCTGACTGACTGACTGTGTCTGTCTGACTGACTGTCTGACTGTGTCTGACTGACTGTGTCTGTCTGACTGACTGTGTCTGTCTGACTGACTGACTGTGTCTGTCTGACTGACTGACTGTGTCTGTCTGACTGACTGACTGTCTGTCTGTCTGTCTGACTGACTGTGTCTGTCTGACTGACTGTGTCTGACTGACTATGTCTGACTGACTGACTGTCTCTGACTTTGTCTGACTGACTGACTGTCTGACTGTGTCTGACTGTGTCTGACTGACTGTGTCTGACTGACTGACTGACTGTGTCTGTCTGTCTGACTGACTGTGTCTGTCTGACTGACTGACTGTGTCTGTCTGTCTGACTGACTGTGTCTGTCTGACTGACTGTCTGACTGACTGTCTGACTGACTGTCTGACTGACTGACTGTGTCTGTCTGACTGACTGACTGACTGTGTCTGTCTGACTGACTGACTGTGTCTGTCTGACTGACTGTGTCTGTCTGTCTGACTGACTGTCTGACTGTGTCTGTCTGTCTGACTGACTGTGTCTGTCTGACTGACTGTGTCTGTCTGACTGACTGACTGTGTCTGTCTGACTGACTGACTGACTGTGTCTGACTGACTGTGTCTATCTGACTGACTGTGTCTGTCTGACTGACTGTGTCTGTCTGACTGACTGACTGTGTCTGTCTGACTGACTGACTGTGTCTGACTGACTGACTGACTGTCTGACTGACTGACTGACTGTCTGACTGACTGACTGACTGTGTCTGACTGACTGACTGACTGTGTCTGTCTGACTGACTGACTGTATCTGTCTGACTGACTGACTGTGTCTGTCTGACTGACTGACTGTGTCTGTCTGACTGACTGTGTCTGTCTGACTGACTGACTGTATGTCTGACTGACTGTGTCTGACTGTCTGTCTGACTGACTGACTGACTGTGTCTGTCTGACTGACTGACTGACTGACTGTGTCTGACTGACTGTGTCTGACTGACTGACTGTGTCTGACTGACTGACTGTGTCTGACTGACTGACTGTGTCTGTCTGACTGACTGTGTCTGTCTGACTGACTGTGTCTGTCTGACTGACTGACTGTCTGTCTGACTGACTGTGTCTGTCTGACTGACTGACTGTGTCTGTCTGACTGACTGACTGACTGTGTCTGACTGACTGACTGTGTCTGACTGACTGACTGTGTCTGTCTGTCTGACTGACTGTCTGACTGACTGTGTCTGTCTGTCTGACTGACTGTGTCTGACTGACTGACAGTCAGACAGACAGTTAGTCAGTCAGACACAGTCAGACAGACAGTCAGTCAGTCAGACAAAGTCAGAGACAGTGTCTGACTGTGTCTGACTGACTGACTGACTGTGTCTGTCTGACTGACTGACTGTCTGTCTGACTGTGTCTGTCTGACTGACTGACTGTGTCTGACTGACTGACTGACTGTGTCTGACTGACTGTATCTGACTGACTGACTGTGTCTGACTGACTGACTGTGCCTGTCTGTCTGACTGACTGTCTGACTGACTGACTGACTGTGTCTG
The DNA here is from genome assembly GCA_029206835.1 of Rana muscosa. Lineage (NCBI taxonomy): Eukaryota > Metazoa > Chordata > Amphibia > Anura > Ranidae > Rana > Rana muscosa. The sequence goes on from CM055117.1 coordinate 370,776,268, forward strand.
TCTGTCTGACTGACTGTGTCTGACTGACTGTCTCTGACTTTGTCTGACTGTCTGTCTGACTGTGTCTGACTGTGTCTGACTGACTGTGTCTGACTGACTGACTGTGTCTGTCTGTCTGACTGACTGTCTGTCTGTCTGACTGACTGTGTCTGTCTGTCTGACTGACTGTGTCTGACTGACTGTCTCTGACTTTGTCTGACTGTCTGTCTGACTGTGTCTGACTGTGTCTGACTGACTGACTGACTGTGTCTGTCTGACTGACTGACTGTGTCTGTCTGACTGACTGACTGTGTCTGTCTGACTGACTGACTGTCTGTCTGTCTGACTGACTGTATCTGTCTGACTGACTGACTGTCTGTCTGACTGACTGTCTGTCTGACTGACTGACTGACTGTGTGTGTCTGTCTGACTGACTGACTGTGTCTGTCTGACTGTGTCTGTCTGACTGTCTGACTGACTGAAAGTGTCTGTCTGTCTGACTGACTGACTGTGTCTGTCTGTCTGACTGACTGACTGACTGTGTCTGTCTGACTGACTGTCTGTGTCTGACTGACTGACTGTTTGTGTCTGTCTGACTGACTGTCTGTGTCTGTCTGACTGACTGACTGACTGTGTCTGACTGACTGACTGTGTCTGACTGACTGTGTCTGTCTGACTGACTGTGTCTGTCTGACTGTCTGACTGACTGACTGTGTCTGTCTGACTGACTGTCTGACTGTGTCTGTATGTCTGACTGTGTCTGTCTGTCTGACTGACTGTGTCTGTCTGACTGACTGTGTCTGTCTGACTGACTGTGTCTGTCTGACTGACTGACTGTGTCTGTCTAACTGACTGACTGACTGTGTCTGACTGACTGTGTCTGACTGACTGTGTCTGACTGACTGTCTCTGACTTTGTCTGACTGACTGACTGACTGTCTGTCTGACTGTGTCTGACTGACTGACTGTGTCTGACTGACTGACTGACTGTGTTTGTCTGTCTGACTGACTGTGTCTGTCTGACTGACTGACTGTGTCTGACTGACTGACTGACTGTGTCTGTCTGACTGACTGACTGACTGTGTCTGTCTGACTGACTGACTGACTTGTCTGTCTGACTGACTGACTGACTGTGTCTGACTGACTGTGTCTGTCTGTCTGACTGTCTGTCTGTCTGACTGACTGACTGTGTCTGTCTGACTGACTGACTGTGTCTGTCTGTCTGACTGACTGTCTGTCTGTCTGACTGACTGTGTCTGTCTGACTGACTGACTGTGTCTGTCTGACTGACTGTGTCTGACTGACTGACTGACTGACTGTGTCTGTCTGACTGACTGTGTCTGTCTGTATGTCTGTCTGACTGACTGACTGTGTCTGTCTGACTGACTGTGTCTGTCTGTCTGTCTGACTGACTGTCTGTATGTCTGTCTGACTGACTGTGTCTGTCTGACTGACTGACTGTGTCTGTCTGACTGACTGACTGACTGTGTCTGTCTGACTGACTGACTGTGTCTGTCTGACTGACTGATTGTGTCTGTCTGACTGACTGACTGTGTCTGTCTGACTGTCTGACTGACTGACTGACTGTGTCTGTCTGACTGACTGACTGTGTCTGTCTGTCTGACTGACGTCTGACTGTGTCTGTCTGACTGACTGACTGTGTCTGTCTGTCTGACTGACTGTGTCTGTCTGACTGACTGTGTCTGTCTGACTGTGTCTGTCTGACTGACTGACTGTGTCTGTCTGACTGACTGACTGACTGTGTCTGACTGACTGTGTCTGTCTGACTGACTGTGTCTGACTGACTGTGTCTGACTGACTGACTGTCTCTGACTTTGTCTGACTGACTGACTGTGTCTGACTGACTGACTGACTGTGTCTGACTGACTGACTGTGTCTGACTGACTGTGTCTGTCTGACTGTCTGACTGTCTGACTGACTGACTGTGTCTGTCTGACTGACTGACTGTGTTTGACTGACTGACTGTGTCTGACTGACTGTGTCTGTCTGACTGTCTGACTGACTGTGTCTGTCTGACTGACTGACTGTGTCTGACTGACTGACTGACTGTCTGTCTGACTGACTGACTGTGTCTGTCTGACTGACTGACTGTGTCTGTCTGACTGACTGACTGTGTCTGTCTGTCTGACTGACTGACTGACTGTGTCTGTCTGACTGACTGACTGTGTCTGTCTGTCTGACTGACTGACTGACTGTGTCTGTCTGTCTGACTGACTGTGTCTGACTGACTGACTGTCTGTCTGACTGACTGTGTCTGACTGACTGACTGACTGTCTGTCTGTCTGACTGACTGACTGTGTCTGTCTGACTGACTGACTGACTGTGTCTGACTGACTGACTGTGTATGACTGACTGACTGACTGTGTCTGACTGACTGACTGTGTCTGACTGACTGACTGTGTCTGTATGTCTGACTGACTGTCTGACTGACTGTCTGACTGACTGACTGTGTCTGTCTGACTGACTGACTGTGTCTGTCTGACTGACTGACTGTGTCTGTCTGACTGACTGACTGTGTCTGTCTGACTGACTGACTGTATCTGTCTGACTGACTGTGTCTGTCTGACTGACTGACTGTGTCTGACTGACTGACTGACTGTGTCTGACTGACTGACTGACTGACTGTGTCTGTCTGACTGACTGACTGTGTCTGTCTGACTGTGTCTGTCTGACTGTGTCTGTATGACTGACTGTGTCTGACTGACTGACTGACTGACTGACTGTGTCTGTCTGACTGACTGTGTCTGACTGACTGACTGTGTCTGTCTGTCTGACTGACTGACTGGCTGACTCTGTCTGACTGACTGACTGTGTCTGTCTGACTGACTGACTGTGTCTGTCTGACTGACTGACTGACTGACTGTGTCTGTCTGACTGACTGACTGTGTCTGTCTGACTGACTGTCTGACTGACTGAGTCTGTCTGTCTGACTGACTGACTGACTGTCTGTCTGTCTGACTGACTGACTGACTGTCTGACTGACTGACTGTGTCTGTCTGACTGACTGTCTGTCTGACTGACTGATTCTGTCTGTCTGACTGACTGACTGACTGTGTCTGTCTGACTGACTGACTGTCTGTCTGTCTGACTGACTGACTGACTGTGTCTGACTGACTGACTGACTGTGTCTGTCTGACTGACTGACTGTGTCTGTCTGACTGACTGTCTGTCTGACTGACTGACTGTGTCTGACTGACTGACTGACTGTGTCTGTCTGACTGACTGTGTCTGACTGACTGACTGTGTCTGTCTGACTGACTGACTGTGTCTGTCTGACTGTGTCTGTCTGACTGTCTGACTGACTGACTGTGTCTGTCTGTCTGACTGACTGTATCCGTCTGTCTGACTGACTGACTGTGTCTGTCTGACTGACTGTCTGTGTCTGTCTGACTGACTGTCTGTGTCCGTCTGACTGACTGACTGACTGTGTCTGACTGACTGACTGTGTCTGACTGGCTGACTGTGTCTGACTGACTGTGTCTGTCTGACTGTCTGACTGACTGACTGACTGTGTCTGTCTGACTGACTGACTGACTGTGTCTGTCTGACTGACTGTCTGACTGTGTCTGTCTGTCTGACTGACTGTGTCTGTCTGACTGACTGTGTCTGTCTGACTGACTGACTGTGTCTGTCTGACTGTGTCTGTCTGACTGACTGACTGTGTCTGTCTGACTGACTGACTGTCTGTCTGTCTGTCTGACTGACTGACTGTGTCTGTCTGACTGTGTCTGTCTGACTGACTGTGTCTGACTGACTGTGTCTGACTGACTGACTGTCTCTGACTTTGTCTGACTGACTGTCTGTCTGACTGTGTCTGACTGTGTCTGACTGACTGACTGTGTCTGTCTGACTGACTGACTGTGTCTGTCTGTCTGACTGACTGTGTCTGTCTGACTGACTGACTGTGTCTGTCTGTCTGACTGACTGAGTCTGTCTGTCTGACTGACTGACTGACTGTGTCTGTCTGACTGACTGTCTGTCTGTCTGACTGACTGACTGACTGTGTCTGTCTGACTGACTGACTGTGTCTGTCTGACTGACTGTCTGTCTGACTGACTGTGTCTGTCTGACTGACTGTGTCTGACTGACTGACTGACTGTGTCTGTCTGACTGACTGTGTCTGACTGACTGTGTCTGTCTGACTGACTGACTGTGTCTGTCTGACTGTGTCTGTCTGACTGTGTCTGTCTGACTGTCTGACTGACTGACTGACTGTGTCTGTCTGTCTGACTGTCTGACTGACTGTGTCTGTCTGACTGACTGACTGTGTCTGTCTGTCTGACTGACTGACTGTGTCTGACTGACTGACTGACTGACTGTGTCTGACTGACTGACTGATTGACTGTGTCTGTCTGACTGACTGACTGTGTCTGTCTGACTGTGTCTGTCTGACTGTGTCTGTATGACTGACTGTGTCTGACTGACTGACTGACTGACTGTGTCTGTCTGACTGACTGACTGTGTCTGTCTGACTGACTGTCTGACTGTGTCTGACTGACTGTGTCTGTCTGACTGACTGACTGTGTCTGTCTGACTGTGTCTGTCTGACTGACTGACTGTCTGTCTGACTGACTGACTGTGTCTGTCTGACTGACTGACTGTCTGTCTGTCTGTCTGACTGACTGACTGTGTCTGTCTGACTGTGTCTGTCTGACTGACTGTGTCTGACTGACTGTGTCTGACTGACTGACTGTCTCTGACTTTGTCTGACTGACTGACTGACTGTCTGTCTGACTGTGTCTGACTGTGTCTGACTGACTGACTGTGTCTGACTGACTGACTGACTGTGTCTGTCTGTCTGACTGACTGTGTCTGTCTGACTGACTGACTGTGTCTGTCTGTCTGACTGACTGTGTCTGTCTGACTGACTGTCTGACTGACTGTCTGACTGACTGTCTGACTGACTGACTGTGTCTGTCTGACTGACTGACTGACTGTGTCTGACTGACTGTGTCTGTCTGACTGTCTGACTGACTGACTGACTGACTGTGTCTGTCTGACTGACTGACTGTGTCTGTCTGTCTGACTGACTGTCTGTCTGACTGACTGTGTCTGTCTGACTGACTGTGTCTGTCTGACTGACTGACTGTGTCTGTCTGACTGACTGACTGACTGTGTCTATCTGACTGACTGACTGTGTCTGTCTGACTGACTGTGTCTGTCTGACTGACTGACTGTGTCTGTCTGACTGACTGACTGTGTCTGACTGACTGACTGACTGTCTGACTGACTGACTGTCTGACTGACTGACTGACTGTGTCTGTCTGACTGACTGTATCTGTCTGACTGACTGACTGTGTCTGTCTGACTGACTGACTGTGTCTGTCTGACTGACTGTGTCTGTCTGACTGACTGACTGACTGTGTCTGACTGACTGACTGACTGTCTGTCTGACTGACTGACTGACTGTGTCTGTCTGACTGACTGACTGACTGACTGTGTCTGACTGACTGACTGACTGTGTCTGACTGACTGACTGACTGTGTCTGACTGACTGACTGTGTCTGACTGACTGACTGTGTCTGTCTGACTGACTGACTGTGTCTGTCTGACTGACTGTGTCTGTCTGACTGACTGACTGTCTGTCTGACTGACTGTGTCTGTCTGACTGACTGACTGTGTCTGTCTGACTGACTGACTGACTGTGTCTGACTGACTGACTGTGTCTGACTGACTGACTGTGTCTGACTGACTGACTGTGTCTGTCTGTCTGACTGACTGTCTGACTGACTGACTGACTGTGTCTGTCTGTCTGACTGACTGTGTCTGACTGACTGACAGTCAGACAGACAGTCAGTCAGTCAGACACAGTCAGACAGACAGTCAGTCAGTCAGACAAAGTCAGAGACAGTGTCTGACTGTGTCTGACTGACTGACTGTGTCTGTCTGACTGTGTCTGTCTGACTGACTGTGTCTGACTGACTGACTGACTGTGTCTGACTGACTGACTGTATCTGACTGACTGACTGTGTCTGACTGACTGACTGTGCCTGTCTGTCTGACTGACTGTCTGACTGACTGACTGACTGTGTCTGTCTGTCTGACTGACTGTGTCTGACTGACTGACTGTCTCTGACTTTGTCTGACTGTCTGTCTGACTGTGTCTGACTGTGTCTGACTGACTGACTGTGTCTGACTGACTGACTGTGTCTGTCTGTCTGACTGACTGTGTCTGTCTGACTGACTGACTGTGTCTGTCTGTCTGACTGACTGTCTGTCTGTCTGACTGACTGACTGTGTCTGTCTGTCTGACTGACTGTGTCTGTCTGACTGACTGACTGACTGTGTCTGTCTGACTGACTGACTGACTGTGTCTGTCTGACTGACTCTGTCTGACTGACTGACTGGCTGACTGACTCTGTCTGACTGACTGACTGACTGACTGTGTCTGTCTGACTGACTGACTGACTGTGTCTGTCTGACTGACTGACTGACTGTGTCTGTCTAACTGACTGACTGTTTCTGTCTGACTGACTGACTGACTGTGTCTGACTGACTGACTGTGTCTGACTGACTGACTATGTCTGACTGACTGACTGTGCCTGTCTGACTGACTGTGTCTGTCTGACTGACTGACTGTCTGTCTGACTGACTGTGTCTGTCTGACTGACTGACTGTGTCTGACTGACTGACTGACTGTGTCTGACTGACTGACTGTATCTGACTGACTGACTGTGTCTGACTGACTGACTGTGCCTGTCTGTCTGACTGACTGTCTGACTGACTGACTGACTGTGTCTGTCTGTCTGACTGACTGTGTCTGTCTGACTTACTGACTGTGTCTGTCTGACTGACTGACTGTGTCTGTCTGTCTGACTGACTGTGTCTGTCTGTCTGACTGACTGTCTGTCTGTCTGACTGACTGTGTCTGTCTGACTGACTGACTGACTGTGTCTGACTGACTGACTGTGTCTGTCTGTCTGACTGACTGTCTCTGTCTGACTGACTGACTGTGTCTGACTGACTGACTGTCTCTGACTTTGTCTGACTGTCTGTCTGACTGTGTCTGACTGACTGTGTCTGACTGACTGACTGACTGTGTCTGTCTGTCTGACTGACTGTGTCTGACTGACTGACTGACTGTGTCTGTCTGACTGACTGTGTCTGTCTGACTGACTGACTGACTGTGTCTGTCTGACTGACTGACTGACTGTGTCTGTCTGACTGACTGACTGTCTGTGTCTGTCTGTCTGACTGACTGTGTCTGACTGACTGTGTCTGACAGACAGACACAGACAGTCAGTCAGTCAGACAGACACAGTCAGTCAGTCAGACAGACACAGTCAGTCAGTCAGTCAGACAGACACAGTCAGTCAGTCAGACAGACAGTCAGTCAGTCAGACAGACACAGTCAGTCAGTCAGTCAGACAGACACCGTCAGTCAGTCAGTCAGACAGACACCGTCAGTCAGACAGACAGTCAGTCAGACACAGTCAGTCAGACAGACAGACACAGTCAGTCAGTCAGTCAGACACAGTCAGTCAGACACAGTCAGACAGACAGTCAGACAAAGTCAGAGACAGTCAGTCAGTCAGACACAGTCAGTCAGTCAGACAGACACAGTCAGTCAGACAGACAGACACAGTCAGTCAGACACAGTCAGTCAGTCAGTCAGACAGACACAGTCAGTCAGTCAGACAGACACAGTCAGTCAGTCAGACAGACAGACAGTCAGACAGACAGACACAGTCAGTCAGTCAGACAGACACAGTCAGTCAGTCAGACAGACACAGTCAGTCAGACAGACAGACACAGTCAGTCAGTCAGTCAGACAGTCAGTCAGACAGACAGACACAGTCAGTCAGTCAGATACAGTCAGTCAGTCAGACACAGTCAGTCAGTCAGACACAGTCAGTCAGTCAGACAGACACAGTCAGTCAGACAGACAGTCAGTCAGTCAGTCAGACAGACACAATCAGTCAGTCAGACAGACACAGTCAGACAGACACAGTCAGTCAGACAGGCACAGTCAGTCAGTCAGACACAGTCAGTCAGTCAGACAGACACAGTCTGTCTGTCTGTCTGACTGACTGTCTGTCTGACTGACTGTGTCTGTCTGACTGACTGACTGTGTCTGTCTGACTGACTGACTGTGTCTGTCTGACTGACTGTCTGTCTGACTGACTGACTGACTGACTGTGTCTGTCTGACTGACTGACTGACTGACTGTGTGTGTCTGTCTGACTGACTGACTGTGTCTGACTGACTGACTGACTGTGTCTGTCTGACTGACTGACTGTGTCTGTCTGACTGACTGACTGACTGTGTCTGTCTGACTGACTGACTGTGTCTGTCTGACTGACTGACTGTGTCTGTCTGACTGACTGACTGATTGTGTCTGACTGACTGACTGTGTCTGACTGACTGACTGACTGTGTCTGACTGACTGACTGACTGTGTCTGACTGACTGTGTCTGTCTGACTGACTGACTGTGTCTGTCTGACTGACTGACTGTGTCTGTCTGACTGACTGACTGACTGTCTGTCTGTCTGACTGACTGACTGTGTCTGTCTGACTGAATGTCTGTCTGACTGACTGACTGTCTGTCTGACTGACTGACTCTGTCTGTCTGACTGACTGACTGTGTCTGTCTGACTGACTGACTGTGTCTGTCTGACTGACTGTCTGTCTGACTGACTGAGTCTGTCTGACTGACTGATTGTCTGTCTGACTGACTGACTGACTGTCTGACTGACTGACTGTGTCTGTCTGACTGACTGTGTCTGTCTGTCTGACTGACTGACTGTGTCTGTCTGACTGACTGACTGACTGTGTCTGTCTGACTGACTGTGTCTGTCTGACTGACTGACTGACTGTGTCTGTCTGACTGACTGAGTCTGTCTGTCTGACTGACTGACTGTGTCTGTCTGACTGACTGTGTCTGTCTGACTGTGTCTGTCTGACTGACTGTGTCTGACTGACTGACTGACTGTGTCTGTCTGACTGACTGTGTCTGACTGACTGACTGTCTGTCTGACTGACTGACTGACTGTGTCTGTCTGACTGACTGACTGACTGTGTGTGTCTGTCTGACTGACTGACTGTGTCTGTCTGACTGACTGACTGTGTCTGACTGACTGACTGTGTCTGTCTGACTGACTCTGTCTGACTGACTGACTGGCTGACTGACTCTGTCTGACTGACTGACTGACTGACTGTGTCTGTCTGACTGACTGACTGACTGTGTCTGTCTGACTGACTGACTGACTGTGTCTGTCTAACTGACTGACTGTTTCTGTCTGACTGACTGACTGACTGTGTCTAAATGACTGGCTGTGTCTGACTGACTGACTATGTCTGACTGACTGACTGTGCCTGTCTGACTGACTGTGTCTGTCTGACTGACTGACTGTGTCTGTCTGACTGACTGACTGTCTGTCTGACTGACTGTGTCTGTCTGACTGACTGACTGTGTCTGACTGACTGACTGACTGTGTCTGACTGACTGACTGTATCTGACTGACTGACTGTGTCTGACTGACTGACTGTGCCTGTCTGTCTGACTGACTGTCTGACTGACTGACTGACTGTGTCTGTCTGTCTGACTGACTGTGTCTGTCTGACTTACTGACTGTGTCTGTCTGACTGACTGACTGTGTCTGTCTGTCTGACTGACTGTCTGTCTGTCTGACTGACTGTGTCTGTCTGACTGACTGACTGACTGACTGTGTCTGACTGACTGACTGTGTCTGTCTGTCTGACTGACTGTCTCTGTCTGACTGACTGACTGTGTCTGACTGACTGACTGTCTCTGACTTTGTCTGACTGTCTGTCTGACTGTGTCTGACTGACTGTGTCTGACTGACTGACTGACTGTGTCTGTCTGTCTGACTGACTGTGTCTGACTGACTGACTGACTGTGTCTGTCTGACTGACTGTGTCTGTCTGACTGACTGACTGACTGTGTCTGTCTGACTGACTGACTGACTGTGTCTGTCTGACTGACTGACTGTCTGTGTCTGTCTGTCTGACTGACTGTGTCTGACTGACTGTGTCTGACAGACAGACACAGACAGTCAGTCAGTCAGACAGACACAGTCAGACAGACAGTCAGACAAAGTCAGAGACAGTCAGTCAGTCAGACACAGTCAGTCAGTCAGACAGACACAGTCATTCAGACAGACAGACACAGTCAGTCAGACACAGTCAGTCAGTCAGTCAGACAGACACAGTCAGTCAGTCAGACAGACAGACAGTCAGACAGACAGACACAGTCAGTCAGTCAGACAGACACAGTCAGTCAGTCAGACAGACACAGTCAGTCAGACAGACAGACACAGTCAGTCAGTCAGTCAGACAGTCAGTCAGACAGACAGACACAGTCAGTCAGTCAGATACAGTCAGTCAGTCAGACACAGTCAGTCAGTCAGACACAGTCAGTCAGTCAGACAGACACAGTCAGTCAGACAGACAGTCAGTCAGTCAGACAGACACAATCAGTCAGTCAGACAGACACAGTCAGTCAGACAGAAACAGTCAGTCAGACAGGCACAGTCAGTCAGTCAGACACAGTCAGTCAGTCAGACAGACACAGTCTGTCTGTCTGTCTGTCTGACTGACTGTCTGTCTGACTGACTGTGTCTGTCTGACTGACTGACTGTGTCTGTCTGACTGACTGACTGTGTCTGTCTGACTGACTGACTGTCTGTCTGACTGACTGACTGACTGTGTCTGTCTGACTGACTGACTGACTGACTGTGTGTGTCTGTCTGACTGACTGACTGTGTCTGACTGACTGACTGTGTCTGTCTGACTGACTGACTGTGTCTGTCTGACTGACTGACTGACTGTGTCTGTCTGACTGACTGACTGTGTCTGTCTGACTGACTGACTGATTGTGTCTGACTGACTGACTGTGTCTGACTGACTGACTGACTGTGTCTGACTGACTGACTGACTGTGTCTGACTGACTGTGTCTGTCTGACTGACTGACTGTGTCTGTCTGACTGACTGACTGTGTCTGTCTGACTGACTGACTGACTGTCTGTCTGTCTGACTGACTGACTGTGTCTGTCTGACTGACTGTCTGTCTGACTGACTGACTGTCTGTCTGACTGACTGACTGTGTCTGTCTGACTGACTGACTCTGTCTGTCTGACTGACTGACTGTGTCTGTCTGACTGACTGACTGTGTCTGTCTGACTGACTGTCTGTCTGACTGACTGAGTCTGTCTGACTGACTGATTGTCTGTCTGACTGACTGACTGACTGTCTGACTGACTGACTGTGTCTGTCTGACTGACTGTGTCTGTCTGTCTGACTGACTGACTGTGTCTGTCTGACTGACTGACTGACTGTGTCTGTCTGACTGACTGACTGTGTCTGTCTGACTGACTGAGTCTGTCTGTCTGACTGACTGTGTCTGACTGACTGACTGACTGTCTGTCTGACTGACTGACTGTGTCTGTCTGACTGACTGTGTCTGTCTGACTGACTGTCTGTCTGACTGACTGACTGTGTCTGTCTGACTGACTGTGTCTGACTGACTGACTGACTGTGTCTGTCTGACTGACTGTGTCTGACTGACTGACTGTCTGTCTGACTGACTGACTGACTGTGTCTGTCTGACTGACTGACTGACTGTGTGTGTCTGTCTGACTGACTGACTGTGTCTTTCTGACTGACTGACTGTGTCTGTCTGACTGACTGTGTCTGTCTGACTGACTGACTGTCTGTCTGACTGACTGAGTGTCTGACTGACTGACTGACTGTGTCTGTCTGACTGACTGACTGTGTCTGTCTGACTGACTGACTGTGTCTGTCTGACTGACTGTCTGTCTGTCTGACTGACTGACTGTGTCTGTCTGACTGACTGACTGTCTGTCTGACTGACTGTCTGTCTGACTGACTGACTGACTGTGTGTGTCTGTCTGACTGACTGTGTCTGTCTGACTGTGTCTGTCTGACTGTCTGACTGACTGAAAGTGTCTGTCTGTCTGACTGACTGACTGTGTCTGTCTGTCTGACTGACTGACTGACTGTGTCTGTCTGACTGACTGTCTGTGTCTGACTGACTGACTGTTTGTGTCTGTCTGACTGACTGTCTGTGTCTGTCTGACTGACTGACTGACTGACTGTGTCTGACTGACTGACTGTGTCTGACTGACTGTGTCTGTCTGACTGACTGTGTCTGTCTGACTGTCTGGCTGACTGACTGTGTCTGTCTGACTGACTGTCTGACTGTGTCTGTCTGTCTGACTGTGTCTGTCTGTCTGACTGACTGTGTCTGTCTGACTGACTGTGTCTGTCTGACTGACTGACTGTGTCTGTCTGACTGACTGACTGACTGTGTCTGACTGACTGTCTCTGACTTTGTCTGACTGACTGACTGACTGTCTGTCTGACTGTGTCTGACTGACTGACTGTGTCTGACTGACTGACTGACTGTGTCTGTCTGTCTGACTGACTGTGTCTGTCTGACTGACTGACTGTGTCTGACTGACTGACTGTGTCTGTCTGACTGACTGACTGACTTGTCTGTCTGACTGACTGACTGACTGTGTCTGACTGACTGTGTCTGTCTGTCTGACTGTCTGTCTGTCTGACTGACTGACTGTGTCTGTCTGACTGACTGACTGTGTCTGTCTGACTGACTGACTGTGTCTGTCTGACTGTCTGACTGACTGACTGACTGTGTCTGTCTGACTGACTGTGTCTGTCTGTCTGACTGACGTCTGACTGTGTCTGTCTGACTGACTGACTGTGTCTGTCTGTCTGACTGACTGTGTCTGTCTGACTGACTGTGTCTGTCTGACTGACTGACTGTGTCTGTCTGACTGACTGACTGTGTCTGTCTGACTGACTGTGTCTGACTGACTGTGTCTGACTGACTGACTGTCTCTGACTTTGTCTGACTGACTGACTGTGTCTGACTGACTGACTGTGTCTGACTGACTGACTGTGTCTGACTGACTGTGTCTGTCTGACTGACTGACTGTGTTTGACTGACTGACTGTGTCTGACTGACTGTGTCTGTCTGACTGTCTGACTGACTGTGTCTGTCTGACTGACTGACTGTGTCTGACTGACTGACTGTCTGTCTGACTGACTGACTGTGTCTGTCTGACTGACTGACTGTGTCTGTCTGACTGACTGACTGTGTCTGTCTGTCTGACTGACTGACTGACTGTGTCTGTCTGACTGACTGACTGTGTCTGTCTGTCTGACTGACTGACTGACTGTGTCTGTCTGTCTGACTGACTGTGTCTGACTGACTGACTGTCTGTCTGACTGACTGTGTCTGACTGACTGACTGTCTGTCTGTCTGACTGACTGACTGTGTCTGTCTGACTGACTGACTGACTGTGTCTGACTGACTGACTGTGTATGACTGACTGACTGACTGTGTCTGACTGACTGACTGTGTCTGACTGACTGACTGTGTCTGTCTGTCTGACTGACTGTCTGACTGACTGACTGACTGTCTGACTGACTGACTGTGTCTGTCTGACTGACTGACTGTGTCTGTCTGACTGACTGACTGTGTCTGTCTGACTGACTGACTGTGTCTGTCTGACTGACTGACTGTATCTGTCTGACTGACTGACTGTGTCTGTCTGACTGACTGACTGACTGTGTCTGTCTGTCTGACTGACTGTCTGTCTGTCTGACTGACTGTGTCTGACTGACTGATTGTGTCTGTCTGACTGACTGTGTCTGACTGACTGACTGACTGTGTCTGTCTGTCTGACTGACTGTGTCTGTCTGACTGACTGACTGACTGTGTATGTCTGTCTGACTGACTGTGTCTGACTGACTGACTGTCTCTGACTTTGTCTGACTGACTGTCTGTCTGACTGTGTCTGACTGTGTCTGACTGACTGACTGTGTCTGACTGACTGTGTCTGACTGACTGACTGACTGACTGTGTCTGTCTGACTGACTGATTGTGTCTGTCTGACTGTGTCTGTCTGACTGACTGACTGACTGACTGTGTCTGACTGACTGACTGTGTCTGACTGACTGACTGACTGACTGTGTCTGTCTGACTGTGTCTGTCTGACTGTGTCTGTATGACTGACTGTGTCTGACTGACTGACTGACTGACTGTGTCTGTCTGACTGACTGTGTCTGACTGACTGACTGACTGTGTCTGTCTGTCTGACTGACTGGCTGACTCTGTCTGACTGACTGACTGACTGTGTCTGTCTGACTGACTGACTGTGTCTGTCTGACTGACTGACTGACTGACTGTGTCTGTCTGACTGACTGACTGTGTCTGTCTGACTGACTGTCTGACTGACTGAGTCTGTCTGTCTGACTGACTGACTGACTGTCTGTCTGTCTGACTGACTGACTGACTGTCTGACTGACTGACTGTGTCTGTCTGACTGACTGATTCTGTCTGTCTGACTGCCTGACTGACTGTGTCTGTCTGACTGACTGTCTGTCTGTCTGACTGACTGACTGACTGTGTCTGACTGACTGACTGACTGTGTCTGTCTGACTGACTGACTGTGTCTGTCTGACTGACTGTCTGTCTGACTGACTGACTGTGTCTGTCTGACTGACTGTGTCTGACTGACTGACTGACTGTGTCTGTCTGACTGACTGTGTCTGACTGACTGACTGACTGTGTCTGTCTGACTGACTGACTGTGTCTGTCTGTCTGACTGACTGACTGACTGTGTCTGACTGACTGACTGTGTCTGACTGGCTGACTGTGTCTGACTGACTGTGTCTGTCTGACTGACTGACTGTGTCTGTCTGACTGACTGACTGACTGACTGTGTCTGTCTGACTGACTGTCTGACTGTGTCTGTCTGTCTGACTGACTGTGTCTGTCTGACTATCTGTGTCTGTCTGACTGACTGACTGTGTCTGTCTGACTGTGTCTGTCTGACTGACTGACTGTCTGTCTGACTGACTGACTGACTGTGTCTGTCTGACTGGCTGACTGTCTGTCTGTCTGTCTGACTGACTGACTGTGTCTGTCTGACTGTGTCTGTCTGACTGACTGTGTCTGACTGACTGTGTCTGACTGACTGACTGTCTCTGACTTTGTCTGGCTGACTGACTGTCTGTCTGACTGTGTCTGACTGTGTCTGACTGACTGACTGTGTCTGTCTGACTGACTGACTGTGTCTGTCTGTCTGACTGACTGTGTCTGTCTGACTGACTGACTGTGTCTGTCTGTCTGACTGACTGAGTCTGTCTGTCTGACTGACTGACTGACTGTGTCTGTCTGACTGACTGACTGTCTGTCTGTCTGACTGACTGACTGTGTCTGTCTGTCTGACTGACTGTGTCTGTCTGACTGACTGTCTGTCTGACTGACTGACTGTGTCTGTCTGACTGACTGTGTCTGACTGACTGACTGACTGTGTCTGTCTGACTGACTGTGTCTGACTGACTGTGTCTGTCTGACTGACTGACTGTGTCTGTCTGACTGTGTCTGTCTGACTGTGTCTGTCTGACTGTCTGACTGACTGACTGTGTCTGTCTGGCTGACTGTCTGACTGACTGACTGTGTCTGTCTGACTGACTGACTGTGTCTGTCTGTCTGACTGACTGTCTGACTGTGTCTGACTGACTGACTGACTGACTGTGTCTGACTGACTGACTGACTGACTGTGTCTGTCTGACTGACTGACTGTGTCTGTCTGACTGTGTCTGTACGACTGACTGTGTCTGACTGACTGACTGACTGTGTCTGTCTGACTGACTGACTGTGTCTGTCTGACTGACTGTCTGACTGTGTCTGACTGACTGTGTCTGTCTGACTGACTGTGTATGTCTGACTGACTGACTGTGTCTGTCTGACTGTGTCTGTCTGACTGACTGACTGTCTGTCTGACTGACTGACTGTGTCTGTCTGACTGACTGACTGTGTCTGTCTGACTGACTGACTGTGTCTGTCTGTCTGACTGACTGACTGACTGTGTCTGTCTGACTGACTGACTGTGTCTGTCTGTCTGACTGACTGACTGACTGTGTCTGTCTGTCTGACTGACTGTGTCTGACTGACTGACTGTCTGTCTGACTGACTGTGTCTGACTGACTGACTGACTGTCTGTCTGTCTGACTGACTGTGTCTGTCTGACTGACTGACTGACTGTGTCTGACTGACTGACTGTGTATGACTGACTGACTGACTGTGTCTGACTGACTGTGTCTGACTGACTGTCTCTGACTTTGTCTGACTGACTGACTGACTGTCTGTCTGACTGTGTCTGACTGACTGACTGTGTCTGACTGACTGACTGACTGTGTCTGTCTGTCTGACTGACTGTGTCTGTCTGACTGACTGACTGTGTCTGACTGACTGACTGACTGTGTCTGTCTGACTGACTGACTGACTGTGTCTGTCTGTCTGACTGACTGACTTGTCTGTCTGACTGACTGACTGACTGTGTCTGACTGACTGTGTCTGTCTGTCTGACTGTCTGTCTGTCTGTCTGACTGACTGTGTCTGTCTGACTGACTGACTGTGTCTGTCTGACTGACTGTGTCTGACTGACTGACTGTGTCTGTCTGACTGACTGTGTCTGTCTGTCTGTCTGACTGACTGACTGTGTCTGTCTGACTGACTGACTGTGTCTGTCTGTCTGTCTGACTGACTGTCTGTATGTCTGTCTGACTGACTGTGTCTGTCTGACTGACTGACTGTGTCTGTCTGACTGACTGACTGACTGTGTCTGTCTGACTGACTGAGTCTGTCTGACTGACTGACTGTGTCTGTCTGACTGACTGACTGTGTCTGTCTGACTGACTGACTGTGTCTGTCTGACTGTCTGACTGACTGACTGACTGTGTCTGTCTGACTGACTGACTGTGTCTGTCTGTCTGACTGACGTCTGACTGTGTCTGTCTGACTGACTGTGTCTGTCTGTCTGACTGACTGTGTCTGTCTGACTGACTGTGTCTGTCTGACTGACTGACTGTGTCTGTCTGACTGACTGTGTCTGACTGACTGTGTCTGTCTGACTGACTGTGTCTGTCTGACTGACTGTGTCTGACTGACTGACTGTCTCTGACTTTGTCTGACTGACTGACTGACTGTGTCTGACTGACTGACTGTGTCTGACTGACTGACTGTGTCTGACTGACTGTGTCTGTCTGACTGTCTGACTGACTGTCTGACTGACTGACTGTGTCTGTCTGACTGACTGACTGTGTTTGACTGACTGACTGTGTCTGACTGACTGTGTCTGTCTGACTGTCTGACTGACTGTGTCTGTCTGACTGACTGACTGTGTCTGACTGACTGACTGCCTGTCTGACTGACTGTGTCTGTCTGACTGACTGTGTCTGTCTGACTGACTGGCTGTGTCTGTCTGTCTGACTGACTGACTGACTGTGTCTGTCTGACTGACTGACTGTGTCTGTCTGTCTGACTGACTGACTGACTGTGTCTGTCTGTCTGACTGACTGTGTCTGACTGACTGACTGTCTGTCTGACTGACTGTGTCTGACTGACTGACTGACTGTCTGTCTGTCTGACTGACTGTGTCTGTCTGACTGACTGACTGACTGTGTCTGACTGACTGACTGTGTATGACTGACTGACTGACTGTGTCTGACTGACTGACTGTGTCTGACTGACTGACTGTGTCTGTCTGTCTGACTGACTGACTGACTGACTGTCTGACTGACTGACTGTGTCTGTCTGACTGACTGACTGTGTCTGTCTGACTGACTGACTGTGTCTGTCTGACTGACTGACTGTATCTGTCTGACTGACTGGCTGTGTCTGTCTGACTGACTGACTGACTGTGTCTGTCTGTCTGACTGACTGTCTGTCTGTCTGACTGACTGTGTCTGACTGACTGATTGTGTCTGTCTGACTGACTGTGTCTGACTGACTGACTGACTGTGTCTGTCTGTCTGACTGACTGTGTCTGTCTGACTGACTGACTGACTGTGTATGTCTGTCTGACTGTGTCTGACTGACTGACTGTCTCTGACTTTGTCTGACTGACTGACTGTCTGTCTGACTGTGTCTGACTGTGTCTGACTGACTGTGTCTGACTGACTGTGTCTGACTGACTGACTGACTGACTGTGTCTGTCTGACTGACTGACTGTGTCTGTCTGACTGACTGACTGTGTCTGTCTGACTGACTGACTGTGTCTGACTGACTGACTGACTGACTGTGTCTGTCTGACTGACTGACTGTGTCTGTCTGACTGTGTCTGTCTGACTGTGTCTGTATGACTGACTGTGTCTGACTGACTGACTGACTGTGTCTGTCTGACTGACTGTGTCTGACTGACTGACTGACTGTGTCTGTCTGTCTGACTGACTGACTGGCTGACTCTGTCTGACTGACTGACTGACTGACTGTGTCTGTCTGACTGACTGACTGTGTCTGTCTGACTGACTGACTGACTGACTGACTGTGTCTGTCTGACTGACTGACTGTCTGACTGACTGAGTCTGTCTGTCTGACTGACTGACTGACTGTCTGTCTGTCTGACTGACTGACTGTCTGACTGACTGACTGTGTCTGTCTGACTGACTGTCTGTCTGACTGACTGATTCTGTCTGTCTGACTGACTGACTGTGTCTGTCTGACTGACTGACTGTCTGTCTGTCTGACTGACTGACTGACTGTGTCTGACTGACTGACTGTGTCTGTCTGACTGACTGACTGTGTCTGTCTGACTGACTGTCTGTCTGACTGACTGTGTCTGTCTGACTGACTGTGTCTGACTGACTGACTGACTGTGTCTGTCTGACTGACTGTGTCTGACTGACTGACTGACTGTGTCTGTCTGACTGACTGACTGTGTCTGTCTGACTGTGTCTGTCTGACTGACTGACTGTGTCTGACTGACTGTGTCTGTCTGACTGTCTGACTGACTGACTGACTGTGTCTGTCTGTCTGACTGACTGTATCCGTCTGTCTGACTGACTGACTGACTGTGTCTGTCTGACTGACTGTCTGTGTCTGTCTGACTGACTGTCTGTGTCTGTCTGACTGACTGACTGTGTCTGACTGACTGACTGTGTCTGACTGGCTGACTGTGTCTGACTGACTGTGTCTGTCTGACTGTCTGACTGACTGTGTCTGTCTGACTGACTGACTGACTGTGTCTGTCTGACTGACTGTCTGACTGTGTCTGTCTGTCTGACTGACTGTGTCTGTCTGACTGACTGTGTCTGTCTGACTGACTGACTGTGTCTGTCTGACTGTGTCTGTCTGACTGACTGACTGTGTCTGTCTGACTGACTGACTGTGTCTGTCTGACTGACTGACTGTCTGTCTGTCTGTCTGACTGACTGACTGTGTCTGTCTGACTGTGTCTGTCTGACTGACTGTGTCTGACTGACTGTGTCTGACTGACTGACTGTCTCTGACTTTGTCTGACTGACTGTCTGTCTGACTGTGTCTGACTGTGTCTGACTGACTGACTGTGTCTGTCTGACTGACTGACTGTGTCTGTCTGTCTGACTGACTGTGTCTGTCTGACTGACTGACTGTGTCTGTCTGTCTGACTGACTGAGTCTGTCTGTCTGACTGACTGACTGACTGTGTCTGTCTGACTGACTGACTGTGTCTGTCTGACTGACTGACTGTCTGTCTGTCTGACTGACTGACTGACTGTGTCTGTCTGACTGACTGACTGTGTCTGTCTGACTGACTGTCTGTCTGACTGACTGACTGTGTCTGTCTGACTGACTGTGTCTGACTGACTGACTGACTGTGTCTGTCTGACTGACTGTGTCTGACTGACTGTGTCTGTCTGACTGACTGTGTCTGTCTGACTGTGTCTGTCTGACTGTGTCTGTCTGACTGTCTGACTGACTGACTGACTGTGTCTGTCTGTCTGACTGTCTGACTGACTGACTGTGTCTGTCTGACTGACTGACTGTGTCTGTCTGTCTGACTGACTGACTGTGTCTGACTGACTGACTGACTGACTGTGTCTGACTGACTGACTGTGTCTGTCTGACTGACTGTGTCTGTCTGACTGTGTCTGTCTGACTGTGTCTGTATGACTGACTGTGTCTGACTGACTGACTGACTGACTGACTGTGTCTGTCTGACTGACTGACTGTGTCTGTCTGACTGACTGTCTGACTGTGTCTGACTGACTGTGTCTGTCTGACTGACTGTGTCTGTCTGACTGACTGTGTCTGTCTGACTGTGTCTGTCTGACTGACTGACTGTCTGTCTGACTGACTGACTGTGTCTGTCTGACTGACTTACTGTGTCTGTCTGACTGACTGTGTCTGCCTGTCTGACTGACTGTGTCTGTCTGACTGACTGTCTGACTGACTGTCTGACTGACTGTCTGACTGACTGACTGTGTCTGTCTGACTGACTGACTGACTGTGTCTGACTGACTGTGTCTGTCTGACTGTCTGACTGACTGACTGACTGTGTCTGTCTGACTGACTGACTGTGTCTGTCTGTCTGACTGACTGTCTGACTGTGTCTGTCTGTCTGACTGACTGTGTCTGTCTGACTGACTGACTGATTGTGTCTGACTGACTGACTGTGTCTGACTGACTGACTGACTGTGTCTGACTGACTGACTGACTGTGTCTGTCTGTCTGACTGTCTGTCTGTCTGACTGTCTGCCTGTCTGACTGACTGACTGACTGTGTCTGTCTGACTGACTGTGTCTGTCTGACTGACTGACTGTCTGTGTCTGTCTGTCTGACTGACTGACTGTGTCTGTCTGTCTGACTGACTGACTGTGTCTGTCTGACTGACTGACTGACTGTGTCTGTCTGACTGACTGACTGTGTCTGTCTGACTGACTGACTCTGTCTGACTGACTGTGTCTGTCTGACTGACTGACTGACTGTGTCTGTCTGACTGACTGACTGTGTCTGTCTGACTGACTGACTGACTGTGTCTGTCTGACTGACTGACTGTGTCTGTCTGACTGACTGACTGACTGTGTCTGTCTGACTGACTGACTGTGTCTGTCTGACTGACTGACTGTGTCTGTCTGACTGACTGACTGATTGTGTCTGACTGACTGACTGTGTCTGACTGACTGACTGACTGTGTCTGACTGACTGACTGACTGTGTCTGTCTGTCTGACTGTCTGTCTGTCTGACTGTATGCCTGTCTGACTGACTGACTGACTGTGTCTGTCTGACTGACTGTGTCTGTCTGACTGACTGACTGTCTGTGTCTGTCTGTCTGACTGACTGTCTGACTGACTGTGTCTGTCTGACTGACTGACTGAATGTGTCTGTCTGACTGACTGTCTGTGTCTGTCTGACTGACTGAATGTGTCTGACTGACTGTGTCTGTCTGACTGACTGACTGTCTGTCTGTCTGACTGACTGTCTGTCTGATTGACTGACTGACTGTGTCTGTCTGACTGACTGTGTCTGACTGACTGACTGACTGTGTCTGTCAGACACACACAGTCAGTCAGTCAGACAGACACAGTCAGTCAGTCAGACAGACACAGTCAGTCAGTCAGTCAGTCAGTCAGACAGACACACACAGTCAGTCAGTCAGTCAGTCTGACTGACTGACTGACTGTGTCTGTCTGACTGACTGTGTCTGTCTGACTGACTGACTGTCTGTCTGACTGTCTGACTGTGTCTGACTGACTGACTGTGTCTGACTGACTGACTGACTGACTGACTGTGTCTGACTGACTGACTGTGTCTGTCTGACTGACTGACTGACTGTGTCTGTCTGACTGACTGTCTGTCTGACTGACTGAGTCTGTCTGACTGACTGACTGTCTGTCTGACTGTCTGTCTGACTGACTGACTGTGTCTGTCTGACTGACTGTGTCTGTCTGACTGACTGACTGACTGTGTCTGTCTGACTGACTGACTGACTGTGTCTGTCTGACTGACTGTGTCTGTCTGACTGACTGACTGACTGTGTCTGTCTGACTGAGTCTGTCTGTCTGACTGACTGACTGTGTCTGTCTGTCTGACTGACTGACTGTGTCTGTCTGACTGACTGTCTGACTGTGTCTGACTGACTGTGTCTGTCTGACTGACTGTGTCTGTCTGACTGACTGACTGTGTCTGTCTGACTGTGTCTGTCTGACTGACTGACTGTCTGTCTGACTGACTGACTGTGTCTGTCTGACTGACTGACTGTCTGTCTGTCTGTCTGACTGACTGACTGTGTCTGTCTGACTGTGTCTGTCTGACTGACTGTGTCTGACTGACTGTGTCTGACTGACTGTCTCTGACTTTGTCTGACTGACTGACTGACTGTCTGTCTGTGTCTGACTGTGTCTGACTGACTGACTGTGTCTGACTGACTGACTGACTGTGTCTGTCTGTCTGACTGACTGTGTCTGTCTGACTGACTGACTGTGTCTGTCTGTCTGACTGACTGTGTCTGTCTGACTGACTGTCTGACTGACTGTCTGACTGACTGTCTGACTGACTGACTGTGTCTGTCTGACTGACTGTGTCTGACTGACTGACTGACTGTGTCTGTCTGACTGACTGACTGTGTCTGTCTGTCTGACTGACTGTCTGACTGTGTCTGTCTGTCTGACTGACTGTGTCTGTCTGACTGACTGTGTCTGTCTGACTGACTGACTGTGTCTGTCTGACTGACTGACTGTGTCTATCTGACTGACTGACTGTGTCTGTCTGACTGACTGTGTCTGTCTGACTGACTGACTGTGTCTGTCTGACTGACTGACTGTGTCTGACTGACTGACTGACTGTCTGACTGACTGACTGTCTGACTGACTGACTGACTGTGTCTGTCTGACTGACTGACTGTATCTGTCTGACTGACTGACTGTGTCTGTCTGACTGACTGACTGTGTCTGTCTGACTGACTGTGTCTGTCTGACTGACTGACTGTATGTCTGACTGACTGTGTCTGACTGACTGACTGACTGTCTGTCTGACTGACTGTGTCTGTCTGACTGACTGACTGACTGACTGTGTCTGACTGACTGACTGTGTCTGACTGACTGACTGACTGTGTCTGACTGACTGACTGTGTCTGACTGACTGACTGTGTCTGTCTGACTGACTGACTGTGTCTGTCTGACTGACTGTGTCTGTCTGACTGACTGACTGTCTGTCTGACTGACTGTGTCTGTCTGACTGACTGACTGTGTCTGTCTGACTGACTGACTGTGTCTGACTGACTGACTGTGTCTGACTGACTGACTGTGTCTGACTGACTGACTGTGTCTGTCTGTCTGACTGACTGTCTGACTGACTGACTGACTGACTGTGTCTGTCTGTCTGACTGACTGTGTCTGACTGACTGACAGTCAGACAGACAGTCAGTCAGTCAGACACAGTCAGACAGACAGTCAGTCAGTCAGACAAAGTCAGAGACAGTGTCTGACTGTGTCTGACTGACTGACTGACTGACTGTGTCTGTCTGACTGTGTCTGTCTGACTGACTGTGTCTGACTGACTGACTGACTGTGTCTGACTGACTGACTGTATCTGACTGACTGACTGTGTCTGACTGACTGACTGTGCCTGTCTGTCTGACTGACTGTCTGACTGACTGACTGACTGTGTCTGTCTGTCTGACTGTGTCTGACTGACTGACTGTCTCTGACTTTGTCTGACTGTCTGTCTGACTGTGTCTGACTGTGTCTGACTGACTGACTGTGTCTGACTGACTGACTGTGTCTGTCTGTCTGACTGACTGTGTCTGTCTGACTGACTGACTGTGTCTGTCTGACTGACTGACTGTGTCTGTCTGTCTGACTGACTGTCTGTCTGACTGACTGACTGACTGTGTCTGTCTGTCTGACTGACTGTGTCTGTCTGACTGACTGACTGACTGACTGTGTCTGTCTGACTGACTGACTGACTGTGTCTGTCTGACTGACTCTGTCTGACTGACTGACTGGCTGACTGACTCTGTCTGACTGACTGACTGACTGTGTCTGTCTGACTGACTGACTGACTGTGTCTGTCTGACTGACTGACTGTGTCTGTCTAACTGACTGACTGTTTCTGTCTGACTGACTGACTGACTGTGTCTGACTGACTGACTATGTCTGACTGACTGACTGTGCCTGTCTGACTGACTGTGTCTGTCTGACTGACTGACTGTGTCTGTCTGACTGACTGACTGTCTGTCTGACTGACTGTGTCTGTCTGACTGACTGTGTCTGACTGACTGACTGACTGTGTCTGACTGACTGACTGTATCTGACTGACTGACTGTGTCTGACTGACTGACTGTGCCTGTCTGTCTGACTGACTGTCTGACTGACTGACTGACTGTGTCTGTCTGTCTGACTGACTGTGTCTGTCTGACTGACTGACTGTGTCTGTCTGACTGACTGACTGTGTCTGTCTGTCTGACTGACTGTGTCTGTCTGTCTGACTGACTGTCTGTCTGTCTGACTGACTGTGTCTGTCTGAGTGACTGACTGACTGACTGTGTCTGACTGACTGACTGTGTCTGTCTGTCTGACTGACTGTCTCTGTCTGACTGACTGACTATGTCTGACTGACTGACTGTGCCTGTCTGACTGACTGTGTCTGTCTGACTGACTGACTGTGTCTGTCTGACTGACTGTGTCTGACTGACTGACTGACTGTGTCTGTCTGTCTGACTGACTGTGTCTGACTGACTGACTGACTGTGTCTGTCTGACTGACTGTGTCTGTCTGACTGACTGACTGACTGTGTCTGTCTGACTGACTGACTGTGTCTGTCTGACTGACTGACTGTCTGTGTCTGTCTGTCTGACTGACTGTGTCTGACTGACTGTGTCTGACAGACAGACACAGACAGTCAGTCAGTCAGACAGACACAGTCAGTCAGTCAGACAGACACAGTCAGTCAGTCAGACAGACACAGTCAGTCAGTCAGACAGACAGTCAGTCAGTCAGACAGACACAGTCAGTCAGTCAGTCAGACATACACCGTCAGTCAGTCAGTCAGACAGACACCGTCAGTCAGTCAGTCAGACAGACAGTCAGTCAGACACAGTCAGTCAGACAGACAGACACAGTCAGTCAGTCAGTCAGACACAGTCAGTCAGACACAGTCAGACAGGCAGTCAGACAAAGTCAGAGACAGTCAGTCAGTCAGACACAGTCAGTCAGTCAGACAGACAGACACAGTCAGTCAGACAGACAGACACAGTCAGTCAGACACAGTCAGTCAGTCAGTCAGACAGACACAGTCAGTCAGTCAGACAGACAGACAGTCAGACAGACAGACACAGTCAGTCAGTCAGACAGACACAGTCAGTCAGTCAGACAGACACAGTCAGTCAGACAGACAGACACAGTCAGTCAGTCAGTCAGACAGTCAGTCAGACAGACAGACACAGTCAGTCAGTCAGATACAGTCAGTCAGTCAGACACAGTCAGTTAGTCAGTCAGACACAGTCAGTCAGTCAGACAGACACAGTCAGTCAGACAGACAGTCAGTCAGTCAGACAGACACAATCAGTCAGTCAGACAGACACAGTCAGTCAGTCAGACAGACACAGTCAGTCAGACAGGCACAGTCAGTCAGTCAGACACAGTCAGTCAGTCAGACAGACACAGTCTGTCTGTCTGTCTGACTGACTGTCTGTCTGACTGACTGTGTCTGTCTGACTGACTGACTGTGTCTGTCTGACTGACTGACTGTGTCTGTCTGACTGACTGACTGTCTGTCTGACTGACTGACTGACTGTGTCTGTCTGACTGACTGACTGACTGACTGTGTGTGTCTGTCTGACTGACTGACTGTGTCTGACTGACTGACTGACTGTGTCTGTCTGACTGACTGACTGTGTCTGTCTGACTGACTGACTGACTGTGTCTGTCTGACTGACTGACTGTGTCTGTCTGACTGACTGACTGTGTCTGTCTGACTGACTGACTGATTGTGTCTGACTGACTGACTGTGTCTGACTGACTGACTGACTGTGTCTGACTGACTGACTGACTGTGTCTGTCTGTCTGACTGTCTGTCTGTCTGACTGTCTGCCTGTCTGACTGACTGACTGACTGTGTCTGTCTGACTGACTGTGTCTGTCTGACTGACTGACTGTCTGTGTCTGTCTGTCTGACTGACTGTCTGACTGACTGTGTCTGTCTGACTGACTGACTGAATGTGTCTGTCTGACTGACTGACTGTCTGTGTCTGTCTGACTGACTGAATGTGTCTGACTGACTGTGTCTGTCTGACTGACTGACTGTCTGTCTGTCTGTCTGACTGACTGTCTGTCTGATTGACTGACTGACTGTGTCTGTCTGACTGACTGTGTCTGACTGACTGACTGACTGTGTCTGTCAGACACACACAGTCAGTCAGTCAGTCAGACAGACACAGTCAGTCAGTCAGACAGACACAGTCAGTCAGTCAGTCAGACAGACACACACAGTCAGTCAGTCAGTCAGTCTGACTGACTGACTGTGTCTGTCTGACTGACTGTGTCTGTCTGACTGACTGACTGTCTGTCTGACTGACTGACTGTCTGACTGTGTCTGACTGACTGACTGTGTCTGACTGACTGACTGACTGTGTCTGTCTGACTGACTGACTCTGTCTGTCTGACTGACTGACTGTGTCTGTCTGACTGACTGACTGACTGTGTCTGTCTGACTGACTGTCTGTCTGACTGACTGAGTCTGTCTGACTGACTGATTGTCTGTCTGACTGACTGACTGACTGTCTGACTGACTGACTGTGTCTGTCTGACTGACTGTGTCTGTCTGACTGACTGACTGACTGTGTCTGTCTGACTGACTGACTGACTGTGTCTGTCTGACTGACTGTGTCTGTCTGACTGTGTCTGTCTGACTGACTGAGTCTGTCTGTCTGACTGACTGACTGTGTCTGACTGACTGACTGACTGTCTGTCTGACTGACTGTGTCTGTCTGACTGACTGACTGACTGACTGTGTCTGACTGACTGACTGTGTCTGACTGACTGACTGACTGTGTCTGACTGACTGACTGTGTCTGACTGACTGACTGTGTCTGTCTGACTGACTGACTGTGTCTGTCTGACTGACTGTGTCTGTCTGACTGACTGACTGTCTGTCTGACTGACTGTGTCTGTCTGACTGACTGACTGTGTCTGTCTGACTGACTGACTGTGTCTGACTGACTGACTGTGTCTGACTGACTGACTGTGTCTGACTGACTGACTGTGTCTGTCTGTCTGACTGACTGTCTGACTGACTGACTGACTGACTGTGTCTGTCTGTCTGACTGACTGTGTCTGACTGACTGACAGTCAGACAGACAGTCAGTCAGTCAGACACAGTCAGACAGACAGTCAGTCAGTCAGACAAAGTCAGAGACAGTGTCTGACTGTGTCTGACTGACTGACTGACTGACTGTGTCTGTCTGACTGTGTCTGTCTGACTGACTGTGTCTGACTGACTGACTGACTGTGTCTGACTGACTGACTGTATCTGACTGACTGACTGTGTCTGACTGACTGACTGTGCCTGTCTGTCTGACTGACTGTCTGACTGACTGACTGACTGTGTCTGTCTGTCTGACTGTGTCTGACTGACTGACTGTCTCTGACTTTGTCTGACTGTCTGTCTGACTGTGTCTGACTGTGTCTGACTGACTGACTGTGTCTGACTGACTGACTGTGTCTGTCTGTCTGACTGACTGTGTCTGTCTGACTGACTGACTGTGTCTGTCTGACTGACTGACTGTGTCTGTCTGTCTGACTGACTGTCTGTCTGACTGACTGACTGACTGTGTCTGTCTGTCTGACTGACTGTGTCTGTCTGACTGACTGACTGACTGACTGTGTCTGTCTGACTGACTGACTGACTGTGTCTGTCTGACTGACTCTGTCTGACTGACTGACTGGCTGACTGACTCTGTCTGACTGACTGACTGACTGTGTCTGTCTGACTGACTGACTGACTGTGTCTGTCTGACTGACTGACTGTGTCTGTCTAACTGACTGACTGTTTCTGTCTGACTGACTGACTGACTGTGTCTGACTGACTGACTATGTCTGACTGACTGACTGTGCCTGTCTGACTGACTGTGTCTGTCTGACTGACTGACTGTGTCTGTCTGACTGACTGACTGTCTGTCTGACTGACTGTGTCTGTCTGACTGACTGTGTCTGACTGACTGACTGACTGTGTCTGACTGACTGACTGTATCTGACTGACTGACTGTGTCTGACTGACTGACTGTGCCTGTCTGTCTGACTGACTGTCTGACTGACTGACTGACTGTGTCTGTCTGTCTGACTGACTGTGTCTGTCTGACTGACTGACTGTGTCTGTCTGACTGACTGACTGTGTCTGTCTGTCTGACTGACTGTGTCTGTCTGTCTGACTGACTGTCTGTCTGTCTGACTGACTGTGTCTGTCTGAGTGACTGACTGACTGACTGTGTCTGACTGACTGACTGTGTCTGTCTGTCTGACTGACTGTCTCTGTCTGACTGACTGACTATGTCTGACTGACTGACTGTGCCTGTCTGACTGACTGTGTCTGTCTGACTGACTGACTGTGTCTGTCTGACTGACTGTGTCTGACTGACTGACTGACTGTGTCTGTCTGTCTGACTGACTGTGTCTGACTGACTGACTGACTGTGTCTGTCTGACTGACTGTGTCTGTCTGACTGACTGACTGACTGTGTCTGTCTGACTGACTGACTGTGTCTGTCTGACTGACTGACTGTCTGTGTCTGTCTGTCTGACTGACTGTGTCTGACTGACTGTGTCTGACAGACAGACACAGACAGTCAGTCAGTCAGACAGACACAGTCAGTCAGTCAGACAGACACAGTCAGTCAGTCAGACAGACACAGTCAGTCAGTCAGACAGACAGTCAGTCAGTCAGACAGACACAGTCAGTCAGTCAGTCAGACATACACCGTCAGTCAGTCAGTCAGACAGACACCGTCAGTCAGTCAGTCAGACAGACAGTCAGTCAGACACAGTCAGTCAGACAGACAGACACAGTCAGTCAGTCAGTCAGACACAGTCAGTCAGACACAGTCAGACAGGCAGTCAGACAAAGTCAGAGACAGTCAGTCAGTCAGACACAGTCAGTCAGTCAGACAGACAGACACAGTCAGTCAGACAGACAGACACAGTCAGTCAGACACAGTCAGTCAGTCAGTCAGACAGACACAGTCAGTCAGTCAGACAGACAGACAGTCAGACAGACAGACACAGTCA